>OX382306.1:6681253-7881253 GCA_947507805.1 Aporophyla nigra
TAGAAAATGAACGCTTCTATATAATAAAAGCAATAAACCAAATAAAAAAAAGGGGTTTTAATAATATGTCGAGGTATGCTATCATACACATTCGGATGAAACACTTTTTAATCTAAACAAGTTTTCCTAACTTTACAACCTTTGTGTATACCCTCTGTCTGGATAAGGCGTCGATGAAACGTCGATACGGAATGTTATATTACTTTGAACAATGACCTAGGTGACCCTATCCTACGACCTAGAATTTGGAATCCTAGTGAAAGCATATAAAGGGCTATAAAGTAGCTATTACTATATTAATACATGAAGAAAAAACTCTGTGTACCCTAGGAGTATGAAATTTGACACAATTAAAGTTTATATGGAGAGAGAGTGCAGAACACTACGTTTTTAATTTCTTTTTTCAATCATGTTCGAATTTCGACCAATGGGTCATCACTAGTAGTAGTTAATAGCCTTATATCTTTTTATACACAATAATAAACATAGCATAGAATAATCATCCAGTAATGTTCCCACTGTTAGGACACACCACGCAAGCCCATTGCCGATTGGTAAAGTAACACGTTTGGTGACAAACATACACTAAAAGAGAATTCGCATTAACACGATTTGAGCAAGTATTTATCTGATAGTCTTCTAGTCTTTTAATTGAAATTTTTATTGTTAAACGTCAGCAAACTCGAATGTGCAAATAAACTATTATTGAACTAGCTAATTCCAGCGGCTTCGCCCACGTATTACACACATATACCTTCCTCTTGAAAATCGCGTTAAAATCCGTTGCGTAGTTTAAAATATCTAAGCGTTCACGAAATGCGACTTTGTTTTATCCTAAGTAAAGAAAGTACTCCGTTGTATAAAAAGTCTGGCGTATTTTTACATCAGGGACAAAACTAGTTCAATTATTGTTACAGAGAATTCACTTAATATTTGCTTAGCAACGGATCCGCTATCTATATACAATAAAGACATAGCCATGATCTATTGTTATCAAACGAAATTGCGGTCGCCCACGTGACTTGTGGATATATTAAAATGTCACTAGTGTCATGAAACACCCACTAATACACAATATTTTGTGACGGTGGCCTACTATTGCTTTTTAATCATATCTGCAATATTTGCTTTCCAGTTCATGTATGCAATTTTAACGGAAAATTAGTCAACTTTAGCAGACACGTGAAAAGTCACGTACAGTTCAAATGCGCTACCAAACTACGCCAGATAAATTATATCTGAAGTAGTTTGGTAGACGATTTGAAGTGTTGTCATAATGAAATGGATCCGAAATAAAAATTAGAGGAGAATTATTTTAGGTGTTAGCGAGCAACTAGCTCTAGTTTTAAGTTTTTAAGCCGTGGCTGGAGGCCTTAGTGTATTTAGGTACCCACAGGCAAGTATGGTTAAGCAGCTGACAACCTTCTATGATCACCTGCGAAATGTGACTTAAAAAAAAAAAAAATACTGACTTACATATTACGAGTTTTGTAATTATAGAACACTCGCAATATACAAGTCCTTGCATAACTTTTTCTTGATAAAACCAAGAGTTTTAGAACGAAAAACCAAAAGAATAAGGAAAATCTCTGTTCAAACCACTACTACCCCTTTACATAATATTTAAGATAAACGAGTTCTTTCAGGAAAGATATTAAGTTACAAAAATCATTGCACATACTCGGGTATAACCGAGTCTTATTATATTAGGCCATAACCTCCCCGCGGTAACTTGACCGCAGCTAACCAGAGGATATCAGTGTATTCCAGAACACAGGGAATCCTAGTGTGGGGTCTAGGGAACAACTGCAAATAACCTTTTGAGACAATATATACTACTACTCTACTACAACCTACCAAGCTGAATGATTACTTACATTTGCCGCAATGTAAGTAAACAAAATGTAAATAGTTCTCGAATCATGAAAGAGATAAAATTGTTTTTTTTTTTTTGTAAATCTTTAAAGGTACGACGGAAATTATGCCACATGAAGATACTACCAGCTTAAAAAAGGATCTTATGTCGTAAAACAGATAATGATCTACAAGTGTGTCAAAAATTATCGAAATCAGTTCAGCCGCTTTTGTCAAATGTTCAAATTTTCAAATTTAGAACATCACTAGCTTTTGCATGCGGCCTCGCCCACGTGAAAGTCGGAAATTATGTCAGGGAAACGTACTACCGAGATTAAAATCATGGTATGTGGTAGGCTAGGTCTGTTTGCTAAATATCATTTAACTCCTTTCTGCCGTTTTTGCATGGTTGAATAAAAACATATAAATGCCAAACATATTTCCCATTCATAATATTAATAAATAGGATTTAATATCTTACACATCACCATAAATACAATTAATCAACCACCGCGAAACTCTCAGTCATCTCTTAATTAACTATCGAGATTCAAGAACTACAAAGTACACAGTTAAAACTCAATTGGAATATCTTGAAACTTTTGTTAAAGTTACTAAAGTACCGTATTTATACGAAGGTCATTGTTAGAATAGGTGTAGTTTAGATTTCTTTAAAGTTTTACACAAAACTACTAGTAGGCACACTAAAAATACTAGTCAGAGGGTTAATTGTTGACAGACCTGTTGGTCTAGTGGTTAGCGACCCTGACTGCTATGCCGGAGGTCGTGGGTTCGATTCCCACCCAGGACAAATGTTTGTGTGATGAGCACGATCATTTGTTCTGTGTCTGGGTGTAATTTGTCTATAATATGTATGTATTTAGAAATATATAAGTATGTTTATCAGTTGTCTAGTACCCATAACACAAGCTCTGCTTAGCTTGGGACTAGATGGCGTTGTGTGATAGTTGTGGAATATTATATTACTATTATTATTAATTGCATGATACACTATCAGTAGGTATAGCTGTAATTTTGACAGTTCCACAACATTCATGGCGTTGTTGACGTTGCTAGGTAGACTACGCCCCTAGCCGCCGCAAGAGGAGACGCCCCGGGCATCGGGAGTCCATTACGGACTCCCGGCCACCGTAGGCGCGGGCTTGCGGTCGGCAAGCAATGGGTAGCTGGCCGGTAAGGACAAGGCCCGTGTGGACTGCGCGTTGTGTTCAAGGCAGACTATTAATGCCAACATATGAAAGAATTGATTAGTTTTTTTATTAGAGAATTAAAAGAATTTATTAGAGAATTAAAAGCAGCAACTTGCCCA
The DNA here is from genome assembly GCA_947507805.1 of Aporophyla nigra. NCBI lineage: Eukaryota > Metazoa > Arthropoda > Insecta > Lepidoptera > Noctuidae > Aporophyla > Aporophyla nigra. Next base: position 6,684,438 of record OX382306.1, read on the forward strand.
CGTACCTTAACAATCCAGAGATCCAGTCAGACCCAGGCAGATGACTCGTTCATGGGCGCGTAATGGCGGGTAGGTATGTGCTGCCGGCCGGCTAGCTAAATCTTGTTAAATCCACTGGTAGAAAGGTTCAAACTCCAAAAATCAACACTGCACTATAAGTTCTCAATGAAGCACAGATGCAGGTCCATTTATTTTACGAATATCTTCAAGGTTTCATCAAAACGGAATTTTTAAAAAGCGGAGCGGCGCGCACACGCAATCGTAGCGCGGAGGCGTACAGGGCACTCATCTTTTCCTCCCGCTAACGCCATCTATCGGCAATATTGCGAGAATACTCAAGAAAGTTTCGATACATGGGCGTTGCAGCAAATATTGGTGTGGGGATTCATCAATTGAGAAACTAAAATATTTAATTTGAAATAATAAACTATTATGTTCTATGGGAGAATCCTAAAATATTTTTATTTCATTTTTTTTATATTGGTAAAAGCATTGACGCTTCACCAATGTACTTATCTAAGTTCATATACTTTGGATAATACAACGTAGGCTCTGTTCTAAGGTCATTTCACTCCGCAGATTAATACATAAGCTCTACGATTCAGTCTGACGTCCAAGAAAGTGTTACATCGCTAAAACAATATAACCATGTAATATTCGACACTACTATCAATCATATAGTCATGTAATCATATAAGGGCTTGTGGATAAATAATAACACTCACACGGGTCGAATGAAGGTTAAGCTACACTTGCCAAGGTCGGTCCGTGGATTGGTGACCATTCAGTATGTACCGTACCTCGGAAAGCACTTTGAGCCGTTGGTCCTCCTGCCAGGGTCACGAGATTGTTCAAACGAGATACCGTGGCCCTAGTATATGGGTAACTGAAGGAACACGGGTGGGTTTTAGTCAGTAAAAGTCTGACACGCCCTCCCGCTCCGCCCAGAGCGGGAGAAATCATTTGAAGATTTCCCACAAAAAAGGCTTTGGTCCTCGCTGTCATTAGTAGATTTTTGACGGTCGTAACGGGTAGTCGGAAGCCCGAAAGTCTGACAACCAGTCTTACCAAGGGGTATCGTATCACCCAGTAACTGAGTTCTGAATGTTAGATAGGCAGTCACTCAATGTAAAATACTGGTATTCAGCTGCACAAGGATAGACTAAGCAAATAATGACCAATTATAGGACAGCTTAATTTACAGCAACTAAAACTTTTTGTGAACAGTGAACGAAACGGAATCATCACGCTCGGGTCGGTGACGCTGAATCGGGTAAACTCGGCTCCAGTCATAAGTTTTCTCTTCGTTCTTGTGGTCATACACACACTCTCTTTTATGACTGCTATTAAAATAAATACAGTGTACTATTGTAAACAAAAACATATTCAGGTAAACCAGAAGATAGACGCGAAAAAAGCCAAGCTACGTTTTGTAAAGGCTACGTGGCTACGAATTTGCTACGAATTCTCGTAGCGTTGCTACGAGTTAATAAGCTTACTACGATTTTCCGATAACTTTGAGTAATGTCTTGCTTTGATGTTTTTCAAAATATAATTTATAATTTTCGTAGAAACTTGTCAGCTTATTATAGTTTATTTTGAAATTTTCAAGTTCTTTCATTTGTAACAATATCAAATATCTTGGAAAATAATAAACCTTAAATTTAGGAATTGATTTTATCTTGCCTCTGAAATAATTGCTGTTAGTAGTTTAAGAGACGCATTTTCTAAATTGACATATAAATACTTTCTTTTTTTTTTTGGATGGGAAATCATCAAATGACTTCTCCCGCTCTGGGCGGAGCGGGACATGTCAGACTTTTACTGACTAAAACCCACCCGTGTTCCTTCAGTTGCCCATGTGCTGGGACTACGGTATCTCTTTCGAACAATCACGCGACCCCGGCAGGATATACCTATAAATACTTGACGTGATGTTCTTAAGAAGAAGGGTCAGGTGCGTAACACTGGTAACTGGTGTGCGTGTATGACCAGATATATGAACTTAATAATAATAATCTAATAGCGAAGAGCCTCGACCAGCACCTCAGGAGGCTCTCATTACACGGCTGGATCAAGGGCTTGATTCAGAAGGCGGTACTCCTGGATACGGCACGCATAGTCAGGAGGTTCCTCTCTCTAGAGCCCTGACCACCGGCGGCTTGGACCCTGCTCCCGATGCCGATGGATCACTATTTTTTATATTTTTAAATGTTTTTTTTTTTAGATTTTTGTTAAAATATTTAAAAATATACTTAATATGTTAAAAAATGAATAAATGATAATAATCTTGTTCCTCATCTCTGGCTTGCCTTTATTAGCCAGCTGGAGTGAACACTGAAGAGGTTCAGAGCTCCCACCTCATTCTTGCCTTTATTGGCCGGCTTGAGTGGAGATTCGCAAGAGCAAACGTGCTCGGGGAAAGGAAGTATTCCAGCAAGTGCTCGTAGGGATCTTGACCATCTTCCGGGCTCTGGGATTTTTCTGAAAGCCGTGGAATACCTCTCCACTTCTCAAGCACCTCCGGAAGTGTTGCCCACTTGTTGCTGCGTCACTGTGTGCCAGCGACGCTTTCTGGGGGCCCATTATTGAGTGTGCAAGTCACCCCCTGCCATTAAATCCGTGTATATACAAACATTGATGCGGCAGGGGCCATAGGCCTTCCATAGTTCTTGGTAACCAGTCCATTTCAGCCTACAAAATACATAATCCAACATCTTAGTTCCCATATCCTGTAATAGTCCAACACCAACCGGAGGTAGTCCTCGGGTGCACTTGCACAGTGCATACGGGGATAATCGTCGGTTAGTGCCTCCCTTCATTTAAATTTTCTAAGGGGCCTCTGCGAGTTGGCTTCGGCCCCTCGTACGCCTTCCAAAAGACCGGGATCTTAGGGTCCCGTGATATGTTAACATATATAAATAATAATATTCCCCCATGGGAAAAAGGCGTGAGTTAATGTATATCTATACAAATAAATAAAATTGAAGTGTTTGTTAGTAATTTCGAATCAACAGTTTTTCACTAAATGCATATGAAAGTATATATGGTAGTATCAAAAAATCATTGTTTTTAAATTTTGTCTGTCTGTCTATCTGTCTATCTGTTTGTTCCGGCTAATCTCTGAAACGGCTGGACCGATTTTGACGGTACTTTCACTAGCTGATAGCTGATGTTATAAAGAGTAACATAGGCTACTTTTTGTCTGAGTAGCACGTCCCTGTGTGATAATTTCTGAACACCACACGGGTGAAGCCGCGGGCACAGCTAGTCTATACAATACAAATAAATAAAATTGGAGTGTCTGTTTTTAATAATAAGATAACCACTTTTTACTAACTGTATGTGGATGTATACACGATACATATACCAAAACAACATTTTTTACAATTTTTGTCTGTCTGTCTGTCTGTCTGTCTGTTTGTTCCCGCTAATCTCTGAAATGGCTGGACCGATTTTGACGGGACTTTCACTGGCAGATAGCTGATGTAACAAGGAGTAACTTAGGCTATTTTTATTTTAGAAAGATTCTTTTATTTTAGAAAAAAATAACTATCTTCGAAAACTACGCTGACGTCTCAAAATTCGAAAAACCCTGGCTGAATCCTACGAAATAGATCAAAATAATGTACTACAGTATTGTAAAATGCCCTCAATGGTATATGTCTATCTCTTAGGGATAACCCACAATAACCATTTTTTATCTTTTACTTTTTACGAGAAATAAGGGCTTATTTACGAAGCGATTTTAAGAAATACAGCATTAATCCTTATCCAATTAAGTACCTTAAATACATTGTGCATTTAATATATATCAATATGGCCCTTTACAGCGTGTAATTTAAATGAATATCTTAGAAGATATTAGAGATTTAAAAAGTGGGCGCAGAGCGCGTTGGCAGCGGCCGGGTAGGTTGGTAGGATTGTAATTCATATTACTTTGGCTTCATAGTAATTGCGAATATCATGTGTGTTCATTATACTCAAAATAAACCTAATAGTATTATTCCAAGTAAGAGACCGCGAAATGGCTTAGATGTTTAGATTTTTGGATGTTTGTTTCTCAATGATGCAAAGACGGCCAAACGGATTTAGATCGAATTTGGCACAAAGATATATTATATCATGGATACGTAACAGATAGGATACCTACTTTATCCCGGTAGTAGGTTCCCGGGTGATATATTCCGACAGCTATACGGGCCAAGCCACTGGCAAAAGTACTATTTCTATAATTATGTTCGGTGTCTGGTAAATGATTGAGTGTCTGTATAGGTAAAATAGGAGCGTTAAGAAAAACCAGGAAGAGTTATGTTCAACTAAACCAAGCCCTATGTCACAGTCTTCTTACTCTGAATACTATTACTTTTATTTTAAAAAAACACCAACACACATGATGTTCTCATAAACTATGAATCCTAAGTAATATGAGTTATAATCCTACTACTAATAATATTATATATGTGAAAATATGTATGATTGGGTGTTTGTTTCTCAATCACGCAAAAATGGCTGAATGGATCTGGATCGAAAATAGCACACAGAGTCTATATTACCTATATAATCTGCACCCTAATTGCGAAACGCACAATTTATCAGAATCTGAATGGGAATGAAGATTATTTCTAAACCATTGCGTCATTTGTTCGAATAAATTGTCGGGTCAGCAACGTAAACAACACAATGAATGTTGTTTACCTATGAATTTTAAACCAATTCCTACCGATAAAAAGTTCCGCAATTACCCCTCTGGAATAACACATTCTTATCGCGGTAGTACGTCCTCTTGCATTAATTTCCGACATCCACGCGGGCGAAGCCGCGGGCAAAAGCTAGTATGTATATAAATACTTTTGTACGGTCAAAGTGAAAGCTATTTTATCACGTATTTATTAATCAATTAGAGTGTAGCACCCCAATTAGGTAACACCTGAAGCATTTTCAATCTATTGCTATATGTATTTAAGAAAACTTCGCCCGTTCAACAACGTATTTATGTTGTTGAACAGGCGAAGTTTCCTTACATATAGCATTTCAACAACATTTATTATTATTTATCATTTATTTTAGAATAACATACATTCCATATATTTGTTAATAAATCATTCTTAACACTATGTTAGTTAGATTATTTATTATTATATAAAATTGCGCTACTTGTCGTTACACCGGGCACGCCCGGAGCCGTAAATGCCAATTATTGGATAATTACTGGATGACGCTGCTGTGTCATTTGCGGTGCTAAGGAGCTGTGTGTGTGAGTGCATCGCGCACGGTAATAGGTTTTTTTTTTGCTTTGGTTTCTGCGGTTTCTGCGGTTTCTGTATTTTTCGTTTCGTTTTTGTTTTGTGTTTGTTAGTAAGTATGTTTAATGGTTAGTTTATTTATTTAAAATTATTAAATAATGTATGTTGATACTGTATTGTACTCTTCGTCACTTGTCCCTATAGGTTCATTAGAAAACCAGCGTCAGACAGAATCTGTCTGGCATTAATGCTGAAATGAACCTTTTTGGCGCAGCCGTGAGACACACACTTGTTGTTTTTTTTTTTAAACTTATTTTTTTCATGTTACGTTATTTTGTGTTTTACGAACTGTGGCAAATAAATGGTATTCTTTCTTTCTTTTTCTTTCAATTAATTATTTTAAATTTTTTATTTGAAGCCCACCTACGGGTGTGCTAAGTGGAATACTTTAGGTGTGCTTCGTCTGGGTGTGCTTCACGGAATACCTCCCATAAATTATGGCATTGCTATTGTAAAAGTGTTCTACAAAGGATGGTGTACTTCGTTTTACTACCCTTCTTTGATAAATCGATTTATCTTAGTCTTGTGAGTGTCATTAAAGGGATGACAATCAAAATTAATATGACGACGCCATATAGTGAAAAAGAAAGTCGACGAACTATGTCAAGTGGGGTATCATGGAATATCCATCTTTTTAATGAAACAATAAAAACCTTTATTGCCTCTGACTGCGTGAGATCGCTTATAGTATTAAAGTTTAATACTCAACCTTTTAATATAAAATTTTCTTGATCCCATCTTTTTGAAAGTTCGGTTTTTTCGCAGTCGGGTTTTTTAGGGCTCAGTCAATGAACTGTACTGTCAATCATATAGACTATTTTCGGCTTTATCATCCTACTAGATCAAGTTTCAATCAACAAACTGAACGTTTGCTTTCCGATGTAGACGTCAATTCGTTACGTCATAGCTATCGGGACAGCACAGGAAATTAACAGCGTTTCGGTTGTTATGATTATTTTGAACACGATATTTTTTTAACTGAATTTTGGTGTAACCGAAACTAATGGCTATTGAGTTTTAAATGGAAGCAATTCTCCTCGGGTACAAAAGTAGTCTGACCAATGTACTTTTTACGTTTTTATTTACGTTAATTTTATAAACGTGACAATAAGATTGTTTATTTGGTTTGCTTTCACGGTATAACGGATTGGAATGAAATTTGGCACACAGATTGGTCATGACCTGGGAAAAGATATAGGCTACTTAACTTGCAAGATTGCAAATGAAATCGTAAGCAACAGCCAGTAATTTGTACTTATGTATACTATTTCGTTACTTCATATAAACATTCCTCAAGCCTCAAGAAGGTGGCTGGGGCAGACTGAATGTGAAAGGCAGTATAAGAGAATGTCCAGCAGTGGACTGCGATAGGTTGAGTTAACTGGTTGATATTTTAAAAAAAAAATTGAGTAATCTGGTTGATATAACAAAAAAAAAATTTGATTAAAAACGCATTCAATCTTCATTTTAGCAAAACAGTCAGAAAAAGTTCTTTTTTAACAGTATTCTTTCATTCTTTTCCCTTCTTGAATTCTTTCATTTATTCTTCCGATACGAAGCTCTAAACTCATCAACTGAAACTTGATAAATTTGAACATTCAGTGAGCTGCAAAACATACACCATTTCAATTGGAAACTAGTATATATTTGATCTACAAGCAGCCAATAACGTAGGCATTCACTTCCCCTCCAATGATATGTCATGCGTAATCCCGTAATTCGGGATCTCGCAATGAGGAATGTCGGGAATCCCCCTGGATTGCGACTGCAAACATAACAAAAATGGCGCAAGAAAAAGTCGTGTTTTCTTTCTTAATTTATATTTGTACGCATTATTAGCGCATAAAAACAATCGAGAGGTGTCTTTTGATACCTGTACAGTGCTTGCGTAACACATTACCAATAGGAATGGTTAAATAGCTCCACAAAAACTAAAACCCTACCGAACTGGAGACGTTACATGAAGAATCATCCTAATTTTTTTGCCGTAACCACAAGGAAGCGAGGTAAGTGCGTACTTATCACTACCAATAGCAATAGTTATAATTTTGACTGTTATCCAAATTCATTTCGTTTTGAGTAAAGTTAACATATCATTACGGCTTGTTCCCCCGAAGAGTTAAATAGTACCTGTAGTACTCTCACATTGCACCGGTTATATTTAAGTCCCATGTAATAGAGGCGAGCCTACCGATCACAAATACAGACTCCGGGCTGCTACTAAAATTCCAAATAGAAAAACACAATAACACTTTGCGCGACTGGGTTTCGAACCCAGGCCTATGCTCAGCAATAGCGCTTGCAACCAATAATCTAAAGAGGCAGTTTTTTTTAAATAGTGCTGTGCTGTGACCCACAGTTCTTTTTACAAAACTGTCAACGTAGTCCGTTCTCAGTTTTGTAAAAAGAACTAAGGGTACTTCGATTTCTGTTAGGTTCTCATTTCAAATTCAGGCTCAAGAATGTATTTAAATCATAACTAACGTAAAACCTTGTTTGTAATAAGACCGAATGAGACACTTCTCTTACGTAACAAGTGTCGTGAAGGTTAAAATGTTAACTTCTTTCGGCCTGGATCTCTTTCGCCAAGTGTGCAGTTTAACGTGCCATAAAGAACTTCTTTTCAACAAAACCACAGTCTACTCTCAAAGTCCATCGACGAAGATACGGGTCCGTCAGAAAATACGTAGTTGAGCCGTCAAAACAAATGTCAAATTCAATTTTTCTGACGGAGCAAACACAAATCGGGAGTAGGGATAACTGTCAAATCGTGTTGTCATTAATTCTTGGTTCTGGCCCCGAACTAATATTATGTCTGTAAGTTGTTTGGAGTAGGCATCGAAAATAAGAAACTACGAACTTTGTGTTTAGACCCCTGTATTCGAAAAATTAGGTAAAGTGCAAGTACCTATACTTACTTACAATTAGCCACAAGTTTAAGACTTTTTTTAATGCGAGACTTGCATATGAACTTAAATAATTTAAAAATGTTGTAAATAATTTAAATAGATACCTGCCATACCTGCATTCCAGATTTTCAGTCGAAAAGCACGTTTATTGAACATTTTTTTTTTACCAGTTTCAATAACTCCCAAGGTCGCTAGCCCACACGGAGACGAGTCTATTGACACCACTCACGCCTAGTAAATATAGAATTCGAAATAAAAAATGTATTAAAATTAATCATGTATTATTTATTGGACATTTCAAACTCATACATTTATACGATATGAGGCCCTAGTGAGAGATTCTTTTAACCTGCTCGACGATGCATCAACCGCGTGCGTGGCCCCGATTGGCCTTCACCAATCATAGATTAGCAGCCGTGGTGGCCCAATGGTAACGATCGTGAGTTCGAACCCAAGCAGGCGCTTTACTTTGTATAAATTATTTCATCACCACTGCTCACAAAACGGTGAAGAAAAACATCGTGAGGAAACCGATATGTCTTAGAATCAAACATTCGAAGACATGTGACATCTACCAACCCGCGCTGAGCCCGCGTGCTGGTTTATGGCCTACTCCCTCTCAACGAGAGGAGGCCTGTGTCCCAGCAGTGGGCTTATGATGAATCATACATTAAGAACCGAGATGGTTTAAAAAAACACACTAAGGCTACTGATGTTTTAGTATCCAGAACATTTCGGCTAATATCGGAACGTTTGACCCGGACATAATTTGGCTCAATTCATCTACAGTTTTGTTATCAATACCTACTTGTTCTTACCGAGACAGAATTTTTAATGAGCGACTAAGATAAGATACACCTTTTAGTTTCCATTCGACTTATTGCGTCATTGTACTGCACCCTAATTGGGTAACACACTATAAATCATAATTTGAATCGTTTTTAAGGATATTACTAAACCATTGCTTTAGATGTTCGAAAAAATTATCCGGTCAATCACGTAAATAACGCAATGAATGTTGTGGAACTGTCAAAATGAAAGACATTCCTACTGTTATTGTGTTATGCAAGTACCCCTCTAGTGGTGGTATAAGGCGCATTTAAATGGACTAGAGCCGATGCCTTTCCACGAATTTCACGAGCTAACAATACTAAAGAAATTCACGATTAAAATCTTACATAGGTATAAGCAACTTAATTTTTTTTAACATATTTGCTAACAAAATCTTGAGAAGTATTAAACCTGGGATATATTGGCGGATTATTCCTGCAATTTTTCAGATTACACAAAATCTTCCCAAGATTTGGTTCAAGGATAGCATCAAACGATCCAAAAATTCAATTGAATTTTCTTCACGTAATATTCCGAAAATTCTATTCCGTTCTGACAAAGGAATAAAGCAACATATCCACTCATACGTAACACTGACAGCTTCAGTGATGCGAGCAGAATACAAAAATATTGATGTGAGCGCAAATTGTTTTTGTTTTGAGCGCGCGGGCGAAATAGTGTTGAATATCAGATGACACGCCTCAGTGGGTCAAAACCTTTTAGATAAGTTAACGAAGTGTATCTCGGGCATTTTTCATAAAAATAATAACACCAAAATGTTCCCAAACTGACATATTTATGTCGTGTGTACCCAGTGGTTGAAATTCAACCACAATTAATTTAAAACTTAAGGTATTTATTACGCATTATTATTTTTAAATAACTTTCTGCACTTCTCCTCCATATAAACTTTAACGGTACCATATTTCAAATCCATCTTTCCGCGTTATTTTCGTAAACAGGGGTACAAAGTTTTTGATCCACGTATTAATATAGCGATTCTGGATGCAGAAGAGTATATGAATAAAACTATTCCTATTGTCTCTACATAACAAATAATATTCATAATGAAAGCTAGCTGGACATCAAATATGAATTTAAAAAAATTGAATGAGTGATTCATCAGTATTAAGTGGAGTTAATATAATATATCTTAGGACAACCAACACAACGTTATCTGATCCCAAACTAGGCAGAGCCTGTACTATGGTAACCAGACAACTGATAAACATACTTATATATTTCTAAATACATACATATTATAGATAAATTACACCCAGACACAGAACAAATGATTGTGCTCATCACACAAACATTTGTCCTGGGTGGGAATCGAACCCACGACCTCAGTCTTAGCAGTCAGGGTCACTAACCACTAGACTAACAGGCCAGAGTTATAGACAGACAAAACGAAAGGCGTGACACATCAGGCATTACGGTCTTTATAACTAACTACACAAAACCGTAAACCCAATTAAATAAAACAGAAGCATCTAACTAAAGAGTAGTGAAACATTTAATAAATAAATCGATCGAGATAATTATGTTGTAGATGACCCGGTAATATAAAACATGGAGTGTATCAGTTCGTTATCTCCCTCGGTGCAAGGTCGAGATAGGGAGATGGATTATTGTGACACTTGTACCGATTGATTGATAGACTACTGTTTCATATTTGATCTAACGTTCATCGATATAATATAATGACTGACATGATATACTCACAAACAGCCGGTTTATTCAGCAAAAATATCACCTTAAAAACATAGTTAGTTTTTTTAAACCCAGACACTAGTTTAATGTCAAACTCATGACAAACTCCTTTAATTAAAAAGCAAACACAGAAAACTGGAAATGTCAACTATGTGTCTTCCTAGAACATAGTTTAAAGGTCAAAAGTCAAAGCTTTATAATGTAGTGACTATACACACTATTTTTAGTAACTAGCTGACCCGTCAGACGTTGTCCAGTCCACGTTTAAATCAGTCATTTAAAAATAAATTTATATGAAAAGAAAATTGGAAAAGTTTTCCGGAAAATTTACAAATAAGGAAAAACTGAACCCACTTTTTTCATGAAATTCACGTATAAATAATAATATAATAATAATTCCACAACTATCACACAACGCCATCTAGTCCCAAGCTAAGCAGAGCTTGTGTTATGGGTACTAGACAACTGATAAACATACTTATATATTCCTAAATACATTCATATTATAGATAAATTACACCCAGAAACAGAACAAATGATCGTGCTCATCACACAAACATTTGTCCTGGGTGGGAATCGAACCCACGACCTCCAGCATAGCAGTCAGGGTCGCTAACCACTAGACCAACAGGCCATCCAAAATTATTGATATATAGACAGAACAACGGCAGACGGGTCAGCTAGTTAGTAATAATAGTGAGTCCAACTTGTGTATTCTGAAGGTCACTTAATTCGGACTATCACAAACATTTTCAAACATAAAATAAGCCAAATCGATCCAGCAGAAGAAGAAGCTTGACAAAAAGAGCATTTATTTATAATCATTTAATGGCTCACTGTTTGAAAAAAAAAAACAGTTTTCAGCAAGGAATTAGGTACAACAAATAACACAACCTTTAATAATTAAAACGATTAAACCCAAAACTCATAACTTTTAGGCAACTCAATCCACGGAGCATAAAACTCTTATACATCTCCGCATCATTAACAGATTGAGAGTTTTTCACAAGCATGACAGCCTTATTACACCACTCTGTCTTATTAAACTTTGCCAATCTCCAATCAATAGACAAATAAAGGATTAGCAAATTTCCCTAACCGTTTTTGAGAGCAGTGGTGATGTAATTATTTACAAAAAATAAAGCGCCTGTCTGCGGGTTCGAACTCACGACCTACAACTCGTAAGTCAGAGCCATATACCACTAGGCCACTACAGCTCCATTTAATTTTATTTATTTATTTATATAAGGTACTCCAACTTATTCACTAATAACATATTACTTACAACTAACCATACATATTACATATTACTTATATCTATTAGTGTGGTGAATTAGTCACAACTTAATAAACAATTATAGTATGTATGTATTGTAGACTGGCCTGTTAGTCTAGTGGTTAGAGACCCTGACTGCTGAGACTGAGGTCGTGGGTTCGATTCCCACCCAGGACAAATCTTTGTGTGATGAGCACAATAATTTGTTCTGTGTCTGGGTGTAATTTATCTATAATATGTATGTATTTAGAAATATATAAGTATGTTTATCAGTTGTCTGGTTACCATAGTACAGGCTCTGCCTAGTTTGGGATCAGATAACAGTGTGTTGGTTGTCCAAAGATAAGATATTATATACTAATTCCATGATGCACATACAGTGGTGCGATAGTATTTTAAGTATCTAATGACGTAAGCAGGGGGCGCTGAATGTTTGACATTTCTGCAATGGGGATAAAAACTGCCACTTGCTCACTTCAGATGTCGCTATTGCCATTGTACTAAGAATATGACAGCTAGCTGTCACTAGCAATATTTTTTTTTGTAAACAGCTGCAGTGACAACAGAACCTTGTCGACACAGGGTACCATTTTTACTATACTGCCTATAAGTTTCGCTTGATTTCAGTACGTGGCGATTATTATAGTATTCATTATATGTGGATAGGTCTTCAAAAATGATATTGAGGTTTCTAATATCATTTTTTTCTAAACTGAACACTTTGCGCGGGAGACACTTCCAAAGTGGTAAAATGTGTGTCCCCCCCCCGTAACTTCTAAAATAAGGGAATGATAAAACTAAAAAATATATATTATGTACATTACCATGTAAACTTCCACAGAAAATTGGTTTGAACGAGATCTAGTAAGTAGTTTTTTTTTAATACGTCATAAATCGTAAACCACAATTTACCTTTCATTCAGTCAACTCAAATATAACAATTAAAAAAAAAAACATTTAATTTCATAAACATAAACCTTATGCATAAACCGTGAATACCTGCAGGTTTGTACGGAACCCTCGGTGCGCGAGTCCGACTCGCACTTGGCCGGTTTTTTTAACTCAAATTTAGGAAGAGAAAAACAGGCAAGAATATTCACGAACCCTCTTTTAAAATAAAAAATTGTTACAAAAGCAAAATTTAAAAACCCTCGGCCAAAACCACTAAAAATTGAAAAAATATACGTACTGGCCCTTTAAATTTCATAAGAAATGGTAAGTAATATTTTCATCAAAGTATCGTCGTGTCGAAAAAAGCAACGGTGCCGCAGACAGACACACATAGCGGTCAAACTTATAACACCCCTCTTTTTGCGTTGGGGGTTAAGAATAAAACCCTTCAATACAAACAAGAACACACCTACCTATGTTAAAAATAAAGATCAAAGTGGCTATATCGAAACGGTATAACGAAATTTGAATCTAAGTGTTATTTAATTTGACGTTCCTGAAATGTTGCTGGGCGTGTAAAGGATATGGGCCACTTAATATTTGGTTACCCAGTGTTCCACGAATACCGATTTGTTTTCGGTATTCGTAGAATACTGGGTTAACCCTCTGTGAGATGGTACTTAGTATCATATGTTAAATACACATACTGACATATATTAACCTACGCCTTCTTTCCAGGAGGGTAGGTAGAAACTACTAGAACTAAACAACGCCCCCGGCTACGATCTTATTTTGTTTCGCTTATGTTCATAAATCTGGGTTGCACGCCACGCCGGGTGCGAAATAAATGCGAAAGGGAATTTATTTGTTGGTTTCACTTACACGCTAGATCGGCAAAGCAGATTTGGCTGAAATTTAGCACAGACTACTTTTCATCCTAGATCGCAGACGAAGTTGCGGGTAACAGCTACTAATTTGTTTCAAAGAAAAACAATACTTCAGTTTGTAAGTCAAGATTTTGATAAAAATTAAAATGTATTTAAAGTTTTAAAAATGTTTTCAAGTAATTAGAAAGAAAGAAAGAAAGAAAATACATTTATTTAGGCCACACTAAAAGGCACACTATGTACAGCAAACAAAAAGTTAAATGAAAACTTTTTTACAAAAAAAAACAACCGACTTCCTTAAAAACACTACAAAGTGAAAAATAACTTTAATTTCGGAAGTCGGTGTCTTAGGACCTGTATTTATGGTTTTTTGCCACCGACTTCCGAAATTAAAGTTATTTTTCACTTTGTAGTGTTTTTAAGGAAGTCGGTTGTTTTTTTTTGTAAAAAAGTTTTTATTTTTAAATTTTTAGTTGTGGTATTCACCCTGCACTAATTCCAAACAAACAATGCATATTTATGGGATAGCAGAAATCGCGGTTGATTTCCTGTCATTTTTTAAAGAGTTCCGGTGTCTGTCTCACGAACTCATCATCAGATCTATATGAAAATTATATGGGTAGAGTGGGTAAGAGCCCACTCTAGTGTCTGCTGAGGAATCAATTCTCGATGTCAACGAGTATGTCTATCTAGGACAAGATATCTTCTAACTCCTGATCGATAAGGAGTTGTACCTTCCATCATCAGCTCAACGGAATATAAGAATACAAGTAACGGTCTAAACGTGCCTATAATATTCAAAGAATTATCCCCTAACCTTCTAACCTTTCACTGTAGGTTCCTATATGTACTGTTCACCGATGAGGAGTTCCATGCGGTATCTTCGAAGACTATAATTAGTTCACCACGGATGGATAGATAGAACCAGCAATTATTTTTGATCTTTAGTACAATATCCAAATCACATTACGTGTACTGTTTGTTTTTGAGGAGTTCCTTCGTTTATCTCCCAAAGTATACATCAAATCTTCACAAAATTAATATGGGACCACCTCAGGAGTATACCCTTACGAATAAAAAAAGAATTTTCAAAATCGGTTGACAATTGGCGGAGAAATCGGTGAACATACATAAAAAAAAAAAAAAAAAAAATACATACAGTCGAACATATAACCTCCTCCTTTTTTTGACGTCGGTTAAAAAGTGAAATCGTCTTGAAGAATTAATTTTGTAGCCTTAAACTTATTGGGTACGATAAAACGGCACCTTAATTGCGTCAGAATCTGAATCATTTTGAAGTTTATTCCAAAATCCATTCTTTCACAAGTTCAAAAAAAAAAACTTAACAACATAAACAACACCATGAATGTTGTGGAACTGTCAAAATGATAGCGATTCCTACTGATAGTGTGTTACGCAATTACCCCTCTGGTTAAATATACTGTACAACATTTTAACATTACCTAGGTACTTCTCGTATGAGAGGGTATTTATATACACTGATCAATACCCTTACCTGTGACTAATCACATCATCAGCCTATAATGTTCCCACTGCTGGGACACAGGCCTCCTCTCGGTGAGAAGAAGTGGGCCATAATCCACCACGGGGGCCCAGTGCGGGTTGGTAGATGTCACATGTCTTCGAATTTTTGGTTCTATGACATGCCGGTTTCCTCACGATGTTTTCCTTCACCGTTTTGAGTGCAGTGGTGATGAAATAATTTACACAAAGTAAAGCGCCTGCTTGGGTTTGAACTCACGACCTACTACTTTGTAAGTCGCGGCCGTTACCACTGACCCACCACTGCTCACTCACTACTCACATCACGTGACATGAATGGTCGCGACTTAAAAAAATGTGAACAGTGTCAATGTATGAGAAACTTTTCAAAGCACTTTTTAAAGCTTTCGAACCGACAATTCATTCAATTTAATCCTGATTCGATCGCTGCTTAGAACCGCGAAAAAATCATAATTGAAAATTCAGTAAATCGAGTAACAGTATAAAGATTTTTCCTTTATTTATCGAGGATAATAATTTCCAAGGTTTACCCAAAGAGGCTTACCGTAATCCAAGATTGGAGCGTCTTAGTACATTCCCATTTCCCCCCAAATTAAAATATTTTTCTTTACCAAAATAAATAACGAACAATTTATATAAATGGTTAAAATGTACCAATTTTTTACGAAAACAATTTAGGATTTTATTAAAAGAAATATCAGTAAGATATAAAAAATGGTGGTTTTCTTTTCATTTCTGTAAAATAATTTCTCTGCGGTGAGGATTAGGGAAAGTACGTAAGTACATGTTGTTTGTGACTTTGGTATGATATGTTATAGATATTCCTTCTAATGGATCAAGAGGTCTAAACTAAGAGCGCGGAACATTGGATTTTGTAATGACATTGAATAACAAACTATATCTACAATGTCTTGAAGTGCAATTTCGTACAACTATCGACGCAGACATCAAAAGACACCTCGAGCGTCTTCGAGTGTGCTCGCGCGAGCTCGTTTGTACTTTAAAATAATGATGATAAAGTTTATTATTCAAAGGCAATACAAGCAATCTTCTTGGTCTGCGAAGAGCCGTGTAAATTTGTCGTAAACATGATAATACTATGACTATGACGCTACTGGACAATATTTACTTGTAACCTAACACTTTCTTCACAATCGCCAAAGTTGGTCCAAGTTCAATGTCCAACAATATATCGATTTTGGCGACTCACATCAACACAATTATGAAACGACCAACATTTTGACAAATGTACAATGTATTTAGATGCCATTTCTGAAATGTGTTGTAGTTGGTAAAAACCTCACGTCTTCTTTCCCAGAAGAGTTGGGCAAAGTTGTCTCTATAGTACACGTTTAAGTCTCAAGAAATGGTATGCGAGCTTATTGCCATCAATGGCGCACAAATACAGATTTCGGGCTACTACTGAGAAAATTCACAAGGAAAAGCCCAATATTTCTTTACCCGACAAGCGAATTGGACTCATGTAGGTACTCGTCAGCAGTACCGCTTGCTACCACTAGAACAAGAAGGCAGTAATATGCCAGTTGAGAGAAATTTTCGCCATAATAGTACCTAAGTAAGCCTAAATCTGTCAGTCCACGTTCACATCGACGTAATAATATCGCGGCGGGATTTTTTCGGTCACTGGATCTTCAACCTACAGCTTACAGCCGAGAGTTGAAAATCGAACAGTGTTGGTCGATAATAAGCCCAACGCCGGGAGTCGAAAATTCAGTGTGCGATATACCCGCCGTATATTTTTACCGTGCAAATGTAGTCAGATATGTCAAACACAAGACGCCGAAAATAGAAGACACATCACTCGTAAAATTGAGACCAGTTAGAAGAAATTACTATGATAGTCAATTATTAGTCAATTTAGACTACGCGCCTGAGTATTTCAGGTGTAGTAAATGACATCCGTATTTCAATTCTGCACATTAGAACAATAATGAAAATCTAGTTATTGATGAGTTATGATATGCCACTCAAGTATTACGGTAGAGTCATGGCTAAATCATCAAAATGGATCAAATAGTAAAGATAGCATTATTGTGATTTCAGGTTCATCATCATTTCAGCCGAAAGACTCCCCCAACCACCGCCACTTCGACCGGTTCTATGCTTCCCGCATCCAGCTGATTTAAGGTGATTACCAACGGATTTTAGGTTATAACAAAATTATAATTTGGTTCAATCATTGGAAGTGCTGGTGTAATAAAAGGTCAGAAGACAAATTACAGTAATTAAAAACGTTCAAAATCTAGTCTCAGTCTCAACGGAGGTATTTTTGACAGATTGCGATCGGGAACAGACTGTGAATGTTCTTAAAATTACGGGAATTGCCCCTCTTCTGAAGTGTAGTACACACCGCTACAGGCCAAGCTATACTTTTCCAGTATAAGCTGACTTCTCACTGTACGAAAACCTTATACGATGCGAGGTCAGCTAAAACTGGAAGTGTATAGCTTGATATGTAGCCATGTGTAGGTACCTACTCGCAACTGGCGTGCGTAAGTGACAAGAGAACGTGAACGAAGCAAAAGTAGTATTTAAGGATCATAGCAGGTGGCGTTCTGTATGTAGTTTAGTTAGGCTGACCTCGGTGGGCAGAAGGCATGAGTTTGTGTATGTATAAATTGGTCTAAATGAAAGGCCTGAGCATTTTGGGTTGTCTTTCACAGTCCGGGAAATTTTACGCGCAACTGATACCTACGCAACATCAATTTGCCATATTCTAGCCATTTTATACAATTGCCAAATAATACCAGTTGTAATTTGAATACACGGGCAGTTGAAGTTGGTAGTCAATATACTAAAGAATGCATTTCCACGTTACATTGCTTATTGTATGTTTACAAATTTCAGCTATACCTACATTTCCAGTATAAAATGACTTATCATTGCACGAAAAGCTTTTACAATGCGAGTTCAGCTAAAACTGGAAATTTATAGCTTGTCAAGTCGTCGTGAGTGCCTTAAATGTTTGTTTTTTTTTTTTCACTTTGTTATAATTAGAATGTAAACTACCTAGGCCGCATACCATATACACTGAAATGAGGTTATTGAATGTCAACTGCAAAACAGCTTTAAAGTTCGAATTGAAACAAACGTCTGAATTGCTCTGGATAGATGGATCCGGCTTTTATTTAAGCTTAAGTGAACGATAATGTAAATGTTTGCATGCCAAATGGTGAAATACTATGGATGATCTTTAATGTGTCATAATACTTATTATGTATTTGCAAAATAAATGTCTTTTCTATTATTTGAACTCTCAATACTCAATAGTTTATTTGCATTCCATGTGTTAGTGGTAATTTAAATTGAAATGTGATGCAAGTAAATTAGTAGGAAAATGGAACCTCTGAAATATTTAGCTTAACACTTATCAATCTTCTAAACTTACTCTAAAATGGTTATAATTATTATATACTCCTGGAACCGCTCTCAATTTAGCTCGAAAATTATTCGAGATCGAGTACCCATTGTTACAATAATTGGACTTTATAAATCCCAAATTTTCAAGTTCACTTTCAGTTTTACTGCTAAAATATAACTTTAATTTTAGTTTAAATACAAGAGCCCAATAAATATTTTAGCAGTTACCGAGTAATGGACGAATTTGCTAAGAACGCACTCGGTGCCAAGTTGTATGACAATTGACTTATTATCGTTTGTTTATAGAAGGGAGTATTAATATCTCTCGTTTCGCAATTAGTATTTAAATTAAATGTCACTCAAATATAATTGGAGTCATCTTCAAAACAACTCAATCAGTCAATACTTGTTATCTTTATAAAATACTGTAATATTTGCGTAAATAAAATATGTTATTTTTTGGAATGCTTATTTAAAAAAAGGAACTCTCTTAATTTTTTGGTTTTCTATTTCAATGAGCGTTTACTTCTCAGCAAGCTTTTCAGTCAAAAATTTTGCAGTGATATTTTTTGTCGAAGTTATTTACTTTTAATTAAAAAAACGATACACGCATTTAAATAAAAAAATTATATAAATACCATACTTTAACGAAATCCTGAAAAAAATATAGTCAATGAATGTTTAATTTTGCAATTCAAAATCACCAACTTTTGAAATACGAAATCTCAAAATTCTAGTTTAATACTTACAATATTCCCGGTAAAAGCATTCCGATGTAAAACATAACAGAAAAAAAGAAACTACTTACAAAAAAGTTTTTACAACCAAACTTTTTTCTCACCAACCAGCACTTCACTTCACTTTTAATTTTTAATTTCAATTTTAGAATCACTTCACTTCTTTACCCGAATAGTCGATAATTTCCTGATGACGATTTATTTAGTCGAGTATTTTCACTAGTGATAATTTTGCGATAATGATAAGAGATGATTCTGTGTACGTTTGTTTCGTACGCGCGCGGTCTTGCTACTGGTTGTGTTGTCGGGCGGGCGGCCCGCCCAGATGTTATCTCAGAAGTACCACTGTACGCGACGCGAGCTATGAGCGCGAGCGGGCATTTAAGTGTTCTATTTATATGATTATAGAGTACATAATAAAGAATGTACTGTTAAATTTTCTACTTTTTGGAGTTTTTTTTTTTTCAGGTGTGGTAATGGATATCCACTTTCACTTAATTTTTTTACGTAAACTTATTTTAGTGACCCGTATGAAAATGAAGAAAACAATCAGTACCAAATCATAATTATATCTGTATTGATAAGTTATTACATTTATTTCCTCAAGGCGAGTAGGCATAAACTTTTAGACCAATTTGGGTAGATTTTTGCAGCAATATTACTGTCGTAGCTACGATGCTACGTCACCGCCACTACTAAAGCGTATAGTCGTAGCATATGTAAAAAACCGGCCAAGTGCGAGTGGGACTCGCGCACGATGAGTTCCGTACCATTATCCATAAATATTTATCCCTTAAATATTTATTTTATTCTGTTTTTTAGTATTTAATTTTGTTGTTATAGCAGCAATAGAAATACATCATCAGTGTGCTAACAGACAGAATACAGACGGACGGACGGATGGATGGACAGCGAAGTTTTAGTAATAGGGTCCCGTTTTACCCTTTGTTTACGGTACCCTAAAAAAATAGAGGAGGTTCTGAAGTCGACGCAGTTTTTTTAGTTTTGTTTTTATGTATACGCATAACTTTTTTATTGAATAGGTACTCCGATCTTCAATTTTTTTTGTTCCATTTAAAATTTAAGAAAAGAAACCATCAGCAATAAATTAGTTTCAACATAAAATTTAACTGAGGATAAGAGAAATTGAACGGTTAAATTCTCCTTTTAAGCATGGAAATGTTGATGATAGAAGCCTCCGCCTTTCGAGTTATCACTATCGTAAGTAATTGAATTTAAAAAAAAAAACATGTAATAAATTGAGCGAACTAAACATTTCACAAATAGGCACGCTTGTAATGTAGTGTAACTGTAAGGTTTACGCGTCTGTAGGTGATTGAAAATGTGCTGTATTGCGTGTAAGTAATTTGAGTGTAGTGGTTTAATTGAAATAAATGCATAATGTTTGTATAATGAGTACATCGGCGTACGATCAATTTCATCCCTGAAATAAACAGCTTGTAAATACAATATAGCCGGTCCTAACTTTGCGCAGAAGGCATTATTTTAGGAATCAAATGGTGTCATGAGGCGAGTGTGAGTGAGCGAACATTCGCAAATTCACACCAGCCATTATTCATCAGCCGTGCGTATAGCATATTTCCCCGCTACCGCTTATGCTTTACACCAAACCCTCCCACAGGACACCCCGTTGCCGTCAATTGTTTCACTCGTTAAGCACTTCGTAAACACGTCCGTTTTAATGATGAGAGCTGCAAAGGTGTCTGCAGTTTTATACCTACCCTTTAGTGTTTGTTTTTATTCCAACTGTTAGAACTACTTGATAAGGTGATTCAAGGGTATGATTTGGACTTGTAAACAGAATAGGGAGATAGGAAAGGTGAGAAAACAACTACGTATTTACGAAATCTAAGCTTTTTTTATTTACTTACTAGCTGTGCCCATTGCTTCGGCCGCGTGGATGTGAAAATGGACGTGGTACCGGGACAAAAAGAAGCCTATGTTACTCCTTATAACATTAGCTATCTGCGAGTGAAAGTTCCGTCAAAATCGGTCCAGCCGTTTCAGAGATTAACCAGAACCAATAATTAAAAAAAATTTTTTTTTAATGCAAGTACCGTATATACTTTCATATGCATTTATAGTCCTTTCGCCATAAGAAGAGTTCCCTGACAGTTCTTGTCTGACAATTGTAGTGACGTGGCCTAACGAAATATAATCGATTTTTTTATAATATCGATTCAGTTGGCAAAGAAAATGGAATCGGATTATCGATTTTAGATTTTCAAAATATTTTTTTAATAAACTGGTTATCCTACTTCCTACTAATATTATAAATGTGAAAGTTAGTATGTGTGTGTGTGTGGATGTTTCTTACTCTTTCACGCATAAAGTACTGTACGGATTTTGATGAAACTTTACAGTAATATAGCTTATACATCAGAATAAGACATAGGCTACATAACGTCACGGGAGCAGAGCAAAAACCTGACATAACGCACTCGTACTGACGCGACGCGAGCGCGATTACAAAATGGCCGCTCCGATTCATCTATTTTTTTGTCGATTAATGTATTGAGTAGTGGCAATCTCTATTGGCCGACGTTCCGTTCAACGCATTAGACATTTTTAAGATTTATACTTTTTTATTTTATTTACTTAATTTATTAACAGTTAATTATAACTACAATAATTTACTTAGTAATTTACGAAAGGGAATATTTTTTTTATCATTTCTTTTTTAATTTTTTGCCGGTTTATTTTTTATTCCTCTAAAGTAGTATGCGCGCCACGGAAAAAAATGAACTGTCAGGGAACTCATCTTATGGCGAAAAGACTATAGTGAAAAGCTGTTATTTTGAAATTAGAAACAGACACTTCAATTTTATTTATTTGTAGTATAGATTAAGTATTGTCCTAAACTATTTGGGTTACTGAATAGTATGATGAAAGAATTTGTTTACCAGAAAAGAAAAATCATTAGTAGAAAAGTGGTACAAGTAACTCTTCTCCATGTTCCGATAATAGTCATCAATTACTTACGTCATTATATGATGCAATTTGGTCCTTACAAGTTGAAGGCCGTGGTTTCGAACCAACTAGATGCTTTACCTTGTACAAACAGTCTACTGTTTGTAAACAAACGCGTCATAACTTGTCTAAACCTGATAAATTACCCTACTTAAGGGGTAAACATAAAAAAAATTCGAAGTACTTAGACGTTTAGTACTTTTTTTTTTGGGATAAACTATGAACAACCTACTTTCGCAAATATAATATTATAGTTAGGATTCGCAGAGTGTAAATTCAACGTCCATACTGCTACTGAGAATTTTCTAAAAGGAAAATCCAATACGCCAGAACCTAAACGCGCTTGACCACTAAAGTTTACATAAATAATAACATTTATTTCATCAGAAACCTATTTTTACATAATTAAGCTTTAACTTCTACTGATATAAATAAAGGTTAAAAGTGATAGGAAAGTCTAAAGAACATCTCGTGTCGTCTACCAGTTTACCTAAAAGTCAGATATATAAAGACATATACATATCGACGCTTGAAAGGCGAAATTGACTAAGCCCCATAGGGCCACTATGGCGCTTAGTCAACTTCGCCTCTCAAGCGTCGATATATACTTAATTTCTTGCCCTCCGACTCACCCCGTCGCATCGAATCGCCTGGACGTGTGTTTACTTCGTGACTTTTTTGTTGGGCTGCTAAGGGTCCTAGCGTAATGGATGGTCTCTAGCCTCCCTAGTCTAGCCTTCCTCGATAAATGGGCTATACAACCCTAAAAGATTTTTTATTTTCGAACCAGTCATTCCTGAAGTATCTACACTAATATTTTAAAGAGGAAAAATTTGTATTTTTGTTTGTTTGTTTGTAATGGATAAACTCAAAAACTGCTGGACCGATTTTAAAAATTCTTTCACTATTAGAAAGCTACATTATCTGCCAGTAACATAGGCTATATAACATCACGCTACAACCAAGAGGAACGGAGCAGTAATGAAAAATGTTGCAAAACGAGGAAAATCGCACGGGTAGGCGATTCGACGCGACGGGAAGAGTCGGTGGAACACGAAATTTAACGCGGACGAAGTTGCGGGCAGAAGCTAGTATAAGATACTTCAGAAACGACTGGTTCGGAATGTAGATTCAGTATAGATTTGATTAGCATTTGAAAAAGTTATACGTAAGCTATCACATCACAGACTTTTTTAGAGGAACAATTCCGTCATACATGATTGTTGCGAACTTTAACTATTTACGCAGCGCATACAACAGAAGATCTTAAAATATTCTCCATTTTTGTAACGTTTTTCATTGATGCTCCGCTCCCATTGGTTATAGCGCCTTCTATTATATAGCCTTCCTCGACAAATGGCCTATCCAATACCTACAAAAAAAAAAATCTATTCGAATCATATGTTCCTGAGATTACCGCGTTCAACCAGACACACAAAGTAAAAGTCAAAACCTTTATTTCAAAGAGGCATATTAAAAGCATTTTTGAACGTCAACATTTACAATTAAAATATAATTGATTCTAATCGCCTATTCCCAAAAGTAATTTTGTATGGAGAAGAATGGGCAAGAAACTCTACCGTTACTCTTTTCAAAATGTTTTACAATATTTTAGATACATTCATTAAATAAGTATGTGAAAACGATGGAAAACAAATAAACAAACTTTTCGGCTTTTAATATTAGCATAGGTATTATTGAAGTTAGGATACCGATAAGTGGGATAGTTGTATCCACGGATATCTATGGTTGTATCTCACTTAATAGTACCTATCCTCATATCGCTGGATGAAAAGGGTACCTAAATAGATTCCCAGCTAGGAAATGAAAGAGTTACCGTGGCCCTGGTATAGGCAACTGAAGGAACACGGGTGGGTTCTAGTCTGTAAAAGTCTGACCCGCCCTTCGTCTCCACTCAGAGCAGGATGATGTCTCATTCGAAGATTTCCCACCATAAAAAAAATATAGGAAATGAATATCTAAACCGGTAAAGCCTAAGTAAGATCATTTTATTTTTTATGTTTTCAGCGTCCAGCTTAGAGTTAAAAATTAATCCGTCTCTGCCCTACTTGTGATTTCATAAAAGCATCTGAGAAAACCTGTTCAGTAATTGACATAAACCTATACAGTAAGAAGGTAAGTTTTAAGAAAACTTTAAAACGAAATATTCCAGCGAAAAATGTTCCTGCCTAAGTGCTACTGCGTCGAACGCTGAAGCTGAAAGCTCTTCAAATATGAATTGCTTTAACCACATATTCAAGAATAACCTCTAGTCCTCCAGGAATGTAGTCTACATACTGGTACATAGTCGTCATATTGGTATTTTATATTTTTTTAATTTAATGAGTTAATGAAATTTACCGACCACATCGTGGTTTCACCAGACTCGATTAATTGAATATACCACAAGATCGAAGCGTTATGAACTGGACATGACAATTATCAAAGTTAAAAAAAGACTTTAGAGTTATGACTCTGATGTTTAATTTATAGGTTCCTTGTTGACTACGTGACCTAATTTCTTAGCTAATATTCAAGAAAATCTGTTCAGCCGTTTGAGGAATATCCTTCTTCCACAAGTCTGATCGAGTAGAATTTTGATATTCTGTCACTTCAATAATAATATCTTCTTGTTCTTAGCGCGTCGATAGCAATCTAAATATAATCAGTTCAGAATTTAGCTACGAGCTTAGCACTTTCAGTAGCGTCCATCAGCTCCTGTAGCGTGCAAACAACAGGACACGCTTGTGAAACTCCACCTGAGCAGGTTTTCTTTACATCGGCCTACCTAAGTCCAAATTGTGTGATATGACGTCCCCAGGTTGCTGACAAATTGAGGTCAATAGCTATCCAATACTGGTAGCTGTTAGTCGACGTACAAACGAACGTAAAATCGCGCGCGACAAAATCCCGGTGCGATGTCCGAAGGAACCTCGGCTTATGGCGGCCGCATACGTAGCGGTATACCTGAACGGTATACCGGAACTCAAGGCTTGTGCAAGTATACCGGAGCGTGTGTGACAAAACTCGCACAAGTTTCCTGACTTGCACAAGTCTGGTAGGCAGATCAAAACTACGATCTGTATACCTGCGCAAACTAGTTTGTGCAAGTATGCATGAGCGTGTGTGTTGGAACGCTTCAGTCGCACGCGCGCCAGTGCTTCGGTCGGTTTGTGTGTTTATTTTCGCGCCAAAAGGTCTGTCGATTCACGCCGCAGTAATAGAGAGAAATTAGAAGAGTTTATAGATTTATACAGGAAGTTACCATGTCTATGACAAATAAAAAGTAAAGAATACCTACCATATTCGCGATAAAAAGAACGCTGCATACCAACAATTGGTAGATGTTTTGAAAGAAATATAGCCGGACGCGAATCGGGAATCAGTGATTAGAAAAATTAATACCTACAGGACAAATTACCGAAAAGCACAGAAAAAAGTCGAAAATTCGAAGAAATCAGGGGCAGGCATCAACGATGTGCACGTGCCGAGTCTAAAATGCAATTTATCGTAGTACTATAGAGTACTACGATAAATTGCATTTCATCCGCGACCAAGAGACACCAAGAACATCGCAATCGAACCTGACTGAGGAATCTACGGTAAGATTTTTGTTCTGGCTTCACAAAAAATAAAACAATATAAAATTCAATTCTAATACTATTTATTAATTATTTTAATTTATGAAATTATTTTGCCAAGGAACACTGCCTTCATTACTAAAGTAATCTATAAACTGTTCCCTAATATTCTTTGTATTGAGTGCAGTATTCCCATATCCCCTTCTATTTAATGGGATCATGTAGACACCCGCATGTAACCCTGGCAAGATAGTTCCATTGTCTGCATTTTCTTGGTCAAAACATTCAGAAGGCGAGTAGTGATTACGTGAACGAGCAATTAGAAAGTTGTGCAAAGCACAACTCGCCATTACTACAGATTCAATATTATTTGGTTCTATATTAATTTGTGTGTGGAAAATTCTGAACCTAGCCGCCAATATACCGAACGCATTTTCAACTATGCGCCTCGCTCGAGATAAACGGTAATTGAAGATCTTTCTATCTCAATGGTTCCCAACCAGTGGTCCGTGGACCACCAGTGGTCCGTTGAAGCCAAAATATGGTCCGCGAAAGAATAAAAAAAAAAACAAACTTCAGTTGTGGGTACGTAAAATTGAATAAAATAAATATTCTGCGTTTGCGACATTAAAAGCATTTATGGAAGACAAAATGTATGACGCTAGTAAAGCAAATATACAAGAAAACATCAAGACTCATTTACAAATGTTGATTGATGAATTCAATCGTTACTCCCCAGAATATACCGAACAAGCTGAAGTTGATCAAAAACTGATTCGTAACCCTTTTAGCACGGACGCTGGTGAAGTTATTGAAGGAATCCAGGAAGAACTCATTGAATTCCAAAATGACAGAAACTGCAAGGATGCTTTTGAATCGAATTTACTTGAGTCGTTTTGGTGTAAAAAAGCAATTTCTTATACTAAACTTCGAGAAATCGCCTTACGCTATTTTATGGATTCTCAACAACTTATTTATGTGAACAAGGATCATCTGCTTTGTTGGTAATTAAAAACAAGGCGAGGAATCGTTTGAAAGTAAGTGATGATTTGCGTGTAGCTTTGAGTAACAATATTAGTCTTAGGATAGCCGAACTCGTGAAGAAGATGCAAGCTCGGAAATCACATTAATACAAAAATACAGAAGTATATCCTAAAAATATTATTATTTCTTTATATGTAATTTCCTATTGAGTTTTTAATTAAAGTTTCAGTTTGATTATTACAGTTTATTTTTATTATACCTACATAGTGGTACCGGCTAACAAGAATAATATAAAAGTGGTCCCTGACTAAGAAAAGGTTGGGAACCCCTGTTCTATCTTGTGAATTCAAGTCCGCTTGTCTAAATGGCTTCATCATATCACACCTCAAAGGAAACGCATCATCAGTTATGAAAACGTATGGCAATACTTTTAAGCTGTTGTTAATTTTTTCTTCCACCGGAATCTTTAACCGATTTTTCTCAAGTTTCTTGTAGAAAACTGTATTTTGCAGAACACCGCCATCTGATACTCTGCCATTTGTGCCAAAATCGCACATAATAAATCGATATTAGGCATCCACTATTGCTAACAGAACCATACTTTTTAATTGTAATAATAAGATACGCTTTCACTCGGTGGAATAATATCTATATGTTTCCCGTCGATTGAGCCGATACAGTGAGGAAAATTCCATCTGTCTTCAAAGGTTTTTACGATATCTTTCCAATCTTCTTCTGTTTTCGGAAACTGAAACAAATAATATGAAAATAACTTTCAATAAAGGTGAAGTGAGCGAGGTCCCTGTAGGTACTTAAACTTTTTACATATTATATGTTTTTTTAATAAAAAAAATACTTATATTTAACTTATTGTTACAGACAGAAGAAACTGAGGGAGTTGTAACAGAGGGAGATGAAACTGATGGAGTTGAAATCTACACTGAGTCTTCTTCTGACGCTGTTCAAAGTCCACAAGCATCGACGTCTTCTACAGTCGTCCAAAGTCTACACCCACCGAGACCTTCAAGAAACCGGTCAAGGCCGACAAAAAGGACTTCAAATTCTGATTCCGTAACTGAAGATGTTCTTCTGTCGGTGCGTGATTATTTCAAACGTCGGGCTGTACCTGAAGATGATTGCGACGTTTTTGGCAAAATGGTAGCAATAAAATTGCGTGACTTGCCCAGAGAACAGAGATTGTTTGCAGAAAAAAATATTACTGATACGTTATTTGAGGCACAATTTGGTAACTTAACGATATCACACAAGCTCACAAGTTCAACTCTGCTAAATCAGGTACCACAACAAATCCATCAGCAGCAGATGTTATCGGAACCTCAACTCAACCTTTACTCAATTAACAGAAATATAAATTGCAATTTACAATCTCAGCAGAGTCAACCGACATATTTTTTTATTTTTTATTATTATTATTTTTTTCGTTTTATTTTCTCAGTT
Organism: Aporophyla nigra; assembly: GCA_947507805.1. Taxonomy (NCBI): domain Eukaryota; kingdom Metazoa; phylum Arthropoda; class Insecta; order Lepidoptera; family Noctuidae; genus Aporophyla; species Aporophyla nigra. The sequence continues at coordinate 6,712,907 of OX382306.1, forward strand.
TAACGGTGAAAATTAAGGCCTGTACCTAATTATGACTCAGCCTCTCTATTTAAAAAAAAATAAAAGTAAACTTTTGATTATAATCTTGTGGTTTTACTTACCTTCAAATAGTTTGTGCGAAGTACTTCATAGATAGCGTTACATGTCTCAGGGATAATTCTGTGGGGATAATGATGCCTAGAGCTTGAGATGATATTATTGTAGAAAGCTTAAGATCTTCGTAACTTCTACCAGTCGCCAGGAATCTCAAAGTTGCTTTTAACCTCTCATGCGGTGTTATCGCTGGGCGCATTATCGTGTCATTCTTTTGTATCAATGGTGTTACTAGGAACAAGAGTTCCAAATGTGTTTTCATCCATACGCAAAAAATTGTGCCAATCCTTCGGAGCGAATTTCAATTCATTTAAAAGGTTGGTGTGGGAATACTTATTTCTTTTCAGTAACCATTCTTTACACCATACAGAACGTTTCTTCTTGTAACATTTCTCTTTTTTCTTAATAGCTAGCACCAAACCAACAACAGCCAAAACGTCATCTTTTGTGGGTGTCACTTTAGATAGAACCGGTGGCATATTTTACAAAATAATTTATTGCACAACACGACTTCTTCGGTTTGTCACAGACGCAGAACTGAGAGTGCACAGGCATACTTGAATCGTGTGTGGTCACTATATATGGACGTTAGGTATACTTGCACAAGCCTTCAGTTCCGGTATACCGTTCAGGTATTCCGCTACGTATGTGGCCGCCATTACGGTTCATACCTACACTTACTTTCCACTGAGTGTGCAAAGTAAGTGTATCTACCTACTTATAACATAACATAACATCACGCCTATATTCCCGGAGGGTTTCAGCAGAAGTGTACCATATAAGACAGTAGTTGTGATTCGCGGATTCTGGCGCACGCGCCAGAGCCCGCGCTTGCGCCAGAACCCGCGAATCTGTTGCACCCATCGTAAAAAAAAAAAAAAAAAAAAAAAAAAAGGTTTTGGCGTGCTCTGATCTCAAATCTGCGGTCCATTTTAGCGTAGGATGCGTGGTTCTGGAGTTATGCAAATCAATTAACTGTTATCTCATTGATTTCCGGTGCTCCTGCACCCTCATTAGCATTCCATTGTTCGCCTAATCCTTTTATCTATTATACTTCGAACACCTCATTACGTTGCGCCAGAACCCGTGAATCTGTTGCCCTACGGTTGATTTGGCGTTCTTATCTATTACTCATTGTATGTCTGCTTTTCTATGTCATCAATAAAACACATTCATTTTTATTTCAATATTTTATTACTTTTTTCTACAAAATATGAGCGGAAGATCTCATCCACAAAAATATCATTGTACAGTGTGTTCCCTGTAAATATGTTCGTAAAACTATGCATTGAACATCCCTGAAACTTAAATAGCAAACACATTAAGCAATATTCACCACAAACTGAAGTCCAATCATTCTGAATCCTATCAACATTCCAGTCCCATCTCTTACAATTCCTTTTCAAAAACTGGAGATGATATCGCTCAGGTGTTCGTCCATATGAATCAAAATATTGACCGATACCATTCGTATCGATATGTACAGCTACCCAGTGTGAACCTGGTTTATCATCCGCATCCAAATTGCATATTATATACGTTGGTACATGTGTATACATAGGTAGTCTATTAGCAGCATAAACATTATTTTCTAGACTGGGATGAATCTTTTTCATATGTTTTTGTAATTCTAGTGTATCCATGATATTACTGTTACTAGCAGATTATTACAGTACCAATCTATTCAATGGTTGTCATAGGAATGTTCAATTATAGTGATTTGTAAATATTAAATCGCATTCTTTGTGGGAGTCACAAAGCAGGTTGATGCCTGTTGCGAAGGAACGTGAGATAAGTTTGTTGACTCATAGAGTTACAATCAGTTTCGTTGTACTTAGTAATTTGCTTTAGATAAGAATGGTGCTATATAAGATCGAACAGTTGCAGTCATGCAGTCAGTCTATGGTCGTTTGACCACAGTGGATTGTATACGTCTACCAATACTACGTTTGTGTTACTTCAACGCATCAATGGCCATGGAGGTAAGTGTTTATTCTATTGACAAACTTACTTGTATTTCTGTTGTTGTTTCCTAACGTGTGTGATTAAGTGTAAACAAATTGATATTAACGTGTCATCATTCAGCTTCGCAGACGATAATGAAAATACCTATAAACAGTATTACTACTCGCCACTCTCTCCTCAACACGAAGAAGAGAGTGATGACATCGTCCAGGGCCAGTTGTGGATGTGAGAGTAGAAATTGAAAGTGATTCGGAGATACCAGATCAAACTTCAGCATATTGTCTCATTCTGAACGATTGCATTGTTGAATACAAACCAATAAGTAACATTGTTAAGAAGATATCATGAAGTCGGACACCCTTATAGTGGAACTCCAAGGATTTAAAGATTCTTTAAATCATTTTATTGTCAAAGGATTGGCCGTTGCGAGTCATGATCATACACAGACGTTCTTGGTGAAACCACCATATTCATTCCATTACCTAACACTAGAAGAAAAAAAGCAGGTGAGATGGTTAGAAAGAAATCGAGGAATTTACTGGAGTGAAGGCTACATAGACTACAAAGAGTTTAAACGCGTTATTTTACCATATTTAGAAAATAAAAAAATTATGACAAAGGGTTTGGAAAAGATTACGTGGATTAAAGAGTTATGTGCAAACTGTGAAGTGATTGACATAGGTGAGAAAGGATGTCCTAATTTTGCGACATTAAAAAAAAAGTTCTGTAAAAATAAAACTGACTTTAATTGTGTGAACCATAAAATGAATTGTGCATTGAATAATGCTGTGTGTATTAGAAAATGGTATTTTGACAATAATATGTCTGTATTTAATTTATTTATTTAATAGGGGAGGTTTATAAAGAAATAAAAAATAGTATATTGCATACAATTTGTTTTATTTAATTTTATAATGTTACCTTTAGTTACACACACACAAAATGCATTAAGCATAACACATATATCTAAAACACAACACACATTATAATCCTAACTACTATAGTCTACAGTAACATTTCTATTTTTATCTATTTCAATAATATTATCAAACTCAGCATAAACAATACAGTTAATTGTTTGTATTAGTGAGGATTCAAATCGTACTTCTAATCTTACACTACCATGCTTTATGAGATTCCAATGGGCTGATGAGTTAGCTGATAAATCAGGAGTTAAATCAAATGCTAAAAGACAGTAACCTTTGGCATACTGTTCACGAGAGATTGCATTTCCTTCATTAAGAAAGTGAATACCAGTCCCCGAGAATAGAGTATGATATGCTGATGTAAATATATTATTATTAAAAGATGGTTGCAAAGCTTTGGAAGGTATTTGTTGACCATCAATATATAAGCTGAAAGAGTTAATACCATAGTTTTCAAAGTTAAATGGATTTTTAGTAAGTGAACCATTAAATGCAGAATTATTCACAAAACCAATAATACATCTTTTGGGTACCTGTCCTAAGAATATATTATCAAGAGTTTTTCCTTGAACACCCGATGCAATTGTTAAAACTTTAACTTCAGCACGAGTAATAGGATATTTAGCAGTGGTAGAAGCTAAAACTTTCTGATGTGCGAGTAATACACTTGGATTAATTCGTGCTCTTCGAACAATAAGAGTTGCGTCCGTAATGCAAACTTTAAACTTTACATCATTTGACCCAGCAATTAAATTAAAACTCTCTCTTGACCGAACTAATTTTACACTCATTTCAACGCCATTAATTAAAAATTTATCTTTATTGAAAATGTCACCATGAAGATGACCAATCATTTCTATTTCCCTGCTTTCATTAACTAATTCCTGTCTTTTAACAAATCCTATGTTTTTACCATCTGTGGAATCCATTTTTCCTGCTGTATCATCATACCAAAGACTACAAGTAAGATGAGATTGTTTAGCAGCAGGAGCATAGTTTAAAAGGGTTTCCATGTATGCTCGATAGGCATAGGTATTATTAGGTGGTGATACAAGTTTTTGGTTTAAATAAACATCGAGTTGACTAAAAAGTGAATGCAACCAATTATTTACAGGTGCTACTGCTGTAGCTGATATCAAGTTTGTTGAATCTTGATTTAATACTTTTGCCTTTATGTGGAGTAATGTATGAGACAAATCTATGTAGTCATCGCCTGTTCCAGGAACTTGAAACTCGATAGGTCCATCATCAGCAAGAGATGAAATTGGTTTATAGTGAATCCACAATCCATTTTCAATGCTTGTTTGTGTAGACGGTAATGCAAACAAATCTAATTCTGACTTAACGCACTCACAAGAATGATTATGAAGGAAAGACATACTTAATTTGAAAATATATCTTTGATGTTTTTTGGTTTTAGACCAAGTTTTTTCGTAGCTTTCACTTTAGCTGTTAGTGGTGGAATGAACGAGGCCAATCGTTTTCTTTTACTTATATACCCAGATCCTGTCATGTTAAATCGATCAATTTTGTCATCAGCCTTTCGTTTTAAGTTTGTACTAACTTGCTTTAGACGATCTTTTATTGAGGCTTCCATAGGACGGGCTTGAACCATATCCGATAAAAGTCCTACTCCAGCGTTTAATGCCTCCTTACCAACCACTCGAGCACCACTTGAAAGTAAAGGTAAAACTGATCTAAATAACCCTCCTAAGAAGCTCCCAATACCATGACCGCGTTGGTATGGTGAACCCTTATAAATTACTCCAACTCCTGATCCAGCTTGATGTGAATAATAATTTTCATATGGACATTTATGATGATCATGAGGAGAATACATTATTATAATTTGCGGAAATGTAGTTTAACACACACGGTTCCAAACTGGAATGGTATTTTTTGTCCTGTGCTCGATCTTATATCTATTTCCAACGTATCGAACTCTCTTCGCATAACAGGTAAGTAGTGAGGTGGAGAGAAAATGAACATTTTATTCGCACCATAAATGTATTTTGAAGGATCTAATGAAATGACTCTTAATAGTGGAGTCATAACATCACCCACAATCTGAGGATCGATAATGTCGCAATATAGAAATAGTTGAGATGGTAACCCTAAGTGTAAATTAGCAGGACACTTCCCAAAATTTCTGTCTAGGAGATTTGTATTTGGTTCATAACCTAGTTGTAAACTTAATTTGGGTGATAATGTTACGGATGTTATATTTTTATCCAAAACAGAAACAGACACAAATTTTGTTATTTCATCATAACGAAATTTCAAGCTCTCTCTGATACCATTTAACGCTCTTAAAATATGTTCAACGTTATCGTAGTTGGTAGCGGGAATATGTTTTTTGTAGTACACTGTTGATGGTTTATCTTCATTAGGCATTAACATGGTTTTTGTGATGTATACAACATTTTCATGATCTTGAACAGTAAACATGGTGCATGGATATTGAAACTCGACAACTCCAACCGACCATTCACCTTCTAATTTCATAGCTTTTGGTAATTTTGTTGAAAAATTTGTGGTCTTGTTATCAGGAAAGTATTCCATTGAACTATTGCTGAGCAAAGTTAAATAAAAACTTTCTTTATTCATATTTCTTTTAAACTAGAAGCTAAAATCCAACTGTTAAATTTATCTGGATAACCTTTCCACTTCACTAATACTTCTTTTCTGTTACCCGAATAACGAGTGCCAATTATTTTATCTATTTTATATTGTGAGGTGGGGTTGTAAGTGACCTTCTGTAATTCTCTTTCATAAAAAGTACCAACTATTGGTTCATTTTGTAAATCTGTTATTGTATAAACAACCCATGGAGATCTATCAATTATTGAAGATATAATAAATATTTCATCACTCCAATTTGATTCATATCCTTTTTGGAAAACATGTTTATATTTAGTTATTCGAACATAATCACCCACGTTGAAATTTGGTTTTGGATTTTCTAAAGAAAGTTTGTTTGACCCTCTATCATAAAGATTAGTCCAAACTGTCATAATATTGTTGGAACTTACATCACATGGGCACATCTTAATACTCGAGTGAATGCTGTGATTATAAGAGTATATTAAATCTTGTAAAACATCTATATATCTATAAGTATTATTATGAGTGAAATAACGCCACATTTTTATTTTTAGAGTTCTTTGAAATCGTTCAACAATACTAGCCTTAATATCAGGATTGTTAGTGGTATAGTAATTTATCTTTTTGGATTTAAAGTATTTTTGTACATCTTTTGAAACAAATTCTGTACCTTTATCAGATTGTATGTGAGTAGGTGTTGTATTACTTTCAGTAAATATACTTTCAAAACATTCTTTAGTTGTTTCTGAGTTTTTCTTTTTCATTGGTCTTGCAAAAGCATATTTACTAAATACATCAATAACACAAAGTATGTAGTTGAAACCATCATTATATTGAGAATAAGTTCGCATATCACTTAAATCAGCTTGCCACAGCTCATTAATATTTGATAGAATGTACTTATTACGCGGGAATTTTTTCCGAATGGGTTTATGTAATGTATATGTTTCTTGTGATTGTAACCATTCCTTTGCTTGCTTTTTATCCATTTTACCCTTCATAGCTTTTGATAATTTATCAATACTACCAAAACCAGCGGGGTTAGATGGATCATAATAAATCCTGTTAATTTCTTCTAGTACGGGGTCCATTTTTCCCAATCGATCTTTTTACGTATTTTAGTTATAGATCTTTTATCTCCACTGCTCAGTGTAGAAAACTCTTGAACTTCAATCTCAGAGGTTTTGTTCAGATCTTTTACTTGAAGTTGGTTAATAAACTCACATCTCTTTGGATTTCCAATATAAGTAAGTGGTACTTTAATATCTTTTAATGCTTTAGCAAATCTATCCCACCCTATCGGATCACTTTTTTTTAAGGGTCTAAGTGAATCATTTATTAAATCAACAATATTACTTCCTGGAATTTTTTCATTATCAATTATGACTGTGCCTTCATTATCCCAACGTATTTTACTTTTACTTGTTCCAATTAAGTTTAATAATGACTCACCTTTTTTATTATAAGTTTTTGGTATTAAACTGAGTATTTGTGTTGGTGAATACAGTGGATTTGCCTCACTTTCTATACTTTTAATAGATCCTTTCTCCTCCAACAAAGATTCAGCATCAACTGAACTTTTTAGATCTCTATCTTTATTTTTAAAACCAATTTTAGACCCATTTGAATCTTCATTAGATGTATCAGAATAAATTGGTAATCTGAGTGGTTGACGATCCTCTTCGGTAAAGTGAAGGTATCTTTGTAGTGTTTGTAAATATAACATCCACTTCTTTCGGTCTTCCGTCTTACTATTCATAATATTTTGCATTTCAATATCTAATCGAGACAAATTACTAGTAACCTTATTTTCTTGTTTTAATTTTTCAATCAATCCCGGTTCAATAAGTATCATTTTCTTAGCATTTTCCATGTTAACTGGCTAGTCCACTTACTAATCCACTCAATATTGCACCTAATATTATTGGTAAGAAAGCCCCTCCTTTTTGTATAATAATATTTTTTCTTAGTTTATGTTTACACTTATGCACCAGTTTACGGAGTATATTTTTGTGTTTATTCAATTTTTGTTTATCTGGATCTTTAAGAGGTATCTTTCCTTGTAAAACGTTATGAATACATTCACAAATACAATTTATTTCTTCTTCATCACACGTTTTAAGTAACGCTCTTTGATATTTTGGTTTAAGCGTATGCAAAGCGTTTAGCAAATGTTTATGCGTTGTGAGTCGACGATGCATCATTTAGAAATGATTTGAATTGTTTGATTCTTGGTGTATTTAAACTGCAAAGCGTTTAGCAAATGTTTATGCGTTGTGAGTCGATGATGTATCATTTAGAAATGATTTGAATTGTTTGATTCTTGGTGTATTTAAACTCTTTCGTGGGGACGTAGACTGTGCAGTAACCATTAAATGGGAATACATTTGTCTTGATACGACAAAAATCATTTGTATTCTGTTTTAAATCTACCATTAAATATCCATGCGCTTCTAAAGTTGCATCCCTGTAGGCGTCTTCAATGAATTTTGGGTTATCTGGTGACACTTGTCGTGCTAAATATCTTATTTGAGTTTTATCTCGAGGGTTTTTAAAATAAATTATATAACTTGAGTTTAAAGAAATGTCTCTTTGACCTTTACCTTGATGAAATAAATTTTGTGTTAAATAAAATACACTAAGATTCCTGTGATGACTACCTTTTGTAAATATATCCACAATTCTTCCATCAGACTCTCTCATTAGATCATCAATAATAATAAGGTGTGGGTTTTCACCATCAAACATATTAAGATTTGGAATTCCTTGATGATAGTTAACATTTGGTAAATTATTTAAAGCCTGCATTTCATCAAAGCACCATGTGATCTGATTAAAATCACAATTACATATTTCTTTAACTGATTTTATGAAATTTGTTACAAAATTTGACTTCCCACATCCACTTGGTCCTGCCACAATAGCAGTAAACGGATGGATAAAGTGAAACATTTCACACGTCTAGAGTTTTAAAGGGATGAAATAAAAATGAAAATTTTGGTGTAAAAATTAAATATATATATATGTATATTGCTAAAATTATATAAAACATGTAATTTGTGAAAAACAGAATGATCTGTATACTATTTCTAACACAATTAGTACTTATCAGAATTTCACAATCACCTCAACATCAAATTTAAGCACACAAATAAAAACTACAATTATTTTACATTATTTACAATCAAACAATAAATTTTAAATATGTAATAAACTATTATATAACATTACAGTAATATCATAATTTTACAATCAGTACAAAATTTGTATATACACACAGAAATAAAAGTAAAAAGTATTACACTTAGCGTAATTTATAATGTCCCCAAGCCAATGTATCAATGTTGTTGTTCATAATACATCGTTTGGTATCATTATATGATAAAGATGTTTTATTTATTTTTTGTGTAAAAATAGTGTGTTTGATTGACTTAAATCGAAGCATACTACAATATAATACATTTTTATTAAACAAACACGATTTGTAATTTTCCATATTCATTTTTTTGGTAACACTTTTGTTAACCCCTTTTGCTTTTGCTATAAATTTATCTTCTATTTCTAAGGCATACATTTTTGATCGCAACCCTACAAATTCCTTCAATACTTTACCATTATTCTCATCTTTAAAAAAACCTAACTTTTTTTTATTTATTTTTGGATATCCGTAAATATTATTTTCCGGGTAATCTGATGTATCGAAATAGTGAAGTAGATCTGGTTTTATATCCTCATAAAAATTGTCTGTAAAAATTTGATATATCAAACTATCGGTATCGGTGTACAATAACTTAATTTTATTATGAAACTTTTTAATCATGTAGTTATAATGAAATTCATACATAAGGGTCTTAGATATATCTAAAATACAAAATCCTAAATAAATCGGCTTATCATAAATTAATTTTGTTTTGTGTAATTGTATTGCAACTAAATGTTCTGAAAATATTGATAAACTATGGAATTCTGGTTTTGCAATCCAATTCTGAGCACCTAAAACTTTACCACGATTATCCCAGTGAGTTAGTAGTTTAACGTTTACTCTTTTTTCAATATTTTCCATAGTCTTACCGAAGACAGAATTGTTCATTAATTTAAAAAAGTCTTTTTCAAAGTTTGATGTAGCTAACGTTCTCAAACTAGTATTTAAGTCTATGTATTTCTTTAACCAAGAACTCTGTTTAAATTTTAAAATTCTATGTACTTTAATTAATTTAATCCCCATTTCAATGCATTGTTTTAAATTCCTGTAATGAATGATGTATTTATTTTTATTATTTAAATTAGGAACTAATTTAGTTTCTTTAGTATTACCCACACATATGTTTTCAGGACATAACGGAAAGTCAGAATGCAAATTATGAAGTTCATCAGGATATTCCAAATCAACTTCTAAAACATAACCGAAATCAGAGTTATCCGACACATTATAATCTGTATTAGAATCTATCCATTCGAAACCACCAACAGGAAGAGATTGAGACATTGCCCAACCATATAAATTATTCGCATCAAAATATGTTAGATATGAATTAGGTTTTTCACTATCATAATCTTCCATGAATTTATTATTTGCTCTAGCAAAACGATTGCTACACTGAGATACACCCCCTCTAATACCAGCTTTAAAAAAAGCAATTTTGTCATAGTCCGTTAACAATTCTAATTCTATTTTGGTAAATTTTAACATTGCATCCCAACTTAAACCTGGGGCAGTATAGTAATGAGCAGGGTCTAATCCATAAGTTTTAATACAAAGCTTTCTAAAGTTTTCGAATACATCAGTCAAAAGTAAAACATCAGTTTTTAAATATAAATTGCAATAATCAGACATACTACTACACTTAAAATGTTGCCAAATATCTTTTGCGTGATTATAATCATCATTTGAAATATTTGAATCTGTGAGTGAACTATAAAATTGGTGTTGATCAGGAAGTGATGGATGTTTCAAGCAATCACTATTACACATAAATTCATAAGGATAAATACCTTTCCGTCTTAAACGTGAAAAATCTTCATTATTAGGATAGTTCCTTTTTAGTTCTGTAAACTGATCATCATTAAGATTTTTAGCTAGTTGATCTACACTACACGATAAAAATTTCAAAGAATCTATGAATCTTAAACTTACTGGTTGATTATTTATTGTTAACTGTTTTGAAAATGATATGTATCGTTCTTTATTTTGTGGAATAACTTCAACTTTGTCATCATCGAGGTTTAATGCATGGACAATGAAATGAGCATCGTAATGACTGAGGTTATGTAAAAATATTGGAATATGACTAGGGGTTCTGTACTTAGAACTACACACTTGATGTGCAACACCCCTAAAACTGCCAGTGTGCCAATCAAAATCGTAAAAAAGATCTTCATTTAACTCAGTTTCACAAATATGACATATGTTTGAATTTGAAATTTTAATTTTATCTTCATCTGATAATGGAACGAGACATTTTTGGAAACTATTTTTTTTAAATATTGTTTTCACGTCTTCACAAAGGCGATTCATAAACACTTGTGCACAGTTTGACCCACTATACGTCTCATATTTTGATAATCTGTTATCATATGAACATTTAATGTAATATCCAAAACTATACACTTCATGTTTTTGAATATTAATTGTACTAGGCTTGGATGGATCGTTACTACATGATTCTATTGGATTCAAAAATGCCTCAAAGTCTGCATAAACCACAAAGGGCATTTTCAACTTATACGCGAATTTATCAAATTTTAATTTATTATTTGAGGTTGCTTTACCAAACCAATCCTTTTTGGAATCCTCACCGTTTGGTAATTCCGTACAAATGTGAGCGCAATCATATTGTTGATGGTTATTAAGTCTTTCCTCTGATGGGAAATGAAGTAAACATGAATCACATATATAAACTGCACAATGATGTCTTGATATTTGTGAACTAACTAATCGCGATAAGTTTTTAATATAACAGTAATGATTGTTAGTACCATTCGATATATATAGTAGGTTAATATGATTAGGTGTACGACATTTTGTTAAATATAAAGGACCTACAACAGAATTACACTTTTTTTCTTTATTATACTCTAAGCCAAAAACATTAATACTAATATTGTTTAATTTCTCTACTTTTGATATATCTGCAATTTTAACCGGAAAAGAAATACCAGTAAATTTTAGTTTATTTCCATGAATTGCGTAAGATGCTACCCGATCTACACTTTTACATACAGGATATAAACCAGAGAGTAATACCCATTTGAAACACATATTATCATTATTTTTAACATTGATTACAGCTTTTTTTGATTTAATATCTTGAGGAAGGTCGATATATGAACTACCACGTAGGGGGTTGAATTTGTTAACATTCATATCTATGTATTTAATTTGATTAAGACTCCAACCACTATCTTTTTTTTCAAATTGACAAATTTTACCGACTACAGTGTCTATTAATGATGAATAAAAAATATTTAAGTCATCTCCCTGACAAATTATGTAATTAAACGTTTGAAAATCAAACGTATTTTTAATATCTTTAGTTTGTTGTATGAAATCAGCATGCAATATGAAGTTTATTTTAAAAATTGTATGTTGTTGAATACATTCATTTATCAAAAATAAGATATCAATTTTTAGCGAATTTAAAAACGATTCCGGTGTTTCAAAATATTGTCCCGATTGAAGTGTTTTACTATTAATTCTATATGTTAAAATTCGATTGCCAAAAGCGGTTTCAACAACTGTAACATTTGTTAATGAATTATGTGATTTTAAAAGATTATTTTTATGTGAATTGCTTTTTAAATGGTTGTTTAGATACCTTTTATTAATATAAACATGACATGTATCACATTCCACCTTATTGTTGTCCACGTCATTGGTTTCAATTGATGATGTAGAAGCTCCTTCATCAAATTTTGCTTTCTTGGTAACCTTATTTTCATCAGTAGTGATACCTCGTTTGATACCTCTTCCAACTTGTTGTTGACTGTAACAAAAAGAAAATTATTAGACAAATCTTAAAATAAAACATTACTACAATAATATTTCTTATTGAGTTTGTACTTCTAATACTTACATCAACTTTGTTTCAACCATCAAACATTGATTATACAACTCATCATCATACGATGAATCGAACAGTTCATGCTTCTCTATTTCATCACAAACTTTAGACAGCTCCTGATTGAATTTGCTGTCGGATTGTTCTATATTCTCTTCAATGGGCGCGGAAAAGAAAGCACTGGTGCACATTTCACTGAAGTTTTCCATCTTTATAATAAAGAAGAAAGTATGTAGCACAGTAAGTAACAGTTAAGTGTTGGTAGAGCAACTGATACCCAATTTCAAATAATGTCCAATATTTATAGTCTAGCAAAGGATTAGGAAAGTCATGTAAAATCTAATGAGTACACAGAAGTACTTTAAGTAAACAGAATCACATTCACTAATCCACTAATGAGTGTCATTGTTAAAAAAGTATTTTTTAACTTTTTCACTTTCTGCTATTGTCTTTGTAATATTGTATACGAGGCCGTTTGTGTTGTCGTAGATGCTATCCTTATTATTCTTTACGTAATATTTAATCCTCGTGGTAGCGTGCTTCCAGTGATCACTAGTTGGAATCTTGGATAGTTTCTTCATATCATACATTTCAATTTTTATGAGATGCGTCGCTTGGTCTCCGTCGTCAGAATTTGTAGAGATGTATGATACGCCATCTCTAGCAGCTCGTGTCACAGTCGAGGATAGCAGCTTCTTCCTTTTTATTTTTGGTACCACCTCAAAAAATTGATCAATCGGTTGCGATTTCCTTTTTCCACCATCGTCTGTGTTATTAACGACGATGTCATCACTCTCTTCTTCGTGTTGAGGAGAGAGTGGCGAGTAGTAATACTGTTTATAGGTATTTTCATTATCGTCTGCGAAGCTGAATGATCTCTGCAACAACAGAGTTATCACGTTAATATCAATTTGTTTACACTTAATCACACACGTTAGGAAACAACAACAGAAATACAAGTAAGTTTGTCAATAGAATAAACACTTACCTCCATGGCCATTGATGCGTTGAAGTAACACAAACGTAGTATTGGTAGACGTATACAATCCACTGTGGTCAAACGACCATAGACTGACTGCATGACTGCAACTGTTCGATCTTATATAGCACCATTCTTATCTAAAGCAAATGACTAAGTACAACGAAACTGATTGTAACTCTATGAGTCAACAAACTTATCTCACGTTCCTTCGCAACAGGCATCAACCTGCTTTGTGACTCCCACAAAGAATGCGATTTAATATTTACAAATCACTATAATTGAACATTCCTATGACAACCATTGAATAGATTGGTACTGTAATAATCTGCTAATAACAGTAATATCATGGATACACTAGAATTACAAAAACATATGAAAAAGATTCATCCCAGTCTAGAAAATAATGTTTATGCTGCTAATAGACTACCTATGTATACACATGTACCAACGTATATAATATGCAATTTGGATGCGGATGATAAACCAGGTTCACACTGGGTAGCTGTACATATCGATACGAATGGTATCGGTCAATATTTTGATTCATATGGACGAACACCTGAGCGATATCATCTCCAGTTTTTGAAAAGGAATTGTAAGAGATGGGACTGGAATGTTGATAGGATTCAGAATGATTGGACTTCAGTTTGTGGTGAATATTGCTTAATGTATTTGCTATTTAAGTTTCAGGGATGTTCAATGCATAGTTTTACGAACATATTTACAGGGAACACACTGTACAATGATATTTTTGTGGATGAGATCTTCCGCTCATATTTTGTAGAAAAAAGTAATAAAATATTGAAATAAAAATGAATGTGTTTTATTGATGACATAGAAAAGCAGACATACAATGAGTAATAGATAAGAACGCCAAATCAACCGTAGGGCAACAGATTCACGGGTTCTGGCGCAACGTAATGAGGTGTTCGAAGTATAATAGATAAAAGGATTAGGCGAACAATGGAATGCTAATGAGGGTGCAGGACCACCGGAAATCAATGAGATAACAGTTAATTGATTTGCATAACTCCAGAACCACGCATCCTACGCTAAAATGGACCGCAGATTTGAGATCAGAGCACGCCAAAACCTTTTTTTTTTTTTTTTTACGATGGGTGCAACAGATTCGCGGGTTCTGGCGCAAGCGCGGGCTCTGGCGCGTGCGCCAGAATCCGCGAATCACAACTACTGTCTTATATGGTACACTTCTGCTGAAACCCTCCGGGAATATAGGCGTGATGTTATGTTATGTTATAAGTAGGTAGATACACTTACTTTGCACACTCAGTGGAAAGTAAGTGTAGGTATGAACCGTAATGGCGGCCACATACGTAGCGGAATACCTGAACGGTATACCGGAACTGAAGGCTTGTGCAAGTATACCTAACGTCCATATATAGTGACCACACACGATTCAAGTATGCCTGTGCACTCTCAGTTCTATATATATTTTCATTTTAATAGTTTGTTGGCTAATCTATAGTCCTCCAGACCCAATTTCGGCCACGGCGGCCAATCTCAACGGAGACTAGCCATCGGCGCGGGAGATATTATAGTGCTCCAGTGTGTGCGCAGACACAAGAGCACTCACTCTTCCCTCACTCTCATAGTCCGATGGGACGGCAATCCGACACGACCGGAGAGAGATCAGGCGTAGGACCAACGGCTTAACGTGCTTTCCGAGGCACGGGGGTGGTATCACACCGCCAACTTCCAAACTCCGGGCTGCTACTAAGAAATTCCTAATGGAAAAACCCAGTAACACTTTGCCCGACCCGGGAATCGAACCCAGGACCCCACGCTCAGCGGTCGCGCTTGCGACCACGAGACCAACGGGGCAGTTGGCTAATCTAGACTAATTATAAAGAGGTAAAGTTTGTAAGTTTGTGATTTTGTTTGTAGGAAGTTATCACTGAAAGTACCAGTCGTACTTGAAAAAGTATTTTTCATTTGATAGCCCAATTCTTGAGGAAGGTATATAGACTATTTAACATCACGCTACGACCATTAGGTGCCGAGAAAAAATAAAAATATTGGAAAGAACGCTAAGTTCAAACAGGCAATGGGGTGTGACCATGCGACGCGACAGGTCCGGGGCCAAAATTTCACGCAACCGAAGTCGAAGGCAGTATCTAGTTTAGTATACATAAATAAAATAAAATCATTTTAATTCGGACAACTAAGATCCATAAATTGTTGTTAACAGTTTTCCTTAAAACACTATTGTTAGTAACTTATTCTACAGACATAATAATGAGAAGATCACCCAGCAACTGGACATTGCAAATGGCCACTAGGGTATAAGTCTTCTGACAAATTGCCTTATTATGGCAGAGGAAGTGTCTGCCACCACAGCCTTCAGGATGCTATTATGACTGCCTCTTATTCTGCTCAGTAGTGAGGCCGTTTTTTTCGAATGATGGCATGAAATCCATCAGTATGGTTCACCGCAAACATTTCTGAGGCACTGCAAAAACGAGGCAGTCGTAAGCATCCTAAAAACATTATTATATTGGACGCGTAGGACATCCAGCGACCTTTTCGTATAAAACCGATATATTTGTTTACTTACCGAATGAGATAATTTCTCAATTACCTAAGCAAAGAAATGAAAGATACCCAAACTTTACCTAACTAAGAGCACACGAATTTAACACGACAGGTCAACAGTACAACGTGTGCAACTTCTTAAATTCGTTAATTAGCCAACGTGTTAGTTAAGACATCTCAAAAATTAAGTGGTTTATTATTTGTAGATAGATACATACATAATAATATGCGTTGTTTGTGTAGCGATGAGATAACCCTCTCGACCTGGGCTATTGGAGCTGATAGCGTGTGGAGGGCACGCTGGAAACTGGACGATTGAAGACATGTCTGTAAACGAGGGGAAAGAAAAATGATGTACATTGCAATGTGCACTGAAAATGAATCATATTGGTACATACCAAACGATTGCGTACCATATGTACCTACACTAACTAGGTACCTACTTTCTAAGTAAATCTTAGACATCACTATCATTATCGTGAAGAAACCTGAACTTATCAATAGATACAAATAAAGATAATTGAAGCGTCCGTTTGTCATGTAATATAACAGGTTTTTTACCAAGTTAATATGAAAGTTTATACGATACTTACTTACAAAAAAATAATTTTAAAATTTGGGTCTATCTGTCTTCGTGTTTTTTCCGGCTAATCTCAGAAACGGCTGGGCCGACTTTCACTGGCAGATAACTGATTAAAAAAAATACAAGCACGGTTTCGGTGGCACTCTACTGTTCCGGTGGTATAATTTGCAACATACACGGAAGCGAAGCCGCGGGCAAAATGCTGGACATAGGCCTCCCTCAATTTGGGGGGGGGGGGTTGCTTTTATCGCCACGCTTGGCAGGCGGGTTGGCGATCGCAGTGTGGTGGTAAAATGCATAGAGAACGCTGCTGCCCATGCTGTAGTAAGTCCCATAGTCCCCTATTACGACACTCACGAGAAAAGAGGGGATGTACAGCAACTAGTAGTTACTCTAAGTCTGAAATCGCCAACCCGTCCTGAGCAAGCGTGCTGATCAAGCCTTCTCTATGTAGTAAGAGCACTTTACACTGCATTGGGACTCACTCAGCAGTCGCGCGTGGGACCACGAGACCAGCACTGCCAAAATCAAAGTGTTGTTTATTCTCGTTTCTATAAGATTGCTTTTTGGTGGCGACAGTCAGGGCTTTAGTAACTTTAAATTAATGTTGCTGTTGGGTTGCTGCTGTCAGAAGTATGATAAGTGTGAACAGACTGTACACACGGCAACACATCAAACTATAGGTACATTTCCAGTTTTAGCTGAGCTCGCATTGTATACATGTTTCGTACAACGAGAAGTCAGCGTACACTGGAAATGTATAGCTTGATTGGTGGCCGTGCGTACCTATTTACCTACCCTACCCAATATCTTATTGTAGGTACTCTTCGACCTATCCATTAAATGCCACTTTGACCAATGAAACTGAACGCGAACAGTACATCTAAACTGCGTTAAAAAGCTGTCAGTGATAACATACCGCAACGATTATGACACTAGCAACTCTTGAAAGCGCTAGTCACGTTTAGTTTAATTAGTGAAATCTGCCTATAAGTGCTATGTTCTGAAGGAACAAGGTTTTTTCTTTCCTGAATGACATTGACAGGTGAGCGTTGTTGGTGTGAAATTGTCACAGGACACAAATTTAAAAACCAAAATGGCGGCGCTACTAATTCTGATTTCGAACACGCGCTAAATGGACCTTGTACCTATAACTTATATCCTTATCTGTTCTTGATACTATGTAAGATGAACAAGAATTCAATCCAACTATTATAAGTCACGATGACTCAGTAAGTCCAGTCCACAGTCCCTCAGATATCAAAAGTCCCGCTCTAGACATATGGGCGGCATCGCAGCCCAGCATACGACCGCGGCATGGACACCGGCGCGGGCGCACGTGCCTGTCACGCTTACAAATAGCGGACGATCTCACCGAGTCCCTTACGCAATGCTCCCGGAAGCACTCGGGTTATGGATTTATTTATTATGTCCATTTATTTGTTGTTTTCAAAGTAGGTACCTTGGCTTTAAAATCAGTGTTGCAATAAGCACTACATTGGGAACAGTGGTGGCCCAGTGGTAATGGCAGGGCCGTAGCTAGGGGGGGGCATTGTGGGGCAATGCCCTACCTTGAAATCACAATGCCCTACCTTAAAAATACCAAAAAGGAAGAGAACCTATTAGAATTGAATTGTATGTTTATAGTTTTAGATTAAAAAAATGTAGCAATAGGTATCTAAACTTTTCCGAACATACTGGCATAGTTTGGGACATTCATTTCATATTATAATAATTATTTTCTCTGTGTATAGATGGCATTTGAAGCGCCATCACATGAAGCAATGGGTCTATTTAATTATAATATGCAGAGAAAAATTTCAACCGTCTTGTTCGCTTGTTCTTCATCATTGAGGATTTAATAGCTGTCCTTATATCCATGCTCATGTTCTGTCACAGAAATTATTTGTCTATGAATAGCTATTGAATGTACATCACTGACCTAGAGGTGATGTTGATTGATTTAGTAGCCCGTGCTTCAGAGCAGATCAATTATGATATACTTAGTCACAAAAATTAAGGGATATAAAAAAACATCCATATTTTTGGATGATTTTCAACAAGCTGTAACTCCGAGGAAAATGATCGTACAGCAAAAAATAAAAAACCGGTCAAGTGCGAGTCGGACTCGCGCACCAAGGGTTCCGTACAAACCTGCAGGTATTCACGGTTTATGCATAAGGTTTATGTTTATGAAATTAAATGTTTTTGTTTTAATTTTTGAGTTTTAGTTGTATAGGGAACCCCATATATTATTGTTTTTTTTTTCTCTTTTTGTGTGAAAATCTTAATGCGGTTCACAGAATACATCTACTTACCAAGTTTCAACAGCATAGCTCTTATAGTTTCGGAAAAAAGTGGTTGTGACATACACGGACAGACAGACAGACAGACATGACCAATCTATAAGGGTTCCGTTTTTTGCCATTTGGCAACGAAACCCTAAAAAGACAAAAATTCGCATAATTAAGGATATATGGATAACTTGGTATAACTTTAGATAAAATAGATGAACGAAGAATATAGTCGGTAATTTTTCAACCTCAAAAGGTTCCCTAAAATCTCTCTGAAAAATTTAAAGCGCTGCGATTTTTTTTTCATAGTGCCCTGAAGCTTCAAATGCTTTGTTTTTGCAAATTTTTTTTCGATTTTGATTAGTTTTATCGATGATTTTTTTTTTCTCAAACACTTTTGTTTTTGCGATCAAAGAGATTGATTTTTCAAGAAATTTGAAAAATGTTTTTTTTTTTTTTTTACAAATTTTCTCGACCGTTGATGCCGAAATGTATTGTTGGGGAGGACGTTGTCCACGATTGCGGAACTGATTAGCGATCGTGTGGGCGTGCGCAGTAGGATTTCGACGAGCTTCCCGAATAGCTTGAGCATCACAATCGGTCGTGATTCGTTGTCTGCCTTGACCCGGACGACGACCGTAACTTTGAGTCGCGTTAAATCGGGCATAAGCACGACTGACAAAGGACTGGCTCACTGCCATAGAAGCTGGTACTTCCACCTGACTGTAGCCCTTTTGTGTGAAGAAAAGCCGAAATCCGCGGGGGGTATATCGATTTTTTTAAATGAGATTTGAAACTAAGACAGTTGCAGCGGTCAGAAAAAATCGAGTTATTTTTTTATGACAATAATGGAGCATTATAACTAATAAGACCTTGAAAAAAAATTTTTTTTTTAATTTCTTGAAAAATCAATCTCTTTGATCGAAAAAATAAAGATTTTTGAAAAAAAAATTTAGCATAGAAAAAACGAATAAAAATTGTTCATAATGGTGATTTTTGCAAAAACAAAGAATTTGAAGCTTCGGGGCACTATGAAAAAAAAAATCGTAGCGCTTTGAATTTTTCAGAGATTTTAGGGGACACTTTGAGGTTGAAAAATTACCCACGATATCCTTCGTTCATCCATTTTATCCAAAGTTATACCAAGTTATCCAAATATACTTAATTATGCGAATTTTTGTCTTTTTTTCAGTCAAAGCTTTCAAGTCATAAAAAAAAACTTTCGACAAAAGCCATTCAGGGTATCTCAAAGAAAATGTTGTGCAGTTTCCAAAACCCTCCTTCGATTTTCTATACAATCATTATTTTCAGAGTTATTAATTGTCAAAGTTAAAAAGTACTTTTTTGCTTTGACTGACGATAACTCCACGGCAAATCATCGTTTAGGCATTCTGGATACGTCAAATTAAAGGACATTAAATTTTCTAAAAGAACTTTTGAGTAAAACAATGGAAAAAAAAAATTTTGAAGCCCGTATACCTTTTTTAAGACGAGAAAAAAAAATTTTTTTTGGTTGTTTCCTTGTTATTTCTCCAGACCCAAACATGATAAAAAAAATCATGGCCGTATCTGAAAACTAGATACATGGTGCTACAACGTGCTTTTTTATTTTTTGCTGTACGATCATTTTCCTCGGAGTTACAGCTTGTTGAAAATCACCCAAAAATTTGGTTTTTTTTTTTAATATCCCTTAATTTTTGTGACTATTTTTAGGGTTCCGTTGCCAAATGGCAAAAAACGGAACCCTTATAGATTCGTCATGTCTGTCTGTCTGTCTGTCCGAGTATGTCACAGCCACTTTTTCCGAAACTATAAGAGCTTTGCTGTTGAAACTTGGTAAGTAGATGTATTCTGTGAACCGCATTAAGATTTTCACACAAAAATAGAAAAAAAAACAATAATTTTTGGGGTTCCCCATACATAGAACTGAAACTCAAAAATTTTTTTTTCATCAAACCCATACGTGTGGGGTATCTATGGATAAGTCTTCAAAAATGACATTGAGGTTTCTAATATCATTTTTTTCTAAACCGAACAGTTGGCGCGAGAGACAATTCCAAAGTGGTGAAATGTGTGTCCCCCCCCCGTAACTTCTAAAATAAGGGAATGATAAAACTAAAATATAAAAATTAAAAAAAACCATTTAATTTCATAAACATAAACCTTATGTATAATCCGTGAATACCTGCAGGTTTGTACGGAACCCTCGATGCGCGAGTCCGACTCGCACTTGGCCGGTTTTTACTTCCGCCCTACCTGTAGCCAATGCTGCCCTACCTCAAATTCGAGTCTAGCTACAGCCCTGCGTAATGGTAACGGCCGCGACTTAAGGCTCGTTCAGTAGCGCCAGTTTGCACGAGCCTCGAATTGTAGATCGCGAGTTCGAATCAAAGCAGGCACTTTACTTTGTGTAAATTATTTCATCACCACTGCTCTCAAAACGGAGAAGGAAAACATGAGAAAATGTCTTTTTTTTTTTTGGATGGGAAATCATCAAATGACTTCTCCCGCTCTGGGCGGAGCGGGACATGTCAGACTTTTACTGACTAAAACCCACCCGTGTTCCTTCAGTTGCCCATGTGCCAGGGTCACGGTATCTCTTTCGAACAATCTCGCGACCCTGGCAGGCATCGGTCCTAACAGACCCCTTCAGTTTTGCTGACATCTCTTTGAGGCGTGCGTGGAACACTACGCGCCGTCGACCCGAGCTTGGTCCTTACCGGGCGGCGAGCTACCCATTGCTCACCGCCCGCAAGCTCGCGCCTACGGTGGCCGGGAGTCAGCTATCGACTCCCGACGCCCGGGGCGTCTCCTCCTGCGGCGGCTAGGCACCCACCGGCATGTCCGGCATGTCTTAGAAACAAAAATTCGAAGACATGTGATATCTACAAACCTACACCGGGCCCGCATGGTGGATAATGGCTCACTCTCTCTCACCGAGATGAGGCCTGTGTTCCAGCAGTGGGAACATTATAAGCTGCTGATAATGATAGGCACCTCGAGTGGAACTTGAATGTACTTACTAAGAATTTGAAAAGTGTACTTAGTTACCTATGTGCATAATCTCCAAGGACAGCGTAATGGGAATCCTGATTTTATAGGTGGTAAAGATTCTGGGCCGGCAGCGACAACCTATTACAATAGGCATACATACAAATACCTTTATTTTATGATTGTTTTCAAATAATTATCTGTATGCACTGCTACTTGTATAAATAATACTTAAATAATTTAACGCGTAAAGTAGTACAGGTTAGGATTATGTATTATCATATATCATATTTATTTTAAGGCCTGCAGAGTTTATATTTGTTTGGCAGAGAAAACCGCCTTAGTCGACATTCACACGGACGTAATAAAATTACAGCCAACAGAGTGCAGTGCGTGTAAGTCTCAGCGCATCGAAACAACTGTTGGATTTTCAGCTGTATAAAGATCCCGCCACGATTTTATGACATGTGTGCATATTGACTAACTACGCTTCGCCAGGTCAGGCATGTACCATCTCTGATTAAATTGCGCGATTTTAATGAAGATAGTTCTATTAATAGGAGCACGGTCCTTTCCCCTTAGAGGGAAACCTCCCTAAACACAAAATCAGGAAAAACGAAAATGTTATCAACCTAGGGTATTTTAGAAACATTCGCATTTCAGCTTGCCTAGAAGTTGCAAGTATTAAGTAACAGCGGTGCGATAATAATTTCAACAAAAAAAACTAGTCGAATACGTTACGACCTCCGAAACCTTTTTAAATAGTTCAGAGTGATGTGGGGCAGTCTGGGAGAGGCCTATGACCAGCAGGGGACTGAGATAGGTTGATTGTTTGAGAATAAATAAAAGGGTTAATGTAGCAGATAAACAGTTCGTTATATCTGAATTCTGAACTAATGAAACAACCAGAAACAACTTATAAATACTTTCAAAATTAGAAATAATATCAAGTTTATTCTAAGCCATAACATAATACTTTGAAGAATTTTAATCAAGCAATCATCAATAGCTGGAGCTTTGAAACAAGTTCTTTAGATTTCTTCAAATTTTATCAATTAATGTTTCACGATGTTAATAAATAGGTACTCATTGGCACGTTGTTTCAACTTTTCAAATTCATTTGTTAGATTTACAGATATCATTGGTGTATAATCAAGACACAAAAGTCCCAGCCGGGGTCGCGAGATTTTTCGAAAGAGATACCGTGACCCTGGCACATGGGCAACTGAAGGAACATGGGTGGGTTTTAGTAAAAGTCTGACACGCCCTCCCGCTCCGCCCAGAGCGGGAGAATTCATATGATGATTTCCCATCCAAACAAAAGAAAAAAAGACACAAAGGTCTCTAATAAAATAATTTTTATTTAATCTTTTAACTTAAAACCATTTACATTGGCATTTAAACCTATATTATTTTGCTCAAACAATTTACCAAATAGGGAACTGTACAATTCATTCTTGCTTTCATCAGTCCACAAGACCGATTTCTCTGGAGCCATATAATTGACTAACTGATTATGAACAACATACTTTATCTTTCTTCCTTTAGTTGCTTTTGTATCCACTTTTCTCTTCATTTTGCTTCTCATTTGCTGCAACGCTATCCATTGACGACTCAATTGTACTGGGTCTGATATATCCGCAGACTTACATTCAATTAGTTCTCTAAGTAACTGATGGTAGAAGTCACTGTCATCAAATATTTCTGGGATATATTCGTCATTGTCTTTACGGTCTCTTGTTACTGGGTTAACTTCAGCCTCATCAACGTCTTTGCTTTCTTCATCTTCTGGAATATCCTTTTTGTAGCCAATAATGTCATATTCAGACCTTTTCAGCTGTGTTCGTCGCACTAACTTCTCTCTATCAGACAGAATATAAGATATTTGTTGCAAGACTGTGTTTGTTGGCGCATTTTTAATGTTAGTGGCAGTTGCAAGACGTGTTTTGTCATTCCATTTTTGAATTGAAGTGTCTCTGAATGATTTGAAAGCTTTGTGGGAAGTTGAGATGTCGGTTTCATACTCTTCTAGTTTGCGTTTCTTGGTAGGTGCGGTTTTACTTTTAACTTTAGTTGTTGATACTTCTTTAACGGTTTCCTCTTCAGCATCAGTGTCCGATGGTATCTCCTCATTGTCCGTATCACTTGGGATCTCTTCATCACTATCTTCTTTTGCAGTTTGTTTAGCATCAGCCTGTTGTTTGGTTAACTTCTTATTGCAAAGGGTCTTTGTTTCTGGATATTTGCTGAGCAGCAGATTCTGAAGAGACAGTAACCTGAAAAGACGAAATGAAATGGATTAATAAATGCACTAAGGCAACATTCGAATTATAACTGAATGGGCCTGCGGCTTCCTCCATGTGAATGTTGGAAATCATCCCATGGAAACATACTACCCTGACAGAATATAGCGTATAACATCATTAGCTCTTTATAGCCTCAGATATCTGCCAGTAAAAGCCCCTCCAAAATTGGTCCAGACAAGCCGGAACCCCGAAAAAACAGACAGACAATAAATTTAAAAAATGTTTTATTTTATTTTATTTTATTTATTAGGGAAAACCAACAGTTACACACTATACATGGATACAATAGCTTATAATCTAGGCATATCAGTGCGTAACCAACTACGTAATCCACATGTTACATATTCAAATGGAATGAAGAGCACTAGTACAACACTACTAATTAATCATACAAAAAATAATTATTTTTCTTATAATACTAAAATTTGTACACTTAATTGATAATACGATTAAACTTCCGCATTTTCGATCATTTTAAGTAGATCAATGCGAAGTTTGTTAGCTGATAAAGTAAATAAATCTAACTCTGAAAAAAGGGTATTATAA
Organism: Aporophyla nigra; assembly: GCA_947507805.1. Lineage (NCBI taxonomy): Eukaryota > Metazoa > Arthropoda > Insecta > Lepidoptera > Noctuidae > Aporophyla > Aporophyla nigra. The sequence continues at coordinate 6,737,808 of OX382306.1, forward strand.
TTAATTGCTAAACGTCGTAGAGGTGCGCGGACCCCCGCGTTGGTGCGAGTAGAGGACACTGCAAACCTCGGACCTCGCACTCCACGCCGCATAATAGTTCTAGGTACTATATAGCACAATTTGTTTGTCAACTCTGAGTCATATTTGTTATTACACAGGTCATAGAGAAATTTAGTTTCCAAAAAGATGCGTCTATTCTTTAAAGTAGTTAATTTGTAATATTTCAATAAATCAACGTAGGATTTTTTTTTTCGGAAGCAACGATAATGTGTGGCTTTAAGGAATTTATGCTGAACGATTTCTAGATTATCTATATATTTTATGTACAAGGGGTTCCATACCATTACAGCATATTCCAACTGTGATCTAACCAAAGATTTGTATAAATGAATGAAAGTGCGAGTTCGTTTAAAATCGGTCATGCATCTCATCACAAATCCATACATGCGAAACGCGTTACTAATAATTTTGTCAATGTGTTGATCCAGGTGGAGTTTACTATCCAAAAGTACCCCAAGGTCTCTGATTACAGTGACTTTATGCAATGAGGTGTTATTAAGGTGGTATGTGTGAGTCATAATATTTTTATTTTTAGTGAATGTTATAGAAGAACACTTTAGGATATTTAATTTTAACTTATTTTTGATACAATATGCCGTGAATCTATCCAAATCGTCTTGGAATAAAAGACAATCACTTTTACTTTTAATTATTCTAAAAATTTTAAGGTCATCGGCATAGAGTAGAAATTTTGAATATCTGAAACATTGATTCAAGTCATGTCATGTTACTGATATAAGTATTTTATCTTTCTTATACATTTAGTAAGTCTGTTATTTTGACATTACAAACATATACATCTATTTTATTTATTTCTATAGAGTATAAATAATAATAATAATAAACTTTATTTCTAAACAAATTTTCATAGATTTTGCATTGGCCCCAAACTAGGCAAGCCTGTATCTTGGGTACCAATCTGGACGAAAAAAAAATAAAAAAAATATGGTAAAGTTATTCATTTAAAAAGTTGTAAGTAATATAATACAACAAATAGTTATAAATAGTAGAATACTTACTTATCCAAAACAGTGGTGACATTAGCCTTAGTTGCATTAGCCTCCTCTAGGTATTCCTCATTCCCCTTCAATTCATTATAAGCTTCAGGCATGGGCATCTGATTAGCAGTGTTCACACATCTTTGAAGATGAATCCTCATCTCCAGCAGACTCTCCCATAACAACAACTGGTTCCTTACACAAATACCTTTCTTGGCATCTTCTGATAAGTTCTGCTTTTTAACATGTTCAAAGTTTTCTTTCATAGGTTCATCCATTTGACTGATATCATATCCTTCTCCCTCATCATCATCTTCATCACTGCCTTCTTCATTGCCACTACCCTCTTCGTCTTCATCCGAATCAGCATTGAACTGTTTTTGGAACTGAGTGATGCTATAATCTTCACTTTCAGCATCTGAATCTGAATCTTCTAAATCCGATGATTTTTCGTCACTATTTTTTGTTTTAGACAGGTCGTTCTCTGAGTCAGACCCATCTGAATCAATTGAAAAGTCCTGTTTGCTCTTTTGAGGTTGTTTTTGGTGTGGCAAATCATCTTCTGAACTACTGCCTTCTTCATCAGATTCTTCGAGATCTTTTCGAGATACGACTTGTCCCTCATACTTTTTACTCACCTCGCTCAATAAACCCACGTTTCGTTTACGGAAATCACTGATAGCCGCCTCAACTTCACTATCTGAAGAACCCAAATCATCACGCGTAACAGTTTTTGGTTTTGTGCCGAAAACTTGGTCATCTTCAATGTCAGCACGAGGTTTTACTGTTAGAGCATCGGCAATTTTATCAGATAGTAGCTTCTGTGGTGTTTTCTTCTGTTTTAACTTCATTTTGGAGTTATTTTGTAATTTTAACCAACAAAACACCTTCACGTGTCTATGACATTAATTATTTTACAATGTCAATGCTCAGATCAAGTAAAAAAAGGTGTCAATGTGAATCAATTTTGACTTTTCTGTTCTGTGGTGAAGTTTACGAAGCATGTTACCTTTAACCTTATCTAAAAAAACTAAAAACAAGAACATTTGTCTGATTTTTAAGCTCTTGTGCTCAGAATATTATCACAAAAATTTGTGAATGTCTTTAGTTAATTGGTTTATTACAATAATAATTAGTTTATATCCACAGACAAATGTCGACTTAGACAAATTTGTAAAAAAGTTTTGTTTATTGGTACTTGGTAGTACTTAGGCTCAATGCCCTTAGGGCGAGCGTGCACTGCCTTGCGGTGCGTTTATTCTACCGCACGGTAGAATAAACGCAGTCACGCGTCCGCGCACTGCGGTGGAAAAAACGCACGTTTTGTCATTCAAGTTACAAATGTGGAGCCCACACCACACGTCGTTATGGACTAATACAAGAGTCGCTATCTGCATATGTCTATACTAATATTATAACGCTGAAGAGTTTGTTCATTTGAACGCACTAATCTCAAGAACTACTGAAAAATGAATAAACGTTTGGTAGCCCATTTATCGAGGAAGGCTTTAGACTATGTAACATCAAGCTGCGATCAATAGGAGCGGAGCATCAATGAAAAATGTTGCAAATATGGAGGAAAGTTATTCCTTTTGAGAGCTGCACTGCGTAAACGGTTACAGTAACGTAAGAATTATTTATGACGAAATTGTTCCTATTGAACAATTCTACAAAAAATTTCATAACAGCATATGTCTATCTTTTAAGGTGGGCTCACTATAACGTTTTTAACTGTAATCAAATCATAAAGCTGACAAGGGGAGTCGGGGTTGCAAGAAATTTAACGCGGACAAAGTCGCGGACAGAAGCTAGTCTTATAATAGTTTGTTAAGGATTGCTGGTCCAGAAATTCTGCGGTTGACTCTCGCACCGCCCCCGCTGTCGCCGGACAAACGCCAAGTAACGACATATCTGTGACGCAACCCAACAGCAACTGAGTGTGTCTCAGTGCGTTTATTTCACCGCAGTGCGCGGTGCTTCTTAGAACTCTATGCGATACAAATATTTGTGCGGTAGAATCACCGCAAATTTGCAGCGATGACTCTACCGCATGCGTTTATTTCACCGCAGTGCGCGCACTTCTATGACATTTCATACTTCACAAATTATGCGGTAACAAAACGCATGGCAGTGCGCGCTAGGCCTTAGTAGTGGACTGGTGGGCCGTTGTCGAATTTTTGATGGACGAAATGCAACCGTTTTTCTGACGACGAAAACGGTTGCAAAAAACGGTTGTCGTCGCAACTGGTTTAAAGAGCCGTCTTCAAACCAGTTGTTGCGACGACGACCGTTTTGTAAAAGACGAAACTTATCGAATATGGAATAGAATTGCGTTTTCGTCACGTGAAATAGTTGCAGTTCCTGCAAAGTTACAACTACTTATAAATGCCCAATTACACAACTGACCAAAAAATGTAAACAAACAAGATCAACATGACGCGCTCACCGGGTCGAGATCCAGGATATTCATTTACCTATTATCCCAATTCAATATGCCGGGTGATTTTGCACTTAACGGCTATAAGCTTACACAGGTTTGACCGTCGCATCACGGACGACAGTATAGAGAAGTAGTAATAAAATAAAGACTTTATACCACCGACAAAAAGTTCACTTTTTACTGTAAAATCTGTTTGTGAACGAACGCGGTACGCTAAGGACGACGTCGCGACGAGTTGAATCAATGCATTCTCGACCGTATTTTTTAGCAGTACAATAAACGTCGCATCAAGTAATTCGAAGACTGGTTTGTGTAACGAAAACTTTTGGATCCAAGACGTAAAAACAGTTTCATCGTCGTAGTCGTCACAGAACATAAAACGGTCTTTGGAACGGACTAAGGACGACGACGCGACGAGTGTGATAGTTGAATCAATGGGTTCTCGACCGTATTTTCTTAGCTGTAAAATAAATAATCGCATCTAGTAATTCGAAGACTGGTTTGTGCAACGAAGACTGTTTGGACCCAGGACGTAAAAACGGTTTCATCGTTGCAAAACATAAAACGGTCTTCGGAAACGGTTCGTTGTCGTAACACCCACCACTACTTTTAAGTCCTACTGCGATCAAATAACTCTAAATTATTATTAAATAATACCAAATAAACAGTAATATTGATACTAAACTACCAACAAACATTATCCACTACCTAAGAGCTTTTTCATCAGCTGATTATCATTTTTCTAGTGCATTTGTGTCAACGAAACCGTATTCCTCCGTTAAATTGGCGCGAAAATTGACATACAGTTCTGACAAGGGAAACAAGGCGAAGGCTACATCGAACGTCGATCGCTAAATAAATACGCTTATTCCCAAATTAACTAACAAAATGCCTAGAAGAAGAGTACTGCCGAAAACTGTAACATGGTTAAGTGAGGAAATACATGAACCACAGAGTTTAACACCATCTTTTCACCACTACGAGTAAGTTAACCTGAAAATTCAAAACTATTTTGTTTTTTTTACTTCTTCGGCCTATATCAAAGTTTCTTTTTACCAGGAAGTTTCAGTTCGCAAATATAATAGCTGGAATTGGAGATTGTGTTCTTATTTCGAACGCTGATGCGGCTGAACCGGATACGGAAGCAGGTTGTGATGCAGCTCGCATTATCTCATTGTATGAAGATGGAACCAACGCCAGTGATCCCTTCAGAGCCAAGGTTCAGTGGTACTCGAGGCCCAGAGACCTTCCCAACTGGTGTTTTAGTCATATGGAACCTATTCATTTCTATGAAAAAGAGGTGAGTAAACACTTGTTTCGAATAAAGTTTGTAAATAACCATAACCACTTGGTTATGGTTATTTAAAAACTTTTCATAAAATCACTTCAACTTTTGGGATCATGTAACACAAATTTTTAGAGCTTATAGACCTAACGGCCAGAAAGTATACTAACAATGATATGACATCATTATTAGTGTACTCAGTTCATTTTTACAAAGAAAACTGTATTTTTTTAATTTTTCTGATTATGTACAATTTACTTAGAAGGAAAAAAAAAACAGTTAACAATAAATTTATTAAAATTTCCAGGTAATAGAAGACCATCGTCCCTTCAACCAAGATGTATCAATTGAAACATTCTTCAAAAAATGCTCCATTACCCTCACTATTACAAGGGACATGGATGAAATGATTAATGAGCCATACCATTACATATGCAGATACCGCCTCATGGCTATGAGCAGGCGGAAAGTGCAGATTGAACCTGTGCTTGAGCAAGAACGGAAAGCAATAGCCCTGTTAAGTACACCCAATAAAACCCCTTCAAAGACAGCAACTCCAAAAACACCAAGCAGTTTAGTCAAAAGAATGAGTAGAGTATCCATCTCAGAAAAGAACTGGAGTGTCAGCAAAAGTGATGGAACAAAAATATTGCTCAAAAGAGCCATATTAGCTGACAAAAACGAAAAAGATTCACCAAAAAAGGTTACTCCAAAATCAACATCAAAAAAAGTCTCAGAAACACCAAAGAGCTCTAAGAAATTATCCAAAAATAGTATAGAAGATATGCTTTCTATGGAACTGAAAGAAAATTCGGATGATGACCTACCAACGTTGATCATCAGGCAGCATGTACCCACCACACCAAAGAGAAAGCAGTCAATATCTAAAATAACAAATGAGGAGACTCCTAAAAAGGTTTTAGTATTTGAGGATGAAGAAAAAAGTACTCCTACTACGAGACGGGGCAGAGCAAAGGTTGCTATTAACTATCAAGAACCAGAAGTTTCACCAGTAAAGAGGACTCCTAGAAAAACAATACAAAAGATGTCAGAGAGTGATGATGACTTTAAGCCAGCGCCTAGGACACCGAAAACCCCAAAGACTCCAAAAACGCCCAGGAGCAGGACACCAGCACAAACTCCAAAACGCAGTGGGACTAAAAGAATTTTGACAAGTCAGCTGACACCAACATTACGTAATAGAGCACACTCTATTGATAATATTGATGGTAAGATCTTTTGCTCAAATTAATTATTTTCTGATGCTGTGGTAAATTGAACTCTATAATTTACATTTTGTTACTTTTTCAGAATTCCTAAAAGATAACAAATCACTCCCTGGCAGAGAAGGTCAAATGGAGGAAATTCTATCATTTGTTAGATCAAAACTTTTGGATGGTACCAGTGGGTTAGTTTTTTATCTGTATTCACTAGCTATTTTATTATTCACTAGCACTTTGCCACGAAATACACTTGCGTGAAATTTAGGACCCAACCCACTGCATCGCATCCCATCGCCCGCACTATTACTTTGTTTTCATATAACATTCTCTCTGACCGTTTTCTAGTGATTTTAAATAGCTTAAAATCTTCCTGGAGAATTAAACTTTCAAAGGCAGAAATTGTTTTTCAAATCCAAGTGGTTGTTCCAGAGATAACCCAATACAAACTTAAAAACAAATTTTACCTATCTATAGTATATATGAACAAACAGTAAAATACATTTAAAAAATACATAGATAAACATTAATTACATATAATTTTTTAGTACAAATTAATTACATAAGCCATATTGCAGATATTTTTATTAATATTGAAAAAACCAGCTGTCAATGTATTAGGAGCATTTGATAATTAATTATTCTTTTTGTCATATGTACCTTCCATATAATACCCATCTCTTTATTAAAATCAAATATAGAATAAAAACCTGAAATTTGAAAACAGCCTCTAATTTCTTCCAGATGTATGTACATATCAGGAGTACCAGGTACTGGAAAAACTGCCACAGTCAACTCAGCTCTCAAGCACTTAAAGGAAGAAGTAGACCTGCCTGACTTCCAGCTGGTCGAAGTCAATGGCATGAGGATAGCTGAACCCAGGCAGGCTTATGTGCAAATATACAAACAGCTAACTGGTGAGACACACTTTTCTTCCTTCCTGCGGGTAATACTCACAACAACATTTTTTACTAAATGAAAAAAAAAACTTGAATAATTGTATGTGTAACTTTATTACTACTCACATAAGGTTCATATTGCTCTGATCTACAGGTAAATCCGTAGTATGGGAGCAGGCCTGTGCATTATTAGAAAAGAGGTTCACAAATCCTGGACCAAGGAGGACACCAACTGTATTGCTTGTGGATGAGGTAACTTATTACTTTCCTGCTTGCCTTTCACAACTTATCCACCATTAAAAAGATTTATTCCGATGAAATAAAATAAATTGAGAATATGCAGGTGCATGTACTTTTACATACTATCCCTTTCAACTTTAAAGCTAAGCTATTTTTGGTGTAAACTTCCCATATTTTCAATGAGAAAATTAAATAAAACAAAAATCGAAATCATCATCTGCCTAGCCTTTTCCCAACTATGTTGGGGTTGGCTTCCAGTCTAACCGGATGCAGCTGAATACCAGTATTTTACGTGTAACAACTACCTACCTATCTAACCTCCAATACACAGTTAATGGCTATTATATCGTAATACCCATTAATTGTGCCCTTGGTAAGACTGGTTGTCAAACTTTCTGACGATCCGTAGCAACTGTCAAAGATCTCAAATGACAGCCAAGACTAACGGCTGAACATGCTTTCCGAGGCACGGAGGAGTCTTGTCTTATAAAAATCTAGATATATCATCAGAAAAAAAAACTAACATAATAATCATTTGAATGTAAAATTATTATCTTATAATATTTCAGTTAGATGCCCTCTGCACCCGTCGTCAAGACGTCCTCTACAGTATCATGGAGTGGGCTGCCCACAACACCGCCCTCCTCACTGTGCTGGCCGTGGCCAACACTATGGACTTGCCCGAACGAGCGCTGGCGGCAAGAGTTGCCTCCCGCCTCGGCCTTACCAGGCTCACCTTCCCACCGTATACTCATACGCAGCTGCAGAATATTGTAGCCACGAGACTGGCTGGCGCTAATGTTACTGCTGATGCTGTGCAGCTTATTGCTAGGTATGTAATATTTATGCTATAAAAATGATTAGCTTGCCAATGATTTTTTGGAAGTAATAAAATCTCATACTGCATAAAACTGCGCCAATGTTCCTAGAGGTCTGTAGTACACCCACACTTCGTCAACTTTGTTTAAATCCCATATAAGTCAATGGCCAAATCGCAAATGGCCAGTCATCTACACCAACGAAGATGTGTGGAATAATAATTAGACAGTCAGTTTTACAATGTTTTGTTATGCCTTCTCTTTTTGTTGCGATTCTAATAGATGTTAAATCAAAACTAAATCAAATTATCTATTAATAAACGCCTATCAAATTCTAACTGTATAATAAGTTGAGCTCCTTTTTGAGTTGAGCTGCATGTTTACTGCAAACTGCACTCAATATATTTGGTAATTTCCTCAAAAAACCATTTTAGACATCAATCTACATGATCTGACCAAGATTATGTCTGGACTTTAAAAAAGACTGTGACCACTGAGTTTGTTTCGGCCTTTCTTCTCAGAGCAGTCAGATAAGAAACGCCGACCTCATCTAGTTTTAAAAATAAAAATATAAAAGTGTCCGTACAAACCTACTTACAGAAAAAAAAAAAAACATTTATCATTTGTAATCTAACGAAATTAATTATTTCTTCCAGAAAAGTAGCAGCAGTATCAGGCGATGCTCGACGCGCGCTCGCCCTGTGCTCCCGCGCCTTAGAACTGGCTGGACCTGAAGGCGCTGGTCTGAAGGAGGTGCAACAAGCTCTCGGTGAAGCCGCCTCCAGTGCGGCAGTACGAGCTATTAAGAACTGCTCGCCTGCTGAGAGGCTCATGTTGAGGGCTGTGGCTGCTGAGGTGAGATTCTTCTTGTAATTATTTTACTGCACTCGAGATAGAATTCCCAGCAATATACCAGCTTGATAGCCAATACACTTCTATTCGACATAATAGAATCCCCACCCCTCTTAAATCGGGACTGGTCGTAATTTTATTTCGACCCCATCACTATGAAGGGATTTACTTTTACAATGTATACATAAACAGCTCAAAACGTCAACGTCATAACTCATATATTTCAAATAAACCAATTGCATGCACTTTTGAGGTCAATGAGTAAAAAAAAAGTAGCTATATGCTGCGCTAACGTGAATTTAGTTTCGGTACGTTATTGTAAGCAAGGCTAGCGCAGCGTCTAGGCTATTACAACCAATGTTAGACGTTCACGATCTTCTTCCATTTGTGTCCATATTTAAGATCTTGACATGTATGTGTTGCTTCACAATTTCACTTATTACTATAATTTTATATTTGTTTTTTCAGGTGGAAAGAACAGGCTCAGACGAGACAACCCTTTCACGCGCGCTACAAACGGCGGCCGCCATAGTGTCCCTCGACGGGCGTCCATACAAAATGGCCCCAAGTATTCGCGCACCCACGCCATCGCAAGCGCAGGCTATATGCACGCGACTGGCGGCGCTAAGACTGTTGCTGCTAGAACCTAAGCCGGCTGAGCCGAGGCTCCTGTTGAATATTAGTGCTGATGATGTGCATTATGCTACGAAGCAAATTTCTTTTTGATTATTCTGTGCTCCGGAGAAACTTAGGCACACAGACACGAGCAAATAAAGCGTGTAACTAAATAATAATTGTGTTAATGTGGATGCCCTAAGGTAGCCCGCGAAAATTAAATTTTTCTTCCATTTTTTGCAATTTGCAGGTAAGTGTCAGTTGAACAAAATATTAAACTATTCCACGAGAAAGTCATTCAATGGGATTAAATGAACTTAAAGGGTTGTAGTGATAATTTCAATCATTAAAATTCTGTAAAAACATAGTTACCGTCGCGAATCATATTTTAATCATCATACAACCAGACAATTACCTCTAAATTGCAAAACGTAAGAACGAAGAAAGAAGGTATGGTTAACACATGGTCATCTTGAGATTGTACATTGTAAAAAATTGGCGTCCTCTACTTAATACTTCAAGCACATGTAATGCAAAGCTTGTCAATACTAGAATTTAATGATAAAGTACAAAATGGATAAAATTTATTTTCTTATTCATTTATGTTTTTGATATCGGAAATGTATTTGTGAAATAAATATGAGGTTTGTAAAATACACATTTTTAATGATTTTAACGTTTTCTGTTGACACAGTGATCTGTTATTTAAAATGACTGATAGTTGTAAGTATTTTTTATGATAGAATAAATTATTACAATTTTTTATTTTGTTATGTCATTGAGAAGTCCCCAACTTGTATGATCTTGATAAGTGCTTCAATATTGTTGTCCTGCACTGCTTTTCTACTTGCTGCCACCACTGCCTTGCCGTATTTACCCACTGCAAAAGAGATAAAAATATGTGTTTAAATTACCTTCCTACAAAATTTTATGAGAATTAAAACTTGTACTTCTTACGTCCTCAGAAATAGAAGGTACCTCTGAGTCTAACAGCTTGCTGCAAAATTGTATGTAAACTTTTCAGAGCAGTAACTGCTTCTTCCTGAGTAGATCGTCTGATATAACATCCTGTGAGAAGTTCCTCATTCAGCATTACCACTTCTTTGTAACGGTTTAGCATCTCCTTCCTAGAAAATATTAAATTGAAATTTGCTCACATAGTACAAAATAAAAATGTATTGACAATTTTTTTTAAGTCATACAAATCATAAGCTGCCGCATCTTGAGCCGCTGGTAGTAATGCAGTTATAAGTTGTGCCCTCTCCGCGGTCTCTGCAGCTAACCGAGATCTCATCTCTCCGATTTGTGATACGTGTTCCATTTCCTCACGAAGTTTCTTTTCAGCTTCGGGAAACTCGGCTACGGACTGAAAGTTTAAATAAATCCCGCCATAATTTAATTTGGCCATGGTATAAGTATGGAAAAAATGATCACTTCACTACACACTTTTACTAAAAGTCGATTTTCCATGTAACATCCCTACAATAAAATGGCGGCGCGTCAGTTATTGGCTTATAAGCTTATTGCCGGCGTGGGGAGTTGTCAAAATCTTGGAATCGTTAGATTACTTGGAACTGAGGTTTGGGGGTTTTTTTTTGTGAAAAAGTATATGAAAATGGTTGAAAACAACGATGTTGAATTGTCTGCAGCAGAGGCAGAACAGTATGATCGTCAGATCCGTCTGTGGGGCTTGGAATCTCAGAAAAGGTTACGTGCATCGAAAGTTTTGATCATCGGCATCGCGGGCCTCGGCGCTGAAATTGCTAAGAATGTTATTTTATCCGGAGTCAAACATGTATGTTTGTTAGACAATGAGAAGCTAAAGGAAATAGATCTATATTCGCAGTTTTTGGCCCCGCCTGAGAAAATCGGGGAGAATAGAGCAGAAGCTTCGCTGGCGAGAGCAAGGGCTTTGAACCCAATGGTGGAGATTACATCTGAGACAAAGTCTGTTGATAACCTCACGGATAAATTCTTCCAACAATATGATATTGTTTGTGCAACAGGCCTGAAGCAAGAGCAACTGGAGCGCATCAATAACGCTTGCCGCGACAGCAACAAGAAATTCCTCTGTGGCGATGTTTGGGGCACGTACGGTTACATGTTCGCCGACCTCGTCGACCACGAGTACTCTGAAGAAATTGTACAACACAAAGCCGTCAAACGCGGATCAGATGACGTAGAAAAGAATGCTAGAGAAACTGTTAGTATTAATGTAAAGCGCAGAGCAATATATGTCCCTCTGCAGAACGCTCTGTCTGTGGACTGGATGAAGCCAGAGATGCGCTCAAGACTACGTCGCGGGGACCCTTCGTACTTTGTGATGAAGATTCTAATGCGTTTTAAAGATGAGTACAATAGAAACCCAGACCCAGCTAAGAGGAAAGAGGATACCAAAATTCTGTTACGTATGAGAGATGAGCTCGTGAAGGAGCTGTCTCTGCCTACTGGCTTTATTGTCGATGCTTTACTTCTAGATGTCTTTGGCACAGTGTCTGGTGCTGCAGCTGTTATTGGCGGTGTAATTGGCCAAGAGGTTGTAAAGGCAGTGAGCCAAAGAGAACCACCACATAATAATATGTTCTTCTTCAACCCTGTTAAATGTGTCGGATTCGTAGAACTGTATGGTCAGTGAGATTCCTTAATTGGTGTAGAATGTAAGCAATTTTGATTTAAGTTTAATAAATTATTTAAGTACACCTCGGTGATTTTATTGAAGTATTCAATTGCATAATAAAATTGCATAGTTGCATTTAGCTAGTAAATGTGAATCAGCTTAATTTAATTTTCCTTGTTTGCAAAACAGTATTGGACTTGATGTTTCATTTTAACTCAAAAAACATGTCATGAGGAAACATACCTGCAAATCACTCAAATTTAAATAAACAGCCAAACTCTGTATCAGATCTCCCGCTAGCCTTATATCATGAGTGCTAATCTTGACTTGTCCATCAGCCCCAAAGTCCATACACAAAAATGAATGATCTCTCAAACACAGAAGATTTATATGAAGTTCCTTAGTGTCTTCTGTCTCAAGATCCAATTCTTCATCTAGTAGAAAGTTTTGGTTTATCCAGATACAGATTCTTTGCACCCTTTCGGTAATACGAAAAGTGACGGAACTGTTTCCTTTATTACGTATTTCCTTGTTGATCAGCTCGTACATCGCAAACCTTGGTAGTTGTTTTGTCAGCTCGAAAATGTGGAACTGCTCGCTGTCTGGGTAGCCAATGAGAGCCTGTACCAATATAGTTTAAAAATTAAATCGTTTGTATGGCTTGCGCGACCGTATGAGTCTGCCATAGCTAAATTTCGTTAAAAGAAAAAGTTATTTAGACTTTTAGACTAATGAATAAAAATTAACTTCAAAAGATGTGAGCAGCGTCGTCGCAAATGTTGCTTGTGCTAACTGCGGTGTATCAAACGAGATTCGCCGCTAGCGCTCTGGTCTCAGCAAAATAGCAGCTAACCTTGATATGAACATCAACCGGCACATCGCGTGGAGGTTTTAACGGAACATGTAGCAGAGACCTCAGTTGGCTGGGCTGAGGATGACGCACGAAAGTTTCCCCGCTCTCGAAGATACCCTCCGCCAGAACCAGTGCGGCACGAACTATTGTCTCATTATTTGTTGATACAGCTAGTTGGATGCTTCCCTAAAAGAAAACTTTATTATTTAACTTAACTGAAGACTTTTATAAACTGTTTTATATTTTTATGCATTTTAAGAGCTCAACGGTGAAGGTAATTGCTACCGTCGATACGTGGCGGCGGCAGCCGTCGACGCGTCTCGGCGGCAGTCGGCGACATGCCATCTTCAAAGATCAGCGTCATCATCGCGTGTCGACGACTGCAGTTACCTGCCGTTGGCAACATGCCGCTCGTGTGTAAGAGCTCTTAGGGATTGCTGTTTCAAAGTCCAGGCACACTTATCGACTGAAAACTATCGCAATTTTTCCGATGAAATTATACAGCAACTTAAGTACGTCGGTCGCTACGTCGCGCGTCGTTAACGTCCTCCCGTGACGTCGATGCGAAAATAGGGAAAAACAACCCTGACTATTCGTCCTTATTGCGCGAACCGAACTAGCAATAACCTTATACCATGAACGAAATCCAAGATTAGGATGTGTACCTCATCAGCAGTATGCAGAACAGCCACCTGCAGCCTGGTATTAGTAGGCATAGCCGAGGCTGGGCGCTCTAGACTCTCCAGGCTCGCACTGCCACTGGCAGCATTAGCCTCATAGTGCTGCAACTCCATCATCAACGCCTGCTTCTGGTTGAATAGCTCTGTAATTGCCTGACGGTCTTCCTCTGAAGCCATGTTCTTGGAGGCTGTATTGAAGCCAGTGTTTTCTTGATAGGGCGGATATCCTAATACTGTTGGTATGTAAAAAATAAGACGACATGAAAAAGGGCCAAATAACTACTGGGACTTCTAAAGGCAAAGAACTAGTTTCATTGCCTTTAAAAGTCCCAGTAGTCATTTGACCCAAAGGTCACATCATTCATCGGCTTAAATCGTAGGTACAGTCTTCCATTCTTATCTGCAACATCCGCCTGCAAAACTGCTTTAAACTTATTCGGATCATTGCCAAGGATCACAATCATTACGTTGCCGCGCGGCATAAAATATGTTTACTTACCCTCGCCCCTATCAGACACGCAGACAAGATCAGGGACTCCAACGGACCGGTAGTCCGCTAGCAACATGGCTGCGGCATTTGCGCGCATCTGCACACGTCGTAACACCTGGCCTGTAGTTCCTTCGCGCCAATCTACGCGACCGTTTGACCAGCAGCAGGCCAGAGTCTCGCCTGACCATTGAAGGGAAAGCGCGTTTTGTTTTGACTGCCCGAGAAAATTTCAATTCAGTGTAGGTTAGTTTGTTTCAGATGCCACTTTAGTAGACTCTCATCTTACATACCTTCACTCGCCATAGTCGAATCCCCTCCTCGTATATTCCAATGGTGCCATTGGCAAGTCCATACGCAAACCTTACTTCGTTGACTGGAGAGAGACATAATATCGGCCCAGTCTCAGCGATTTCAGCTATGAACTGGTTGTTCTTCAGAACTCTGATAAATGAGTCGTCACACCCAATAAGAAGCTGGAGATAAAAAGGTCAACAATTTTTAAAAATGTTAGGGAATTTTCTACCCTTTAAAGTGGCTCTGCCAACGGTCAAAGTTGAGTAATGAAAGAGTCATTACAAGGTCACCTATCAATATGATAAGTTGTCGCGCAGACGGTATCTATCATGTAGGCATCCTGTAATTACGACCTACACTAGTTTAAAGTCGAAGTAAAGAGTATTCCAATATCCACGATAAATAAAACATTTGGGATAAAAGTGCGCTGCGAATTAAAAAAGTTACGACTGGAAACATACCTACCAACATAATGGTTTCTTACCTCATTCTCCCCATCCTTATCAAAGTCGAAAGTGATCATAGCACAAACTTTCCCGCTGACGACATTCCAAAACACCTCGTTTCCTTCCCAGTCGATAGCCTGCACAGAACTGTTGCCGCCGATGATAGCCAACGTCTCCGTGTACTTGCCGAAAAAGCCAGCTATGATCACGTTAACACCGTCAGGGGCTTCTTTGAAAAATAGGTCTGTATTGTCGTGGACATCGTATGCTGAAAGTGGTTAAAATAAACTAGGATTTTGCAAAGTCTTTTGGTAAAGTGGTCTCGGATGTGTGCGATAAATCTTCCATATGATGCTGTGCTTTTACTTTAGGGTTGAACTGTACTGGCCGAAAGAAAAAAAAATGCATATGACCAAAAGGATTGGATGTAGAAGCACCAAAACTTTTGTTTACATTGTCCATGTAGTATCTACACTACACATATAATATGTACAAAACAAAAACAAATTTAAGCATTTGCTGATAGACACCACAAGAAAAATAGAACAATGGCCAAGAACAGCCTCACCTAGTATTTGTGTAGGAGATCCAATAAGCAGCATATCTCTGCCAGAGTCAGGCCGCAGTGGTCCAGCCGCGAGTGCTATAATAGCCTGGCTGAGGTTCAATTCTGAGACCTCGCCATGCGCCTGCGACCGTTGCGCTCGACCGCTGGCCACTCCACCATGAGGGTGATGGATTATTATCTGCGAGGATAGATAATCTTAACGAATAGGTATAGGAATCATAACCATTTAAATTATTTCAAATATCTCTTCAATTTATTTCAAGTCTCTCGCGATAGAACTATTTGTCATTTTACTGTTTGTATGAAAATTATAGATGGTTGCTCAGTCTCCGAAATCAGGGCCTAGGAGGCGAAAATTATCAGGGGGCGTGACTTGAAACATGTGCCAACAATATGCTGCTCCAGTTGTTTTCTTTCCCTAATGGAACCCTCTTTATCACATCTCGTATTTGTTATTCCTTTTTTATGTCCAAGTAGTGCTTGGAAGGCCAGTATTTATATATTCTGAAGTAATAACTTTATCGTATCCAGCAGATGCCGTGAGACAGGGGTGCGTTCCGTCATACTTCGCAATGGTGACTACATCAGGCGTAACTTTGTGATTCAACTCCAACTTGAACACAGGCTGAACTGTTGATAGTTGCATTTTGTTATCGACTGTGTTTTGTTTGGATCCAGATAGTTAAGTACTTTGTTTTTTTGTTTTCCATCAGTTGCCATGGTAACGTGCCGTGTTGTTACGTAGATATATACCATAGCCAAATAGGACATAAATGGATTTAATACTCTACATTTCTGTCGATTATTTGGATTGGACGCATTTTGCTCATTGCAAGTGTTCGGAGTGTTCATTGTTCGTTCAAAAACCTACTTTTTTAAAACAGAGCAATATGTTATGTGCTTGAGTATGATAGTAATGTCTTGACAGATTAACAACTAGGTATTTGTAAACGGTATTTTATTATTAGAAAATATTTTTTTTTTTTAAATGAGAATCAAAAAAGCAAAGGAAACGGAAAAACACAACGTTTTGAACGCACAGAAATAGTAAACGTCAAGTTGACACTTGCTCGTTAAAATCAGTCAATTTATTTTTTTGGCATTTTGTTTTACGCATTAGAGAATTGACATGCTCTTGAAATCGTGCAGATAACGATAATATTATTAGTAACGCGGAAGTGTTATGTGTTTATTGAATTAGTACAAGTGACCAAATGGGTAGTGAATTGAATTTTGAGTCTACGGAATCCAGGTACTATTCAAAATTTTAATTTAGATCTGTATCTCAAAATCTCGAGCTATTTTGGCCTATCATTATTGCGCAATTGCTTAATAATTTTCGTATCGAGCCGCCTTTGCCACAGCTTCTGATGTTTTTAATTTAATGTTTTAGGAAACCATATTTTTGTAGGTATTCACCAGTCCGCACTTGATGCCTTTCGTCTGTAATGCCAAGAATTCACATACCATGTTATTTCATTTGGACTCAATATCTCGTGCCGTTCATTTATCATGCCATTATTGGCTTTTTAAGGTAATTGTCATGGTCATAAAAGTATTTATTCCTTCACTTACACAACTATGAAATTGAACTGAAGCTGTATTTAATGTTTTTTCTGACATGCATAAATGCGTGCAGAACAGTAAACCTTATTTTCTGAACAAATCTGAATAATCCATTCTCTTCAAGAGTTTTTCATTTTTCTGTTTCGAAAAAAAATTGATTGTGCATTAAGAAAATGTTGCTGTGAATCAGTTTTGTCTTCAATGACTTCTATGAAGAAAATAAGGTGGATTTAAAATCCCATTCCTGACCACCTCGATTCATCTTATTAGTCTGTCTATTCTTTGGAAACTATATCACCCTGGTACATACAAAATGGATAACATATTATAATTGTTATGAAATGGATACATGGCATAATAAAATCATACAATTTGTTATCTTCTACATTGCCCAAACAACACAGTGACAATTTAAAATTATTGCATGAAAAAATTACATTCTTACTCATTTCCCCATACACAAGTTTTCTGATAAGAGATTAGCTCATTCATCCTTAGAACACATAAAATAGCATCATACCCGTATTCCTCAATAGGTTAGGCAGAGCTGCATCTATTTAACACCTACATTTCGCTTATAATACTGATTCTAGTTGTTAGTTTCTATCTTATTGGCAAGAAACAAAATACCTATATTATAAATAAACTAACTTAATGAAATAATAAATATAATATTTATTTTTATTTCAATTGATGAAATATATAATATCAATTCAAAATAATACAGAAAGGTTAAAACTTTTATGAAACAAAACTTAAATAGTGTACTTAGTACCATCATCTGCCTAGCCTTTTCCCAACTATTTTTGGGGTCAGCTTCCAGTCTAATTGTGTGCTGCTAAATACCAATATTTTACAAGGAGTTACTGCCTATCTAACTTTCACAACCCATTTACACCATACCTGTCGGTAAGACTCGTTGTTAGACTTTTGTGCTCCTGATGACCTATATAACTGTACAGAATGTACTTGGTATACAGCATGTACAAATAAAGTTTTTCTTTATTACTTATATAGAAAAACCCACTCCTTATATTATTCATTAAAAAAAAAACTCCCAGTTTGTAATTTGTTTATGTACAAAGATAAATATCAATATAATAATATTATGTTGATATTCTTTCAGATACTAATATAACTCAGCAAGCACCAATGGTGTTCGACAATAAGCAAGTTATTTAGCTTAAGTGTTGTGTTCATATTGTGTGATTCCTTTTATTATCTGTGAAGTCTGTTGTTTTTATGACTCCTTAACATACTGGCTTATATTTAAAAAATGTTTTTTTTTTTCAAGTAGATTACCAATTTTATTAAAATGTTGAGATAAATTATACACAATCATAGTAAACTCATAATATTTATTTTGATAATATTTTGTTCATTAATTCATTTATTTATGTATGACAGATCATATCAATAAGAATTGTACTCTATCACTCGGAATTATGAAATAGCAGTCAAGTTCATTTTATGTTAGTTCAGTAAGTTACAAAACCATCAACAACCATATTTACTGTAGCTGTGTACAATATATATATTGCCAGTGTGTATAGGAGTCAAAATTGTGTATGCATGAGCAGTGTTGCCAGACAGTGAGTTAGCTTAATTCAAAGATATTTAATTTTGCAAGCTACCATGATTCATCACTGTTTAATAGTACCTACCAGAACTGATAATTTTCTCATGTAACCCGTATTATAGAAAAACGTTTAAAATAATGTAAATGATGTAACAAGACACAAGCCCCCTTATGATTTGACATACAAGTATTAAAAAAAAAATGTGAAGCTTGGAATAAATAATAATAATAATATTCCACAACTATCACACAACGCCATCTAGTCCCAAGCTAAGCAGAGCTTGTGTTATGGGTACTAGACAACTGATAAACATACTTATATATTTCTAAATACATACATATTATAGATAAATTACACCCAGACACAGAACAAATGATCGTGCTCATCACACAAACATTTGTCCTGTGTGGGAATCGAACCCACGACCTCCGGCATAGCAGTCAGGGCCACTAACCACTAGACCAACAGGCCTGTCACTAAAAAAAAAAAAAATGGAATGATTCATTATCCTCTATATTTTTTTTATCTTTAATTATTTGGCATGCATGTCTTTGCTATCTTAAACTACTGTCTACAAATTTGAGTGTTGTGTAATCCCTATCGCCCAGTCAAATTTTAATATTTATATATTTTTAATTAAATATCGATGGTTTTTTTCTTTTTAAATTTCAGTACAGTTAGCAGGACATGGATTGGAACTGTTTTATCCATTATATGGAAGTAAGATATATTTCCAGTTGATGTCACCATTTTAGTTGTCAATGCTTTCTTTTATTTATTTTGGCCTACTTCTTATTTATTTACTTTAATCAATGTGGGGGTTTTCAGTTAGGTGAAGATACGAAAAAATATATATGAAAACAGTTGTATGTGGCACAAATGTCTTACCGTACCTACATGATACATTTTGTTGTATTAATTGTAAATTATAACACCACATTTTTGCTATTTTGTAAGATACATGCAATTACTAAAAAAAAAGGTCACACAGCTAAGTATAAAACTAGATTACGAAAAAATAACCAAAACCTTTTTTGGATCAAAAATAGTACATTGTATTTAAGCTCCCCTAAGGGGCCATCCATAAATTACGTCACACAAATTTCATGATTTTTTTGACCCCCCCTCGTCCTTGTCACAGCTGGTCACTTTTGTGAGACCCCTCCCTCCCTAGTGTGACGTCACATATTTTGCAATTTTACATCTAGACATTGAATTTTTTTCAAAATTTTCTTTCATAGTTCATTTTTCGTGTTTTAATTGTACTTTAAATATGTATATTCAATTTTGAAATACGTCACAAAATTTAAGGCCCCTCCCACCCCGTTGTCACACAATGTCACAATTCGTCGACCCCACGTGTGACGTAATTTATGGATGGCCAATAATAAGAAACGCCTTACTTTTCAAATTGCTTAGCTTCATATTTCACGTAAGAACTACTTAAAAATAACATAAATTACTTCATGTTAACATATTAAATAAATATTTTTTGCCTTCTTAGTTAGTCGATGCTAAAGCAGTTACTCCTATTGGGATCGCGGAGCATACGCGAGCGAATCTCGCAGATAGCAGGCAAAACATCGTGGGGTTTTAATCGGTAGGACTCCCGACTGACATAACGCTAATGCTTCATGCTCTTTAGGTGGAGGGTAGTCATGAAGATGTCAAAAAAAAGTCATGTATTCAATTTAGGCCCAGAATCAGCACTTTTTTTGTTTTTTCACAAAATTACGTAAGACAATCCCCTAAATCGCCCTTTACCACTTCCTAGTGCTTTAGTTGGGAAGAAGACTTCGTGCAACAAACTCCACAGCAGCGCTACTATCTGTTTAGTATATTAAAATGCTTAAAGGAGAATGTCCATTTAAATACAGACAAGGTCCATTTTTTGTAGTACTTATAACTATTCTGGTTCTAAAACATGATTAGGCATATATTTCAAACTTTGTTCTGTGAGTCACTATGTATAATGACTGCCAGTCCTGGCCTTGGACTGCGCCTAGACTTGACCTTCGCTTGGTCAAATTGTAATGAACAAAGAAACATTGATTATTGTAACAAAACATATCAACGAATATCTTATTAGGTACTGCATTATTAAACGTTCGCCTAGAAAATCGAGTAATGTATTTCCTGTATTATTTTCGCAGATTAAGTCATGTGCCTTACCTTAAAAAAATGAAATAAAAAATTATAAACATACTTCGATTTTACTGGAATATTTTTTAGCATCTACATGTCAAATTAACGACTAGGTAACTAAATAGGTAGGCCTTCTTTATTTCTTGTAAAAACGCCGTTCTGACCAATGCTTATAGTTACTTTTACTATATCTTTTGTAGTAATTAAACAGCTATGACTAATTTATTTGTAACGATACTAACAAGTTTGTCTAAGAATAATCAACCCAATTTACTGAGTAATTAACATTATTTTTATTTGCATTTTCAATTGTTTTTATGTTTAGTTTTTTTATTGTTTAGTTCAGTGTGTGTTGACCTGTTGAAACCAATTGTTTATTGAGCCAACTATCAGTGAACTAATTGATACTAATTGCAAACGGTTGATTGAAGTTAATCTTCCAGATGTTTTAAAATGATCTTTAAGTCATTGTTCCTATAATGTGTAGTTTACTAATTGTTAAGTTCTTTTGGTTTTGCTCTTTAGAGGACTGTGTGGTCATTTTACCTTAACACGTTAACTGCCATGGCAAAAAATCAGAAAACGTCAAAAAATGTACTTAATGTTATTTCACTTTAAATTGATTATTTATGCCATAAATACATTATTTAAACCAAAAACATAGCCGCCAGGCAGCAACGATATGCTCAGATTTTGTATGTGTTGTCGGTCATATAGTCCGACAAGGCCTGAATGGAACAAAAAGTGTCTGGCACATAGTCCGACATGGCAGTTAACGTGTTAAAATACTCTGCCTTTCTAAGATACTAATCCGGCGTAGAACATTAACAATTAAATGCTTAGTGTGGCTCAGTAAATACCTTCCATCGCCTAAAATGTCATGGAATTCACCACTCTT
The DNA here is from genome assembly GCA_947507805.1 of Aporophyla nigra. Classification (NCBI taxonomy): domain Eukaryota; kingdom Metazoa; phylum Arthropoda; class Insecta; order Lepidoptera; family Noctuidae; genus Aporophyla; species Aporophyla nigra. The sequence goes on from OX382306.1 coordinate 6,759,372, forward strand.
GTTTGAATTATATTTATGTTTGTTCTTCTAGTTGGACCGGAGGGTGGTTCAGCTGGACCCGTCAGTCAGATGCGATGCTACGTAATGTCGAGAAAACAATATTATCATGTAAGAACATTCTTTTTATTATTTTTTACCTGGGTCTATTTTCCTTTTAACAGAAAAAAACATATTTTTATTAATACAAGATATTTAAAAAGGCTTTTATCTTGCAATGTCACGAGAGCCAAACGTGTGAAGCTTCAGTGGAAGTTGGTGAAATATTTATTGCAAAACTCTTGGTTGATCACAAACTTGTAAGTCGAACCATTGTTAGCTATTATAACTACACTATTGTATTAGGTAAGCCTGTGATGATAGCTGTAAGTGTGTTTAAATAAATGAATAAAAAAAAAACATCATCATCTCAGCCCGGAATCATCCTCTGCTGGGTATAGTCATCCCCCTTTTTCCGCTATACATCTCGGTTCCGTGCGTCTCTCATCCATGCGTTTCCCGCGACCTTGACGATATCGTCAATACGACACGCTTCTGGACGCCCTTGGTATCTTAAAGTTTAATTAAATAAAAGGTTTGAATAATTCATTTAAAAAAGAAGGAGGTGCTCAAACGGACGCATATGATCTATTATTTATATTTATTTATTGAAGTAGGTACTCATAACACATAATACTACTGGCGACATGTGGGTGTAACATAGGGTACACCTCTGCCTTCACCCTTGTTATTTAACTACGACCACACATAACTTTTTGTATCCTACGTTCTTCGATGCGGTAACAAATACAAAAAATTCATTACTTCAGTATGTGAATCGAACGTAAAAAAACTGAAACGTAGCCGTATTACAGCAGCCACTGCGCCAAACGTGTCGTTTTTTATATGGCAAACAGTGCATGTATTACCTATTTTTATGAGCTTCACTGTGAAAAATTACAGGCACTTAGGACGTTTTAATATTGTGTGAATGTGGCCATGACCGCCACAATGGTAGGTAATAACACGTAGGGCAAGTTTAGTGGAGTTAATGCCGTAAATAGCGGAGTTAGCCATTTAACAATATCAGCATCCTTACCGATAGCTAGCGATTATACGTAGAATCGCAAATAGAAAACCAGAAATCTGTCAATAATGCTTCCAATGCTGCCAATTCTCGTTATTAAAAACTTTCAAAGTCTAGCAGTCTCATCTCGGCGACAAATAAACGTCAAAAACTTGTCAAAAAATTATGGAAACTTGAAAGTATTTTTGTCTGATTGAAACTGAGATCAGATAGCGTATTAATCCCTCGTAAAAAAGAAAAAAAACATTCGACATCTAGTCGCAGTTTTAACTCGGCGACAATCAAATGAACTGTGTATGAAGACGCGACGTATGTTTGACATATTAAGATAATACTAAGATCAGACCATGAACATTTTTAAAATTACGAGGATTGCGTCCTTGACTGTGAACATTCCTAAAATTACGAGAATTGTCCCTCAAGAAAAAAATTTTGTAAAAAATCACCTCGTTAGCAGATAATGTAAACTATGTTTTTTTTTTGTGATGGGAAATCATCACATGACGTCTCCCGCTCTGGGTGGAGTGAAAGGGCGTATCAGACTTTTACTGACTAAAACCCACCCGTGTTCCTTCAGTTGCCCATGTGCCAGCGCCATGGTATCTCTTTCGAACGAATCTCGCAACCCTGGCAGGATGTAAACTATGCTTACACGTTAAAATAAACTCGAGCAAAATTCAATGTTTTTTTTAACACCCCTCTTCCTACATCACGTTCAACCGGAACCTGCTCATTACTGAGCGGTAATGTCTCATTAATTGTTGGGGAGACTGCACGTCCGAGGCTAGGGCGAATGCATCTACAATTGCGACACTCTATTTTCAATGTACGTTGTTATTATCTGGAAGTCCTGGAACATTTGACAATTTAAAAGTGCCTATAAATGGTTTAATTGAAATAAATGCTATGCGTTTAAGTCCTTGGGGAAATGCTATAATTCCGCCAGCGAAGATACGGGCCCTTCATAACTTCCGAGTAAATGCTACAACCATTCAATTATCTTTTTCGAACGGGCGATAACACTTCGGGAGTAAGGACAGCTGTCTAATTCTCTTTTTATTCTGGAGGTAAGAGGAAACGGGTTGAAACCCGACCTCAACCGATATTTAGAATCTTGAGGGAAAAAAAAAACAGTTCACGCCTGATTTTTGGCGAAAAAGCCTGTCACTACACTACTACTGTTAACAACAAAACACAAAAGACAAAACAAAACAGAATAGGACAAAACAAACTAAGACAAAACAAACTAAATGTCACGTCGGGATCACCAGTCTGGAGGTAAGAGGAACAGGGTGTAAAGTTCACAGAACCTCCGTAGAAACGGGAGGATCCTCCGCATAAAGATAATAAATAAAATAAAATAAATAAAACAGTGATTATGCTGAAGGTAGAAGTAAATACTGTGCCTAAGATCACGTTCGCACGAGCCAAAAAATATCGCGAACTGTATTTTCAACTCTCGGTGTTGAACAGAGCATTGAGAATGAGAGACTGTGTCCCAACAGAGTGCATCACAACGCGTTGCAACAGAGTGCAAAAAAACACTCTGTTCGATTTTCAACTGTCGGCGCCAAGCATTGCGTTGCATATCCAATGCGCAATAAAATCCCGCCTCGATATTGTTACGAGCTGGGTTTCGGGATAAATTAATTTAAGCCAAAATTATCGAAACACACCACAGTTTAATTAAACAATCACAATATCGCAATAGTCAAACAGAGTCACTTGTTTCGCTTGTACTGTATCGCTTGATTCGTATTCGCTCGCTTCCGAAATCGAACTGCCCATCGGGCCGACAATCCGCTATTTATATCCCGAGCAGAACATTCGCGAACATTCAACACTTTTCCACAGTTTACAAGTAGATTCGAAACTTCGAGAACCTTCCACAGACATCTATTTACTGTTTAATCCCGCTACTCAACAATAGATGGCGGTGGCGTCTACGTACAATTGTTCGTAGTACTTGCTACTTGATAACAGATGGCGTTAGCGTGTCGCATCTAGAAGTCTCAACACTGCCCCATCCTTAGATGGAATTAGCGTGACGTTTCTAGACTTTTCGATCTACGTAATGTTGTCCCTTTCTGAGATGGAGTTAGCACGATGTTTCTAGACTTTACGATCTACGTAACACTGCCCCCTCCTTAGACATGCTCGTCCCGAGCTTCATTATTCCCGTAATATCGTGCCAATCGATCTACATGAACAATTTTAGGCGCAGTTCGCAAACCCTTTTGTATTCGGTAAGTGACGTCATTGATCTTGGTCACAATCCGGTACGGCCCGTCCCATTTTGCCTGTAGTTTAGGGGACTTCCCTTTGCTGCGCACAGGGTTATGCAACCACACTAGCGAACCTTCGTCGAAGCCAGTATTGTTCATCTTTCGATCATAACGAGTTTTCATTCTCTCGGACATCTGCTGGCCTGATTCTCTGACATGCTCATATACGTCATTCATCTTGTTGCGCAGATCATTTGCATAATCTGTTATACTGCGTGGTGAATCAGGCGGAATGCCGGTTATTAGATCAGCTGGTAACCTTAACTCCCTTCCAAAGTTCGCGAAGGCTGGTGTCACAGTTGTACTCTCGTGAACTGCACTTCGGTATGACAGAAGAAACGGTTGTATGTGCTTGTCCCAATCCTTTTGTCTGCTTGCTACAACTTTTGCCAAATATCTTTCCAACGTCTGATTAAATCTCTCCACCATTCCGTCAGATTGTGGGTGGTATGAAGTGGTTCTGGTTTTGTGAGTACCCATAACCCGACATGTTTCCTGAAACACTTGAGACTCGAAATTCCTTCCTTGATCGCTGTGGATTTCCAAGGGTACCCCAAACCGACAGAAGACTTCGTGGACTAATTTATCAGCGACTGTTGAAGCTTCTTGATTAGGGATGGCGAAGACTTCCGGCCACTTGGTGAAGTAATCCATGACAACCATGAAATATTTATTTCCACTTTCACTTTCAGGAAATGGCCCAGCGACATCCAATGCTATTCGTTCCCAGGGGGCTCCTACGTTGTACACTTTCAATGCACCCCTGCTGCGTGTGTGTGGTCCTTTTACCGCTGCACAACTGGTACATCTGCGACACCAGTCTTCCACATCCTCTCGACAATGGATCCAGTAAAATCTTTCTCGGATCTTTAACAGAGTCCTTCTTACTCCCATATGACCTCCTGAAGAACCATTGTGGTAGAGCTGTAGAACTTCTGGTACCTTCGTTTTTGGGACTACCATTTGCAAGTGACAGCTATTCCCTCGAGCATTTTCCCATTTTCGGCACAAGACACCATCTTGGATCACCAAGCTCTCCCACTGTGCCCAATAACTTTTTGTGGTGGTACTCATCGCTGCAACATCACACCATTTCGGTTTGGGAGCATTAGCTTTAATCCACTCGAAAATTGGCCTGATATCTGTGTCACTTTGCTGAGCATGCTGTAGGGTTTCCTTCCATTCGTCACTAAGGTCCGTTCTTAGCATCCTGACAGGTACTGTTTCCTTAGCTTCTTGCCTGACACAATGCTTGCAGTCTTCAGGACAAGGTCTTCTTGATAAAGCGTCCGCGTTACCGTGAGACTTCCCACTACGATGTTCAATTGCGAAGTCATACTCTTGTAGCAGTTCAATCCATCTCGCCACTTGTCCTTCTGGGTTCTTAAACTGCAACAACCACTTTAATGCAGCATGGTCAGTCCGCAGGTGGAATTTGTGTCCAAGCAAGTATTTGCTGAAATGCTGCAATGTCTTTACTACGGCAAGAAGTTCGCGTCTCGTGACACAATAATTTCTTTCTGGCTTTGATAAAGATTTGCTGAAGTAAGCTATCACAACTTCATAATCTCCTTTCCGTTGAGATAACACACCGCCAATTCCAGTATTACTTGCGTCCGTGTCAACTATAAATTCATTTCCTGTGTCAGGGTAGCCCAAAATTGGGGTATTGCACAAACGTTCCTTTAAATCTCGAAATGCGATGTCACAGTTCTCATCCCAACAGAACGGTCTCTTCTCCTCAGTAAGCTTGTGAAGAGGTTTGGCAATGTCAGCAAAATTCTTGACAAACCGACGATAGTACGAGCACAAACCCAAAAATGCCCTGACCTGCGTCTTGTCTTTCGGGACTGGCCATTCCTTGACGGCGACGATTTTCTCAGGATCTGTTTGCACTCCTTCCTTCGAAACCAAGTGCCCCAAAAAGCTTACTTGCTGTCTGAAGAATGAGCACTTCTTTGGACTTAGCTTAAGATTGGCTCCTCCGATTTTTGATAGAACACGTTCCAGATTTAGGAGGTGGTCTTCGAATGTGCGGCCCACGATGATGATGTCATCTAAATAGACAAGGCAGGCGTCTCCAATTAGTCCCGTGAGAACTAGCTCCATTAGCCTTTCAAATGTTGCAGGAGCATTGCACAATCCGAATGGCATGACGTTAAACTGCCATAATCCCTTTCCCGTAGAAAATGCGGTTTTCTCCTTGTCTTTAGGGTCTATTTCCACTTGCCAGTAGCCACTTTTTAGGTCTAACGTGGTAAACCACTTCATTCCTGACAGCGTGTCCAGTGTGTCGTCGATCCGGGGTAGTGGATAGCTGTCTTTCTTAGTAATGTCATTCAATCGACGATAGTCTACACAAAACCGCATGCTGCCATCTTTCTTTTTTACCAGGACCACAGGAGAGCACCATGGACTAGACGAAGGCTCTATAACTCCATCCTTTACCATTCCTTTAATCATGGTATCTACCTCCTTTTCTCTTGCCACTGGTAGTCTTCTTGGTCGCTGTCGTATTGGTAACTCATTTCCGGTATTAATTCTGTGTTGAACCAATCTAGTCTTCCCTATGTCAGCATCATTTGAAGAGAATATGTCTGCATACTGATGTAGCATCTTCCTAGCCTTCTCTCTTTCTTCTTCCGATAAATCTTTACGACAGTCTTCCAAAAGATTTAACACGTTAAATCTTGCACTTTGGCCGTTATTTTGCGGAGGCCGATGTTGGCATTCACACATCCAAGCTACTTCCCCACAGGAACCCATCAACGTACCCTTCTTGATTACTTGTTGTTTTTCACTTGGGTTCAGTATGCGTACGGCTGCAACATCGCTTGCCTTTACCAAGGTCCGCGCAATCTTCCATGGAAGGTTTTCATCCAATCCTTCAATGAGAATACATCGGTTCTTCTGCCCGGAATTATGTGGGAGCCTAACAGGAACTATTGTTTCCGATCGGGGAGAAAGAACAATCTTCTTCAAGCAGTACACTTTCCCTGATGGTGCACCTTCCATGAAGACTTCTTCTGACCCACATTTTAGGACTCCTTGATTAACGTCGATCTCACAACAGTGCTGTCGCATGAAGTCCAAACCTAGGATGCAGTCGTCCACTATGTCAGCCATGATGACCTTATGCCGGTAGATAGTGTTTCCCAGTTTTAACTCCACTTCCTTCTCACCACGGACGGTTATGTGCTGACCGGTAGCTGTTACTAAATTTACGCCATCATGCTTACCGAATAAGTCCCCAAGAAAACGATTCGCTAGTTGGGAACTGACAACCGTGCGAGAAGCTCCAGTATCCAATGTCAGCTTACATGGTCTTCCGTTCACTTCACCTTTTATGACTAGGGTGTTCCCATCATGGGCTTGTGAGACCGAAATTCTTGGGGCTATTTTAACACCAGCCAGCACCCGCCCCGCAGTCCTGGCGTTGACTAGTTTTCCTGCTGCTGGGCGGTGATATCTGCCGCCTTTCTTTCTTGGGTCTGGTTTTCGTTAGCTGTGATTCGCTTCGGGCAACTTGACCGAAGGTGGCCTTTTTCTCCGCAAGTGTAGCACTTAGGGCTGTACCTCGGACGGTCACGGACAGGTGATGCTGCAACCTCCCTGATGCGATGGGCTCGATGATCTTGCCTCACTGCCTCCACCTCCAACGCATGGGCCAAGGCATCCTTGAGTGTCTCGTGGTGTCCAAGTCTTACAGTAGCCCTTACTTCCAGGTCCCTTATGCCATCTATGAATGCTTGAGTCAGAGTCCCATCGATGAGTGCAGGTGCAGACTGGTACGCTTTTCGAACCAGCTTTTCTATTTCTAGGGCCCACTGCTGCAGGTTTTCACCACTGCGCTGCACACGATCCTTCAACTGCGCACGAAAAACGTGTTCCAGGTGCGCGTCACCGTATCTGGCCTCTAACGCCTCAACGAGCTGCTCGTAGGTAACATTTTTGCCGAGAGCCTCTAACACGGTTAAGGCCTGATCACGAAGGGCCAAAGTAAGCGCGGTCATGGCCTGCTCTTTTGTCCACCCATTTGCATTCATGACAGCTTCAAATTGAATTTTGTATGCCGACCAGGAAGATGTTCCGTCGAAGGGTGGCACTTTAAACCCGCGCACGGAAGGTGCAGCAACTATCGGAGCCGTAGTCCGGCCTTCAGCTTTCAGAACTCCAACCGCTTTTCTTATATCAGCGATCTGGACTTCGGCCTCGGATATACGATTTTCATGTACCTGAACAGTCTCCTTCATGGCTTTGATGTCCTTGCCAAATGTCACGTGTAGATCTTTCAAAAGGAGAACCTGCTCCTCTTTACCCTGCTGCAGCTGTTCCTGTAGGCGGCGGGCCTGTTCTTCCTGTCGACGAGCCTGTTCTTCCTGTCGGCGAGCATGTTCCTCCTTGTCCTGCTGCAGGTGTTCCTGTAGGCGGCGGGCCTGTTCTTCCTGTCGACGGGCCTGTTCTTCCTGTCGGCGAGCATGTTCCTCCTTGTCCTGCTGCAGCTGTTCCTGTAGGCGGCGGGCCTGTTCTTCCTGTCGGCGAGCATGTTCCTCCTTGTCCTGCTGCAGCTGTTCCTGTAGGCGGCGGGCCTGTTCTTCCTGTCGGCGGGCCTGTTCTTCCTGTCGACGGGCCTGCTCCTGCAGCATCGCCATCAGAGCAGAAAGATCCATAGCTGGTGATGCTGTAGGAACACCAGACGCTTGGGAAACTGGTTCCGTCGTCGGCTGATTACCCCCAGATGTCTGTCTTGAAGGTCCTTCAAATCGCCTCTGATCCACTTCCTGCTGGCGCTGACTCCTGGTACGAATACCTTCCGTGTCCTCCTTCGGTAAAACTGGCATAATTTATCCCTTACTTCTGACACCAAATGTTACGAGCTGGGTTTCGGGATAAATTAATTTAAGCCAAAATTATCGAAACACACCACAGTTTAATTAAACAATCACAATATCGCAATAGTCAAACAGAGTCACTTGTTTCGCTTGTACTGTATCGCTTGATTCGTATTCGCTCGCTTCCGAAATCGAACTGCCCATCGGGCCGACAATCCGCTATTTATATCCCGAGCAGAACATTCGCGAACATTCAACACTTTTCCACAGTTTACAAGTAGATTCGAAACTTCGAGAACCTTCCACAGACATCTATTTACTGTTTAATCCCGCTACTCAACAATAGATGGCGGTGGCGTCTACGTACAATTGTTCGTAGTACTTGCTACTTGATAACAGATGGCGTTAGCGTGTCGCATCTAGAAGTTTCAACACTGCCCCATCCTTAGATGGAATTAGCGTGACGTTTCTAGACTTTTCGATCTACGTAATGTTGTCCCTTTCTGAGATGGAGTTAGCACGATGTTTCTAGACTTTACGATCTACGTAACAATATTATTACGGGAACGTGGACTAATTGCGTAATAAACTATGAATTAAATACATGCTTGCAAAAATTTAACGATGCGAAAAACCATTCATAAAAACACAGTGTCGATACTACAAACACAGTGTTATCATTTTAATTATTTTCCGGGATGTAGTCCTCACGATAAAACAAAACTCATATACGCAATGCACACAAACCTTTGAGCTGATAACAATCAGGGAGCATAACGTGTTATCTGCAAGATAACTGGCACATTCTAGCTAGAGTATAATGAACTTTTACTGTTACGTAGGTACATACTTGGACTTTGAAACAGGATTTGTGCAAATTTTTGTCCTTGCTGAAAAAGAACTAAGGGCGAATAAATTATCTACATAATATAATCCATTATCTCTCAATGAGTTGTTTTTGTGAACGCCGTAATCTCTGGACGAAGAGTTGTATTTGAAAAGTTCTTTTTGCATTTGATAGCCCAATTCTTGAGGAAGGTTCTAACCTTGGCTGTTTAATATCACGCTAGGACCCTTAGGAGGCCAGCTAAAAGAAAAAAAGTAAGAACGCTAAGCCAAATCAAAGTAATGGCGTGGCGAGCGATGGGGATACGACGTGGAGGCTCGGGGGCCATCATTTCACGCGTAAGAAGTCGCGGGCACAAGAGGGAGCCAAAAAGGCAAGCCATGCCTCGGTCAACTACCTAAAGTAACATTTATAAGATAGATTAGCCTCAACTCCCAGACCGGTAATAAGCATTAGTGAAACTAACTTCGCGGATACCTAACCGCTTTCCCTCATCCCTTTTAAGAGCATCTTTTCAGCAGATACTAACTGCAATCAAATTTATATATACAAGTCCTAGCAAGCCCTGTATTGGACAAATTAAAGCAGGGCCAAGATCACATAAATAATTTCCTTCTGCCAAACATGCGTTTTTTTCTGCCATCGTCCTATATCATGACCAAACAGAAGTATTATCTGGCTGCAAAAAAGGCTGATCTTGACCCCATTGACCTCCCCTGCGTATCTGACTTAGTTAAATAAGATAGGAACATTATTGTTTTTTTTTAAATCTATTTCCTACTATAAATGCACTGATACTGTTGGCATTATCAACTTATTCATACAATGGGTGACCTCAGCTGGCTTGCTGATTAGTAATCCTCTAATACTCAACCTTGACAGGAAAATATTATCGAATATTATTTACGTAGTATCTAGCGACACTTCCTAGTATTAAAAATGTTAATTGGATCTCCCGCAAAGACGGCTAAAACTGTTCAATATCCTGCAAATCTAATAGTGTCTTGTAACGGGTCGTTGAGCTCCCTAAAACAGGGTTGAACTACATGATGACTGATACATACATACATCCCGTCTGGTGGGAAAGGTCAGCTCAAAGCTGCAATGGCTCTTTCTTCAAAAGGCCCTTTCATCATTGTTACACTCCTATAAAATTAGGTTTGTACAAACACTTTTACAAGTCAATAATTTTTTTTTTGAGCTAGATGAGGTCGGCGTTGCCTATCTGACTACTCTAAGAAGAAAGGCCGAAACAAACTCAGAGGTCACAGTCTCTTTTTAAAGTCCAGACATAATCTTGGTCACATTATTTATGCCTTTAAATTACCAACAGGATATTTCGGTAGCAAGGAAAGTCTTTGATATATTAGTTTTTGTATACAGCAGCACCCGGTTTTCCTGGATGCCCAACATAGTTGGGAAAAGATTAGGCACATGACGATGATGATATCTGTCTTAGAAATGTTAACTAACTTACCTTGCGTTTATTACCCCATTTGCCTACATAATTATCCAAATGCAGATACCAACCGACCTGCGAATTATTTATTGCTTACGATACGAAGATATTGACGCATTTAAAGTGCGCAACTGCTTTGCGTCCGAATTGTGTTAAATAATGTAGACGTATCTTTAAAAGTAAATAATATTCGCACCCGGTATAAGCGCCTCTCCTCAACATTCATTACGTAACAGTCAAAGTGTGGTACTCCATAAAAGCTTTGTTTTTCCTAATTTCTACTACCTATAACCCGTTAATCTTGTGAATTTTTAAAGCATGAGTAAAAGGGTATCTTCGCTAGCTCCATCGTAGAACTTTACCTCAAATTTTCCGCAAGGTGGGATCGAGATCAAGAGCGGATCCCTTCGATCACGGGCCCACGCTTATTAACACCTAAACAATTTAAAAAACTGATGCAAGACCACTTAAATATTACGTCTCGTTATTTTGGTATCAAACAAGATTATTTAAGGTGAAAGAATTATAATCATCAATACAACGCTCTAAGTTCATAAAGGCCTTATTCTGACTTTTTCTATTTTATTTTTGTTCCTAGGCCTTTATGAACTTAGAGCGTTGTATTGATGATTTTGATGATTATAATTCTGTAACTACATATGTCTTACAGGCGCGAATAATATTTTAATCCACATACAACCTAGCACTGGCCTGCAAATTGCAAAAAACGTAAGAAAATTTGAATTTCGCGGGCTGGTTGAAGCATTCACCTTAATATTGTTGTAAGATTTTTGCCTGATAATACTGACTCGGCAGGAAATTTCGAGTATTAAAAGATGCTACATCGAGCGAGTATAATAGCTATCCGTTTAGGGAATCCGGTTCTTATGTGGTTAGAAATAGAGACTGCGGATTGAAGACATCACTCGCGCTCGGTGGGGACATGCTAACAGTGGAGCGGAAGTTTAAATATGTCATGACATTGCGTTTTGATCGAAACACTTAGATAGCGTTGTGTTTTGGTGTAGGTATGACGTTAAGGTACAATAAACTCGGCTTTGGAATTGAATACACATGGTTCCCATATTCAAATACTTACATTGTTTTCTTTACATGTCGCAACTCAGGACTACAAAATATGTACATAAGTGGTCCTTTGATACATATCTGAAATGTATAAAATAGGACGGTCCTTTGCAGAGCTTGGAATTCTTCCCTATTGATATTCCCAAAGATATGAGTCACCTTTTCCTATACAAGGTGTGTCGAATTTTCTCGTAGAAATCATGTTTATCTGACTTCTTTCCAGGCTTGAAAACCGCATACAAACGTTTCTACGTGGACATAGGCAGCGTGGTGGGTCAAAGCGACAAGATATGGACGATTTCGCTGAACGACGAGTCCGCAAAGACTCCGCTGGTGCTCCTACACGGAATGGGCGCGGGCCTGGCGCTCTGGTGCCCTAATCTAGACTCGTTTGCAGCGACCAGGCCTGTGTATGCTATTGATTTGTTAGGTAACTATATTTTTTTATTGTTTTTCTGCTTCGTGATTCTAGTTGTCGTAAATACTGATGAGTATGAGATACTGTATTAATTCTCCAGGTCGAGCACAGTGTTATTGGGTTTTTCATCAGGAATTTCTCAGTAGCTACCTGAATTTTTAACCGACGAAAAAAAACGGAGGAGGTTATCATTCGACGCGTATATTTTATTTTTATGTATGACCACGCATAACTTTATACATAGTAGTCCGATTGTGATAATTCTTTTTTTATTGGAAAGGGTATACTCCGAAAGTGGTCCCATATAAATTTGGAAAACAAAATGGAACCCTAAGGGTCGGAAAACAGGGGATGATTGATTGTTCACTCACTGATTGTAATGTATAACCACGCATAACTTTATACAGAGTAGTCCGATTTTGATTATTCTTTTTTCTTTGGATAGGGTATACCTTGCCAAGTATTATTAGTACATCAAAGCCACAAAAAATTATAAAATAAAAACTTTTTAACAAAAATTGAACCGCCGAAAAATCTGAAAAGCAAAAAATAATAAACCTCAAAATGATGAGTCGGCGCTGAAAAATCAATGAACAAAGATCACTCAAAGCGCCGACTCATAATTTTAAGGTTTATTATTTTTTGCTTTTCAGTTTTTTCGGCGGTTCAATTTTTGTTTAAAAGTTTTTATTAGCTCCGTATGACATGGGACTTAAATATATTTGGCGAAATGTGGGTATAATATACACCTAGGCGCTCCAGAGAATACAAACGTAATGTAAAGTTTCTAAGAAAATAAAAACTTTTTTACAAAAAAAAAACAACCGACTTCCTTAAAAACACTACAAAGTGAAAAATAACTTTAATTTCGGAAGTCGGTGTCTTAGGATCTGTATTTATGGTTTTTTTGCCAGGAAAGTCGGTTGTTTTTTTTTTGTAAAAAAGTTTTATTTTTTAATTTTTAGTTGTGGTATTCACCCTGCACTAATTCCAAACAAACAATGCATATTTATGCGATAACAGAAATCGCGGTTGATTTGCTGTCATTTTATAAGAGTTCCAGTGTCTGTCTCCCGAACTCATCATCAGATCTATATGAAAATTATATGGGACCATTTCAGAATAAACCCCTTTCGAACAAAAAAAGAATTTTGCAAATCCGTCTATATATGACAGAGTTATGGCCGAACATACATAAAAAAAAAAACATATAAACATCCGAATTGAGAACCTCCTCCTTTTTGAAGTCGGTTAAGAAGTCGTCGTTTTCCACGTGTAAATCTGTGATGCGTAAGTGAATTGGACTTGAGCCAAGTGTCACCCACCCTAGTAAGATGTCGACGACTGGGTCAAAGAAAAACTTATTTAAGCCACACAGTTCCGGGTCAGGGCTTTCCGGGCTCCGAACTGTCTGGGCTCAGTGACCGCTTATGTAACGGCATGCTCCAAAACATTGAAATCCCGAATGCAGTATGCGTTATGTGACCAATGTGTCGGTCATCTAGACAGAGTTATAGTTTCCGTTTGTAATGTCAAAATAAATACAATAAATATGAAATCCGGTACTTAGGGGGGAGTCCATTAATTATGTGAGGTGTTCTAGGGGGGGAATCATTCCAAATCTCACATAAGGGGTCTAGGCAGATATCACGTAATTATTTTTCTCGCAGAAAACGGTGTAAAATTGCGTGACTGATAAAAAAAATATCTTGAACCAAGAATACCATTTTGAAGAAAATGATTTCCTTGAGTCAACAGAATAAATTCTTGAGTTAAATTCATGGACTGAATTAGAATAAATCTTTTCTTAATTTTAGATTGATATTCATCATTTAATTTTATGATTGTGATTTTAAATTATGGTAATATTCACAAATACTAGTCTTTACTAGTGTTCAATAAAAGTAATAGAACAGGTTGTGTTTTTGTTTTTTTTTTTCTCAATAATCCAATACGTTTACAGCCCAAATAGAAGTTTTGAAGAATCTCGCGTGAGATTAGGGGTGGGAGGGGGGAGGGAGTTGAGGAAAATCTTACGATATCTCACCAAGGGGGTAAAATTCTCAAAAATGCCTCACGTAATTAATGGACGCCCCCTTATGTATATTTTTTTAATTTTCGTTTGTCTGTCTGTCTGTTTAGTCCGGCTAATCTACAAAATGATTGCACCGATTTTGACGGGACTTAATTGGCAGATTACTGATGTTATAAAGAGTAACATAGTAACACACTTTTGTCCCGGTAGCACGTTCCCGTTGAATAATTTCCGACATCCACGCGGGCGAAGCCGCGTACACAGCTAGTAAAAAATTTAAAAGCAATCTTTAATCAATCATACTGGACGAGACACTGAGTTTGGATGACCTGGAACATATACCCTCTTAACACACAATTTCAAATTGAGGTAGGACTTGGCACTCCCATATTATTCATTTTTTTTGGGTGGGGAATCATCAAATGATGTCTCCCACCCTGGGCGGAGGAGGAGGGCGTGTCAGACTTTTACTGACTAAAACCCAACCGTGTTCCTTCAGTTGCCAATGCCAGGGCCACGGTAAATCTTTCGAACAAATCTCGCGACTCTGGCAGGACTTGGCATCCCCAAGTCTTGCAATCTATTCCGCTAGGCAGACGCTGAATAGTCGTGTACGGTGACTTCAAATAATAACCCTTATATAAAATAGTTCTTAAGATCGACCATAGTTACCATAGATCATTTTCGATTTTTCTGATGATAGAATAAAATGCAATGAATTATGACCCTTATCCCCAGGATTCGGGCGCAGCTCCCGTCCTAAGTTCGCGTCAGACTCCCAGAAGGCGGAGGCACAATGGGTGGAATCGGTCGAGGAATGGCGGCGGGAAGTCAACATTGGGCAGTTCATCCTGCTAGGTCACAGCCTGGGCGGGTATATCGCTACGGCTTACGCTATCAAGTACCCTGAAAGGTAACTATTGGAAAATGCTACAGAGTAGTAACAAACTACTAACACCAAATAGGCACAATACAATATTATTCAGGAAAGGTATAACTGCTAATGTTACACAAATTATTGGTTTAACATTCAAATATAAAAAAATATAGATAATACATCTGATAGGAGCTGCTTATAAACTGAAAGTAAAATTAAGTAAAAAGAAATAATGAACTAAAAGAAAAATGTTTGTTATGAATTTACAATTTTGCGGTATTAGAATTATTATATTTGTGTAGTATTTGGGTCACCAACATACAGGCAGTGCCTAGTTTGGGACCCGTTGCTTAATCTGTAAAAATCTTCTGTTACTGAGAATTTCATACCATGTAATACCACTACTTATAAATAAATTTAAATTCATAAAGGGCATTCAAACTTTACACAATAATACTATTCTTTGACTAGGTTTCATTGGCAAGGATTCTTTTGGATGCCAAATTTGCTAAATATCTACTTAATAAAAGTCTTAAATTCTGTACTGTAGGCTGATTATGCTGCTGTTCATCCCCAAAAGGGATCAAAACCATAAACTGTTTTATGAAAGTTCATCATTTTCGCCGATGGGGTATCTCATCGGGCACTTGACTTGTCACTACACAACTTTTTAGCGTCAGATGGACCAACTTCTACAACTCAATTCCCTTGCAGAGTCCGCCACCTGGTTCTAGCCGATCCATGGGGCTTTGCGGAACGTCCACCAAATGCCTATGAGAAGGCCCAGCTTCCACTGTGGGTACGGGCCATCGCCACTGCCGTTCAGCCTCTCAACCCTCTGTGGGCCGTCCGTGCCGCCGGGCCGGCCGGCAAGTGGTTGGTCAGTAAGACCCGCCCAGATATCTCGAGGAAATACCTTAATTTTGTACCGGATGCAGAGAGGGTTATACCTGAGTATATTTATCAGTGTAACTCGCAGACGCCTAGGTGAGTTTTAAAAATGTAACATCTACTCGTACAATATTCGTGTAAAATAGTTGAAGATGTGATAGTACTCGTGAATATGAGCAACTTATACTGTTCCCAATCCATCTCTGAATCACTGAAAACAAATCAGGGTGCTTACTCTTGCTTTTAATTCCGATTGATTGACGTTGGAATTAGAACTTTTCGTATACTTGAGTTCGACGCTAGCGCGAAAATGTGTTTAAATTGAGTGTCCATTTTTTAGAACCAAGTGGAATCGAGATCGGGTGTTGTTGTTGTTCCATTGTTGACACTATTGTTTTCAAGAGTACCGAATTACGTGAATGCAAAATTAACATTGGAATCGGATTGGCATTAGATTGGAATTAGAATTAGTTTGAAGAGTAAGCAGCCCAGCTGTTCCATACATTTTGATCAGTATGATATAGTATTTTTGCTGGAATCGCGAACCATCACAGGCCATAAAAATCAGTCTTCAGAACTTTCAAGATCATTATCATTAACTATTCAATAACTACAATTTTGAGTAGTCCATATGAGCGTATTCATGCATTTTTAAAACTGGAATCGACTGGATACCTTAAAATCTAATACTAGATTAAATTATTATTAGTTATAAGTATGTGATGTTTGGACTACAGTATTCCTAACTAGACAATCGGGGATATATCAAATATAGTCTTACGAAGATTCTTCCCAGTCCATCTATCTTCATCGCGAGCATGATTGAAGAGCTTGCTGTTTCATCCAATGCATGCGAGTGAGAACGCGATATCATCGAACGTAAATGTAGCGCGGAGATTTCACAAAACATATTTCAAGAAACACGTGTTAAAAAAAAAGCCTTACATGTTTTTTGGAAAGAAAATTTGTCATTTAAATCTCCATTATACATATTTGCATTTTGCGTCCGTGTAGGTGCCGGACGTCCGTGTAGGTGCCGGACGTCCGTGTAGGTGCCGGACGTAAAGAATAGCATCACCCCATTTCTTCCCGTGGGTGTCGTAAGAGGCGACTAAGGGACATACTAGAGAATGGGCAGCAGCGTTCTCTATGCATTGTAGAGTACCATACTGCGATCGCCAACCCGCCTGCCAAGCGTGGCGATTATGGCAAACCCCCCCCCAAATAATGACAAGCACAAACAAAAAACGGCCCCTAGTTCCCGGCGGCCCACCTACCCTTGGCTATGGTAGCGGTCAAGGTCACGGTGAGGCAAGGGGTGCTAAGAATCCCCGGAAGAGATCCAGCTACCACAATTACCGACAACTGGACCTGGCAACATTCAACACGCGTACACTCCGGACCGACGAGAAGATCGCCGAGCTCGAGGAAGAATTGAGCAGGTTACGATGGAGTATAGTAGGCTTATCTGAAGTCCGAAGAGAGGGGGAGGACTCGATAATCCTGAATTCCGGAAACCTGCTCTATTTCCGGGAGGGCGACCAGCAGTCCCAAGGTGGTGTCGGGTTCATCGTCCATAAGTCCCTTGTGAGCAACGTTGTGAAGATCGAGAGTGTGTCGACCAGGGTGGCGTTCCTTATACTCAGAATATCCGCAAGGTATTCGCTGAAGGTCATACAGGTGTACGCCCCGACCTCGACACACCCCGACGATGAGGTGGAGACCATGTATGAGGATATTTCTAGAGCCATGCATGGTTCCAAAACTCACTTCACCGTTGTTATGGGGGACTTCAACGCGAAACTGGGCAAGCGAAGCGATGATGAGTTGAGAGTGGGGCAATTTGGAGTTGGACGTCGGAACCACCGGGGTCACCTACTGGCTAGTTTTATGGAGAAGGAAGGCCTCTTTATGATGAATTCCTTCTTCAGAAAACGTGAGCACAGGAAGTGGACCTGGCAGAGTCCTGACGGTGCAACTAAGAATGAGATTGACTTCATTATGTCGACGAAGAAGCAAATATTCAATGATGTCTCTGTGATCAACGCGGTGAAAACCGGGAGTGATCACCGCATGGTAAGAGGCACATTGAATATCAATATCAAGCTGGAAAGATCTCGGCTGATGAAGTCAACGCTCCGACCAGCACCGATCCAACTTCAGAACCCCGAGAGCTTTCAGCTCGAACTCCAGAATCGTTTTGAGTGCCTAGGGAGCTCCGTGGACGATTATAACGATGGGTTTGTGGAAACTGTCCATACGGTCGGGTCTAAGTTCTTCAAGACCCGCCGTACAAATAGAAAAAAGAAACTCTCAGATCCAACATTACAGCTCATGGAACAGAGGCGCGGAATGATCCTGCAGTCTTCAGAAGCTGCACTCGAGTACCGGCAACTCAATAGACGGATCTCTAAGTCCTTGAAAAGCGACCTTCGCCTCTTTAATACGGAACGTATTAAAGACGCGATAGAGCGAAACAAGGGCTCCAAAGTCTTTGCAAGAGATCTGTCTATTGGGCAGAGTCAGCTTGCAAAACTGAAGACCGACGATGGCAGAATCGTGTCCGCCAAACCTGAGCTGTTTAAGGAAATTGAGAGGTTCTACGGACAGTTATACACGTCCACCAGAAACCCCGTTATGAATCTAGCTAACGACCCGAGAGCTAGGTTGACTCGACACTACACTGAAGATATCCCGGACGTCAGCTTGTACGAGATTAGGATGGCTCTGAAGCAGCTCAAAAACAACAAGGCGCCGGGTGATGACGGAATTACAGCCGAACTCCTGAAGGCCGGCGGAAAACCCGTTCTAAAGGCCCTTCAGAAGCTGTTTGATTCCGTCATACTCGAGGGCAAAACGCCACAGGCATGGAACAGAGGTGTGGTGGTACTTTTCTTTAAGAAGGGTGACAATACCCTGCTTAAGAATTATAGGCCCATCTCACTTCTGAGCCATGTCTACAAGCTGTTTTCAAGAGTCATCACGAATCGTCTCGCGCGCAGGTTTGACGACTTCCAGCCTCCCGAACAAGCCGGATTCCGTAAAGGCTTTAGCACCGTAGACCACATACATACGCTGCGGCAGGTTATACAGAAGACCGAAGAGTATAACCTGCCTCTCTGCTTAGCGTTTGTGGACTACGAAAAAGCCTTCGATTCGATCGAGACCTGGGCTGTACTGCAGTCTCTTCAACGGTGCCAGATTGACTATCGGTACATCGAGGTGCTGAAGTGTTTGTATGAAAACGCCACTATGTCAGTCCGGCTCCAGGACAAAGCCTCGAAACCTATCCTTCTGCAGCGAGGGGTGAGACAGGGAGACGTAATCTCTCCGAAACTGTTCACCGCTGCACTGGAGGATGTCTTCAAGGTTCTGGACTGGAAAGGGGCTGGCATCAACATCAATGGCGAGTACATCACTCACCTTCGATTTGCCGACGATATAGTAGTCATGGCTGAGACTATGGAGGACCTCAGTACAATGCTCGATGACCTCAGTAGAGCTTCCGAAAGAGTGGGTCTTAGGATGAACATGGACAAGACAAAGGTCATGTCCAATGCTCGTGTGATACCCACTCCAATGAAGATCGGAAGCGCTACACTCGAAGTTGTGGACGAATACGTGTACCTAGGACAGACTGTCCAGTTAGGTAGATCCAACTTCGAGAAAGAGGTCAATCGTCGAATCCGACTCGGCTGGGCAGCGTTCGGGAAGCTACGCAATATCTTCTCGTCCCAAATACCGCAGTGTCTCAAGACGAAAGTCTTTGACCAGTGTGTGTTGCCAGTGATGACATATGGCACTGAGACGTGGTCGCTCACAATGGGCCTCATAAGAAGGCTCAAAGTCACCCAAAGAGCAATGGAGAGGGCTATGCTTGGAGTTTCCCTACGCGATCGAATCAGGAATGAAGAGATCCGTAGGAAAACCAAAGTAACCGATATAGCCCGAAGAATTGCCAAACTTAAGTGGCAGTGGGCAGGGCACATTGCTCGCAGAACGGATGGCCGATGGGGTCGGAAGGTTCTGGAGTGGCGACCGCGTACTGGAAGACGGAGCGTTGGAAGGCCTCCCACAAGATGGACCGATGACCTGGTGAAGGCCGCAGGAATACGTTGGATGCGAGAAGCACAGAATAGGTCGAAGTGGCGGTGCTTGGGGGAGGCCTATGTCCAGCAGTGGACGTCTTTCGGCTGAAATGATGATGATGACATATTTGCTAGGTTTCTGTGGAGATGTTTTCTTTACTTTTTCATGAGTACATTATAATTCTGAACGGCTGCCCAAAGTTCAGATAAAAATTGTGCAAAAAAGCTCGATTTTCAGACTTATTTATATATTATTATTTTTTTGAACCTACATAGAACCCTCGATTTGACTTATAAAATAATCTTCCACAGCGGTGAAAGTGCCTTCCACACCCTAATGACGGGTTTCGGCTGGGCCAAAAACCCGATGGTGCGTCGTGTGGACGAGGTCGACCCGGCGCTCCCCATCACCGTGCTGTACGGCTCCCGGTCCTGGGTCGACAACAGCACAGGCCAGGTGCTGGTCGAACATCGCGGGCCTACCAATACTTATGTTCAGGTACCTATATAACATATTTTTATCTTAATTTATGGCGAAAGCTGGGTAGAATTACAAATTTTCCTAAGTATTTTGCGAATTGAACTGAATTGCAAATCATATTTTGAAAGTTCAATAACATTTTTTGCGTACGTGCGTACGTATATTTTTTGCGTACGTGCGTACGTACATTGTTAAGCGAACAAATGTGGCGAACATATGAAGGAATGTATTAGCAATATCCTTCAAAATGATTCAGATTTTAATTAATAGTGTGTTACGCAATAAGGGTGCTGTTGTATATTTAACAAATTGATTCGCAATTTATAGAATTATAAACATTAATACAACTTAAACGAAAAATTTATAGACAGACAAAAGGATGAACAGTTTCCAACAAAAGTTGACGTTTGACTTAACAATCCCTGTAATAAATAAATAACTTTGACTGCTAATTTTAGAGCTCACTTTCAAGAAACTGTCAAAATGTTTCATCTACCTTTGTATACCGGCTTCTTTAAAGATAAAATATCATAAATAAAGGGCAGTTCTAAGAGAACTGTTCAATAAAGTTGATTAATTAATATGGGCCTAACAGTCGAGGACTTCAATATATATATTAGGCCTCCCGCAAGGCCTTTAGCGAATTGTATTAGATACTGTAAAATAACCCGACCATCTATAATGTACTACAATTCTTGCAAAATAAATTTCATTTCATTTCCCGAATTCCACTTGCAATCAGTTACAAAAACCTGAAGAACCAAAAATATAATTTTACAGGTAATCAACGGCGCAGGCCATCACGTCTACCTAGACAAGCCGGACCTCTTCAACAAGTTTGTCCTGGAGGCGTGCGCACGCGCAGACGCACACGACCCGCGCCCCGCCCTGGCGTCCACGCCCCCCAGTGCCGCCACACAGGCCGCGCCCACTCCCACGCCCGCGATACAAGCTGCCCCCGGGAAGGCGCAGTCCTCGGGAACCGCACAAACCTCTTGATAGTAAAAGTACGTTAGTTCTATTATTACAATTGTTACGCACATTCGGTTATGTATCGCTACGACTCGTGTGTACTGTTTTGAGTTGAGTGTGTGTTCATGGTCGGGTAGTAAATGGAGGATAAGGAATTAATACAGGGTTCTAGACTATCTGTCTTGTGTGTGAAAATAATACCTTATTGAACAATCGAATTAATACCATTTCTTTTCGATTGATCACTACCACGTTACAGTACTAGGCCGTAAAAATGGCATTTCTTGTTTTAGGATAACTTCGGATTTTAAAGTGCGTCGATCGTACATCATGTCTGAGACTATTTTTTTAAACTCGGTATGTCATATTAACGTAACAAGTACTAAAACAAAATGTTCTTCGTGCGCGGGGGGACTGGATTTTACTTTCACGCTAATCCTCCATTGACTACCACTTACTAAAACAAGAATTGTTATTGTTCTTTTATAAGAGATCTATGTGTGTTTGATTTAGTCGATTTTGTGTAATCGACTAAAAATGTCCAAAACTTTGTTACATGTGGCAACACTAAGATAGGCCGAAAGTGGCTCGATTGTCGCAAGAGAGATTGGCTTAGTTAGTACGAAGTAAAGTATTAAAATAATTGAATCTTACAGTAAAAGGCCTTTTTAAAACTATGAATGCTTCAGACAGACCAATCAATCAGACTAGCTACTTAAAAATCTACTTATTTTCATTTTAAACGTCAAACTCTTATTTATAGCAGAAACTAGAGAGTTATATATGAATGATTTATACTTAAATATATCTTCAAAGTATTTGTTATATGTATATTATAATTACAGGTTTACGGGTAAAAGCTATGATTTTGTTGAAGTTTGACTATGTAATGAAATGTTTTATTTGTGTTTTTAGAAAACTATTTTATTATTAGTCAACAGTTTTAGAACTCGACCAATATCCTACAGTATAATATTAAGTAACTATGAAAACTTCCATATTCTGGTATTTTTAATTCCAAACATCAGTGCCTTTAGTATTAAAAACTAATCCTTTCTTCAATTATAAACAAAAATTGGTATTCATTGTCAAATATTGACTTTTTCTTCTAAAACTCTTTAGAAAACATGTTCTTCAAAGTTTTTTTATTGTTGGCGTCGCCTCTTCTAAACTATACTTGGCTTGTGGAGCTACCGAGTACCTGGCTTGAACAAATATATAGGGATCACAAAATAATGAGACTATTTCTATCCAACGTTTTTTTTACTTTGTTAAGATATTGAAAGTATCAAACCAAAATGTCTTGTGTGCGTCAAAACTAATCTACAAATAAGTGCGAAGCGGCTTGCAGTCCCTAAATGCATGTAGTAAGTAGCTATCCAACCAAAATAAGTAGACACATGAGTATAATGCGACCCTCTTACCGTCTCAGGTCCCTAGTTCTTTACTATCTGTATCCGTAATATTTGCAGGTAAATTTCATTTTGTCTTTTTAATTTGGTTGGATAGTTACTCAATAAAAGTTTTTGTGTGATGGTCTTACCGAAGTTCAGTAAAACCAAGATTTTCATATTTCAATGGTTACATACTTATTTATGCTGACAACAACAGGGTCGAACTACACTGTAATTCAAAAATCCTTTTATCGGGCGTTTTTTCATGTTAGAATGCTATCCGGACTGATGAAGCTGGCGCTTGCCTTTATGGAAATGAACACAGAACATTTTTTAAGAGGTTACTTTCGTCTTAACAAGCACATTGGTGTTGTTTGACTATGTATAGAGTAATGCGAGCTCGTTGAGTATTGTTGTTTAGCCACAGGCTTTTTGATACACGGAATGAAATATTGTGTAAATAAACATAATTTATTGAATAATTGGTGTTTTATTTCTAGTCGCATTTTCTACATCAACTCACGTCTCCTTCCCATGCAAGCAGAAATTACAGAAGGCCAAAATTATGCAGCTGTGTAACCAAAACTAGAGTTTTGCTATCTTTCACTAGACACTGCAAGAAAAGGATTGTAGATAACGGATTTTAGTTGTCAATCTGGCGAACGTCTATTTCTCGTTTTACCTACAAGTAAAAGATATCCACAATAGCTCTTAGTCCAAAACAGTACCTACCGGCATTCACCAATTATTCGCAGATTCATTTGCCCCGTATTATAGAACGTCACTTAAGATTTCATGGTTTTATACTAGTTTTAAGTAATGTTTTGTTACTTACCATTTCATGGAAAAATTCAGTGAATGGGATTAAATAAACTTAGACACTTGGCTTTACATAATGACAAACTTCAATTCAACCCTATTGATGATGTTGATTCTGTAAATTCATAGTTGTTAGGGTCGCGAAACGTATTTTAATCATACGGATAAGCAAATTGCTAAAAAGTAAGGAAATTTGAATTTCGCGGGCTCTTTTGATATTCTTGGGAGGTACGTGATTTTTAAATTAAAACAAAAGCTTACGAAAAATATATGGCTTATATTAAAACAGAGTACAAAATCGAACAATACAAAAAATCAACACGGTGGTATACAGATCAACATAGTCTCAGATGGGTGTGGCTGACGATCGTCACTTTGCCTTCGTCTTGCAGGTCGCGTAGTGCCTCGTCTAGCTGCTCTCGGGATACCGTCTGGAATAAGAGAGAAATATTGTTGGGATATTTAAGAAAAGCCTTTTTAAGTGCTTTGAGGATTGGATAGTAAGCTTATCGTTATTGCGTGCATTTATGCTGAGATTTTAAGTCACAATTTAAGTTCTCGGAGTAGTTAGATATGAAGCACCAAAATCATATAGTTTTTAGAACATAGTTTATTTTTGACAGTGTTAAGTGTTTTTAACCGACGAAAAATAAAAGTGGAGGTTTACAATATGTTTGTTTAGTTATATTTGTGTTTCGAACCTATTTACAGAAGTAAACAATATCTTAATCATTTATTAGTACATGCTCTTTGTTGAGGTACGTCGAACTACATAGTTACAATATTGATTATAAAAAGTGTTATATTTCAAACGGATGCTTATTCAGCGTTCTGCATCGCCAGTATTGTGCAATTGAAAGCCACGTATAAACGAGAACCAAAAACAAAATCCCTTAAAATATACAAATTGTACTTACAAGTTGCGAATTAGTATTGATCTCCTGCAGCAGCTTGGAATGTGTGATGGTATGCGGCTTGGAGTAGGGCTGGATGAGAGCCTTCAGCGCTGTGACCAGGTCTGCGCGGCGGCGGCGTGCGGCGGCGCCCAGGCCGGTGGTGAGGATGCCCACGTCGATGCGGCCCGACGCCGGGTCCGTGGCCGACTGCTTCAGGGCTTCGCGGTGCAGTCTGCGAAATAAATGTTCAGGCACTTAATACTTCTTTCTTGTCAGTATGGGTATGGGATATGGAAAGTTCAAGAATGCGATAAAATAGTTCACTGTTCCTCGCGTTATCTCGGGCCATGACCAGTCTGGTCTTACATTTGTTATAGTTGCACCCGAGTTTGTATCGCTAAGTGGGCTTGATTAAATATAGATGTCATATTTTAGTCGTAATTTCAGCTCCGGGAAGTTATTCCTACCCGTATGGGTCCGCAGAAAGTATAAAGAACCTTGGAAAAATACTTCCAATATATTTATATTGGAAGTAAAAGCGAATCATCACGAAATCTCAAAAACTACAATGCTTTTATAAACGTATAAATTTAAATGATGTCTCAATGTCCATATACAAATATGTCGTACATTTATAAACTTCCCGGATGCTTATTCGGGAATGAAACAAAGCGTTGTCAAGTTTGAACGTGGAAAAGTCGGAGCAGCTAGTATTTACATAAATTACCTAGAAGCTTCATCAACATCAGATATCTCGACGACGGGTGAGAGTCGCAATCTCGCGTGTGCCTCCGCGAGTCTGATCAGAGACTCCAACTGTCGCGGGTATGCCGAGATCTGACCACGACCGCTGCCCACACGCCTGGAAAAATAAATAAGTTGGGTAAAATCCAAGGGAGAAAGCTAAAATGAAAAATAAAAAAAACAAAAGTGTGTCAAAATATGCGGCATTACGGCTCCCGGAGACAGACGCCGCGACCGTGCCGAGCGATTCTGGTGAAATATATTCCAAGAAGTTTTCAGAAAAATCGTTCTACTAAAATGGCGGCGCGCTTGTCTGCAGGAGCCTTAAATGGCCATATGTTTATTGCTTCGTTGACTTGGCAATTTTTTTACAGCTCCACAGATCATTACGATCTGTGGAGTGGATTCCATGTCAGTTTCAACTTGAACCTCTAGGCGTTTCTGAAAAAGAGTCTTGACGTACAGACAGAACACGAAGTGTCCTATACAATAGGGTTCAGTTTTTTTAAATAAAATTTCGCAACAATGTAAGCATGTGGTTTTGTGGTACTAGTCCTGGAACGGCAGAGTTAGTGGGTTTTCGCATTAGGAATTTCTCGGTACAAGACACATTCAATTTATTCCCAGTTAATGACGCCCAATGGAACTTGAACGTAACTGGCGAGTCACCTAGTGGGGACCCTTCCGGGGAATGAAGGCGTGTATGTGATGGTTTGTTACCTCATATCGACATAGGAGTCAATAAGCCTCTGCTGTGCGGTCTCGCTGAGTGTCGGCTGAACATGCTCCTTCGCGAACACTATGTAGTCTCGCATTAACGCCATGTCCTGGAATATACAGAAATGCAATTTTTATCAGAGTTTTCTCAAGAACACATGAATACTTCCTTCTTGAAAGTGACTTCTCTTTAACCTAAAGTGAATGTATAAAGACGTTGTTGGCCGATTTCTTAATTTTTAACCAACTTCAAAAAAAGGAGGAGGTTCTCAATTCGACTGTATTTTTTTTAATGTTTGTTACCTGAGTACTTTTGACTGGGTGAACCGATTTTAAAGGATTCTGTTTTATTTGAAAGCTAGTGCTTCCTGTGTTGTCCCATTTCAATTTTACTGACTTTGCATTGGTTGTTTTGGCGTTAGCTTTGATAGTACGAATTTAATCAACTTTGTTTATCGTGATGATATTCTAATAGTCCTGTCACTGCTATTCACTTGGCCAGCAGTGGTATAGGAATTAGTGCGGGGTTAATACTACAACTAAAAAGTTTAAAATAAAAACTTTAAAAAAAATAACAACCGACTTCCTTAAAAACACTACAAAGTGAAAAATAACTTTAATTTCGAAGTCGGTGGCAAAAACTAAAAACTTAAAAAAAAATAACAAACGACTTCCTTAAAAAAAAAAACACTACAAAATCAAAAACTTTTTACAAAAAAATAACAACCGAATTCCTAAAAATCTGTCTGTCTTAGGATCTGTATTTAAGTTTTTATGCCACCGACTTCCGAAATTAAAGTTATTTTTCACTTTGTAGTGTTTTTTTAGGAAGTTGGTTTTTATTTTTTTGTAAAAAGTTTTTATTTTACTTTTTAGTTATGGTACCCCGCACTAATCTAATCGCGTTATTCGTTCATTTGTCGTGCAAATACTTAATGCAAATTTAAGACTTATATGGATCCCATAGTTCTAATGGTACAAAATTAAAATGGGATCATTCGGGAAGCTTTCGAATAAAAAAAGAATCATCAAAATCGGTTCACCCAGTCAAAAGTTATGAGGTAACAAACATTTTAAAAAATACAGTCGAATTGATAAACTCCTCCTTTTTTTGAAGTCGGTTAAAAATACTGATCCTAAGACACCTTTTTTATAGTCAAATGGCGAAAGTTATTTTTAAATAAATTACACATTGGCTAGATGATTGTTGGGTGAATTAAGTTACAAAATTTGTGACATTTTATGAATGTTTTTTTTTTTATCTTGGTTACATTGATTAGTGGATATTATGGTAGTAGAACTTTCAGGTTCTTTCGTAGAGAGAGTTTTGAAACTTATACTTACAACAATATCTTCGTCTTCCTGTGAGTCGGTAAAGTCTTTGTAGTACAGCGACACGAGATGCGAGGCGAGGCGCCGGTCGAACACCTCGTCTTGTGGGTCCAGCACCAAGAATATGAGGTCGAACCTGATGGGACCAAAGATCACGTTATTGACGTATCTATATACTTTCTTTTTGTTTTCGCTACTGCTGAGCATGACGTCCTGGGTTCGAATCCCAAGTCAGGCAAAGTGTTATTGGAATTTTCCATCTGGAGTTTCTGATGGTTTGGAGATTGATGGCAATAGGCCCCTACATGGGACTTAAACATAATTGGCAAAATTACAGTGTACTATAGGTAAAGTTCTGTGTAACCCATTAGGCGTGTTTTTTTTTTTTTTTTGTTAGTTTTACCCTTAAATACATTATTTTATTTATGTAAGTAGGTTTGTACAAACACTTACATGTCAATGATATTAAAAAAATGTTGAATTAAACGACGTAGCTCAGGTTTTAATTACTATTTATTATAAAACTAGCAATTATATGAACAGTAATACACGGTCGCTTGATGTCACAGAAAAGAGAGAGACAGCTATATTTTAGAGTGCGCAAGCGACATAAATAGGCGCGAAATTCAAAATTAGAATATTACATTCAACACCCTTCCTGAATTTAAGCCTCATTATGACAATAACTGGTACATAATAACTAATTAAATTAGACAGTAACTCACAAATTAACAAAATGAAAACTAAGTTATACAATACATTACACAAGTTGAAAACAGAGTTATACATTTTTCTTGAATCAATACAAAAGTGAGTTACATTTTAACTTTAAAGATTAGTCCAGAATCAATTGGAAACTGAGTTATATGATAACACTCCAAGCATTGATCTTAAATATTGAAATTTATCTTTAGGCAATGCTTTTGTAAGTATGTCAGCAAACTGACAATCACTACTAACAAACTTTAATACAATTATCTTCTGATGATACTTTTCTTTAATAAAGTGATATTTAATCTCAATATGTTTACATCTCTTATGGAAATTGATATTTTTAATGACACTAATAGCACTTTGGTTATCTAAATTAAGACACATAGAATCCTGTTTATATTCATTAATGTCACTTAAAAACTGTTTGATCCACATTGTCTCTTTGGTAGCAGCACAGGCTGCCATAAATTCGGCCTCTGTTGTAGACAGAGCCACTGTTTGTTGTCTTTGGCTGGACCAAGTCACAGCCGCCCCGTTCTTGATGAATACATAGCCAGTGACTGAACGGCGTGTATCCATATCATTTGCATAGTCTGCATCACTGTAGCCCGTGATGTCTGATATTTGTGCAGATTGTGTATAGCACAACCCATACTCTTTTGTATCTTTCAAATATTTGAAAATCCGTTTTACTACATTCCAATGGATCTGATTGTAACAATTAAGAAAACGGCTCACCAGACTGACAGCAAACATGATATCGGGTCGACTCACAATAGCCAGATGCATCAGAGAGCCCACTGCTTCTCTGTACGGCACGTTCTTCCCACCCTCTTCATTTCCCTTTTGCAACTTCATGTGGGGGTCAACTGGAACACTGTTGGAATTAGCAAGAGTCATGTTGAATTTGGCCAACATTTGTTCTATATATTTAGTCTGATCGATAAATATGCATTTACTAAACTGTTCAATTTGCATTCCCACAAAGTTTCCAGGTTTGGTTAATATTTTAATTTCAAATATGGTTCTCAATTCTTTAGTTATTTCTTGTAGAGCCCATTCATCTGAGGAAAATAACAACCCATCATCAACATATATGCATAGATAGCATTTCTTTTTATTTACTTCACCAACATACACACATTGGTCTGCTCTGCTGTTGACAAATCCAAACTTCTTAAGCGCAGAGTCAAATTTATTATTCCAACACCGTGGAGCTTGCTTTAGACCATATAATGATTTATTAAGTTTGCATACCATATTGTCTTCATGATGCAGGCCCTCTGGTGGTTTCATAAATATGGTCTCATTAAGTTCTCCATAAAGAAATGCTGTTTTGACATCCAGTTGAATAAATTTTAAATTATTTTGTGCTGCAACTTAGACCCGTTGGTTCGTCCTTGATTCGGAATACCCATTTACATGGTATAACTTTTGCATTCAGAGGTTTTTCAACCAATGTCCAGGTGTTATTTTTCTGATGAGCTTCCAGTTCCTCACCAATGGACTTGATCCATTTATCTTTATTAACTGAATTCACAGCTTCCTTATATGTTACTGGAACATCTGAGTGAATGTCTTCACTTTGACACAGGTATGTACTTTCTTCAGAATCATCTGGTTTTACTTCATTTCTGTTCTTTCTAGGTCTCAATGTTATGTTGCTAACTATAGGAGAATCTAAACTGATGTTGGGTGAGTAATCACTGTCTGAAGATGTTTTATTTTCACATACAGTATCATATGAACTTGTTGAAGATTCGTCATCTATTTCAGTGGTATTATTTTCTTCACTTACATCAATTTTCGTTACAGGATTCTTTTCTGACAGTTGTACAGGTACATAATCTCTTTTGACAGTAGATTCGAAAAATGTAGCATCCCTGCTTTTTATCACTTTTCTAGAGTTAGGTATTGTGAATCTATAGCCTTTACTGTGATCACAATAGCCAATAAATATCATTTTCAGTGCTTTTGGGTCCCACTTTTTACGCTTCTCTTGTGGTAGGTGTACCATAGCTTCACAACCAAATATACGCATGTGTTTTACATTTGGTTTCCGTCCAGACCACAGTTCTTCTGGTGTCTTGAATGACAGGGACTTGGTTGGAGAACGATTAATTATGTAGGCAGCTGTGTGTACTGCATCAGCCCAATATTGTTTTGGTAGTTTTGCATTAAGCAGCATACATTTCGCTCTTTCAATGAGAGTTCTGTTCATTCGTTCTGCAGTCCCATTTTGTTCAGGAGTGTATGGTGTGGTAGTCTGGTGTATGATACCAGCACTTTTTAAGTAGTCAGAGAATTCATTACTGACATACTCTAGACCATTATCCGTTCTAAGAATCTTTATGTGACGATTCAATTGATTTTCTACTTCATTTTTAAACTCTTTGAATTTTCTTAGTGTATCACTCTTTTTGGTAAGAAAATACACATAAATCTTCTTAGTATAATCATCTGTGAAAGTCAGAAAATACTTGGCACCTCCTATTGTTTGTGTTTCCATAGGTCCACATATATCTGAGTGTACCAATTGAAGAGGAACCATTGATCTACTTCCTTCACTTTTAAAAGGTAGCCGTGTTTGCTTACCTTCTTTACAGGTGACACATGTCAGACTTTCTGTATTTGCTGAGAAAGTTACATGGTCAGCATTTTCAGGCATTTTCTTTAAACTGTGGAAATTAAGGTGTCCCATTCTTTGGTGCCACAGGTAAATATCATGTTCTTCAACATCAGACATGCATGCATAGCCTCCTCCAGGAGTGTTCAGCCGGTACATGTTGTTGATTATACTAGCTGTTGCTACTATCTGATTTTTACTGTTCATAATAACACAGCCAGTTTTGTCAAATCTTACTTGGTCACCACTTTGAATAATCTGACTCACCGATAGCAGGTTAGTTGCCAGATCGGGAACATACAAAACTTTGTTAAACAGGACCTTTTTCTCATGACCTTTATTATTATAAGTGTTCAAGCTTACTTGCCCTGAGGACTGCACAGATAGCTCCTTGTTGTCTGCAACTCTTATTTTCTTTATGGAAGAGGTCGACTCATTCTGAAGTAAATCCTTGTGTTGGTCATGTGCGAGGTTGCACCCGAGTCCACATACCAGGCATCATTTTGTGAGAATGATGCTACAAATACAGCAGCATATGACGAACTGCTTGGTTTTTGTGTGTCTTTAGCTTTAGATTTGCATTCTGGACTTTTGTGGCCATATTTATTGCAGGTATAGCATCTAGGTCCTTTGATGGCTTCTTCTGGTTTTTCAGAAACTTTTTGTTTACTGCAAATGCCTTGGAGTCATTTTCAGACAGTCTTACATCTTGTAATAACTTTGCCTTAACAGAATCTGAGGTAATTTTCATTCCGGAGCTCTCTATGGCTATTATCATAGGCTGATACGTATTAGGAAGACCAGAGAGTAGCAGTGTTCCTAGCCACTCGTCATCTACCTTAAAGCCTATGTTTCTGAGCTTATGAGCGGTACCCATTATTTTGCTTACATACTGCTCTATATTTTGACATTCACTTAGCGATGTATTACACAGATCACGCAGGAGACCAACTCGGCGTGTTAGCCCAGAGTCGTCAAACGCCGACGACAATTTCTCCCATACTTCTTTTGCCGTGCGAGCCTCTTCAATGTGTACATAATTTGTTGGATCAACTGAGAGTATTATCTTTGTCTTAGCTTTAGTGTCCCGTTTCTTATCTGCACTTTCTGAGTTGCCTTCTATGCAATCCCAGAGTTCCTCGTGTTGCAAGTAGGTTTGCATTGCAAAACGCCAGGTTGCATAATTTTCACGGCCAGACAGCTTTTCGATGAAAGCGGGAGTATTATTTAATGCCATTTTCAACACAATAACAGTTCAAATGCGTAATTACTTCGCTAATGTCCAACAACAAAACACATTCACACGAAAGTTCACGAAACACGTTGATTTTACGATTAAATTTTGCACTGTCTTTATTTCTGAGCTTTCCTGGGCCCATAACCTGTTGAATTAAACGACGTAGCTCAGTTTTTAATTACTATTTATTATAAAACTAGCAATTATATGAACAGTAATACACGGTCGCTTGATGTCACAGAAAAGAGAGAGACAGCTATATTTTAGAGTGTGCAAGCGACATAAATAGGCGCGAAATTCAAAATTAGAATATTACATTCAACAAAAAATGATCAACATAATGACTCTACGAGACTCACTAGAGAATGGGCAGCAGCGTTCTCTATGCATTTTACCACCGTACTGCGATCGACAAACCGCCTGCCAAGCGTGGCGATTATGGCAAAGCCTCCCAAATTGGGGGAGGCCTATGTCCAGTAGTGGACGTCATACGGCTGAAATTATAATGACTCTACGTGTTCATGTGTAAAAGTTTACAATGGTTAAAATTTCAAATTGCAATGATATCGTGACACTACATCGCTACTTTTTTTACTGTAGTAGGCTATACATGCTGTTTCTTTTGTCTTTTCTGTATGGGTCTATACTGGTTTGTCCTATCGCGTCTAGGGAGAACTGGTTTGGCCTAGGCCAAACTAGTTCATCCTAAAATCGGGTTTAGCCAGTAACATACGTAAGTTAAGCTTTAACGAACCTAGACATTAATGTATGGGGCAGCTGCACATTCTCCACGATAGTCTTGTTCTTGTTCCACTGCGACTCGGCCGGGTTGGCGGCGGCTAGGATCGACGTTCGAGCGTTCAGCTGGCAGATGATACCCGCCTTCGCGATCGATAGGGTCTGTTGTTCCATTACCTAGAACACAAATGTTATCGTGTGATGAATAAATTGTTTTGCACCTTGGTTTTAGTGGATTTTTAATAGCAAATACATCGTCAAGCTTGGAAAGTGTCTAGATAAAGATATTTTATTTTGTAAATATAGGTACCAAACTAGTTGATATTAGGATAGTATAGGATGTAACTTTTCATACCTACTGCTAAAATATGGCTGATATTTTACCAGTAGGCATGAAAAAATTAAAAACTAATCCAGTTAACTAATCGACTAAACTTTATCAAACAATAAAATAAATGTAAAACTAAACATATTTCTTCTTTTAAACATTATTGTGTTAACAATCTTAGTTTCGCTATAGTATGCTTTGTCTGTCAAGAAGTTTCGAAGCCTTAATTTAAATACCTATTCAAGTCTTTCCAATCTTTAGCCCTTTTCTTTTATCTTTATGTTATCTTCTATGACGGGAGCCATACAGTAAATATTCATATTCATATGCAAATAAAGATATGAAAATGAATATGAATAAATATTTGCGCACTAGTGCTGTCT
Source organism: Aporophyla nigra (assembly GCA_947507805.1). Lineage (NCBI taxonomy): Eukaryota > Metazoa > Arthropoda > Insecta > Lepidoptera > Noctuidae > Aporophyla > Aporophyla nigra. Next base: position 6,792,634 of record OX382306.1, read on the forward strand.
TAGTGAACTGATAAAAAATACTAGTTAAATAATTTTTAACAATGAAAATTGCGTATGATCGGTTTCTTGACAAGTATTAGCACCAGCGGGTACAGAACGATGCTTCTGCCATAACTTTTACTGTCCAAGAATTGATAGTTTATAAAACTCAGTTATTATTGATAAAATTGGACTCTTAAAAAGAGCCAAAGTATACGAAACAGATTTTTTGAACTCATAAGATAGTTTGTAACACATTGGGTGTTTAGTTACTTAAGGTTCACTTTCTTGAACGTTTGGAACGATGTTTTAGAAAAATAACAAACGTCTTTACTCAATGATGATTTATTTGCGACTGTTTTTACGTGTCACTGCATGCATTAATATATTGAACTGGACATTGGGTGTTCTTCATTGTATCGCAGGACGAAAGGATTTCAAATTTCACTGGCCCATAGTTAATTAATTAATATGTAAATGTGGTACTCACTTCATGCAACACACTACGAGTGGAATCATTCATCTTGTCGAACTCATCAATGCAACATATACCATTGTCTGCCAATACCAACGCTCCACTGGAAAAATAATAATTTTATTTTAAGAAACCGTTGTAAGATTTCCATTTTTGTGGACGAAGCAAAAAGAGCATGAAATTTAATGATGGGCGTCTTATCTGTGCGTAATAAACAATTCCTATTTCTAAGGATGGGAAAATGGCGCTGAGGTAGCTCACACAATTAAATTTTCCTTATGTGTTTTGCAATTTGCGGGCTAATGTCAAGGTATGTTAATTAAAATATGGTTCGTCATCGTAACAAATACACCTTTACCGAATTATATCATTAAAATCATCAATACAACCTAACTTTTTCATAAAATAGTCATTCAATGGGATAGAGGGCAACATTGATGTTAAGGATTATACATAATTCTGAAAATACATTAAATGATACAACAATCAACCTGAAACTGCAAAAAAAAACTTGAGAAAAGTTGAATTACGCGGGCTACCCCTACACTTCCCCCTAGCATAAAAACTATAGAGTTTATTTTTAACAGGTTTTCTTGTCAGTTTGACTCTTGATCCGGCAGGATCCAAACTTCATCAGAATATTCCGACCACAAACTTCTTTACGTTCCGGTGAATGTAAAAGAGGTATTTATCATGGGGCTACGAAGGGCTCCAGTAGGGCGTTACTCACGTCTGCAGCACGAGCTGGCGCGTGTCGGGGTCCTTGGTGACGTAGGCGGTGAGGCCGACGGCGGAGCTGCCGCGGCCCGACGTGTACTGCGCGCGCGGCACCAGCGCGTGCACCCAGCGCAGGAGCTGGGACTGCAGTAGGGCGTTACTCACGTCTGCAGCACGAGCTGGCGCGTGTCGGGGTCCTTGGTGACGTAGGCGGTGAGGCCGACGGCGGAGCTGCCGCGGCCCGACGTGTACTGCGCGCGCGGCACCAGCGCGTGCACCCAGCGCAGGAGCTGGGACTGCAGTAGGGCGTTACTCACGTCTGCAGCACGAGCTGGCGCGTGTCGGGGTCCTTGGTGACGTAGGCGGTGAGGCCGACGGCGGAGCTGCCGCGGCCCGACGTGTACTGCGCGCGCGGCACCAGCGCGTGCACCCAGCGCAGGAGCTGGGACTGCAGTAGGGCGTTACTCACGTCTGCAGCACGAGCTGGCGCGTGTCGGGGTCCTTGGTGACGTAGGCGGTGAGGCCGACGGCGGAGCTGCCGCGGCCCGACGTGTACTGCGCGCGCGGCACCAGCGCGTGCACCCAGCGCAGGAGCTGGGACTGCAGTAGGGCGTTACTCACGTCTGCAGCACGAGCTGGCGCGTGTCGGGGTCCTTGGTGACGTAGGCGGTGAGGCCGACGGCGGAGCTGCCGCGGCCCGACGTGTACTACGCGCGCGGCACCAGCGCGTGCACCCAGCGCAGGAGCTGGGACTGCAGTAGGGCGTTACTCACGTCTGCAGCACGAGCTGGCGCGTGTCGGGGTCCTTGGTGACGTAGGCGGTGAGGCCGACGGCGGAGCTGCCGCGGCCCGACGTGTACTGCGCGCGCGGCACCAGCGCGTGCACCCAGCGCAGGAGCTGGGACTGCAGTAGGGCGTTACTCACGTCTGCAGCACGAGCTGGCGCGTGTCGGGGTCCTTGGTGACGTAGGCGGTGAGGCCGACGGCGGAGCTGCCGCGGCCCGACGTGTACTACGCGCGCGGCACCAGCGCGTGCACCCAGCGCAGGAGCTGGGACTGCAGTAGGGCGTTACTCACGTCTGCAGCACGAGCTGGCGCGTGTCGGGGTCCTTGGTGACGTAGGCGGTGAGGCCGACGGCGGAGCTGCCGCGGCCCGACGTGTACTGCGCGCGCGGCACCAGCGCGTGCACCCAGCGCAGGAGCTGGGACTGCAGTAGGGCGTTACTCACGTCTGCAGCACGAGCTGGCGCGTGTCGGGGTCCTTGGTGACGTAGGCGGTGAGGCCGACGGCGGAGCTGCCGCGGCCCGACGTGTACTACGCGCGCGGCACCAGCGCGTGCACCCAGCGCAGGAGCTGGGACTGCAGTAGGGCGTTACTCACGTCTGCAGCACGAGCTGGCGCGTGTCGGGGTCCTTGGTGACGTAGGCGGTGAGGCCGACGGCGGAGCTGCCGCGGCCCGACGTGTACTGCGCGCGCGGCACCAGCGCGTGCACCCAGCGCAGGAGCTGGGACTGCAGTAGGGCGTTACTCACGTCTGCAGCACGAGCTGGCGCGTGTCGGGGTCCTTGGTGACGTAGGCGGTGAGGCCGACGGCGGAGCTGCCGCGGCCCGACGTGTACTACGCGCGCGGCACCAGCGCGTGCACCCAGCGCAGGAGCTGGGACTGCAGTAGGGCGTTACTCACGTCTGCAGCACGAGCTGGCGCGTGTCGGGGTCCTTGGTGACGTAGGCGGTGAGGCCGACGGCGGAGCTGCCGCGGCCCGACGTGTACTGCGCGCGCGGCACCAGCGCGTGCACCCAGCGCAGGAGCTGGGACTGCAGTAGGGCGTTACTCACGTCTGCAGCACGAGCTGGCGCGTGTCGGGGTCCTTGGTGACGTAGGCGGTGAGGCCGACGGCGGAGCTGCCGCGGCCCGACGTGTACTGCGCGCGCGGCACCAGCGCGTGCACCCAGCGCAGGAGCTGGGACTTCGACGTGCCCGGGTCGCCGCACAGCAGGATGTTGATCTCAGACCTGCGCGGCAGAAACACAATCAGAATCATCATTTCAGCCGTAAGACGGTCCATTGCTGGACGTAAGCCAGGGGGATTTGCCGTCCCCCCCAGTGGGTTCCCGCATTGACGAGGCGGGGGGCTCAGTAGCCGTGGTTTAGAACCCCACGGTGAAGCTAAGAGGAACCCGAGGAGGGGCCGCTCGTCAGGGCTTTTCCGCTCAAAGCCGACGACGTACCGGCCAACGCGGTGGCGTTTGGCGACATCGCGAGGGTTGGAGGCCGCGGTGGGAGAGGAGTGCCGGTTTTGAGGTAGGTACTCAATACTCAATTCTTTATTACATATGGAATGCAATAAAGAATTGAGTATTGAGTACCTACCGCGGCCTGAACGGGGTCGCCATCGTCCGATGGCGAACGCGGTGGGGCCGCAGGGGAGGAGGAGTGTTGGTATAGCGTTCGCCACTCTCCCTATCTCCTGCGGCCGAAAACTGGTAGGCGGCGGGGCCACAGTCCTGACCCGTCGCAGGGGGACCAAGGGTGTCATTCAAGGGGTCGTCTGGCGCCTATATGCTAATTGGTCCCCGGGGTGGTCACGGCGTGTTATGTGTTCATGCGCGCCGTGAATGGGGGTATCCCCCAGAGGTGGGTCCGGCGACGGACAGCCGCGGCGGGTTCGCGGAAGAGTTTTTTTCGTTCCCGTGTTCCCGCCATAAGCGGAGTAGGAGGACACCGTGGAGTTTTAGTGGGTTGGAGTCCCACATAACTGCGCTATTTCCCCTTAGTAGCGTAGTATGCATGCGCAATTCTCCACAATAAAAAAATAATAAAAAAAGGGGGGATTTGCCGTAATCGCCAGGCGGGACGAGCTTGACAGGCGGGTTGGAGACCGCAGTATGGTGGTAATATGCATAGAGAACGCTGCTGCCCATAGCTGCTGCCTCTAGTAAGCCCCTTAGTCGTCTCTTACGACACCCACGGGAAGAAATAGGATGGTACTATTCTTTACGTCCGGCACCACACGGAACATTGAAACGTGATACGATAATATAACTGCAGCAACCGAGAAGATCAAAGCAAAGTTTAATTTCAATAATGTTACAAGTCCGTATTACTTTAAACGAGTGTGGATACGGTATATCAGTGCAGAGAGAGCAGTGCTGGGTTACGAGTTGTTGGTCGTGGGTTCGAATCCAGGCAGACCTTTTACTTAGTGTAAATAATTTCATCACAACACAACTGCTTTCAAAATGGTGAAGGAAAACATCGTGAGGAAACCGGCATGTCTTAGGACCAAAAATCTAAGACATGTGACATCTGCCAACCCGCACTGGGCCCGCGTGGTGGATTATGGCCCACTCCCTCTCACCGAAAGGAGGCCTGTGTCCCAGCAGTGGGAACATCATAGACTGATGATGATGATAAGTTAAAGTGGCGTTTCTTTAGTTATTCATTACTAATGTTTTAGATGGTATATTGACGTGTACTAGCTGACATAATTATGGGAAATAATGTAATGTTTTATGCAGTGGCGTGCACAGGGTTTTATGACAGGGCAGGCAGTTTAAAAAAAAATCGTCTTTGCAGTTGCACAAGTTGGTGAAGAAAAAACTCACTAGGTGGTTTAAAAGGTTGAAATGATGATTTTCTAATGATTCTAATAAAAGATTTCGGCCAGCTCAAATAACGAATCTAAGTGAGTGATTGTTACAGAACACGTCACTTGAAAGATATTCGATGTGGCCTTGAAAAAGGCCCTTCCTTTGATTCGCATATGTAAATATATTTAATAAATAAATTAAGTACTGATAACAGTAAAAGTAATAAAGTAAATCAACTCAAGTATAAATTAAATCTACGCGCCTATCCTTTTTTAGATATGATTTTAAATCGTCGCCATAAAGAGTTGGTGCGACCAATAATTCTTTTTCGGTTGAAAGCATGGAAAGACGCGTAGTAGTTGTTGACTTTGTGTGTTTCTTAAATACGTTTCAACGATGAAAATGAACGTTCTGTCGATGCGCTGATTGCTGGGATAATAACAATAAACTTCACTAAACGTAAAACTTATTCGTAATACTTGCCTTATTACAATAATTACCAAATTTATTTATCTATAAGCGATCAGACCTCAGATCCCTTTCCTCATCCGAAAGCTATAAGTATTTGGGTATGTCGGAAGTGTTAGGCATCAACGATGCTGACAAGAAGCAATCGTTGAAGGAACGCTTCTTTGGTCGCCTGAAGACGGTATTAATTAGTCTTCTCTCAGGCGGAAACAAGGTGCGCGCCTTCAACGGTTGGGTCATGCCGGTTTTGATGTACTCTTTCGGCATACTTAAATGGACTCAGACAGAACTCGACGCCCTGGATAGGAGGGTCCGTACAATGCTGACCGCAAACCGGATGCATCACCCACGATCGTCGGTGATGAGGCTGTACATCCTGCGGAAGTGCGGGGGTCGAGGCTTTTTAAATGCAAAGACCCTCCACAACCGTGACGTGTGCAGCCTCAGGGAATACTTTTTAAAAGCCGAAGTGGGAATGCACCGTGATGTGGTCGCAGTGGACAAGGGGCTCACCCCGCTATCCATGGCCAAAGAGAACTGGCGCAAACCTGTAGTACTTACTACTGATGACCGCAAGGAAGTATGGCGAAACAAGGAGCTTCACGGGCGCTTCTACAGGGCTCTTCATGAGCCCAGTGTAGATTTCTTAGCGTCCGTATCCTGGCTACGTTTTGGTGACCTTTTCGGGGAAACTGAAGGTTTTGTCTGTGCAATTATGGACGAAGTTATCTTGACGAATAACTACCGGAGACATATTATGAAGGACGGGACGGTTGACGTGTGTTGGGCATGTCACCATCCGGGTGAGTCTATCAGACATATTATCTCTGGTTGTTCTCGTCTGGCTAACGGCGAATACTTGCACAGGCATAACCAAGTAGCCAGGATTATTCACCAGCAACTTGCTTTGCAATATAAACTTGTGGTTTCTGAGGTACCGTATTACAAGTATGTGCCCGACCCAGTTCTCGAAAATGACCATGTCACGTTGTACTGGGATCGGTCTATCATTACTGACAGGACTATTGTCGCCAATAAGCCTGATATAGTGATGATAGACCGATTAGCGCGCCGAACAATGATAATGGACGTTACCATTCCGCATGACGGCAACCTCGTGAAAGCTGAGAAAGAGAAACAGATTAAATATCTCGAGTTAGCACACGAGGTTGTTGACATGTGGAATGTTGACTCGGCTGTCATTGTGCCGATTGTCGTATCAGCCAATGGGCTGATGGCCGATACCCTCGACCAACACCTGTCGAGGCTATCGTTAGGCGGTTGGATCAAGAGCCTGATCCAGAAGGCAGTACTCCTTGACACGGCTCGCATCGTGAGGAGGTTCCTGTCTCTGGAGCCCTAACCACCGGTAGCTTGGACCCTGCTCCCGCAACCGGAGGTCCACTATTTTTTATATTTTTAAATGTTTTTTTGCTGTAAATTTATTTGTCTAAAAATATTTAAAAATGTAAAAAATATGCATATAAAGAAATAAACGCAATAATATAAAATAAACTATAATAATTGAAATTAGCAACAAATCGACGTTACGTTTCAAAATGAATTACTCACAAGAAAAACATAAACAGCACACTTCACATCAAAATGTCTAAATTTTGGATAAGTAAAACGTTGACAAATAAAATTGCATCATTGTCAAGCGGAATTTTCGTTAACTTTCGTACATATTCAATTTGGTCGCATAATACTCTCCATTAGTCGCGATGACGCGCGTGTGGCCCGTGATTGGTCCGGACCGGGTCCTGCCGCAGGAGTTCGCATTGTTAACGCTCCTTTGTGTGGACGATTTTACCACTACATGCGTACATTTATGAATGAAATAAAGACACTATCGTTTGCTGCCTCGCGCTGCGATCTGTTATGAACGCGTTGCCGTAGTAAATTACGGTATGAACTTTGCTATCATTTTATATATGACTTTGAACTTTTTGAATAATTTTATTACTTAGTGTAATTTTTTTGTTCTTGTAATATCAGTCACTGGTCTAGATCTTGTTCGACTAGGTCTAGGGTGTGGTCCATATAGGCATAAAGACACTGCAGTGTCTTTATGCCTATATGGACCACACGCCACTCATACACTTGTGATGTAAGAAACTCGGGGATGAAGAATTAAACTGTCTGTGTTGAGTGTAGTAAAATCACTGATTTATTTTACTTAGCCACCAGTTTGCTAAAATGATCGTCCGTATGCAAATGCTGATGTAGCTTAACCTACTTAATGTTACAAAATATGCGGGTACACCGTAGACATCAGAATAATTGTAACCTACCTAAAATGTGTCCGTCCAGCGGCATTAAAGTTCTTTTTGGTTCCTCCCAGCAGTTGTAGCAGACATCCCTTCTTAATGTCCAAGTTCTCATAGATAGAAGGCGCGATGGCGCGCGCTAGACGTTCGTAGCTGTCTGCTTGAGATGCTAACTCTTTGAAGAGCTCGATGCGTTCGGGAGGGAAGCGATGTTCTTTGCTGTGGAAAAGAATTAGATGTTTAAGTAAAAGTACGTAATTTTGTATCGTATTTTATTTATTTGGGACAAAAAACAGTTATACATTACAGCATTACAAAAACATTCATATTTCAGTCGAAAAAACGTATAACCCACAATATTGTCCACGAGGTGACATGAGAGTATGAAAGCGAACGCATCTTACATGAAAAGAAAAAAAAAGAAATGTACATAATTAGATGAAAATACTAAATGCCGATTCGATGGAAGTGGATGGCAAGAGCATCCGTGTTATGGGCGACTTGCAAGAGATTGCGAAACCATTATTTTAAACTTAGACTGAGACAGTGCGAAAATATCAATAGCAACGAATTGTGAGTTATAGGTTTCTAAAAGTCGGCGGAGAGGGGCTCGCACACCAGCCTTCGTTCTACATCGCGCAGTGTAGAATAATCGAGGCACGCGCACCTCCCGCCGAATGACAGTTCTGGGTACTACGTAACATAGTTTATTCGAGAGCTCAGTACAATTAAATTTGTTATTGCATATACCATACAACATCACAACCATGATCATTGAACGTCTGTGTTTTTATGTGGTTTTTAAATCAACTCTGGGTATGTGTTTTGTAATGATTTGTCTGGACTTGACTATTGGGCAAGATGCAAGATGGTATCATTCAGATATAAAAGTTCTAGGGTACGCCCTAGGACATATGGGGAGAATTTTCTCAACTGCCCCAGCGCGACCGCAGACAGGCCGCATGAGCGCAAAAGACGACTTTTTCATCTCGTCGTTTGGGCCTGAGAAAAATGTTTTAAAAATCACAAAAGCAACAATCCCTATGCACTTTTTTCTCGTAGCAGCCGCCCGTGCCGCGCGGTGACCCGCACCTATACATTCATCGGTCCAATACATAAAAATATAAAAAAAACCCCTCTTTTTTATTGACTATACTTTACTAAAATCGTCTCATCTTTCGATCTAGATGGTCAAAAAAAAAAAAAAAACAAAAAATTGTACATCATGAGATTTAACGCATTTTTACCAACATTTGCATTTTTATAGGTTATTAAGTGAAAATTTGTGAAAACTGATTGCTTTTGTGATTTTTAAAACATTTTTCTCAGGCCCAAACGACGAGATGAAAAAGTCGTCTTTTGCGCTCACGCGGCCTGTCTGCGGTCGCGCTGGGGCAGTTGAGAAAATTCTCCCCATATAATAGTGGTGATACTCAACCTTATTGGTGAAGTTATTCCGAAAGGGTTTTTTTTTTATGTGGGAAATCATCAAATGACGTCTCCCGCTCTGGGCGGAGCGGGAGGGCGTGTCAGACTTTTACTGACTAAAACCCACCCGTGTTCCATCAGCAGTCTATATGCCAGGGCCACGGTATCTCTTCCGAACAAATCTCGCGACCCTGGCAGGCATTGGTCCTAGCAGACAACTTCAGTACTGGTCGAAACAAAACGCGCCGTTGACCCAAGCCTGGTCCTTACCGGGCGGCGAGCTACCCATTGCTCGCCGCCAGCAAGCTCGCGCCAACGGTAGCCAAGAGTCTGTAATGGACTCCCGACGCCCGGGGCAATTCCTCCCTTCTTATTCCGAACAGGGACCTCCCGAAACAGCCATGTCCTGCGTAAGAGGACCTGCGTAAGGCGGAAGGTGAGGACGCTGTGGCACCTCTATCCACCTCTCAAAGAGTGAACTTACCGCCGCAATTGTGGCGTGCCCAGCACTGGGTTGCGACAATCGTACCCGCCATGTCGCCATGAGATCACACCGGAGCTCTGTCCGCCGTTCCACGGTTTGTAGCGGCAGCGGAGTTTTATCTCCTCGCGCCACTCCCACATTTGCGCGAGGACTTTTGCCTCCAGATCCCATGGCGGCACTCCGGCAAGGAGGGTCGCCGCCTCGCAAGAGACCGTGCGGTATCCCCGGACTAGCCGGATGGCCATGAGCCATGACCCTCTGGGACGCTGGTCGAGCTGGACTCTATCCCACAGAGGGCGAGTAGACACTAGTGTAGATATATGTACGTACCCCTCCTCCGTCTCCAGCAGCCTGTCGCTGTGCACCTTCCTGTAGTGCAGCGCGTCCACGTGCGTCCTGTGCAGCGCCTTGAGCGTGGCCTTGCGCGGGTGCAGGCTGGCCTCTATCCCACAGAGGGCGAGTAGACACCAGTGTAGATATATGTACGTACCCCTCCTCCGTCTCCAGCAGCCTGTCGCTGTGCACCTTCCTGTAGTGCAGCGCGTCCACGTGCGTCCTGTGCAGCGCCTTGAGCGTGGCCTTGCGCGGGTGCAGGCTGGCCTCTATCCCACAGAGGGCGAGTAGACACTAGTGTAGATATATGTACGAACCCCTCCTCCGTCTCCAGCAGCCTGTCGCTGTGCACCTTCCTGTAGTGCAGCGCGTCCACGTGCGTCCTGTGCAGCGCCTTGAGCGTGGCCTTGCGCGGGTTCAGGCTGGCGGGAGCGGCACGGAACACGCCCGTCACGCTGACCCGCTCGCCGGCCGCGACGGCCTCCACCAGCGCGCCGTGTGCTAGCACGCTCACGGTCGCGGGCGTGCGGCCGGCTGGCATGTCGTCTGCGGAAATACATGCAGGATAAGTTAAGGAATAGATTCTGTAGCTTACATTGATTTATTTTATTTTGAGCTCACTCTCGGCTTCAAAAACCTCGAAAACCATGAAAACGACACCTATGACGAAAAATTTGAAAATTTTCGCAGCTGCCATCTTAGATATTCATTTCAACGTTACTATTGGCTTCAGCAGTCTCGAAAACCAATAAACGACAGCCATCATGAAAAATTTTAAAGTTTTCGCAGCCGCCATCTTGGATTTTAATTTCGACCTCACAGTCGGCGTCAGTACCCTCAAAAACCATGAAAACGACACACATGGCTAAAAATTTGAGAATAATTGCAGTCGCCTTCTTGGATTTTCTTTTTGACCTCACTATCGGCGTCAGCACTCTCGAAACCCATGAAAACGACACACGTGGCTAAAATTTGAGAATCTAGTAAGTTTGAAAAATAATGTTATCAACATCAAAGCAACTGCAATGCCAATGTACGTAATCATTTGCCTAATCTTTTAGGCAGCAAAAGATTAATTGCTATATACCATAACGTACTCACCAGGCGACTCCTGTAACTTAACGAGTTGCTTATCGCTGAAATGCGACCTATTGTGTATGAGGTTGTAGGAGTGCGCCGTGTTGCAGTGCGAGCAGTGAGCGGGCTCCGGTACCCGGCCTCGTTCCAGCTCCGCCGTGGCTGCGGCACCGCACACTGCGCAGCGGAAGTACGCCTCGCGCATCTCCGGCACGATGCTGGACGTGCGGATTACCATGCCGGAGAGAGTTACTAGTTGGTCGATGTCTGGAAGATGAAACGGTTATTGATTAGTGTTCGACCGAAAGACGTACTCTATCGGAACCCAACCTTCGGCTCCTCTTCTAGTTTTGGTCGAAATCGATACCGAAACAAATGAAGTAAGTTAATTAATTGACATAATTTTATGACATCTATCGTTTTTCGTAATTTGTTACAAATATTTTTTTTTTCAAGACTGAGTTTGTAATTATCAGATTGTTTCTATGTGAAGAAAAAAAAAATAGTCACATGTTGTGCTAATTTGTCAAAATAATGTTGGAGAAATTAGATTCGATTGAAGCGATTTGTCATTTAATTAGTTTAGTTAGATTATTTTATAATTTTTCAGATGCTCAATTCTCTATAACGACATAATAATTCTTTACACCGCATAATTTTAGCAATCAGCGATTTAATCGCATTTCGGAAGTTCGATATAACTAGCGACAATGGTTTACCTCTCCGCCAAGCAATTCAGCATCGTTAGAAAAAGCTAATTTAAGTTTTTCTGACACTCTTTCGTAGTTGCCAGTTTCGGTCGGGCCACTTTATAGCCGAAACTGAAACTGCTGCCAAGACTTGATTTCTTAGCTGAACCCGGTCGGACACAAGTTATTAAACTGTATGGCTTTGTGTTGACCGTGAATACATGTCAGAATCTTAAAGATACATATTCAGGTTTGAGATTATATTATACCATTAACGTCATAACGTCAACAACTGTATTTTCTTGGAATATCAAGTTAAGGACATTTTACGTTCCTCAATGGTAAGTAACGAACTAGTTACCTTCAGGGTTCAAGTCCCTCATGTGTCGCTGCGGGGCGTTGAAGGGCCGCACCTGTATCTGATGCTCCAGCACTGCCGCCGGGTAGCGCTCGAAGAACAACTCGTTAACTGCTGCGTCGAATGCTGGGACCACCTATTCAATAATATTTTAACATAACCTTTATTTCTTTAGTAAGGGTGTAAGGGGGCACACCTACAATCTCAGTGCCCCAAGTCAACCTCACCTGCTCGTGGTGCACCCTGCTGATTAACAAACGAGGCTCTGACAACCGACAGATGGCGGGATAACCATTTTTTTTTAAATCTAACGTCGCAGCTAAATGGCGCAGACTAGTGACGGGCAGCAGCGTCATTAGTGCGAAAAGCAGCGATCTGCGATCGCCAACCCGCATGCCCAGCGTGGCGATTATGAGCATATCCTACAATGGCAAGCCAAATTCAACCACGGCCCCCAGTTCCCGGCCGCCTTGCTATTCCTGATTATGGCGGCGATCACGGTAACGGCAAGGTAGGGGGTGCGAAGAATCCCCGGGTTACGGATAGCCGCCAAACCCAACTGACCTTGGCGACGTATAACGGACGCACGTTACGGCTCGACGACCACCTAGTGCAGCTCGAAGAAGAACTCGGAAAAATAAGGTGGCACATTCTTGGGTTGAGTGAAGTCCGAAGAGAGGGGGAGGACACAATAACCCTTGAATCAGGCCACCTTTTATATTTTCGAGAGGGAGACCAGCTATCCCAAGGCGGAGTCGGGTTCCTGGTAAACAAATCCCTTAGTGACAACGTTGTGGAAGTCTCCAGTGTCTCGAACAGGGTAGCGTACCTCGTAGTTCAGCTAACCAAGAGGTATAGCCTCAAGGTTGTCCAGGTATACGCACCAACCTCGGCACACTCGGATGACGAAGTGGAGCAAATGTACGAAGACATTTCCAAGGCCTTGCATTCCACCACTAAGGCCCACTACAACGTTGTCATGGGGGATTTTAACGCTAAAGTGGGAGTACAGAATTGCAGTGAATCGGTAGTAGGATCCTACGGGTTTGGCAGCAGAAATCATAGGGGGCAAATGCTTGTGAACTTCCTTGAGAAGGAGGGACTTTTCTTGATGAATTCTTTCTTTAAGAAACAGCCCCAAAGGAAGTGGACGTGGCGGAGCCCCGACACTATGACAAAAAATGAGATAGACTTCATCATAACGGATAGAAAGCATATATTCAGAGATGTCTCGGTGATCAACAGGTTCAATACCGGTAGTGATCACAGACTTGTCCGAGGCTCTCTGAATATCAATTTCAAGCTGCAGCGAATTCGTTTGATGAAGTCTAGGCTCCGTCCAAGTATGCTCCAAACTATGTTAGGATCTGAAGCGTTCCAGTTAGACCTGGAGAACCGATTCGCTGCCGTGGAAACCACAAATGACGTCGACCAGGCCCTCGACCAAATGGTGGGAATCCTCAGGGAAGAAGGCTCGAGATTTTGCAAAATGCGGCGTACGGGCAGGAAGTCCAAACTTTCGGAAGAAACTCTGAAGCTAATGACGGAACGACGTGAAAACCCACCTGTCACTTCGTCAGAACAACGGGCGCTCAACAATAATATTAGAACATTGGTACGACGCGACCTCCGACGCTCTAATACACGCTCCATAGAGGAAGCGATCGAGCAGAATCGGGGGTCGAAAGTGTTCGTCCAATCACTTGGGAGGAGCCACCTGACGAAGTTGACTAAATCTAGTGGGGATATCGTCGTTTCGAAGCCGGAGATCCTTTCGGAAGTCGAAAACTTCTATGGCCAATTGTACGCATCGCATGCATCTCGACCTGATCCCGAAAATGAGGATTCCAGAGCCACCTTAACCCGCCACTACACAGAAGACCTGCCCGAAATCAGCCAAAACGAAATCGAGGCGGCTCTTAAACAGCTTAAAAATGGAAAAGCCCCTGGTGAGGACGGGATTACGACCGAACTCCTGAAAGCGGGAGGAGGTCCAGTCCTGAAAGAGCTTCGAGAGCTCTTCAATTCGGTCCTGTTCTCTGGGAGAACTCCAGAAGCGTGGCGAAGGAGCGTAGTCGTACTTTTCTTTAAAAAGGGGGATAAAACCCTTTTAAAGAACTACAGACCCATTTCGCTCCTAAGCCACGTATATAAGCTGTTTTCAAGAGTCGTCACGAATCGTCTAGCGCGGAGACTCGACGAGTTTCAGCCACCGGAGCAGGCCGGGTTTCGAGGAGGATACAGTACCATAGATCACATCCACACAGTGCGGCAGATTATACAGAAGTCCGAAGAGTATAATCGGCCGCTGTGTTTTGCGTTTGTGGACTATGAGAAGGCTTTTGACTCTATCGAGACCTGGTCTGTTTTGGAGTCTTTGCAGCGATGCCAAGTTGACTGGCGATACATCCATGTGCTGAGATGTCTTTACGAAAACGCGACAATGACCGTCCAAACTCAGGACCAGCGAACTGAACACATCCCCCTGCGTCGAGGAGTGAGACAAGGGGACGTAATTTCCCCTAAATTGTTCTCTAACGCATTGGAAAATGTGTTCAAGACGCTGAACTGGAGTGGACGCGGTATTAACGTCAACGGCGAGTACATCTCACACTTGAGATTTGCAGACGACATCGTCATATTGGCTGAATCGCTGCAGGACTTGCAGCAGATGCTGGACGACCTAGTTGATTCTTCTAAAAGCATTGGTCTCCGGATGAACTTGGACAAAACCCAAGTTATGTTCAACGAACACGTAACTCCGGGACCGATTTCTGTTAATGGCGGTACCCTCAGGGTTGTTCAAGAATACGTTTACCTCGGGCAAACTCTGCAGTTTGGTAAGAACAACCTTGAGAAGGAGGCTAACAGAAGAATTCAGCTGGGTTGGGCAGCGTTTGGGAAACTTCGTCGAGTCTTCTCGTCACGTATTCCGCAGAGCCTAAAGACGAAAGTCTTCAATCAGTGCGTCCTGCCTGTTATGACCTACGGAGCCGAAACGTGGACACTCACGGTACGAATGGTCCATCAATTCAAAGTTGCTCAGCGAGCTATGGAACGAGCTATGCTTGGAGTATCTCTGAGGGACAGAATCCGGAATGAGGTGATCCGGCAGAGAACCAAAGTTATCGACATAGCTCAAAGAATTAGCAAGCTGAAGTGGCAATGGGCCGGCCACATTAGCCGTAGAACCGATGACCGTTGGGGTAGACGTGTTCTTGAGTGGAGACCGCGAATCGGCAGACGTAAGGTAGGACGCCCTCAGGCTAGGTGGAGCGACGACCTTCGCAGGGTGGCTGGTAGCAACTGGATGAGAGTTGCCGAGAATCGGGCTGAATGGCGTGCAATTGGAGAGGCCTATGTCCAGCAGTGGACTGCTATAAGCTGATGATGAATAATAAACTAGCTTCTGTCCGTTTAAAATTTCTTGGACACTCGACCCCCGTGGCATCGCATCGCCTGCCCTCGTTAACTTCGTTCTCGCTTAGTTGTATTTTTGACTTTTTACTTCGCCGCCCTTCCGCTCCACCCAGAGCAGGAGACGTCATTTGATATCACAAAAAAAAAAAAAAAAATAACTGGTAGTTCCAGATATTAGCATATTCAAACAAACAAACAATTTTTCAGCTGTATCATTAGTATATAGTATAAATAGATTAATAATGCAGTATAGAAGTGTATAATAATAGTACTTCGGCATTTTGCCATTTGTTTCGAGTCCGTGATTGTTTGAGGGCGAATTCCGGGTAGTTATTGTGAATTGCAATGCTGTGGCGTTCGTTGCATCACTTCTTTTACAGTAAATAGTCACTTTTCTGAGGATCTGCCTTGAGGATATACCGTTCCGTCTTGAAAAATGTTTAAATTATACTAATTTAGTTATAAAACTAAGTTTATGTATGTACAACTTACCTCTTGAGGATAGCACACAAGTTGACGATGCAATTTGGAATCAAATGCGTTGATGTGTTTGCAGTCCACATCCAGGAATGGCTCTTCTAATGTATTTATCTGAAAAAGAAACAAACTTTTACAGATAAAACTTTGTCAGGTAATTTTGAAATCATAAACCAGTAGTAGTAAGTAGTTAAGAGACTGGTCATCTAGTATCTGCTGGCTGTTAAGGGTTATGTTTATTCTTATATTTTGAATTGTATATTCTTTCATTTTTCTGACATATAGATGGTCAAATTAAATTAGCTGGCAATACTTTACCCCCGTGTTGGGTTTCGATATCGAAAAGTAATTAAATACATTCCAATTCCCAATTTTAGATTACAAAACAGTGGAATGGGCAACTAACTGACCAACTTTTTGACAATTCCGTGCCTGAAATTGTTTAATTGAAATAAAATGCTTAGAATTTGAGCACCTATGAAATGAGTAACTTTGCTGTCTCATAGTTCTAAAAGTATGGGTGCTAGTAAAAGTACAGGCACATACTTATAACTTTTAAATTCCGTCATTAAAACATCAAAAATGCTTTCTGTTAGCTAGACTGTTGGTTTATTGCTTTCATAAACGCACCCACGATACAGAAGAAATTCTAAGAGATGACAACTTATTTTTTAAAGATTTATTGTTATTGCGGTATGAGCTAGACTCTTTTTGAAAGGATTTGCTGACAATTGTATTAAACCATGAAAAGTGGAAAGAGGTAAGGGAGGCGTTTTCCCTGCAGTGGGATAAAATAGGCTTCATAATTACAGCCAAAATACGTCCACTGCCGGACCAATTTGGGGGATTTTGCCATAATCGCTACCCTTGGCAGGCTGTTTGACGATCGCAGGATGGTGCTAAAATGCATAAAGAACGCTGCTACCCATTCTCTAGTAAGTCCTTTAGTCGCCTTTTACGACACCCACGGGAAGAAATAGTACGGTGCTATTCTTTACGTCCGGCACCACTCGGAACATGGCTTATAATAATAAATAATATATATATCTCACCTCTTCCAGCTTCTGTTCATACAGCGGCTCGTTAGTCAGAGCAGTCGGCTCCACAAACCTCTGTAGGAACTTGATGAACTTGTCGCGACACTCGGCGATAGCTACGTCTGTGCCCCACACAACCAGTTGAGGCTCGCTTGATGCTACCTCTGCGCCGGTGTCGTCAATCTGAAGCAAAAACGTTTAAGTTTTATTTAAAATTATATGCTGTTAATTACTTAGAACACTTGGAAAGCTGCCACGCTAGAATGGGATTGAGCTGAACATATCTGCTGCATGCCAGACGACCAATAAGCCAAACTTTCAACTCAATGGGTCTCTCTTAATGGCAAGCGACATCGCGGTAGGCCCAGACGGAAATGGCGGGATCAACTGGCCTCCTTCAACTACAACAGGTCCTGGAGGAAGTGAAAGAGAGTAGGGACGTCTTTGGCCTGCAGTGGGATATCACAGGCTTTTAATAACAGATAATAATAATATGTTATTGACTTTTTATGGCTGTTGTTTGTTAGGATGCAAACCATCCAATCAAAATTAAAAAACTTTGAATCTAAGGGCCATAAGATACGCGAGAATACATACGTAAGATAGTACAAGAAGTTGGAAAATGATTAAATACTTGTTGGAAAATCGGGAACTTCGGTTTTAAGTCTCTGGCGACATTCAACCTATTTCTACACCTCAGTGAAATAAAATCTACAAAACGATTGACAACATAAAAAAACCAAATTATCAACTGGCATGACTTATTCTGTAAAATCATGGAAAAATACAAAATAATGTAGTACGTGACAAAGAAAAAAAATCATTAAGAAAATGCGCGATTCCGGATGTGACTTGCAGATAAAAGCCTCGTATCCTAGAAGCGAATTTGAATCTGCTACGAGTTTGAACGAAAAGGCTTCGTCTATAATCAGCAGCTGTAGGATCTGCCTGTCTTCAATCCTGGACCCGGCAGCCTTGACGTGCGGTCACAGGTTTTGCGAGAAGTGCCTGACGCAGTACTGGCGGGTACGGGAGAAGCCAGATTACATCGTGTGTCCGCTGTGCCGGGCTTGTGCATTCAACGTGGATTTTGCTAAGGTATGCGAGCTGATTGCCCGGTTTGTCTAATACTAGCCGACACCTTAAGTAAAGCCTACATAAAAGCGGTTGGATTTTCAACGGTTGGCTCATCGCTGATTCGTCATCCAGCGCGCTTTTACATATTTAGATGTCATCTAGTGTAATACGACGGCTACACTGTCGTGATAACGCGAACTATTTTTGGCGCGAGGTCTTTTACACACCGCTCGACGTCTCGCAACAGGGAGCGCGCGAAATGTAGTTTCCGTTAACGCGACAATGTAGCCGTAGCATTTGTGAAAATTGTCCAACAGCGGACTGTCATAGGCTGAGTACATAGTTTGTTGATAAAAGATCTCATTTTTAGATAGTTTAGTAAACTCTATAGTATGCTGAAACGGTACTAATTATAGTACGGTTCTGACCACTTGGTGGCGACCTGTAAATTCTTTAGGTTTGGTAGTCGCACTGAAACTAAGAATAACTAAAATCTGTTTGAACATAAATGTTTATTATTTACGGTACAGGGTTAGGTTTCCGCACTTAGTCCTTCAGGTAAACCATGCCGACAATCGGTGTTTATTGCAACCTGGCCACCTCCCTCTAGAAATCAATTACAGCTCCCCTTAGAAGATCTGTATAAGATCTGGTGTCCAAACGGATTCTGTCCTAATCTGGGTGACGCCTGTGCATTCAAAGAGCACTTGCGCAATGGTTTCCTCAGCCTCCATGCAAGCCCTACTGTCTGTTATGCTTATTGTGTAGAAGTGTTTTGTTTAGCAAGCAGTGTCCTATGATAGATCTCATCACTAGGCGCAGGTCGCTCTTGTCCAAGCGTAATTAACGTTTGGTTAGCCATCCAAGGATGGCAAAGCTTCCCTAGATTGTCCGCAGCCAGGTCGAGGTCTACCAGCGCTCCACTAGTGTGTGTTCGAATATTTTAAACTTTTCTTTTTTCTACAGAGAGAAAAGCGCGCATCAACCGAAGACTTTAGAAAAACTTTCACAGAAATGACCAATATGAATGAATCAGAGGTCAACAAAGCAATGGTACTTTGCTTCAAGATCAGTGTCCTTTTTCCCGCTTTGTACTGTTTAGTGAAATGGCTCAAGCTACCACTCGTAGATCTATTCACCAATATACGTAACTATCTAACAACAAATTGAATTGTGCAAACATGTTCAGCTATAGTATTGTGTAATAGTAATTTAATATTTATAATAAAGACGAAATGTAACCACATTATTTTTTGTTTGCACTAAGCTTCTTGGAGAAGGGACATAAGAGTTCATTTACTAGACTCACAGTGGGCCTCCCTCTGGTGGAGTTTCTTGCCCACTGTTCTCCATACGAATCTACCTTTTGGAAAGGGCGATTAGAATCAATTCTGTTTTCATGTAACTGTTGACGTTCAAATATACCTTTTGTGTGCCTGTTTGAAATAAATGCTTTGACTTTGACCTCCACTCTTTCCATATTTCGCGAGTCCGCGCTTCCTTCTTCCAGTTATCACGGAATCTTTCCAGCTTGTCTTGCCATCTACTTGGTCTGCCGCAACCCCACCTCATTGTCCTGAGTGGCCTGTTAGTCTAGTGGTTAGTGACCCTGACTGCTAAAACTGAGGTTGTGGGTTCGATCCCCACCCAGGACAAATCTTTGTGTGATGAGCACAATCATTTGTTCTGTGTCTGGGTGTAATAATTTATCTATAATATGTATGTATTTAGAAATATATAGGTATATTTATCAGTTGTCTGGTTACCATAGTACAGGCTCTGCCTAGTTTGGGATCAGGTAACGGTGTGGTGGTTGTCCTAAGATATTTATTTATTTTTAAGATATTTACTGTCTCAGGGCACCAGTTCTATACTACTTGGGCCCACAGTTTATCTGGCATGTGGCAAGCATGTCGTGCCCAGTACCATTTACATTGGACACCCATACGAACCTACTATTCGGATATAAAGTATCCTATATATAAACCCAAGTTATAATCTACCTGTGTGCCAAATTTTAAATCTGTAAGCCGAGTAACATTTAGGCACCTAAAAATAACCCATTTATAAAATAAACAGAATTTTGATTGCTTCGCAACAGTACATTCCAACTCTTTGTATGCAACACTTACCCTTCTAGTAGGTGTAGGAGCACTAGGCGCCGGAACATTGCGGCCATGCTGGTTGCTCTTCAGATCAGCTCTCTGTCTTGCAGGAGTCATGACACCCCTTAAGTTGGAGCGAGGGGTGCTCAGGGAACTGGGTGTACCGTAGTTGAGAGGGGAACTCATGTCTATGTCTGTACCTGGATAGTGAATAATATTTTCAAGTTATTGTTAGAACTAATCTTTGAATGTATTTAAAAATTGTCAACAAATCAGATATATGATAAAAAATACACAACATGCTCATTCAGTTATAAGTTACATAATAATGTCAAGTATAGTTAAATATGTATTTTTCATGCAATAAAGTGTGAATTAAGTAGTGTCAGCATTCACACACAAGGGTGATAACTAAATAACATTCGTAAGAGTTTACAATTTATTAAAAACTGGGGCATTTCTACACAAGCATAATTGCAGAAATGCTAATACTTCTTAATGAGTAATTTAAGGAATTTTCATGTCCAACAATATTTACATAAATTGAGAAGTGATTTCTAGATGGTCCTGCTTGATTCACTAGACATATTTTGCTTTTTGTTTAAAAATTTATAACAAAAAAGCTAAGATCCAATGATCTATCCAAGCTAGATTATATATATTTCCTAAATACTATTGTATAGCTAAAGTTGGTGTTCTTTATTCGATACCTATTTACAGAATAAAGTTAATTATTTATATGCATTAATGCTTATTGTCACTCTTCAACTTCCAACTGCTGCGTAGACTGCCCGTGCATGATATCCAGTTATTTTGGTGTAGTTAGGAACATTGTTCATCTGTTACTTTCAGCCAGTTTTAAGCAGTTGCAATTCAGTTCTATTGATAAACACATACCAAGTGGACTGGAAGCTATGGCACGAGCTGGTGATGTGCCTGGTGCTTCGCCGGGAGTGCGCGGCGTCCTCCGAGGGGTGCCAGGAGATTGTGGGGTCCCTCGGGGAGTGCTAGGGGTGCCATCTGAAATATAATTTAGATTGAAGAAGTCAATGAGTTTCAGTATCCGTCGGTATTAAACACTATTAGATGAGGCGTGACGGGAACTATAAAAATGCAAAATTCTCATCGGTTTTCAACAGACTGATCTTCATAAACAAAACTGAAAACTTTTCTAAGTTATTAAATAAAACGATGAAAAGTAATTTTTATTAAATTATTGCTAATTATTCGAATTTATATAAATACAACAAAGAAATATAAGGTAACAATAAGGAAAGGGTACTTTTTGAAGGAGTTCCGGAGGAACGCTGTGGTGTTTCTGGAACAACAAGTTGTTGCGACGAGCGAGTCCTCCGCGACGGCGTTGGAGCATCCGACGACGCCTGTGAAGCCGGGCGCTTCGATGGAGTAGACATTTTTTTCTTTCACACTAATCACAGAACTAAATGTTACGTTGTTTTCAGAAATATGATAAACAAACGCGGCGTACGCACAATAGGTTACTTTTCATTTGGCGCGAAATATTGACACTATTGACAGCAATTGTCAGTTAACATCGCACACTAGTTTCGTTTTGAATCGAGTACCGTACTGCTTTAAAAATCAATAATATTCTGGTGAATAAATTGATTACTATATTTTTTTTTTCTGAACACTTTGATTGTTTTTTGTGACAAATCGACAGTGGCATAAGTTCATTGAGGTCCCATTAATTTAGGCCCGTTACCCACACCATCACCAAGAGGCCACCCTCTTTGTGCGATTAACTTGAAACTCGTTATACTTACATCTTGTTTTTTTTTAACCGCTTGAAACTTGGCCCAAATCTTCTAAATAAATTTTCCAAAACTGCCTTTTAAAAAGGGTGGAAGGGTTGTTTGAATTTGGAGGTGAAAATACTAAACCCACGCAAACGAAATCACAGCAGAAGTGCTATTTACTTATATTTAATCATTTCTAAGCATAGTGCTGCCGCCCAACTTTGCACTGTAGTAGTAATGCCATGCAAATCGACTATTACCAAAATTCCTAATTCTCAAGTGAAGAAATATATTATTCCCAGGTATGGGAAAACAATTTCCAGAAGAAACCAGAATACTAATCGTCTAAATAAAGTTGTCTCTGGATTGAGTGACAACTCTATTGTTGTCAACTTTCCATAAACAAGACAAATAACTTTTTTAAATCAATTGATCGTTCATTCACCGCTGATGTTTTTACGGTGTTATTTTATGATAATAAATAAATATAACGATAATTGCGAAATAAAGGCTATTGTAATGCTCAGCAGTATTTAAAATTAGTGCAATAAAATTATCAGAATCAATGTTCTATGCTAAAATATTGATTGGCGTTGTAAAAGCTATCTTTGTGCAATCTACCTGCATCGTAGAAAATATTTTCGTGAATAATTATCTTTGACGGGACAAATAAGATACGTTTTAAATGGACAATTTATAGTGTGTACGCATAATTGCGTAGTACTTATGTTTACGTGTGATTCAGCGATTCTCCCACAAGGACTGAAGACAATTCGGTAAGTATTAGTAGGTACCGCGATGATTCATTTTATCTCTGCGTGCATTTCCATTGTAGAGGTCCTGGATACGGTGCTCACGATTAATATTCAACTAGACGGGACTCTGCGCAGGATACGCAATTATCACGCTGTTTGATTATAACACGCGTAAAATGCAAATTAAGGGGTACCTTTATGTTTAATAAAATAAATAATAATAGTAGGGTAGAACTCTAGAACTGAAGAAATTCCAGCTCATGATCCTTCCAAGAGCAGCCAGTAATGTAGGTAAGGAGCCAGGGAATACAGAACAGATGAAGTTTTAAAAGGTCAACTTAAAATAAATGTTATTGTTTATGAGTGAAACAAGAAAAAACATAGTTTCATCATACAAGAAAAGCATTTTGTAAACAGATTAAATTTACATTTATAGGGAGGTATGTATATTAAGGAAATAGCAAATAAAGTTATGGTTTTTCATAGAATCAATAACAACATGGGCTTTTCAGTTTCCCTCTTCAGATCAAGGTAGGCTTACAATATTGGTCTTGAGTCTTGAGATTTTCTTTCATAACAATAAAGAAAAAAAAATGGTTTAGCAACAACGGTCTTACATTTGAATCTTTAGAACCACAGAGATATTTTAAATAATTGAATTTATATGAATCATTATTTTGTTATATTTACCTAAATTGCAATATCTAAATAAACAAAGTATAAAATAGGTCCTCAACAAGTTTTAAAATTCTAGTTTTTCCTGCTTAAAAAGATCCCCTTATTCCAATTTCAAATAAAAATAATTTTACCCATTCATGTTTGCATACAGAGCCATTGAGGTGAGAGGTCAGTGACCCCTGTTGCAAAGTAATGTACAAATTTTTGAATAACCGACACATGATGAGATTTCAATAGTCAACATTTTAATGTGTTACTTATGCAATCTCTAGTGAGTGTTGATTCTTGAAATTGAATTAATTCTAATATTTATTGTGTTTTTTTTTTAAGTTGGCTATGCATGTAAGAATTCTTTTTTTAAATATCTATATCTAATATAAGTTCAACCTCATTTACATGAGGAACCTTTGTTTACAAATACCTGAGCCAAAATATTGGTGGTTGAAAACTTTTTCAGAAATATAGTTCTAAACTTGAAAATGTAACATTCTAGCAGCAACATTCAGACTTGAATATTCATTTAGATCTGTGCGATCATAAATTGCTACACAAGAGAATCAATGACCTTAGTGGGGCAGTGCAAGGTCTTCGGAGACTATTGCATTGGCATGTGAGTCAGGCAATTTAGTAATAATAGTAAAGATTTTATTCAATTTTAGATGTTCTGATCCTTATTGATGTTTACATTCTTGTAGTATAGTATATATTGCACTATTATTGTATTATTTAATTGACTTTTAAAGAAATATGAATGATATTGGTAATTCAACACAACATTATGCCTGTGATTCCAAAGGACTAGGCAGAGGTATATCCTATATTAGGTTCACCCATATTTAGTCAGTTATGTTGGGAATTTAAGTATTAGCTTTTGGCTGGAATAAGATGTTTGTTAGATCAAGGTATCAAACTCCAAGTGGGTTTTAGCTTGAAATCTCTTGATGCTTGTGTGTACTTGTCCTGTGTCTAATTATTCTAGTGTTGAATTGAATACATTGTGCTATAGCCAAACTGAATTGTAATACCTAAGTAAAAGTTATTATTTCTAGGACTAAAATGATTCCCAGTGACCTGTACTACACAGTTCTGTTAATAACAATATCTATTATTTTGATATATATTTAGAGCATTTCCTAACCATACAAAACCAAATTAACTCTTTCACAACAAAACACTATTGATTTAACAATTAAATTTTATAAATCGTCGTAATTTGCCATCATTTATTTACATCAAGGCAAAAACCTTGTCAGAATTCCCCCCCAAATCCATTTAAAACAAAAAGTAGCTTCAGGCGAAGTGTTGATTAAGTAAAACTATTGATTTCTGTAGCTCTGTGTAAGGGGGCATATTTCTCGTAATCTCGAGCAAGGTAATCCTGCCTACCCCTCGGGATGCGAGATCGCATGCGCCAAGCGCTGTTCACCCCTCATGCGGACTCCGCAATTATACGTATATAACTATATTACCGTACTACGCGTCTACGACATCTACAATACTTGAAACGTTTCGTGCGGAATCTATTTGGGGATGTTTTGTTTTTTAACTTTAAAGTCTCGTCAGTCGATTTTAGAGTCGCATATCGCAATTTTAGAGTCAAATAATTGTCTAGGACAAGTCAGCTGCTTTCCGTCTCACGCTTGTTTAAAAAATCTATGAACGAAAAGGGTTACTAAGATACGGTAAAGCACCCTTAAACCCTTTTAATTTTGTCTATGCGTAGAGATTGTTGCACATTACATTCTTTGTGAATAAACTAGAATCTAGGGTTTTCTTCCGCTAAGTTTATGTAACAACAATCTATGAAGGATTTTAATAAAATATCTTCTCGACAGGCCACAATCGAGTCGTTTTCTCGATCATTCCAAATATAGAAACGGAATCTATGAACTTGTCTATTACATGTCCCGATCATTTATAACGAACGAGTAAAATCAATACCATGGAGGGCGCATATTTTTTGTTACGATTCTGGCAACGCATGATGCATCACTAATGTTGCTGTTGACCCTACCAATTAACTCAAACGTGTGTGTGAGCACTACACCGAATACTTTGACGCACTAAACAGACAAAAGAATGAAACCTTAGTGCGATCGAGAAACCTTAGTAAGCATACGTCATTCAAAACTGTGACGTAGTGTAAAGCAAAGTTTAAAACTGGAGAAAAGGTCAAGTGGTTTGACCCTGTAAAGTTCAATATGATTTTTACTCAAAAGTCTTACTTGACTGTCGCTGTGAACTTTCTCTATTAATGTGCTACAAAAACGTAGTGACTTAACCAATAGTTTTACGTTTGATCATTCTTTATTCCAAGGGTAGTTGGCTACTGTTTGATAACAATACAAGTCTGTTTTTTCCTCGCAAATGTGTCGAACTCGAACGTCGTACGAAACGCGTGTGCATTGATCATTTACTCGGCTCCCTTATCTATCTCTTAGCGTTAGTTTAAGTTAAAGGGGAAGCGAGAGGGTAGCCTGCGCAAGTTAAATTTTCTTACTTTCTTTGCAATTTGCAGATCAGCTGCCAGGCATTATGTTGAACAAAATATGATGCGCAACCGTAACGCGTATGAACTTAGATAATTGTACCGTCGGGCTTTATGAATTTAGGTTGTATTGATGATCCGAATGGTTACAATCCTGTCAAGCCATATTTTTTACGGTCTCGAAATATATTTTTAATTTTAATCAACATACAAATGACCACTGACTTGCAATTTCCAAAAAAATGGAAGATAAAATTAAAAAAAATCTAGTTACTTTACCTCATTCTCGAAGAATGTAGCTTCTCTTTTAGCAAAGCTCTGCCTAAGAAAGCGAAGATTTAAAATGTCTAGTCTAGTTGATCTAACACTAGCTCTAGTTACTGAATGTGAAATCAATTGATGAAAGCTCTGATAGACTTATAGAACCGGTCTTCTTCTTAGCATGTCGACAGAAAATTTGACACGAAAAGATATATGTGTAGTTTTTTAAATTTGCGTGTCCCAAAATTCAGCTCCACAATGATTTATCCACTTGAGTCATTCGTAACTTGAATATTTCACACTTTTAGCAATTACCACTACCATTTCTCTCTTCCTCCTAAACTCCTCATGAAGGATCATCAAGAAAGCTTTAAACGTACGAACATCTCAAATATTCCTTTGTTTGATAACTACTAAAATACCGATGATATCAGTGGTTTTGATAATCGTTTATGTTATTATGTCTTTAAAGCTGAGTCATTGCTTGATTTCCATAGCGTTACATCAGGAATTATTTATGTATCTGCCTGCCTTCCTAATACGTAGAATAAGGCACATAAAAGATCATTGAAAAACATTTGATGTTCTTGCTTCGTTGGCATTTGTTAAAATTATTATTAATATTTATAATTTTACACTAGGTCAACTTAATGACGGCTTCTTAACCTACATCTATGCTTGAGACTAGGCTAATAGCGTAAGTGTAGCGTAACGTAGAGAAACCAAGATTCTCTCTCGGTGGAAATCCGTCAATTTACAGAAAATAGTCACTTAAAGCAAGGTATCTCAAAGAGAACAGTTTATCCCGTTGGGATAACAGCCGTTTCCTGTTCCGTCAAACACTTGCCAGCAAAGATTCATCGCATTCCGGAAATTCTGACGTAAGCCCTCAGGTCCTGAGATCCGCGTTTCCGTAATATAACACAAAACTAGGGATTGGAGTAATCTCTTTACCCAGAAAATGTTGTGTTTTTGAGAGGATAATAGTATAATAATCAAATAATATGAGTCCATCAAACTAGAGATCCCAATTTGATATTTGTACACACATGATTGGCCGGTCGCCTTTTACGACACCCGTAGGACGTGATGGGACGGTTTTCGGAGCCGAGACCACACGGCTAGTTTATTTATTTGCGTTTTGAGTAGTTGAAATGATTGAAGTTTTACAAAGAAAGAAGAAACACTGACACTGTTCCAAATTAACTTCAGTGGGTGAGTCCAGAAAATTTTATGAAGTCGTTGAACCGTGTTGATCTTCGTCATAATATTTCAACTTTCTACAAACAAATTCAACTTGACCTATAGTATTATCTAATCAGACTAATGACTTATCATCATCATTCTGGCGTAAAATGTCTTTTCCTTCCATACTTCTCTATTTGTCTTCACGCACACACACACGTCTCCATAACATGACAACCGATATCCACACAACTTTTCAGTTACAGCCGTTACAGGTGTCATTTTCAGACTTCCTCTTATGTATATCAGACTCATTTGTTATTTTACCCAAATGTGTAACAACACAAATCCCTCTTAGCATTCTACACTCATGTCTACTACTCTGAATTCCACTATCTCCAGTGTCTTAGGTCAAGATTCATTACCAAATTGCTATCAACACTTTTTACTTTTCCGGCCTATCCCCGGACATCTCTGTTAGTCATGTCTCTAGAAAGCGTAGTAAACGAAGCTACGAGTATCATATTTCGTTTAGACTGGAGACCAATCACCTGATGGATATGATTCATATTACTAAAATATATAACGCGTGTAACTTTAGAAACGGCGCCTCTCCGCAATCTTATTTGTTCTGGATTGGTAGATGGTAGATGCTGTAAAATATCCGGACATTCAGCTCCTGTATTTTGTTAGATTTTTAACTTGACAACTATCATCATCGTCTTCCTAGCCGACGTGAACTAAGTTTGGATCGGCTTAAAGTCTAATGGGATGTAGCTGAGTACCAATATTATGATTTTCACCAGTAATTTGACAACTTAGTAATACAATCGAAATCAAAGGCTGTTCGCTTGTTGTAATGTTCAATTAAACTTGGTTGGCTGTGAGTGTGCCCGCAACTGGTCGTTCATTCAGGTAGATTTCTCCGGAACAGTCCAGCGTTGCTCAATGTTTCAGATTTGTTGATTTACCAGAAACTATATTGTTCTGCTCCAAAGTTGTACTTTTGTAAAACAAAGTTTTATTTTACCACTGTTGTTGATTCTACCCTCAGAACAATATTATGATTTCTATTTTGGTTAAAGGTTTGTTACAATCGATTTTGGTTACGGTATAACTTTGTTGTATTTGGCCAACAAATGCTGTGTGGCACTTAAGTTTCTGGCGCTTCTCATTTCCAAATCTAAATTATTTTTATGCCAGCTGCCTTGTAACAAAATAATTTAGCAATGTTAGCTACCACTGCACTATTAGTAAGGGCGGTGGGCGCGGACCAGTGGAGCACCGTCGTCGTAACATGCCCGATCTGCACAAACCTATTGTTTCATTCTATACCCACAGAAAAAACGCCAGCTTTCATTTTTTACTACAAATGTACACAGAATGTTACCTGCACTTAGAAAACGGTGTATGTGCGTAATGAAAGGTATATTGTACATATTTACGATTTCAATGCATTTCTTCCACCTGTATTTATTTTATGAGTGTGCGTCGAGCGTAGTAACCTTTCTGTACAGATTTCTGTTCTGTTGGTTGGTATCGCAGGTACGTTTTCATTGTTGGGCTGTTATCATCACCTGTCTACTGATTATGATGTTTAGGAGTGATTTCAGTCATGCTCATTTCGCGGGTCTATAGTTAGATGTGTATGTGCGTGGCGCGTCACTCATTGTGAGTGTTATCTTGTGCGTAAAATGGCGTCAGAAGTCCATAGTCTACGGTCTCTATTCCGAACGGTTTCCTTCGATTGCCTCTCACAATCTGCGCAACATATTAGATGCCTAATACTCAAGAACATAATATTTAGAATAGTATTTCATTTAGCTCTTATAATATTGCATAAATTTTTCGAAAAGTTTGTCAACCATTTTTTTTACGAGATTGTCGAAAAAAAGATAAAAATCACTTATAGTGCATAAACTATTTGTTATTAAAAGCTAAATAAAAATAACAATGGCATCTTCAAATTGTCACCGCACCTAATTAGCGTTATTTATTTCGTTTGCTCACTCCAAAGTCATTCAAGAATCTTTTCAACTGAAGCTGCTTTTATTTTTATTACGTCTTTATCCTTCCCTGCATTATTGTCCGTGAAAATATCTTACCCCTTTCGGCCTTAAAGGGATGAAATGCAAATCCCTTCGCTGTAGGTATCTGAATGTCTCCCGTCAGCGCTTTCTACCGTTACATTTAGTCGACGTATACACAGACGTAATAAAATCGCAGCGGGATTTTTCTATGCAATGGAATTTCAACTCTCGGTGTTGAACCGACGATTGAGAATCCAACAGAGTGCATCTCAGCGAGTCGAAAATCGAACAGCGTGTCTTGCTGTTCGAATTTCAACTCTCGACTCTAAGCAGTGCGTTGAAGATCCAGTGCGCGATAAAATCCCGTCGCGAATTTATTGTTTTATTGTGAATGTCGACTTTGTTTTAGTTTAAGATGATTTCTTTAGGCTAGTCTATTGCTTTGATTTAGGGTTTTAAGAACTATGCCGTAATCGATTTGGCAGCAGAATTAACCTTAAATATAGTGTCTTAAATAATTAATTCTAGCGCAACGCAACTTATGCTATTTGATTCTAGTTTAATGTGTGTGCGGTAATCGAACAACATCGCGCAATTATTTCGGATTTGGAGCAAAATATTTTTCTAGCTTTGCCCCACAATCGGTGGCGCTCTGAAACGACTGTTTCTATTGTGATGTTATTACAGCATTTTTATTCGCGGTTTCGCCCTTCACAGAAAGTAAGGGCAGCTAGGGAAAGCATCGATTTTCGGCACCCTACGCACTTCTATAAAGTTTGGGGAGCGCGGGGGCGTCAAGATGGCCGCGGAAGGGACCCAGACCTGCCTCACGCGCACTCGCCTCACAAGGTTACGGTGCATGTGGTGCCACCGCTGCGCCTCCCAAAATACAAAATCTCGATAATAGGAAATAGTTTCTGTCCCTTTCTTTTCTATGACAACTACGTTGGTCTCTGTTCCACATCCGCTCGTTGTACTATTCCATAGTGATAGATGCCTCTAGTGTTGACTTTGGTTGCTGTTCTACTAAGCTCTGAATCGAAATCCTGTTTTTGATGATTTTATTCATTCCTATAAGGTGGGCTTCCCCTCGCGAATACACCACCTACGCTCAACACAAGCTATTATTTGAAACACTGACTTCGTGCTAAGATTCCGCATGGTAAGGCAACAGAGAGCATTGAAGCACATTCCAAACACTTGCGAAATTCTCTTTGACTACCGCGTCCATAGTCCCGTCCCTTGCCAACCCTAATCATAGCAAACCTCCTTATCTAAATTATGGAAAATTTTGGAATGCGACACATAGAGCTTCTCTATCGCACCCTCGTCTATTAAGTGTTGCTATCTCACTCTCTCTCTACCTACGATATCACAAGGGGTAGTGGTAGGGCACGCACAAAAGATTTTGGGATGGTTTTTTTTTCGCAAACTGCACCATATGAAAAGATTCAGTGCAACCATCAGTTCATAGCAGAAGCATCTATAGGGTGCGCTTCTGCGTCCATTTTGTTATTAGTTAATTCATTTGTTTTTAGGTAAAATATATCAGTTGTTGTGTATTAGTGATAGTGGCAGCAATTTGCTGTATTTTAAACAACATTAACATTATGTTCCTAGTGTTCGTGTTTTAATTGTGAGTACTGTTAATACATTTAAATTGGTGCGTTAGTGCGTGGAGGTGGAAATTATTAATTTAACTAAGAGCTGACTTCTAAGATATCTATCTTATTTTTGTGGAATTTCAGTCAGCAGAGATCACAAACTTAATTTGATCATAGATTCTTCCTTCATAGAAACACCATGTGGTTTTTTTACGTACAAAAAATGCTGTAGCGCTTCCCAATTTTCAAAACCGTCATGATTATTAATACCTCCCAATGTTTCACGAAAATAACATCGCGTATGTTTGTTACAGTTCTGATGACGTAACGAAAGACGCGGAGAATGACGTCGTTCGCTAACCTGACGCAGTCTCTAGCATCGAGCCTGCCACCGACGTCGACAGCCAGTGGCTCCGGGCACAGCTCCAACGACCAGGAGGACCCGCTTGCTATGACGCACATCATATGCAACCTCCTCGAGAACATGAATAAACCATCGAACCAGCAGCCCACACCTTCCGCCTCGGCACCATCCAGCGTGCCATACGATATTTGGGCACTGCCTGCGTCTAGCTCCGC
Source organism: Aporophyla nigra (assembly GCA_947507805.1). NCBI lineage: Eukaryota > Metazoa > Arthropoda > Insecta > Lepidoptera > Noctuidae > Aporophyla > Aporophyla nigra. The sequence goes on from OX382306.1 coordinate 6,823,960, forward strand.
GCAGAACCCACTTGGCCCCATAAGTCGTGAGTACAACGTTACCTCCAATAACAATCATAACCACAACCATAACCACAACCACAACCACCACCAGCATCAATCCAAAGAAGACAACTCGAGTGGCTCGCCCGGCACCTCGTCGTCGGTGTCCATCACCTGTTTCCGCTGCGAGGAGCGCACACCGACGACTCGCTGCCTCGAGTGCAACGATTTATTTTGTCACGAGTGTTGTCACAAAGTAACATCTGACTGCCAGCTGAGGGAGCACACGCTGCTCCCTATACACCAAATATCGCCCATTGGGGCCAGGCCTAATTCTGTGAATAACGAGAAAGAACTCATGTTTTGCGACATACACGGCGATCAGGTTAGATATTACTGTGAACCTTGCATCGTCTTTATATGTCAAGAGTGTACGTTGTGGGTGCATAAAGATCACAATTATACCCCTATTAAAGGTGCCCTTGACATGTGTCGTATCGGTGTTTTTAGAGCAATTGAAGACACGAAGACGGGAACAAAAGCTATAAAAACTGCCATAGATCGTGCTGTTGCCATGTCGAAAGCTTATGAGAAAGAAACCGCAGAGGCTAATATGAAGATAAGGAAAGCGATGCGATGTTATGCTCAGGCTATCGAAGATCGTGAAAAATATTTATTGGATAAAGTAGAAAAGATGCGTCAATCTAAAATGAATGAATTATCAGATCATATGAACACACTAAGAGGTATATTAGCTGGATTAGCTCATACAAATGAAACTCTAGTGCGTAACATCGATTCGGAAGGGATCGATTTGTTTATGGCGAAAGAAAAAGGAAGAGCTCAAGTCGACTACTTTTCCTGTATGTTTAAGAACATGTACGTAACAGAGGAACGAATCGTGTTCATCCCTCCTAATTACGACTTAGTAGACCAGTTGAAAAGACAGTGTGACGTACAGTCCGCGCCGTCTAGTTCACTGCATTCTCTCGGCTCTTCAACATCGATGCAGTCCCGCCAGTCCTTGCTACAGTCAATACAGTCGTCTCAGAATTTTCAGCATCTAAATTATAACATCTCCGGATCTAACAGCATTAGATCATTACCAGAGTATAGTGGACCGCACACGAGATCCGCTAGTTATTATGACCACAGCATTTCATCAAGTCTAGCCTTGGATTCTAACCCCGGCCGCGGAATTGGTCAATCGATACCAGGATTTTGGATGTCTGTGGCAGTAAGACCTACACGAAGCCCGGTTCCTGGTATTCCAATGTTCTCGTTCGCTCGCGAAGGGCAGGATGAAGGACAAGTATCCAGACCTTGGGGCCTGTGTGTAGATAGAGAAGGAAATATCATTGTTGCCGATAGAAGAAACAACCGTATTCAAATATTTAGCAGTAGAGGAGAATTCAAGACAATGTTTGGATCTAAAGGCACTGGGCCTGGAGAGTTTGATCTCCCGGCAGGCATCACCACGGATACTTACGGACGCATCATTGTGATTGATAAGGACAATCATAGAGTGCAAATATTCACATCTTCTGGTAACTTTATTCTTAAGTTCGGTTCATTCGGTAAGGAATGTGGACAATTCCAATATCCGTGGGATGTCGCTGTAAATACTTTAGGAAATATTATAGTGACTGATACGCGTAATCATCGCATTCAACTGTTTACCAGTGACGGAACGTACATTACCAAGTTTGTGTTTGAAGGTGCGAACCCGGCTAAAATGCTGAAAGGGCCTACGACTCCTAGAGGTGTGTGTTTTACGACAGCGGGCAACATTATAGTGTCGGACTTCGAGAATCATCGGCTATTAATGGTGGACCCGACTTTGTCTAAAGTGCTGCACTGTGTGGGTCGCGAAGGTTCCGGAATCGGTGAACTCAATCGCCCATCGGGTATAGTGACTGACGATGACGGACGCATCATAGTCGCCGATTCTAAGAACCACCGTGTGTTAGTGTTTACGTCAGAACTGCGTATTCTGTGGGCCGTGGACCTGAAGAGCCCCGGCCTGGACGACAAGGACCGGCCGAGCGACGTGGCGCTCACGCCCGAGGGCTGCCTCGTGGTGCTGTTCGAGACGCTGCCCGACACCGCGCGCGACATCTCCTCCCACGGCAAGCAATACATCAAAGTATATTAATATTATATTACTGTACCTAATGTTAAGGCCAACTAAGTTCGTGGACCTAAGGTCCGCCGTATTTTATTTTGTTTCGTTTTATTTGTGATTTATTTGACAATGTGCCAATTTTATTATTAACGTTTGGAAAAATTCAATCGAGCATAGCTTGCGCGGAGAGTCTTCGTTTGCCCATCGACCTATCGTGGATGTGCGAACCATGTTCTCCTTGAGTCCTGATGTATTTTTCGTTACCAGTACTTTGATTTTCGTTTCCGTATTTGACTAGTCTCTAAGGACCAAACAATGTTTGCAGTGTAATTTACGATGTAATTTAGATGCCGCAATTATAAATAGCTGTCATTATTGTAATCTATATAACTGTAGAATACACCAAACTCATAGTCGGTGCACTTAATATTTAATGTCGATTACTTATTAATGTACTCTCCGGTCCGATCCCCGCGATGTATCGCTAATATAATCGAATAGAGAAATCGTAAAGATAAACTATTATAGAGAATCACAATGTGATGTAAAAGATGTTTTTATGTGAGATAAATTAAAGGATAACTTGAAAAGTATTTTTCCACAATGTTACATTTTGCGTTTTTTAACTTGGTTAATTAATTGATGCAGACGTTGATATGTATTTTTATAATAAGTTATTTTGCATAATGATTTAGGTGCATACAATATTTTTATTGTAGTTAGGCGCGCGCTGTGGCAGTGCTCGCGCTCGGCTAGAATTATGTTTGTATTAGTTACTTCTTATCGCTCGAAGGCTTCTTCTGTTTTTTTCGCGGCTTGATACGATGGGATGTGAAAATGTATGGATGAGCAAAAGAATCAATGCAATAAAACTTTAAGACTGACTTTAGAAGACTGTCTTAAAGAAGTTGAGTTGCGCCGGCGCCGGGTCGACCGGCGGGCGGCGGCAGTCGCGGCTGGCGGTGTCGCGCGATTAAACCAAAATTCTAAGTATTATTGAAACACTTGGCAAATGTAAAAACGTACCTCGTTTGGGATCTAAGCTGATGATCTTATCGTCGTATTTGCTTATGAGACGTGATATTTTTATTTTCATACGTAAAATGTGAAAGGTTTTTTTTTAAATTTTATTTTGTAATTTTTCCTATGTCGCAAAACTTTGACTGCCGGCTTGATCGGGTTTATTAAACGTAATGTTAGAAATGAATTAGAGGTGAGTGAGGATGGTGTGACGCTCTATTAAACTGATTTATTTATTTTGGTAGTTAGTAAAATGCCTGTTGACGGCGTAAAGTCAACGTACGGTCACCAAGCGTACAACAGAAATCGGATGTTGTGAGTGCGTATAAGCTATTTCCACGCATTTAAGTCTTACTAGCTAATTTATAGATAGTCTTATCTAAATTAAAAATAATTTCAATTAATTTTATTTCGCGTGCTCGTTTACAAAATTATTCGTTTTAGTTCAAATATTATTCGTTAAATTCTTTTGAATAAAAAAACTAAAAAAAAAAAACTATTAAATCGATATGATATTCTTCAAAGCGTATGTTAGGTGACTTCGAGATAAATCCCTATGTGTTCAGTCAGTATGTGTTCACTTGATATAATTAATTGTTAGATAAATAATTTAAAACTAAGTTTAGTTGCATGCGAGACGGTTAAGTTAACACTCGAGTATCGTTGTGTTAGATTGTGTGCACTGTTTCTCCCGTCATGGTTTTCAATGATTTGACATACTTACCACCCTAGCATGAATCTGTTATTATTATATATGTATTATTATACTTATTTTATTTTTTTCTAACGTCAAGTCTCAAAAACAATGTCTGATCTAAGTTATCCTACAATTTATCGTTAACGAAAAAAAATATTGCGCAGTTTTTGATGAAATGTAGTTAGAGAATTGTTCAGTTAAGACAGATTGTATGAAAACCATGTATATTGTACGGGATTTAATCTTATATAGTATAATATCTTGTGTATGTATCGATAGCTGAGTGTGAGGAAAAGCTTTTGTTCGCAATATAAAGTTGTACATTTACGCCTGTGGCTTTGATTGAGATAGGCAAAAGTTTTAATTTCGCGCTGTGCCTCGTGCCTTGCCTCGAGGCAAGCTTACGTTTGAGGCTGTCTACTTTCCCGAGCAGGACTCCAAATGAGCAAGGAGGACATTTGTAGCAAACATAGTCCTAACGTTCCTTTTGCCTAGACTCCTCCGTTGTTTTTTGCCGAATCTTTTCCTCCATTAAGCTTTTGATTTGCGTATTATAATATGATATAATACTAAAGCGTGTTAGACCCCAAAATTTAAGTAAGTAAATCAAATTTATAGTGAATTGAAATAATCTTAGCTTCGATCAATTGAGAAGGCTTTCATGGATAAACTATACTTGCAAGTAGTAACTGCTTCGATGTACCCTCCTAATTATAGCTAATTGTATAAAGCAGTTCATTGAGTCTCAGCAGCAGCGCGACAAACATTGTGTTGCTTTTGGGACTTGTATTACCATTATTGCTTTCGATATGGACAATGAATAATTGTCATATTCGTAACTTGTACTGAGGAATTTATCGTAGTAGTTTGTCCATTAGCTCTTGTTATCCATTTGCGGTAATTTGCTCTTGTATATTGCGTAATCAACGCTAGAACTTTCTCCCGATAAATTAAACTAAAGCATAATAAAATTACTGTAAGTTACTATACGGTTAGAAATACATTTTCACGTTTGTACTTAGGATTATTCTAGAGTAAGTCTTCTTATAATATAATAATATGTGGTATTCCTAAAACTTCGATGCTTCAAACAAAAATTTTCTAGTAACGGTGTGGACACTAGACATAAATTAAGGTACTGATAATTATAGATAACGTTGACTGGAATATGAGTCTGAAATTAAATACTTAAGATGGGAAAATTATTGTTTGAAGTCTAATTATGTGTCACAAGACGTCGGTAGAATTATTGGGTGAGTTTTATTTATTCGTGGTCTAAGGACGCTCGCATTGGTACGGTTTTCGCAATTATTAGCAGTCTTTCCCCTAATAGAATAAGTAAACAAATATATAACTTACATAATATTCTTATACGGTGCACTGTGTGTACTGTCAGCGCTTTAAGCCATATCGGAGAGTACAATTTTGTAATGAAAACCCTGTCCGACCTGAGATGGGCCTGCCTAGTCAAACTTATACAAATATCAACAAATTATAAAGGTTAGTTGACGCTTCTGTCAAGCTAGTAGAGCAGAAGCGTGGAAAGGAAACAAGATGGCGTATTTTTAAATGTTGCCTATACTTGTCGCATTTATTTTTTAAAAAATCCTTAGTTTGGAATTCACCCGATGTACCGAGTGAATGAATAAAAAACAAAGTGCAATTTTTGTCTAAATTGGCCTAAACCTGGCACATTTTCATGAGTGTCGCACGCTTATAGTACGGTGCACCTCGATCAGAGTGTCCATGAAAATGAATCATACATTTGCCTGCAACAATATCCTATTATTATTTATTTTAATCTTCAATTTGTTTATGCAAAACATAAATATGTTGTAAAGAGCCCAATTACTACCTTCATTGCTCGGACAGGCGTTTTATTACATGCAGTTCACATAACCCAGAAACATTACAAAGTGAATACTTCTGGTTATCAGGTACAATTGTGTAGTAACTTTTTCAGCTAATAATTATTATTGTAATCACATTTATCCCACTTAAAGTGAATTTATTCTTATTCAGCATTTCGTAGTTTGGAAGCAAAGCTTCTCTTAGGCTAAGTACGGCGTTCTGTATCATGTAATGTAACATAGCTAACGTAACGAAGTGCCATGGACCCGCGCATTCCATTACTCATAGACGATCAGTCATACCCCTGTAATAGAATGCTCGGTTACCAACCAATGATTATCTGATCACTGCCATAGAATAAGTCTCTTTGTTTGACCTTTGTTCGTTGAACGTCCATGTAACATGTTACAATACAGCGCTGATTACATTACACGTTGCACAAGCATGTATCCATTATAACCTGTTGCAGTTAACGCATTTGGAATGTACATAAATAGACTTATTATATTTTCTTATGCAGGAATGTAAATAAAATAGTGTGAATTGTTTACCTTAATATAATAATAAGATGATCACGTACCTATATAATAACACCAACTCAAGTTAGTTTAAATAGTTAAAGCGAAAGCCGTGCCGAGCAACGCGTTGTAGTTAGGTTAAATATGTGCAGTGTCTTGCGTCTTAACGGTGTTGACGAATTCCGCATATGAATTAATAAATAAATATTTATCCTTTCCAGTAAGTGATGGAATTAACGTTTACTTTTTGTTCAGTGCCATTATTAAAGTATTACGTTATTTTTAAAATAATGTGTTGCATGAAATGCATTTTTTATCATTATTATACTTTCAATATTTTTCTTGATTTCGATCACAGTATGTTTTTAGCCGACAACGAATCTCATAATTATAGTAAATACTGATTCTATTGTCGTTTGAAACTTAGGTAACGGATTTGCAAAGCAACTCCCTCCATCTTGCGTCTGGTGCACTCCTAGAGTGCCGCCGGCTTGTCGTGAACGAAGTTTTAAATGATCCGTGTGAGTGCTGTGTCAGAGCCCTTTGTACACGGAATGGCAGGTGACATCTGGAAGGGTATGTTACGCGCTGATCTTTGACTACCACATAACTATAATACTAGTTACCTTTGTTCAGAGTTGTAAATTATCATTTCATCAAACTTGTCGAGTATTTAGCAACTAGACCTGAGGTCGTTATTGTACAACCGAGCTGAAAGCTGCTGAAGCATTACTTAATTTTATGTCTGCATTTAATTTTGATATAATTTGGTTATGTTTTATTTAAAATGATTTTGTAACTCAAATGGTTCTGTGGATTCGCAAAGTGTGTTTACTTGTTTTCGGACTGAAATAAAAGTAATGAGAAATGAAGTGTCGCGTTTAAAATTGTGCTGAATCAGGAAGGCATACAGTTAGTTACGTACCGACCGATTGCCCTTAGTAAACATACTTCGGTGATGATCACAAAATCAAAATGTACAATTTTGTCGTGAAGCGATGTGAACTTTGTGAAATCTGCTAGCTGCTAGCAGTATAATTGTGGTTTTGTGATAAATACAATAAAATTGAGAACTAAATAATATTGGAACTTAATGATAATTTTTGTACAAGTTTTTGATGTCTATCACGACGATTGTAAAAGCATTCGGAGCATTCAGCAGTTAGTCTAGACACGTCACAATGTTGTGGTAAGGGTGTGGGAGCGAAGTGAGACGCAACACTAAAACTGCATAATAATAATGATACAATTATGAGATTTTAGCGAATGTAATAAGCCATTTTCGTGCTATTTTTGTAACTTTAACTAGGAGCTTGTGTTGTGTTAGTCTTAGTGTAGGAATTATGTGCATCCATCTTCCCTTCGCGGGTGTCCCTGCAGACGAGGTCGCTTCTTACAACAGATAGCGCATAGACAAGCCAGCAAACGTATGACACGTGACAGTTGGCAGCTGTCGAAATGTCACGTGATCCAGCCGTGGCAGACACAAGTCTGGCTTTTCTATTCGTTGTCATCACACCTAATGCACCATGTCTACTAGCAAGTTTTATTGCACAACTTAAGGTCCGCAGCTAACTTGCTTTATGGAAACATTCACAGGAAGTTGGGTTGCTGAGAGCTTTAACAACTTATCGTCCGAGTCACCGACTTAAGACCGTCAGAGTCAAATTACTGATGTCAAGCACAAATCTTGTCTGTGGGCACCGTGCATTTGATTGTTTGAAGCGATGCTTGCTTTGCTTCTTTAATCACTAGTCTCGAGAAGACAGGCAGTGGACCACTACATCATGAGCAAAGGGTGGATGAATGATATTGTCAATATCAATGTGTAACAGTAAGTAGTATTTTTGTACACGTGACTCGCTGGGCGCTAGGACCAACTTGTTTGGTCCTTACTCCCAGCGAAGCACTTAGTGGTGTTCAAAGATCAACCATAAACTACCTCTTTTTTTTTGTAAAGTTTTTAAGACTGACGGTAAGAAGTAACCATGAATGGTGGAATGGTGGTTTGATCACCGCTTTAGAAGCCTGTTGTCTACTATTTTTGATTAAATTTTTAGTTTTCTCTAGAATGTAATCGTAGAAGCGTCCATAGCACTGTCACGTTTAGTTTGACTCGAGCATTTGCATATACATATATCCATGTAGTGTAGTTCAGCTTACATTTGTCATAGTGAGTGGACAACAGTCTTGTTCTATTATAAGCCCCTAGCGGGAATGGCTGTGGAGGTGGCTGTAACCCGCGCCGCCCAATCAGCGGCTATTAGTGGGCGAGCGTGGACGACAGAAATTGTGACTGGAGTAAGGGTCACAGATATTTCCGCTAGATTATATTATCTACCTTAGCTTACGTAATTATTGTAATCATCTCTAATGTGTGTAATGAGACTGAATTTTTTTTTTAGTGTTCCTATATTTTAATTTAGACTATTTTATTGCCTACCGTATTTCATTAACTTTATTTTTTACCTTCGATACATATTCATGCATCATTACATAACATTACATTACATTCATCCTTATAATCCTATCAATTTATGTACGACGCTATATAATGTCAAATTTTTGAAATTTTTTAAATGAATTTTGTATGAGAAATTAATCAAGTGATTGATAGAAAATGGTCTTTTATTTTACTCCACACACTTGCCCTGCCGCAGTCCTGTTTAAAAGAAGAACGCTCACTTCTATTCTTTATACTAAAATGATATTTTTAAAAGCTAGGTGTATACATTTTAAATCTGGTCCTTTGGTAAATGGTTCACTGATACAAAATTCAAATTACTTATAACCAGTAAACTAAGTAGATTATTTAATATATGTAGGTGTAAGGGACATCGATGCGCAAACTGTTACTTTGTATTTAAACGTTAATAACCTGACAACAAAAATCCTTCTGACTTTGAGTCCCCTGTCGAAGTCAAAACCTTTATATCAATCAGGCACTTTAAGCATTTTTCAATGTGATAATTCACAAGAAAATAAAAATGAATTGATTCCTGTTGCCTGTTTTAAAGTGTAGTTTTGTCTGAAAAGGAATTCGCAAGAAATTCCATAGGTACATAGTACAGGTCTAGAATCATGTATGTAACAGTTTTGGCGTCGCTATCTCTTACATCGTGTATATTTTTTAAACAAACGTAATGTTAATTCTGAAAATATAAAGTCGTGTCTAGCATGAGCATAATCAAACTATAATTTTCCCATTGCTGGGACACAGGCCTCTCAGTGGGCCTGATAGGGAGTAGGTGGATGTCATATATCTTCGATTTTTTTGCCAGAGTCCGAATCCGTGACCATCACGTTAGATATGCTTGTTACAACTAGGCCACCAGCCACCGCTGTTCTATGGATAAACCATAACCAAACAGATTTTAAAAGTCTGGTTGGTATGTCTGTCTGTTTGTCACGTCAGTGTCAAATTGTATGACATAGGTATTAGATGGCGTTAGCAGTTATGTAATTATTTTCCTATTAAAGTTGAGCAGGCTAAATAAATAAATAGTTAAATCTATTATAATAATAAGGTAAGTAACGAGGGACGTCGGATATAGTTAAAGTTTACTAAGAAACCGTTAGGTGGCAATTTAATTTGATAAATAAAATTTTTGTTTTTTATTAATTTAATTTAATTCTTAAACATCCATCGGTGTCTTACTAAACTCCAACTGTATCTGACGACCCTGGTTACTTATCTCTTTTGGTGACCGTACTGCAGTCTGAGTCTGTACTGAGTTTTTAAAGTAATAGAATATTTTAACACTGACCGGGATGGGTCATCAAATCAGTGCAATGTTCTCCAGTTTGGGCAGATTCTTTGAGTATCCTGTGAAGCGGAAACCTATCTGTTTCTACAGACAGGAGGACTTTAGTGCAACAGGTAAATAAACAATCAGAACTGCTAAAAATGTGTAGTCACAACCACAACTAAGCCTAGGTTCGATTCCGAGGTTTATTCAGTGAGCTGTTGCCAAAGGCCAAAGGCCAAAGGCCATTGGTACATGGGTCTTTATAACCTCTGGCTGAATGTGGGAGTAGATAGGTACTATACAAATACACGTCTGCATAGTCTTTTCAGAAATACAGGTGTGATGTTATGTCTAAGTATGAAGGAACTGACGAAGGTACTCAACACCACTGCCAATAATTATTTACGCCATCTGAGTTTTCTGAAGAGAATCTGTAGGTTAAACTATAAAGACATCTGCAAACAGATGCGACGCGACTCTGGTGGAACATAGACTGCTTCTCCCGCTGACTTTTATTGACTAAAACCCACCCGTGTTCCTTCAGTTACCTATATGCCCGGGCCACGGTAACTCTTTCGAATGGATCTCGCGACCCTGGCAGGGTTGTCCTCAGATATTATTAACAATTTTAGGCTAGTCGCGTAGCACGTCTGCGGTAACCTGTATACAAATAATTCTGTCAACAATAGGTGAACCTCATAAGAAAGCAGCTGATCAGCAGAGGAACATTCAAAATGACTACGACAAGCTAGTCGATTTGTTCTACACGCGACTGGCCGAGCAACGCCAGTATAACCATGTAAGATGTATTACAAGTATGTGTTTGTTTAGTGGATAAGGAAATTCTATACTTTACACCCTCTTGACGAGCAAAAAAGCTTCTCTACCCTGAGTAGGATTATCACGTCATGAGTATAACTTTAATAACACCACCCCATTTCTTCCTGTGGGTGTCGTAAAAGGCGACTAAGGGACTTACTAGAGAATGGGCAGCAGCGTTCTCTATGCATTTTACCACCATACTGCGATCGCCAACCCGCCTGCCAAGCGTGGCGATTATGGCAAAGCCCCCCAAATTGGGGGAGGCCTAAGTCCAGCAGTGGACGTCTTACGGCTGGAATGATGAGTATAACTTTGAGGGGCTTGTGGTATATAATAACAGCTGCACGGGTCGATCGGTCATGTAAAAGCTACGCTTGCCGCGGTTGGTCCGTGGATGACAATCTTTACACACCAAGACCACTCCGTGCCCAGAAAAGCAAGTTAAGCCGTTGGTCCCCGTTGTCATTGTCATTGTCGGCTGTCACTGAAAACGAGCGCTTGGGCTTTTCTCGCATAGGGTCACAGCATTATGCTGAGTGATGGCGTTTTGCGTGGATGTGACGCATATTTTCCCACCCCTTATTTTTTATTTCTGTATGTTTTTGGTCTTTCTGTGCGTCATGTTTGCCGCAAATAAACTTATTTTCTTTCTTTCTTTTCTTTCTTTCATTCTTGGACCTTTGACAGTCGTTACGAGTCGTCAGAAGCCCGAATCTTTGACCACCTACTAAGATATATCGCACCTATTACCCAATAACTGGTTGTGGAGGTCAGATAGACAATCGCTCCATGTAAAATACTGGTTTTCAGGTGCATCCAGTTAGGACTGGAACCCGACCTCAACATAGTTGGCGCCGATTTTTTAGAGAAAAAGCTAAAATCTATTTTAAGTCCTGAAATTAGCTCACTTTTGCAAATATTCAAAGTAAAAATTGCTTACGCAACTTCTGTAAGTTTTATTGTGACGCACATGCGTCTCAACTCTCGTGTGACTGCCGGCCGCGTGTTTACAAACTTTTTAAGCACACCCCCACAAGTGTTGGCATGAACACGCGTTGTAAACACGCCGCTACGTCATTGCCGGCTAACACGTGTTTTATTCGAAGACTTCTAGAAAACAGGTGATATTTTCCTCGTTACGCTAATCACGTGTACAAATACATTTAAATATACTAGGTCGCCCAGTCGACGAAATTCGACCATATTTGCACTCTTTCTGCACTTCTGCTCCATATAAACTTTCACTGTGCCAAATTTCATACTGCTCCGACCACGTAATTTTCGTAAAAACGGGTACTAAGTTTTTGCTTCACGTATTAATATAAAGAAAACATAAATCTCTTTCGTTTAGACTGCTATCCGCCTTTTTGCAACAGGGCAAAGTAGGTATGGCAAAACTTGGTTCATTGCCAGCATAACATCAGTAGGTACCTCTCCAAAATAAGTTTTCGAGAGTCAAAATACCATCTCCATTTGGGAGATGTATCTCATGTCCGCCTACTATTTTTTACCGTACCTAAAAATAAATGTGTAAACATCTAGGAGATGAAAGAGAAAGATCGCCGGTGGAGTATGCAGAAGGTGGTAGAGCGATTCCCTGGCTGGAACGAGGTGACCATTGCAAACCTGCACAGCCTGTTCCTACTCTTTGACAACCAATCCAATGGCATGCTGGGATTTGATGATTTGTTAGTGGCACGTTTTATGATTTTTTTGGCTCGCAGTGTAGCAATAGGTATTTACCTACGAATATTTATAAACGTGCCCCGTGTGTCTCGTGGCCGCAAGCGCAACTGCTGAGCGATTGGGTCCTGGGTTCAATTCCCGGGACGGGCAAAGTGTTATTGGGTTATTCCATTAGGAAACCACGTTAGCGTGCAAAATTAACAGTCCGTTTACTGTGTACTGGGCAGCGTATTTCCATTCTGTACAAGGCCAAAACGCAACCATAGGAATCTGCTCGCGTATATTTTGTAATGCATTTTTTAAACTTGTGATTACAATGTATACACGAATTTTGCGTACTACTCGTATATAGTTTGTAACGTAGACGCGCACGTGCATCTTTCCAATTTATACAAGGCCAGAATGCCATCATAGGAATTTGGTAGGACTTCTGATTGCCGGGCTTCGATTTAAGGGGTGTTACGGGAGGAGGGGGGAGGTGCCTCTCCTGTGAAGGAAAAGTTTCGAGCCCCCCCCATTTTTGAGAAATTTGGTTGTTAATATTCTAACCTAACTTTCGAATTTTCGTGTATCGATATCGATTTAAAGGCCGGAAGAGGTGTAGGGTTGACGAATAAAATGAAGGGGAAGTAGCAACGCTCGACACGACACTTCGCTGACAGGGCTCGTCAACAGAATCAAGGCGTTTCCATAGGAGGTCACAGTTTTAACTTAACCTAACCTCCCCAAACCATGTCGTTTCTGGCACTCGCCGGCCGCTGCCGCGGCACCGCTCGCTTCGCTCGCTCGGCTCGTGCGTAGGAGGTCGCAGTTTTAACCTAACCTAACCTAAACTCCCCAAACCATGTCGTTTCTGACACTCATCGGTCGCTCGTCTATACCTACAGGTTTAGTTTGCATGCGGAGTAGCACTGTATATTATGGAACAATTTAGTTACTTTGGCCACTACAAAGTATACACGAGTATTTGCGTACTACTCTTGTATAGATTGGAAGACCTTGATTAAAAAGTGATTTCCAATCTATACGCGACTAGTTTCACACCCTTGCGTTCTAGCCTTGTACAGATTGGAAATACGCTACTGGGCAAGTGTACACCTGCACAGAAATAGGAAATAGTAGTTATTTTGTGCACCTTGTTTTGTTTACTAACAAATTACTAACACCTTTTAATTTTTTTGTGTGTACTACTAACAACCCTACTAACGCTATCTTTGTAAAATGTATGGACGTATGTCTGAAATAAAGATAAATGATTAGTTATTAAGGCGTTGGTCCTGCGCCTAATCTTTCTCCGGTCGTGTCGGATTGTCGTCTAATCGGGAAATAAGAGTGATTGGACCTGTGTCTGCGCCAGTCTGCGCACACACCTGTGCACTGTATATCTCCGGCGTAGATTCAAGTTTCCTTGAGATTGGCTGTCGAAATTCGGTCTGTAAGACTCTTTTTTAAGGTGCAGTGTGTACGCATGACTATTCGACATTAGCTATATGACGTGCTTTGTAATAAACCAAATTATGTAGGTACAGATAATTTGTGCAAAATAGGCTACAAGCAGTTTCTGAATGTTCTTATTTTTATTAACTAAAACGCTGGTGACGCCATGAGCGAGATGATCCGACTATCATATTTCCTACTTTGTAAACAGCCTATGTTCAGCACAGGATACTACATTAGGTACCTATCCAAGTATCCAAAAACTAGAGAATTAAATTGGCATTGATTTAAGAACCTACCCATTTTCTGCTTCCTTATAATAATATACAGGGTGTGGCGTAAGTAGTGGTCCACCGTTCAGGATTCGATGAACCAGATAATTAACTATAACAATTAAAAACTTTAAACATTTTTACCCAAGCGTTCCGAAAATATTTCATTTTTGTCTTTTATTTACGAAACTACTCTATCTAACTCTACCTTTTATTACATATTTGTTTGTAGTTTCAACAAAAACCATTATTTTTTCATTTTGATTTCTGTTAATTACTGCTGAATACTAGAGCTATCATGATAAATTATGATTTTTTATGTAAATTCAGCTCTTTTGAAGAAAAAGTTGGTTCTTCTCTAATTTTAACCCCAATTTTTAACACACCATCAAGTTCAAGAGCAATTTTTGTACAAAAAATATTTGTGTAAAAATGGTTAAAACTTTTAATTGTTATAGTTAATTATCTGGTTCATCGAATTCTGAACGGTGGACCATTACTTACGCCACACCCTGTATATAATATAATAGTATTATATTTTAATTTCCGTCGGCCCCATTTAGCGGGGCAGTGCTAGAGAGTCTGGGCGATGAGAGCGGCATGGAGGTTCGCAAAGAGAAATTCAACTCAGCAGACACGGACAACGACGGCTGGATCACGTATGACGAGTTTCTATCGGTAAGCTCATCAATAACGCACTTTTGTATTGCGGGCGCTGATCAAGTCGGTATATCTAATATTTCAGAAGTTTGTCGGAAGTGGTATGTGCAGTCCGAACGCCGCGCACGTCTTTCCCACACCTTTAACTTTAATCGTTCGTGATCTTATTGATTCTAGCAACAAGTAATTTCTTCGTTCAAACTAATTTTCCTGTACATGATTGCATCACGTCTATGGCGTCTACGAAACGTCCCCACATTGTAGGCCAAGTGGCTAAGTAGCGTGTAGTCTAGTAGTAGTAGTACACGATTACGTTACGTAACGATGGCTACGCCGGCCGCTACGACACTACGCAACGATGTCTACGCTGCTACGACAACCTCGACGCTGCTACGAAACGTCTACGACGCTACGCAACGACTTTACGTCCCTACGACGACGTCTACGACACTACGAAACGATCTACGTGTAGGTACTATGTCGGGTCTACGTCGCTACTATGACGTCAACAACGCTACGCATCAAAGACTGCACAGCTACAACGGTGTCAACGAAACGAGGAAGCCGCTGCGACGGTGTCTTGGTTGCGTCTACGGAACTTCGACGCGGTGAAACGTCAACGTAGCGTCTACGTGAAGTCTCGTTTAAGTAGCGTCTCCTCGACGTCTGCGCTGCGCATTTTATTACTTTACGCTGGAGGAATGCTCATTGTTACTCCTGGTTCACTCTCATCTGGCATCATGTTGAGTACATTGGATTGCCAAGTCCTCGATCAAAAAATCTTTGTCATTTATTCACAATTGTTTTCAGTTGGTGTACAACTTCAACCCTGGAGAGGAAGGCCGTGTTGCCGGTCTGGCGGTTCTGTGCAATGACGTCGCGGAGAACATACAGTTTGTGAGCAACCTCACCGTCGGTGAACAGCTCGAATATGGACTGTTTTAAATATACTTACTTATTATCTTTTATAATGTTTTATTGCGTAACTGTTCATTATATTTAAGGCTCGTTTCACAAATATAAAGCGACACTTTAAGAAAAAGGCGCTGTTGAATTTTTATCGCTCGGTTTAGTGCTGAAAGTTGAAAATACAACAGTGCTTTTTTGTTTAGGCATTCATTTAGGTGTCACCGTAAGTGTAAGTGAAAACGGGTACATATGTATGTGTAGCAGATAATTCCCTGCAGTGTTCGCAACGGGACAAGACCTTAGCTATAAAGCTGGGCCGCAATGGTAAAACGATTGAGATCCTACAGCAGTTACGATTAGTCTAACAATATGATGAGCAGTAGCAGCCCCGACTTACGAGTTGTTGGTCGCGGGTTCGAACCCAGGCAGGCTCTTTAATTTGTGTAAATAATTTCATCACTACTACTTCCAAAACCGTGAAGGAAAACATCGTGAGGAAACCGGCATGTCCTAGAACCAAAAATTCGAAGACATTTGATATATATCAACCCGCTCTGGACCCGCGTGGTAGATTACGGCCGCTCCCTCTCACAGAGGAGAGACCTGTGTCCCAACAGTGGGAATAATATAGGCTGATTACCTATGCTAAACAATAATATAATTATGGTAGGGGCCGCCACACAAAAGTGTCGTGTTGATTTTTTCGAGAATCGCCGTTCGCTCAATCGCTATTACCAGTAAGACCGCTGCCTTAGGGAATGCTAAACTAAATGAAAAGTGTCTGCATTCCCAGACCTTTATTCAAAACCCTCTCAAATTTCACATCGCTAGGCCTACGGATTGTCAAAATTTAGAAGACAGATCAATAGGTTGTCGACCTATGATCAAGCGGTGGCAGTGACGGTCGCGTTACCAAGGGCAAGGCCCTCGTTTCCAAAAGCGTACCCCGCGTTTCTCTGATCCCTTAGATCACACCCTTCCTTTATACCCCTCTGGTTCAACCGGTCAAGCCTGCACGGGACACCACGCCCCTTCATGACGAATACAATGGTATTTTTATTGAAAGTTACTTACAATAATGCACTATGTTCAGATATTGAGCTGTTAGTTAAAATGACGGTGGGCTATAGATAGCGAGAGCAATACAATTCTTGATATTTTTGGAAATCACAAGACAAGTCGTCGTCTAGTGTTAGGTTGTTTCCATTATTCCTACTATGAATTCCTGCCAGTATGTATCATATATTGAGAATTTCACAGTTTACCTACCAAATTTTGATACACGGATTTCATATAATTACTACCAGTATCTAGGAATAATGAGAAAACAATTCACAGTTTTCCTACTGATAAGCATTAATGACAGGAATAGTCGGAACAACCCGTTGCGTTACTTACGAGTCGTTACGACAAACAAAAAGTCGGTGTATTGATTAACAGTTTTAATCTTAAACATAGTAGTATTGAAGTCTTCTGTACAAATATAACAGATTCCTCACTCACTGCTAGACAGCCTAAACTACTATAAGTCCACGAACGCACGTATGTAAAGATAGAGCGGGGGTATTTTTTCGCACACTGTATTTGCAACACACTGCTAAGCGCGGAGAGTTGAAATTCCAACAATATATTTTTTCGACGCACTGTGAATCGAGCATTAGAAGCCAACAGTGTTCACTCTGTTGAATTCTCAATTCTCGGTTCACCTGCGAGAGTTCAATTTCCATTGCACGATAAAATGCCGCCGCGATAATTTTACGTTCGTACGAACGAGATTTAAGTAACATTTCAGTTAGACTGGTCAGAAAATGAATTATGTTCCATAGCGAGTGCTGAACTGTTGTAATAAAAGGAGTTTTCAAAACTGGTCCTGTGTAACACACTTTCAATAACAGATCCGAAAGATTTTTAAGGACATTGCTAATTCATTGTTTCATGTTTGAAAAATACGTCTGGTCAACAACGTAATTAACGCAAGGAATTTTGTGGTACTGTTAAAATTAAAATTACTGTAAAAATGTTAAAATTAATTCCGTGTGGAGTCGGACGTAAAAAATAGCACCATCTCATTTCTACCTGTAGTGTCGTAAGAGGCGACTAAGTGCCTTACTAGAGAATGGGCAGCAGCGGTCTCTATGCATTGTACCAAGTTACTGCCATTGCCAACCCGCCTGACAATCGTGGCAATTATTGCAAACCCTCCGAAATTGGACGAGAGCTTTGTCCAGCAGTGGATGTCTTTCGGCTGAAATAATGATGATGTTAAAATTAAACGCATTGTCTAAGTGTGTTACACAAATACCCTACTGATCGGATAAACTGTCGTCAATAGCGGAGCTGATCATCATCACTAAGCGAGTCCACATCGCTCAGCTCGTTAAGGCTGGGGTCACACGCGAGGCACCGTGCGCCCGCCTCCTTCCAGCACTCCGCACAGTACACAAATGGACATCTGGGTTCGCAGCAACGGTGCCAACGACTTGATGACTGCTGCCCTGAAAATTCATGTAATGTAGTGGGGGTAGGCAGAAACAACGAAACGTCACCTACTACGATCCTTACATACTCTTTTTGCCTCGTTTAGGTTCATGCATCTGGTCATATACACACGCCGGTTATTTCTTATCGACCAACTTATATTTTCAGTTTGTTTGTTTGTTTTTTACACGTCATGGAACATAATAGTTATAACACATACAATCTAGAATTAGGTTATATTACATAAAACTAGACAAAAATTGATGAAATTAAAAGATTAAACAAAATTAGATAAAGGTAGATAAAATTAGATAGCATTGACTTAATAAAAGTAGATAAAATTACGTAACATTAGATAAAAT
The DNA here is from genome assembly GCA_947507805.1 of Aporophyla nigra. NCBI lineage: Eukaryota > Metazoa > Arthropoda > Insecta > Lepidoptera > Noctuidae > Aporophyla > Aporophyla nigra. The sequence goes on from OX382306.1 coordinate 6,842,528, forward strand.
TAGATAGAATTGGGATAAATTGGAATATAAAATTACTAGCTTCTGCCCACGACTTCGCCCGCGTCAAATTTTTGTTCCCCTGACCCTTCCCGTCGCATCGAATTGCCTGCCAGTTTTCGTTCATTTTTCGTTGCTGCTACGCTCCTTTTGACTGTAGCGTGATGTTATATAGCCTTTCTCAATAGACAGGCTACCCAGCACAAAAATATTTTTTTAATTCGGACCGGTAGTTCCTGAGATTAGCGCGTTCAACCAAACAAACAAACTCTTCAGCTTTATAATATTAGTATAGATTAGTTTCAAGACTGGGCAATCTATTTGTCAGGCTTTTCAGAATACTTCCATTCTACTTTTCTCTCCAATCCCAGTGTTAATGAGCCGATCTCTTCACCTTTTCTCTTTAATGATTCGTCGAACCTAACTCCTGATATCTACAGCATCGTCATCGATATCGATGAATTAACTAACTTGCTTCATAAGTTTGATACATGCAAATCGGCAGGTCCTGACAACATCCCATCCAAACTCCTTGTTCGGTGTGCACATTCGATAGCGCAACCCATTTCAATTTTATTCAGAAAATCTTTGAATACCTGCATTGTGCCGCAAATATGGAAATCTGCGTTTATAACGCCCATACATAAAAAAGGTGTCAAAACAGAAATAGTGAATTACAGACCGATTTCTAAACTGTGCATTATAGCGAAGGTCTTTGAAAGAATAATATTTAATCAGGTTTATACTGCTCTGAAAAATTCATTTAGCTCGTTCCAACATGGTTTCTTAAAAGGGAGGTCAACTGTCACGAACCAGATTCTCCTTAACGATTTTATAACCAATGCCATGTGCAACGGTAAGCAGGTTGATGTGGTTTATACAGACTATAGCAAAGCCTTTGATCGAATTGATCATAATATTCTAATATCTAAGTTAAATGGCATGGGAATTCGTGGCGATCTACTCCGATAAAAAAAAAAAAAAAAATATAAATCTTTATTACTAAAATAAGAGGTACAGTAAATCTCCTTGAAAATAGATTTTTTTCTTCTGTAATTTGCACTTAAGTGTCAAAGGAGTGCTTTGGCATTCGTACTAGGATGACCCTGTATCACGAATGCCATCACCTTCCTCCGGACCAACTAGAATAGTTCCTAATACTATACAATATTATTTTGAAAAAGAGATGTACAAAAATAACAATAAACTTATTTAAATTTATAAACAAAAGGAGTATGTGTGTATATTGTGTATACGTGTGTAGGGGTGTGTGTATCTGTGTGTTTATGAGGTGTGTGTGTGTGTGTGTGTGAGGGTGTGTTTGTGTGTGTGTGTTTGGCAGTGTGTGTCCAAAAGGGCAGAAGGTATGCGTTGGTGAGAGAGTTAGCTAACCCACTAATTGAATGAGTTTCTCAGAGTCATCATAAGTGAGACCTATCAGCCAGTCCTTTACAGCGTTTTTGCATTGCTGGTGGGTAAGCAGGCAAATATTTAGAATGGCATTGAGTTTATTGTAAACCCGTGAGCCCAGTATCCAATAATGCCTCTGAGCAAGTGCAGTTCTATGTCTGTCTGTGCTGCACACTCTTGTTCTTTTGCGCTTTCCCTGTCGTAGCTGTAGGGAGTGTGGTATAGTGGCATGTTTGCGCAATATTATTTGGAGCACAAAAAGTTGTCTAACAGTCAAGACCTCACACTCTTTGTAGAGAACTGCGGTAGGATACCTGAAGGGTTTCCTGCACATGACTTTAAGGACCGATCTTTGTGCTCTTTCCAGACGTAACATATTTACTGCAAAGGTGCCACCCCAGACCGAGATACAGTAGCCCACCAATGATTGGGCAAGCGCAAAGTACACCGTTTTCAGTGTTTTAATATTTGCCACTGATCTAAGTTTCTTGAACACAAAAATGAGTTTACGAATACGGGGGACAAGTTCATCAATGTGCTTCTTCCAATTTAGCAAACAATCGACGTGGACTCCAAGATATTTTATGTTTGGTGTTCTTTTAATGCAAATGCAGTTACAATAAGGCTTGGCAGAATCACAACAATGCGCCTGAATTACATACGTGTCTGGTTGAGGTTGACTTCTTTGCGAAAGGGAGAAAGTCACGAATGAGGTTTTGTCTAGGTTAAGCGTTAAAAGATTGCCAGATAGCCAATACATAACAATTCTCAAGGTGTCTTCCGCATAAACCTTTGCCTGTTCCCAGTTCTGACCATCAATGAGCAGTGCTGTGTCATCGGCATATGACAAGATTTTTTTATGAGGCAGTGTTAACATGCATAAATTGTTTATGTAAATTAAGAACAAAGTTGTTGGTTGATGGTTTTCCTCTTACCTTGTCAACAGGTCCCAAGCAGTAGTACTCAATAAATATATTTCTAGCTGGGTCCCTGTTCCTAGTGGAGTCCCGCAGGGTTCGTTGCTCGGTCCATTGCTATTTATAATCTACATAAACGACATCGACTCTTGCTTGACTTCATCCAAACTTTTGTGTTTTGCTGATGATATGAAAATTTATACCACAATTTCATCATAAATGGACGTAGTGTGAATGAATGACCAGAATGATCTGAGTCACCTAAAGGACTACTGCCTGAAAAATAATCTGGATCTTAATCCCGCTAAATGTGCGGTTATTACGTATTCTCGGAAGTGGTCAATCATTGCTACATCGTATACCCTGGGCGATCAAGTTCTTCCCAGATTAAACTCCATCCGTGATCTGGGGGTTCATCACGATTCCAAGCTCAGTTTTGAAACATACGTTGACGCATTAGTCGCTAAAGCCTCAAAATCACTGGGTTTCATAATGCGGTTATCCAAGTGCTCCACTCAAGCCAAAACTCTGAAAATTGAATATTGTATTGGGTTGTTCGATAATTATTAATGTCGTTTTTTCTCATAGATGGTTTGAACTGCAATTTCACGTAGTAGTTATTGCGTGGCTTACATTATTATATACTATTTTAAAGATTATACTTTAGACTATCCTTAGTCAAAGACTGAGCGTCATTAGTAAAAACAAGTTGGTTAAAAATTAAGTTGAAAATGTACAATCAAAGAGAGCATTATCGGCATATTTTATTGTTTTATTTTCGAAAGGGCAAAAATGCGGTGCAAGCTCGGAAGAAATTGAGTGAAGTTTATGGTGAGGACTGCCTTACTGAACGCCAGTGTCAGCGTTGGTTTGCTCGCTTTCGCTCTAGAGATTTTAATGTGCAAGATGCATCACATACTGGTCGTCTAACCACTACTGATGACGACAAAATAAAGACGTTAATCGAAACTAACCGGCGTATGACAACACGAGAGATAGCAGAGAACCTCAACATATCGAATTCAACCGATTACTTGCACTTAAAACAGCTTGGTTATTTAAACAAACTGGATGTTTGAGTTCCTCATGAACTAAACGAAATCCACCACACCAAACGCATTAACATATGCGACTCTTTGCTGAATCGTAACCAAAACGACCCATTTCTAAAAAGAATCATAACGGGTGATGAAAAATGGATTGTTTATGATAACGTAGTCCGAAACCGATCATGGAACAAGCAAAATGAGCCCCACAATCGACATCCAAAGGCAATATTCACCAAAAATGATTATGCTTTCTGTGTGGTGGGAATACAAGGGTATAGTCTACTTTGAGCTGCTTCCAAGAAACCAAACTATAGATTCAAATGTCTATTGTCGTCAACTATCTAAATTGAATGAAGAAATCAAGAAAAAACGCCCTGGACTGGCCAATCGCAAAGGCGTGATATTCCATCATGATAACGCCAAACCCCACACCTCTTTGATAACCTGTCAAAAATTAACAGAGCTCAATTGGGAACTGATGCCACATCCACCCTATAGCCCTGACTTAGCACCATCAGATTACCATTTGTTTCGCTCCCTTCAAAACTATTTGAATGAATGAACTTTCGATTCCGATCATGCTGTAAAAAATGAGTTGGACTAGTTCTTCGCTTCTAAAAACCAGGGCTTCTTCGAACGTGGAATATTTCAGCTTACCGAAAGATGGCATAAGGTCATCCAACAAAATGGTCAATATATCATTGATTAAAGTTTGTTATTAATATAAATAAATTTAGTTTGAAAAATATGAAAAAAACGACATGAATTATCGAACAACCCAATACTTTTGTTCGAAGCCAATTGGAATACGAATCTGAAATATGGAACCCATGTTACCACAAATATATTAACCGCATTGAAAGCATCCAAAAAAAGGTTCATAAGGTATCTATGTTATCATCAAAAAGTACCGTATCATTCTGAAAACTACTACAACCTATGTAAAAAATTTCATATCTTGCCTTTACTCAACCGCCGCGAAATTTCTGACTGTATGTGTTTGTTGAAAATCTTTAACAACACTATAAATTATTCTGAAATTTCAACAAAATTTTATTTCAACATTCCCATGAAGCCTAAGTGATACAATCCACCTTTACGCGTGCCATTTGCTTCAACCAATTATTATAGGCAGAATTCGTTCATTGTGCGTGCAAGCAGAAATCTTAACAAGCTTTGTAAACAGTACGATATAGACCCGTTCCTAACTAGCATGTCGTCAGCCAGGAAGTGCATAAGCCGTAATTTTTTCATGTAGTTCTTTTTTTTTCATGCATTCGATCTTTTCATTCGTTTATTTTGTTGTGATGATTATTATTTAGTATGAAAAACACAGCTCTAACACTGTATATAATGTAACTTGGTGTGAATGTCCTTACAGTTATTTTTTTTTATTTTCACTGTTCCTTATAAGTGTAGACCTGTAATTGGCTTTCTGACTAATATACTGTTCTTGATCTGTTCGTTGTAGGTGTAAGTCTCCCATGTTATTTAAATAAATAAATAAATAAAGATATAATTATATATACTATTATTTACACCAAAAATAAATGAAAATGTTAAAATGTTAGTAGCATTATTATGGTTGTGTTTCAAGATTTCTCAATTAAATTCTTGCACTAGTAACCGTCTTTCTAGAGTCTAGAATCTAGACTAACCCTTTGCTACTATGTACTTACATCCAATCTGCAATAGCTGTACAACAAAGTTCTGTTTTCTATGAAAATGCTCATAAATAGAAATACTGGTTAGTGGAGACTATCCTTGGTCCTGTGACCGCAGAGGCGACGGATAATGTCGAACCAAGATAGTGAAATGGAATCGATATTATACGGTGACGCTTTATTTAGGACTACATTAACTATCCAGATCCCTCATTGAGTTGAACTACAGGAAAATCGTTCTAAAGCTACAACCTAGGTACATAGTTATAAACTACTTTCCCACCCTCATCGTTCCTAGGTTGCGTCTCGCCACAAATCAGGCAGGTCATCCTTGCTGCAGGCAGGGCATTTAGCCAGCCCAGCAGGTAGGGAAACTTCATCCTCAAACTAAGGAGGTTCTCGCCAGAGAGGTAGTGTGCGCGCACGGCTTGGACCGCTTTCCTGAATGCAAATCGAAAAAATAACAGTAATCTTGATGATGAGACACAAAATAATGCTTTTTAGGAAAGTACTCCAATATGGAAGAGATCCACACCGAAGAATTTTATCTACAAAGTAATAAGTCATTATATTTGTCATAAACCGTTTTCTACTAAGTTCCATTACTTACCACCGATGTGCGAACATGTACCTAGTTATTAATACCAAACCAAAGTTTCTTTATTGACTTACTAACACTTGAAATGGCAAATGATAAGCAGATCACCGTACCTGCGCAATGTTTTATTCATTTTCATCCGTTTCTTGAGAATATCGTTGTAGAGATGCAATACGCGCTGCTTTTCCCGACGAGGATAGAAGTAACTGCAGATTTGTCTGAAACGAGTTGTAAATGCACCAATTACCTACGTACACAAAAGCAGCGCAAGGACTCCTACTGATACCTAGTTGCTCAAAAAGTTCTCTGTAGAAAAGGGAATTATTTAATCACTGTAATTTAGGTAATAATACTTATTTACTCATTTTTAATCATATTAATCATTGTACGCTAATATTGGCAAAACTGAGTGCGCCACCTTCATCATCGTGTCCGTTTCGACTGCTTGGGCATAGTGCCGTAGAAGAAAAACGACTACGTAAACATTTTTTTTTTTTTTTGGGTGGTAAATCATCAAATGACTTCTTCCGCTCTGGGCGGAGCGGGAGGGCGTGTCAGACTTTTACTGACTAAAACCCACCCGTGTTCGTTCAGTTGCCCATGTGCCAGGGTCACGGTGTCTCTTTCGAACAATCTCGCGACCCTGGCAGACGTCAACATTACCAAAGAATTTGTAAAACACTAACAGTGAAAGTCACAAATTCGTAGATCCAATATTCAGAAAGTTATAAAGGTTTAACTATAGCCGCGCGGTCGGCATAGAGAGAACCGCGCGGCCTCGCAGTTCTCTTAAACGGAGCCCTGTAGAGGTTCCATTCTTATTGCTAACCACTGATACCATTTCGAAGGAAATGTAGACGGTATGAATAAAGCTCTTATCGCACCCTTCTTCTAAATTGCATTATAGGTTTTAGATTCTGTAGGTCATGAAGTCCAGACACTACACAGAGTCACAACCTGATTTTACAAATAAATTTATTCTTAAAAGTGATAAGCCAGTTCCTTTCTTCTGCCTTACCTTCTGAGCCTCATCGTGTAAGGGTTCAGATATAGCAGCAACAGTATCCACACGTATCCTCCGTAGATTTTGACGAAAAAAATAGGAGGCATGGCACGCGGCTGCGGCACACATAGCTTGTTGGTGACCTCGCGATGTACCAACCCAGGAGGGGTTGTCGAGAGGTTGGAGATCAGCTTGCGGAGAAGGGTGGCTAGCAGCCCTGTGCCTTCCACCTGAATGCAAATTTAGGAAGTAAAACAATGGGTTCTTGATAGAAGTGGAACATTTGCAGAAAACGTGGTTTTGTAGAGGTCCTGAATGATTAAATCAATGCTTACGTCTCACGAGTAGATGGCAGATACCAGTTTGGAGTGGCCTATGTCTAGTAGTGGACCCAACCGATGATAATTCACAGAAGTTCATTTAATTAAATATTAACACCGTACAGGAACCTGTAGGTTCGCTTGGACCCCAAGACGTTCACCTTGACCCTGAAAAGTTGAGCAATAGGCTCAACTATTCTAGAAAAAAAAAAACTCCAATTATCACCTCAATTTTCAAATCCTGCGTCCCTTGCTGCACGACCTCAACCTGGGCATGCTGGCGTACCACGTCCAGTGCTTCGAAGAACAGGCGGTCCAGCATCACGAAAGTGGTGGCCGTCACCACCTCGAGCATCACCTTCAAGATCTGCGTCACAAGTTTGCTGTGCGGCGATGTCGAGTACCACATTGAATGTATGTCTACGTATTTGTATCGCTCCATCTAAAAAGCGTAAAATCGTTCACGGCTGATTTGAGGTGGACACCGTATACTTTGGTATTCTTTTATTTTGTAGTTAAATCAGATCAATTCTTCTGTGAAACCTCGTGTAAATAATGTGTTGTAAACGGGTTATGGCGTAATAGGTAAGTCATGGTTTTTTTTTTGGGTGGGAAATCATCAAATGACGTGTCCCGTTCTGGGCGAAGCGGGAGGGCGTGTCAGATTTTTTTCTGACTAAAACCCACCCGTGTTCCTTCAGTTGCCTGTGCCAGGGTACCACGGTAACTCTTCCGAACAAATCCGCAGCCGGCGTTAGCATAATTCGGCACCAATGCTCACAATGGGCCTCATAAGAAGGCTCAAAGTCACCCAAAGAGCAATGGAGAGGGCTATGCTTGGAGTTTCCCTACGCGATCGAATCAGGAATGAAGAGATCCGTAGGAAAACCAAGGTAACCGATATAGCCCGAAGAATTGCCAAACTTAAGTGGCAGTGGGCAGGGCACATTGCTCGCAGAACGGATGGCCGATGGGGTCGGAAGGTTCTGGAGTGGCGACCGCGTACTGGAAGACGGAGCGTTGGAAGGCCTCCCACAAGATGGACCGATGACCTGGTGAAGGCCGCAGGAATACGTTGGATGCGAGAAGCACAGAATAGGTCGAAGTGGCGGTGCTTGGGGGAGGCCTATGTCCAGCAGTGGACGTCTTTCGGCTGAAATGATGATGATGATGATTCAAAAGCATAACTTTTAGCGGCCGCAAGATTTTGAAGTATGATTTAAAAAGTGGATTTACTGGAATTCAGCTGCATCCAGTTAGACTGAAGGCCGACCTAAATATATTTAAGAAAAGGCAGATGTACCTATAGAATGAGATTTAACGTTATTAGGTATCTCCTTCACAGTACCTTCTTCAGTGGCAAAAGCGTAACCTCATCCTTTTTCTTTCTCCCTTCATCCAACTTCTTAAAGTACCCCGTAATATACACGTTGTCGAAGTTAATGCTGGTCAGGTACATTTCGTGATACGTCACGGCGGCCATGACGATGCGTAGGAACAGGAGCGCCATGCAGACGTTAAGGGCGACGAAGACCACGCCCATGATGATGTGCTTCTCTTCGAAGGAGTGGAGGACGCGCTCGCCAGTTTCTTTTGCGTCCTGAGGCCGTATTATGAAGCATTAGTGCCAACATTATTCTGGTGCGAACAAGGGGTGATGCTCCGTCTGTCTCTCTCTCTCTCTCTCTCTCGTAGTTAATCTGAGTGCCTTATACTAAAAGTCCCTAATTACTACGAAGTACTTATTTATCGGTACCGTAGATGAAATATGTTGATGCGGCATTTAATTACCTGGATATCATACAAGTTGCGCTCAAATGTAATTTTATACTTCAGGTTGACTCGGTTTAATCCACCGCCTAGTTCTCGTTTAGCATTCTGTAGACTGACGTACCCTTCGCCGAAACCACGGTCCATCTGCAAATGTTAGAATATATATTCGGTCTCCCAGAGATAACTAGGGTCGTTGGATACAGTTGAAGTATAGTAAGACACCGAAGGGTGTTGCCAAACAAAATTAAACTAATAGAAAACAAACAGTGCATGAATCAGATTAAATATCATTCGAAAAAACCCTTCGGTTTCTTACTAAACTTCAACTGTATCGGACGACCCTATAGTTACTTATCTCTTTTGGTGACTGTACGCACGGCGAAGACAAAAGTAGCTTTACATTTCCAGTATAAGCTGACTTCTCATTGTACGAAAAAGCCTGTACAATATGAGGTCAGCTAAAACTGGAAACAATGCTGATGATGCTTGATATGTAGCCGTGTGTACACATACAAATTAAAGGTATTGTAGTAGTCATTATACAAACGGATTTCTTCACAGCCTATTTGCATCGTGTATGCATACTAGGTTTATTAGATGCAATATTAAAACCAAAAATTTAAAGTCCATTGCTTTCTTTGCACCTATAGGTACACTATTGGTTGGTGTACCTAAATCATCACCAATAGATCCATATCTATTGGTGATGATTGGCTGCCGTTTATCTGATAAAAAAAAACGGAAAACCGGTCCAGTGGTATGCGAGCTACGCACGGAAAATCCTGCATCGCGCAAACAAAGTTTACCGCGCAACTAGCATATTTACGACGTCCCAATCGTTGAGGCAGTTGCCCACCATACACAATACCCTGTCTGTTCCGAAGATCTTCCTTTTTCACCCCCCCCTCTATTGTCTCATAAGCCTATCCAATAAATGTGTACATCATAATTGTTACGCAGTTATATATATTTTGTAAAATGTGTCAATCCATCTAAAGTAAACTGTGCTTCAAGATACAGGATTCTCCTAGTTTGAAGAGCAGAGCTCTTACTCATCTTTATAGCCATACCTATACAATACTGAGACCATTATGTTTCCTTGGTTAAGGCTTCTGTTAAATAAATGATTACTTACTTTTCTATGTAGGACGAGTGAATTTTATACTCTGTTCCCAAAAAAGAATTACCTGTTTCCTACTATCACAAGTATTATTACTTACTTTTCTATGTAGGACGAGTGAATTTTATACTCTGTTCCCAAAAAAGAATTACCTGTTTCCTACTATCACAAGTATTATTACTTACTTTTCTATGTAGGACGAGTGAATTTTATACTCTGTTCCCAAAAAAGAATTACCTGTTTCCTACTATCACAAGTATTATTACTTACTTTTCTATGTAGGACGAGTGAATTTTATACTCTGTTCCCAAAAAAGAATTACCTGTTTCCTACTATCACAAGTATTATTCTTTTGAAAGGCCTGCGTAAAGTTGCAGATATGCGTGAGCTTCAGAGGTGAGCATAGCAGCCCAGCCGTGCTCGGAGGCATACTGTGATAACAGTTTTCGAACGCTGTGCCGATGGCTTCAATGCACACGGCAGCCGCCTGGGTCAACTGGTATTGACACCTGTACTCCAACTTCTTTTCATATATACTTAGGTAATAGTCTTCTTTGTTTTTAGATCGTGTCATGTTTCTAAAATACATAAGAAGAATGATGGTATAAATTATTATCTTAAACTTAATCACATTGTGACGACTGATTTAGTGCTCCAGACTCTAAGAATAAAGACGAATTGTTCTAAGTGAATTTCGCATGTAAATTCCTGAACAGAACAAAAATATTTGTACAGTTTGCATATACGTTAGGGTGTGTTTGGGTCTGTAAATGTATCTCGGTTCAAATATTTTTCTCGGAGTTCCGGCGACGTTTTTAAATATTGAAGTAACTGAAACATACATGATAAAATCAAAACAAAACTGATTTGTTTAAACTAGGCTGAGAATCAGTACTGTTTAAACGTCAGTAATACCTACAAGAGACAGTCCCCCAAAACGCTTCACTAAATCAGTACTGTCTAGTGTTTTAAGAGCGAAGAAGTAATGGAGTAACAACCACCCCAGCTTAGTACCTTCTACGCTTTGCAATGGGCAACTAGCTTCTCGCTCTAACACACCGACTCTTTGGTAATTCAAGTGTCTGTAATTGGTTGATTTGAAATAATTGCTTTGAGTTTTAGTTTTGAGCATCACAGTTGTCTATTTACTGATAAGAACTTGATTCTCTACAATAGTACGCAAAGTAATACTAACCAATCGTCATTTTCAGCTTATATTGTTGCCATTACTGGGACACAGGCCTTCTCTCGGTGAGAGGGAGAGGGCCGTAATCTACCACGCGAGTCCAATGCGGGTTGGTAGGTGACCTAATGATACTAACCGATACTTGACTTCAATAGCTCTAGAACGCGAGCCCAGTTTCAGCAAGGCATCCAAGTTGTCACTCTGTTGTCGTTTAATGTCTATCTCTGCTGTGTCCTCTATCTCTTGTTGTATGGGAGATATTACATCACGAATTGATCTAAAAGCAAATCATTACCGAAAATCCATTATTGCACGTAACACGCTGAAACTTCATCATCATCATCATCAATTCTGCCGAAAGACATCCACTGCTGGACATATGCGTCTCCCAGTTTGGGTGGGTTTGCCGTAATCGCCACGCTTGGCAGGCGGGTTGACGATGGCAGTATGGTGATAAAATACGTAGAGAGCGCTGCTGCCAGTTCTCTAGTAATATAAGTCCCTTTGTCGCCTTAAATAACACCCAAGGAAACAAATGATATAGTGTTATTTTTTATATCCAGCACCACGCGGAACGCTAAAACTTATTATGTCTTATTTGAATTTTAGTGAAGCAAAATGTTTTTTCTGATAAGAAAATGTTACAATAAAAATGCTTTTTTTTTTGTAAAATTACCTACTTACTAGTTAGATAGTATATATAAGTACATTTGTATGAATAATAAACGAAAAAAAATAACAGAAGTATGTTTTTCCTATTACATAATTTTGTTCTCGACAGTATCCGAAGAGGTTTTCCCACGTTGCCAATGTTATGAGTATATAATAATGTTTTCAAAGCATTCTTAAGTAGGTATAGGCTGTCAAAGTGTCAAGTTGGTACGGAGCTCGTGGATAAATGATAACAGCCACACGGGTCCATCAAAAGTTAAGCTCATGGGTGGGTGATCTATGAGCGTTACATATCGAAAGCAATATAAGCCGAACTGGTCCCGGCTGTCAATTCATTTCAGTTGACATACATTTTTTTATTTCATTTGTATAATATTAACTTTAAAATTGCTTTTTCTGTTCCTACTTTTAGTTAGTTGACATTTAATAATATTATTGTATGAGATGTGAGATTTTTATGTTAGTTTAATGTTTATAATGATTTCTGGGTGAATATTTGAAGATAGACATATTCGGGTTTCGAAAATTAGGATCAAATATTGCTTCCAATTACAAGTTTTATGGATTTAACGTAAAGTTTACAGTGTAGATTAACGAAATAAATCGAACGCCCAGTATTTGAACTATTATATAGGCCTGAATCTGAAGCTGAAATTTTTCGTCGAACGGTGATGAGATATGAAAGACACGGTAATTTGTTTTGAGAAACGGTAATTTTGCTTCGTGATGGGTAATTATAAATTAAATTAATCATATTCTTAAATCTATATTCATTTATTATTTAGGCGACATCTTGATGACATCAAACTCAGCGATATCGACTAAATTAAATAAATAATTAAAAAACTCAAAAATCAATAGGTTTTCCTCAAACACAGTAATACTATTTGTCTAATTTTCTCATTTAAATAAAATCAATATGCAAATTTCTTAATTTGCTTCTTAAGTTCGTAACTATTGGTTCGTATAGATCGTTAGATATAGGGGGCTCATTTTCTGAAATGGAGTGTAGTCTTCTGATAGAAAATAGACCCATTTTCATTATTATTTATATGTTTGTTATCACTGAAACTTGGTGTATTTTCATTCATATGTTTAACTCCGAAGCTCGAAAAGTCTGACAATCAAGGGGTATAGTGTGTGTACCCAAGGGTTACGGATGTCAGATAGGCAGTCGCCCCATATAAAATAAAGGTATTCAGCTGCATCCGGTTAGACTGGAAGCCGACCCCAATATAGTGGGAAAAGGTTAGGTAGATGATGCTGATATTTAACTCCTTCCTTTATGAATTTATTTTTTGAAAATGCTTTCTAAAGTTTTCTCTCCATTTCTTCCTCTGTAGCCTTCTAGCTCTGGGCGTCAGCGTTGATTTTAGCGTATTGATTGCGGGTCCTTCGATAGCTATGTTGGCATGTATACTCTGTTTTTTTAATATATAGGGTAGGAAGTTTGTAGGTTTATTTTGTTGCAGAACTGTCAGTTCACACTGAACGATCAACAATCGATCACTCTTTGGCGACAGTTCGACCTTGTTGCGCTAGCGCAGTAAGAAATTTCAATATAATAAGAGGCCAGCGTATACTGGTTCTGATTACCATTTTACATTTCTAATCACCGTTCGCCAAAATACGAACGGGAAAAATGGTAATTATATGAACAGTAATTAGATATTTGTACACTTTTTTACATTAAACGTTCTTTATAAAAGATAATAACTTAAGAATTTAATCAAAGTATAGGGTATCCTACGGCGACTATTATAGTGCATAAAAGTTATAAATAAGAATAATACACTTAGCCACGGGGAACTCGAACGGTAAGGAGATTTTTTTTGCCAAACTCGATTTTTGGGCGATTAACATAAGTTACAGTTGGTACCAAATCAATCTTCAACATTTGACCCGCACGAATCGTGACGCGGAACTGAGCGCAACGCTGAGTCCCTTTCAGAAATCATACACTACGCGGGAAAAAATGTGGTGGGACAATTTTCACAGTCGTTACAAATGACTGAAAAGTGTTCTTTAATGTGTATAGTTTTGCTAATTGGTAAATCATGTCGTGTACTCTATAAATTACTACACAAAAATACGATCTTCAGGGTATATTTATTACTTTTTGAGCACGAGCTCCTAAAATTTGGAATTTGGGACACGAATGGTGATGAGATTTCAGGAACGTTTCTGAATATAACTTAGTTGTATATAACAATAGAAAAATATTATGTACATCTGTACATAGTGCTAGAACTATGTTTAACATGAAACAAAAAAAAACATAGCTTTATATCTTCCTAAGTAGTTATTTGGCGAGTGCCGCGTAATATGCACATGTTCAAAGAATCACCCTTCTGATGTTTTCATACTTTTTTTATTGTTATGTTATTTTATTTTATTATGTTATTACAAACACAATGAAAATTGTTCATGAATAAATTAAATTGAATTAAATTAAAATTGAATTGTCATTCGTGAATCTTTGACAGAAGGTGAAGGTGACTGCCAGAAGCCCAAACTCTGACAGTCTTTCCAGGGGGTATCCTACACCTTTATTGCGTAACATACTATTAATCCATTCTTTCATATGTTCGATAAAATCGTCTGCTTAGCAACGGAAACAACGTCATTAAAGTGTGGTACTGTCAAAATGAAAGCGATTCCTACGCGTAGAGTATTACGCAATTACCCCTCTGTTACCTATACTCCATTTGTTTAGGTAGTTAACTAAAGGTAAACAATCTTGATATGTCTTTTTATATAAAATAAATCGTATAAAAGACCAACAAATATTATTTAAATTAAGTTACTTACCTAACATCGGTTTAAGTAAATACCTAATTGTAAACATTTTTAGATTCAATTTTTAGACAGTTTTTTAGATAAAAGACATATTAAGATTGTTTACATTTAGTTAACTACCTAAACAAATGGAGTATAGTAACTGGATTGTGGATTAAAAATAGGCCATCGCGCCATGTAAATTCAGCTGTTTCAAGTTAGACTGGAAGCCAACCCCAGCATAGTTGAGAAAAGTCTAGACAGATTGATTGGTATCAAGTAGGTTACTAACTTATCAGTTTTTTTCGATTTGGTATTTTGGTGCAATAATGGGAATAGTACGCTAGATCGGGGTTTTTTACAGGCTGTAGGATTAAAAAGTCAATTCACCATCATCATCATTACAGCCCTAAAACGTCCACTGCTAGACTTAGGCCTCCCCCAATTTGGGGGTTTTGCCATAATCGCCATGCTTGGCAGGCGGGTTGGCGATCGCACTATGGTGGTAAAATGTATAGAGAACGCTGCTACCCATTCTCTAGTAAGTCCCTTAGTCGCCTTTTACGACACCCACGGGAAGAAATGGGGTGGAGTTATTCTTTACGTCCGGCACCACACGGTACAAAGAGGCAAAAAGTCAATTAACATTGTAAAATTATAAAATTTGCTGTCCTTAGCAGCACTGGACAGAGAGGTGGAAGGAGAGTAAGAGGCCTTTGCCCAGCAGTGGGACATCAATCTACATAATAAAAAAAATTGCTGCTACAAGTGCGAAGTGCGAATAAAGTATTCACCTGAATATCGATTCTATTTGGTTTTTTAAATAGAGAACTAAGTATTCCAGATTTATAAAGTAAACACTATAGCGAACATTAAAAAATAAGCCCCGTAATAATGTAGCCACTCATCACTGACCGGTAGCTGTCAACTACAGCTCTATTGACGGGGCATTACACGCACGGGTGGGCATATAGGTGCTGTGACGTAGGTAACCGAAGGCTAGCCTGTAACCTAGGTGGGTAGACGACTATCTGTGGTATATTGTCCGTCGGTTACTGGAATACTCGAATACTATTACGTTCTGCCAGGGCCGTGACGATTTGTTCGAAAGAGATACTGCGGCCCTGGCATATAAGCCACTGAAGGAACACGGTCGGGTTTTAGTCAGTAAAAGTCTGACACGCCCTTCCGCTCCGCCCCAGAGTGGGAGACGTCATTTGCTGGTTGTTTGATGGCACCCACAAAAAAAATATACTATTACGTTATACTCGTTACGGGTAGTCAGAAACCCGAAAGTCTGATAACCAGTCTTACCAAGGAGTGTCATATTATCCAGTAACTGGGTTGTGGAGGTCAGATAGGCAGTCGCTCCATGTAAAATACTGGTACTGGCTGCACCTGGTTAGACTGGAAGCCGACCCGAACATAGTTGGGAAAAGGCTAGGCAGATGATGATGTTGATGAACTGGAATACTAGAAGAAGAGTTTCCGTCGAGAGTTAAGTAAGATAGCTTTTGACCTATGATTTAGGTACTCCGTGAACTAAATCGGTCTGGATTGCATTAGGAAAAACTTTTTAAGGTGAATCCGCTTAGGCAGCCGTGAAATTTAAATATTATTATGCTTAACAGAATTATGCTCATGGAAATCATCATCACCCTCTAAGGTCATTTAATACCATTGAATGATACTTTCACTAAATAGTACATAATTAATTGGGATTAATAATTTAATTCTGAAAATACATACGCATAACACTCGCGAATTATATTTTATGGATGTGCAATAGCAGTAACTTGTATGAAAATTTGAATTTCGCGGGCATCCCAGCCCTACCCCGAGAAAAATATGAAGTAATTTCACGTTTGTGTTGCCTTTTTATCGGATTTCAAAAACGACCTGATGTTTTCAAGTCTTTATCCTGTGTTTATCCAGCTCCCTGGTACCTGGAATTCGCCTAGGAACATTTTCGACTCCCTATACATTTCAAATATGCAGCATGTTATAAATGTAAGTTATGGTGATGTCAAACCTCAATGTATCCTTCATCTGCTCCATTTCGCTTTGCAGACTGAGTGCAGTCCTCTTGAAGGGCTCCACCATCACCTCGTATCTCTCCTTGGACAGATTGAATGACAGTTGAGTGCTGCAGGCAAACACACGCACCACTTCTCTTGCGTTTAATCCCATGTTTGTGATTGGACCTAAATGTAAAGCTGTTTCTGTTTGTGTGTGGATTTGGATTTTGGTCGCTATTTTATCATTATAGCATAGGTTCCATAAAATAGCGACCGATTCTGTGATCAGAAGCGGGATAGAACAGTATTTTTTGAATATTTGTTTATTGCAAACAACTTGGGTTGCACATTACTGGTAGATACTCCTGTTGACATTTCTAAGCTAACGCAATGCATTATTGTTCTATCGAACTCACGACCACTCGCTCCTGAGTCCGCAAATCAATAATGGGCATTATATACCTACTAGCCGTATTGGATCTACGTCTAATTCTATCGTATTATTTATTACATACTAGTTTTTGATAGCAGCTTCAAGGCCGCGTGGAGGTCAGAAATTATCCAACGGAAACGTACTACCGTCATAAAAAGTACTTTATGACGGATGTTCTAACTCATTGTATCAGATTTAACCGAAAAACTCCAATATTAAGGGGTAAAAAGGCATCAGACAGTCAGATGAACAGACAGACACAATTACTTTGACATTTATTATAATAGAATAGGTAGAACGGGCTGGTGTCAGCAACTCCACGTCTGAGCGCGTATTTTGCGTACACATTTAATATTAGTATGGATGCAACAGTTACTCACCAGCCACAACATAAGTCAAGATAACTGCCTTGACAACTCCCCGCCCAGACTTGCCACAATACATCGGGAGTATTAGCAGGCATATACATCTTACTTGTATTGATATAGCGTTTCCTATACCTGTAATTACAATATTGTAGGGCAATAGTTTAGGTGTACATATATTATGTCCAACGTCTCGTACTTTGGACATAATGTACAATAAGCATTTGGCATTATATTGATGTGTAATTTATCGTAATTGATGATCCTAAAGTTCAAATACAAAAGGTACCAGATTATAAAACATGTTCAGGAATTAACGCACATCATTAAACGCTCCATGTAGAATATTATGTTCTCAACTTAACACTGCACTGACTGAAGTGACTGAACTACACTGAATTTTTACTATTTTGTAATGCGGGAGAAAATTTTATTGTGGACGCATTACAAATCTTTGCACGCTCACTGTCTCACACGATCTAGCGTAGCGTACTTCGTCAATTTTGTTTTTTTTTTTACTGTATCGCGGAAGTGTAGCTGTAATTTAGGTAGTTTGAACATTTTTTGGGATAACGCATGTTTGACAAATAAATTTTCTTTCTTTCTTTCTAAAAAACAAAAAGGGACTGAAATCGTTTCAGTAAACGATATTAAACCAATAGTTTTGATAATGTGCATTAATAAAATTACACATGTATAATTTCGAGAACTTATTTAATCATAGGATTCAAGATTATTTATGTAGTTGTGGATCTTGAGTTACTTTCTTGGCCTTTGAATATTATATTTTAGATTTTATTGAAGGAATCTACCCTGTTGGAGATTCATACCCCTGCGGTTTCTCCTATCGTTCCACACTAACATTTGATCCATACCTACGGGAATCAAACCCTTGACCTAGTAGGTATAGTATTTTACCTCACGTTTTACTTGTGTTTACCGAGTGTGTGCAAGCTGTGAATGTCTATGTAAGCGCAGGAGCTCTCGGTACCGTCCGAAACAATGTCGAAGTTAGAAGTGTGTTTTGTGCTGACGCTACTCGTCTTCACGCACACATTCAAAGCATATTTGTACTCCTAGTTACCACAAATAAAGCACGTGCTGCTTTTTTGAATACTGTAGCGTATTTAAGCACTCTTTCAACCACATCGCTAGTCCATAAAAGTAATCCCAGGATTTTAAGGCAGTGGGTTTCATTCTTAAACATACACGATTAACAATTACTTACCAAGCAGTACACTTAAAACTAGAGACAATTGTGATCCAAAATTATTAGGAAACGGTATCCTCTTCAACAAGTAATAGTAATAAGCTTGTCCCAAAAAGAATCCAGCAAAGAAACTCGTGCATCTCAAGTTGCTACTTTGATTACAATCTGAAAAGAATAGCCTGTACACCGGCGGACAGAACACACACAAGCATTTCACTAAGAATTTACGTAAATAGTAGATACACAAACACATTTATAAATATTTCGTGAATAAATATTATTGTTATGATTATGAAATGTCGTTTCGTCGTTTCAACAATATTGACATGATATTTTGTTTATCTGTGGTTGCTGATAAGGAGATTGTTTTTCTTTTTAGGTGTCATTGCCAAATAGGTTTTATTAATTCGTTTTCATACTGTGTTTTTGAGGTGTTTTTGTCTTTATTTCGAGCGTCAACTCAAAAATGACGGGGTTTATTTTAGTGCTTTTATTAATAACTGGCTTCTGCCCGCGACTTCCTTCGCGTGAAGTTTTCGTCCGCGACCTGTCGTGTCGTATCCCATCGCAGGCCCGCGCTATTAGTTGTATCACTTAGCGATTCTTCCGACTATTTTCATTTTGCCCGACTCGTAAGGGTCGTAGCATCATGTTAAATAGCCTATATACCCTTCTTCGAGAATTGGGCTATCAAATGAAAAAAAAAACCGACTGGTATTTCCAAAGATTAATTCCTCGAAACAAACTCACAAACGTTACCTGTATATACATCTTTAGATGTATTTGCGTTTTATTTGTATGCGTATTTTTTTTTGTTTTAAATTTGTTGATTCATCTTAGTTGATCAACTGCTAAGTCGAAAGCGATTGGAGCCGTCTGAACACTTTCAAATTGAGTATCAAATTCATGGTTTTTAGGGTTACGTAGGGTAAACCAGAGAGTAATTGCCCACTGACAGTGATTGCCCGCTTTAAGAAAAATATTGTCAGGTATTGACTATGTATCATTCTAGTTCAATTAGAATTTACTAGATAACTCTGTTTTCTATGTATAGTAGATTTAAAATTGAAAATTAGCAGCACTGAAGAAAAAAAAAACAGTAATAGCGGATTTTGTCAAGTCAGGTGAAAGAGTTACTAAAGCAGGTAAATAATTTAGCTACTTTCTTAAGGAATGACTTGCTTAAGTATTTTTTTTTTTTGTATTTTATTTGATATTCAACTATTGGTGCATAATTATGATGAAATCATAAGTATTTTCTTCCTTTTTAATGAAAATATATAATGAAATATTATTCCTAATGGTTATTTTAACTGTGGGTAATCACTGAACCTAAATCTGAATATTTTTAATTATTGCCCACCATAATTTTAGTAATTGCCATGTGTTAATGTCTATAGTTATTGCCCGGACAATAACTGTCTTGGGAAATTTTTTGACCATGGTGTGTTGCCATCAGATGTAGTTGTGCTTAAAATACTTAACTTATATCACAATCGCTATGCATAAATATCGAAATTATTATTATTGTTACATTTAGTATGCCAAAGACACCAAAGTTCAATATATAAAGTAAAGAAAATTGGCAGAAAGTGATCGAAGGTGAGAGTTGAGACATCTTAGATGTTTCCAACAATTTATCTACAAGGAAAATTATTGAAAAATACGGTGTTCCGAGGCCCAGTTTCCGGTACCGCATTAAAAATCCAGGACATAAAACCAGCCAGCTGGATTTTTTTTTTACCTATATTAACATAATATTACCTATATTAACTGTTTCTGAAGAAAGTCTTTAGAAGATTGGATAATAATTTCGGCAAGAAAAAGATTTCACCGAAATAAATCCTTTTCTTGCCGAAATTATTATCTAAAAAGTTTCTGGTGCAAAACCAGCGCCCTAATTCTAGGCCAGGTGATGGTTGGTGGAAGGCATTCTTGAAAAGACATCTGAAGTTGACAATTAGAACATCATAAGGCGTGAAATAAGCCAGTTCTAAAGCTAAACGTAATTTATTTTGAAATATTTGAGGACTATCCTATAAGATTAAAGTTTAATGTTTTGTTTTGAATATTTTTTATATGTTTATAATAATATTCCACAACTATCACACAACGCCATCTAGTCCCAAGCTAAGCAGAGCTTGTGTTATGGGTACTAGACAACTGATAAACATACTTATATATTTCTAAATACATACATAATATTATAGATAAATTACACCCATTATTATTACATGTTTAAAGTTTAATTTATCATTTTAAGATACTGGGCAATAACTGTGCTGTGATGTTGGCAATTACTATAAGTTATGGGCAATCACTGTACTTTTTCGATGATTTTTATTTTATTACAATATTTTCTAATTTATGCAAGTTTTAACTAAAAACTGTTGATACTCTATTGGAGAGTTTATTAGTTTATAAGAAAAAAGTACTGAAAGGTTGATAACTACAATACTTGTATTTTTATTTAATGTCAATGTGTTTGAAATCCTTAAGTGGGCAATAGCTATACGGTTTACCCTACCTCAAAAGGAAAAAACGGTACCCTTATAGGACCAATTTGTTGTCGGTCTGGCTGTCTGCCTTTATCTCGGGAACGCGCGAAGGTATCGAGTTGAAATTAAAACCATAATTTTATACTCAGGTATATAGTCCCTTGCCCAGCAGTGGGACAGTATAAGCTAAAAAATATATATAGGTATATAGTCCCTTGCAGCTGTGGAAAAATCAAGATATGAGAAACTGAAAATAAGAAAGAAAACAACAACTCTAAATGTATAATCAAATTTTATTATCGATCATTGTTTAGTATAATTAGTCTTATAAAATTCAATACGTCTTGTATAGAGAACCTAGATATTTACTGAGATGAGTTAAAACGAAAATGCCTCAAGCAATCAACAGCAGCATTCGAAATGCAAATTTACAATAAATTAACGAATCACTAATCCCGACCAACGTCTAACTTCAGCACAGTCCAACAAAATTTAGCTATTATTATTATCTATTTTGCTAAAAAGCTGCTGTTCTTTTACATAAATGTTCGCGTAAATATAAATGCTATTTCGTACATAAAAATATAAGGGTTCACTTCAGGTTATAACATTATTACAATTTATTGCTTTTCAATATATATCGAGACAACCTTGCTATCTTTATACATACATATTTAACTGAACATTACTAACACGGGAAGTTAAGTAGGTAGACCAGCCGTGGTCATAGACGCATATACATTAACTACAGTTCACACTATCGATATTATTTAGACTATAAAATAGGATACGCTCTGCATAGCTATGCATAGAACTCAACCATTAAGGGGAAAGTGCCAGAAATTCCATGAAATTCAAATTTTCCTCGTTTTTATGAATGATTTTCCTTAGGGCATCCACCTGACTATGACACATCGGGCAATAGAAAGAGATAATTATCTAGATAAGAGTGAGACGGCGCACTACAAAGTCCTTGACAATGACCAACATTATTCTGTAGCTGGATGTGCCATATTTATGACCGGATCCTATAATAGTAGCCTACAGCATAGCTTTTATTGCACGTATATAGGTACTAACATCTTCCTTATGTTAGCCCGAGTTCCCGTCGTGATCATTTTTAGCGCACTGGAATTTCAACGGACTGCTTAGCGCCGAAGGTCGAAAATTTAACTGTTTGTTTTTTGATCCGCTGGGATGTACTTGGTTGGATTTTCAACAATCGTACACTTCGAGAATAGAAAATACAGTGCGCGATAAAATCTCACCGCGATATTTTTACGCCTTACAGAACGGGGGCTTATAGAGATCGATCGCATATAACAAGAAACTCGACATTATCATAACTAATAAATAACTGAGTTCTTTGTAGTATCGTTGGGGCTTTTGACACTCTTTTATATACGCAAAAGAATTAACGGTAGTAAATAGTTTGTCTGATAGGATCTTCTTTATTCTATTATCTAAGTTTCTAAGCGCACACTGCATATACCTTCAGCAAGACCACCGCGTTCTAATAAAATATTATAGAATAGTACAAAGTGAACCCAATCTCTCGACTCT
Organism: Aporophyla nigra; assembly: GCA_947507805.1. Taxonomy (NCBI): domain Eukaryota; kingdom Metazoa; phylum Arthropoda; class Insecta; order Lepidoptera; family Noctuidae; genus Aporophyla; species Aporophyla nigra. The sequence continues at coordinate 6,865,102 of OX382306.1, forward strand.
CTATACATCCGCCGGCCAACACTACTGTGACGAGACACATGTTACAAACCTGTAACAAATGAAACAAGCTCGCGACACAAAATGTTACAAACTCACGACACAAAATGTCACTATACTCCATTTGTTTAGGTAGTTAACTAAAGGTAAACAATCTTGATATGTCTTTTTATATAAAATAAATCGTATAAAAGACCAACAAATATTATTTAAATTAAGTTACTTACCTAACATCGGTTTAAGTAAATACCTAATTGTAAACATTTTTAGATTCAATTTTTAGACAGTTTTTTAGATAAAAGACATGTTAAGATTGTTTACATTTAGTTAACTACCTAAACAAATGGAGTATAGCTCGCGACACAATATGTTATAAACTCGTGACACAATATGTTACAAACTCGCGACACAATATGTTACAAACTCACGACACAAATTGGACAAACTCACGAAACAAAATGTCACTAGCTCGCTACACAAAATGTTACAAACTCACGATACAAAATGTCACACGCTCGCGACAAATAATGTCACAAGCTCGCAACACAAAATGTTACAAACTCACGACACAAAATGTCACTAACTTGCGACACAAAATGTCACAAGCTCGCGACACAAAATGTCACAAGCTCGCGACACAAAATGTCACAAGCTCGCGACACAAAATGTTACAAACTCACGACACAAAATGTCACTAGCTCGCAACACAAAATATTACAAACTCACGACACAAAATGTTACAAACTCACGACACAAAATGTCACTAGCACGCAACACAAAATGTTACAAACTCACGACACAAAATGTCACTAGCTCGCTACACAAAATGTTACAAACTCACGACACAAAATGTCACTAGCTCGCGACATAAAATGTAACAAGCTCGCGACACAAAATGTCACAAGCTCGCGACAAATAATGTCACAAGCTCGCAACACAAAATGTTACAAACTCACGACACAAAATGTCACTAGCTCGCGACATAAAATGTAACAAGCTCGCGACACAAAATGTCACAAGCTCGCGACAAATAATGTCACAAGCTCGCAACACAAAATGTTACAAACTCACGACACAAAATGTCACTAGCTCGCGACACAAAATTTCACAAGATCACATGTCACTAGCTCGCGACAGAAAATGTTACTAGCTCACGACACAATATGTTACAAACTCACGACAAATGTCACAAATTTTAAATATGTCTTGTCACAATAGAAGGCTATAGAAAGTTGTGCGAGTCACAGTAAAGTCAAGCGGGTTGGAACTAATGGAAGCTAGGTAGCAACGTGGAAGGGGTTACGCGAGCGCGACCGGCGGGTCTTCGTCATCGCGTTCGGTTATCATCGGCTCCGGCTTGTCAGTCACTTCGGGCACCTCGAGGATCTTGGGCCCGTAGAGAAGGAGGTATGCGCAGTGCCAGTCTCCTGTAAAAATAATGGAGGTTTATGATCATAACTGTTACTGAAGATAATGGTTTCTGTTAAGGAATAGACCGCAACCCATCCGGGATGTATATTATTATGTGATATCGCCAGGTCGTATCTGGCAAAGAAAAGACTTCTCTGAGTGTGAATTGAAAATACTAACTATGTTGTACAAGCACGTTATAGAATAGACGTTGCTCATACAACTAAGTCACTCGCTCAGTTTACAGGCAACGACTGATCCGATGGTAGAACTGACCATGTTAGGTCTTAACTCACCACCTCCGCTGAGCTTGAGCACCTCCTCCTCCTGCACAGGCGTGACGGCGTCGTCGTCGCAGCGCAGCCAGGTGTCTCCGCGCGCCACCCAGGCCACGTAGTGCCCGGACGACGACGAGCGCCCGCGGTGCGTCAGCACCGCCTGCAGCCGGTAGTAGCCGCTGTTGTTGCTGCCTACGTCTGAAATTAACGTAAAACATGAGATTTCTGATGAAATGTAACCATGGGAACAAAAAGCAATGAAATCCATCATCAGTAGTCTATTAGTCTATTGCTAAGCAGTAGACTAACTGACAATTGGTGTATAACCAAAATATTTTTTGCAGAAAGTTTTTTTTTCCTACATAATATCACAATGACCGTTCACACAGTATTTTTAATTCTCGAATAAAGAAAATCTTAGTGATAAATATTAACTACGATTAATTCGCAGATATGCCTGTAATTTAATTATTTTCCTGGGTTAATTTTGATTTAATTAAACAAAACCTAGTCAAAAACCATCTTGCAACCAAGATGGATCAATAGACTCTTCATAGTAAAATCCATCTAGCTGTTGGATGCCTCGAAGGTATAAGGAATCTCACATGCATCTCACGACACACGTGAAAAACATAACCCCGTTTTTGCCGTAAAGTTAGGTAAAAGTATTTTAATCATCATCAGCAGTCCTCGCCATTTAAATAAATAAATAAACCTTTTATTTCAAACGGTATCACAGTTCATATTATAATAATACAATATATTTTAAGGATTAACCGTAATTTATATTTTATTTATAATAGGTACAGACTAGGTAAATCAGTTGAACGACACTGAACGAGAAAATAATTTTATTGTTATTACGCCTATCGGATCGGCGTTTACTGTCTCTCAAATTGTTAACAAAACATTAAGATTTAGGTATATCCTTGGCCACTCTCATCTGCCATAAGCGAGGTATGTGTTCATCGCAGGGTGGCCGATAAAATCTGTGAATATTTTACCATCGGGGAACCAGTAAGGTACAGCCCTCGTCGGGTCCTTTTTCTTAATTTCCTTTGAACTGTCGCCGTGATTCTTTGTACTGAGCGATGACTCCACGTTCGCGTCTTCGAATTCCTACAAAAGGAAATGTATTTAATTAGTTTCGTTATTAATATTATCACAACAAAAAAAAAAAAAAAAAAATGACCAGATTTAATTTATACGTATTTAAATTAATTCGTGAAACTTCACAGACAATTCACATTCATCAATTAATACAACAGACGAAGGCAGGGGCGGGCGCTTCCCTCGTCGCGGATGTCCACTTATCAAAAAGAGCTGCTGAGATTAAATTCAGTTGTTAGATCATCTTACCTTGAACTTGTTCCTCATGGGCATGAGTCTCTCCTGCAGCTCTGGTGAGCACAGCTCGTACACGTCCAGCTCTAAGGGGAACTTCACGTCCTTCAGAATTTTCGCGTTAATTGACTCCTTCTCCTTGTAGTAGAAACGGACGAATTGCACCGTTAAGTACGCTGGCAGACGGCTGATTTTGCTCTGCAAGAGATGTAGAAATTAAATGGGGCACACACTGAAAAATGAAAACAAAACGGAATAATAATGAGTATGAGACAGAACAGTGAGTACAAAAGGTCTTTGTTAGTTTGTGAGACTTACGGTTTTCGTGTAGATCGCATCCCTTCCTAGAGTTTGTGACATTTTTGTGATTTGTTCTGCCATTTTCTGTAAAAAAAGACCATCATCTTAGAAAAATTATATTCGCCAAACGCACGCTATCTTTTAAAGTTTATTTATATATAGGAAACATGAGTGCTCTTTATAAAGGCACTTCCCAGAGACGTTTAAATGCGGGGTGGCAGCGAAATCAACGTGCTATCTGTAACTATGAATTCAGCACATGTTTCTAGATCCCTAAAGTTGGTTTTAACTACCGGGAAATAAAAAAAAAACATGTGTACAATTCACACGTGGTAAAAGTGAAACCTTTAAAAATGTTGGCTTCAAGATAATGAGACGAATGTAAAATTTCGTCAAGAGGATAGTTGTAGGTTTTAGTAATGATCATAGTGATACAAAGTTTGATAATTATTTTACATTCACTAAACCGCGATAAAAAATAATAATTAGGAAACATGCCTTTTATTGTGCTTATCGATTCGTAAATACGAGTATCATCAAAATATAGAAGAACGACGAACATAAGAAACACTGTATCATCATCAACCTATATTGTTCCCACTGCTGGGACACAGGTCTCCTCTCGGTGAGAGGGAGTGGGCTATAATCCACCACGCGGGCCCAGTGCGGGTTGGTAGATGTCACATGTCTTCTAATTTTTGGTTCTAAGACATGCCGGTTTCCTCACGATGTTTTCCTTCACCGTTTTGAGAGCAGTGGTGATGAAATAATTTACACAAAGTAATGCGCCTACTTGGGTTTGATCTCACGACCTACTACTCGTAAGTCGCGGCCGTTACCACTGGGCAAACACTGTATAATGCTTCCTATCTCATTTACTCCCACGTTAAATCTTATGAATTTATAATGTGTCTGTCTCTTTTTAACCGACTTCAAAAAAGGAAGAGGTTATCAATTCGACTGTGTTTTTTTTATGTTTGTTACCTCATAACTTTTGACTGGGTGAACCGATTTTGATGTGTGTTTTTTATTTGAAAGCTGGTGCTTCCCGAATGGTCCCATTTTAATTTGGTTCCATTGGGACAATGGGGTCCATGTGAAAACCATATAAGTCTTAAATTTACATTAAGTACTTGCGCGACAAATGAACGAATAACTCGATTAGATTAGTGCGGGATATCAACCATAACTAAAAAGTTAAAAAAAAAACTTAATACAAAAAAAAAAACAACCAGCTTACTTAAAAAGTTCTTGCTCTTGTAAAAAGTTTTTTACTGTCGCTTTTTCTTTTCATAGACTTTCAAGTCACAACGGTGCTAAAGAAGTTTTTACTTCAAAAAAATTGCTGTTTTATAATATAGAAAAGTGCCATAAAAATAGCTGCCCCATTCATTTTGAACGCGTAAGGTATTCAAAATGAGTGGGAAAGCAATTTTTTTTTTAATCAACTATAAATTTCTACGAAGGTTAGAAGAATCATCTACTGAATTCATGACTGTGTGCCGGCCACCTGTATAGTCTGAAAATTAATATAACGGGATACGTTCTGAAAGACACCAGTTTGTGCAAAAAATACAACTCACAGATCTGAGCCCCGATTGCAAGTACTTGACGTCCTGTGAGATAAAACAGGACAGCTGCAGGAAAGTCTCCTTGGTGCGAGAGGGAGCCTCGTCGGCCTCCGAGCAGACCAGCTCCACGTCTAAAGTACCGCCGAAGTACTGCTCGATTATTGATGATCTGGGGACAAAAAGTGTGATTTAAGCATCTATCCTCACTATGATTGCCTTCATCGTTTTCATCGTGAGGAAACCTGCATGTCCTAGAACCATACATTCCAAGCCATCTACCAGAGTGGGCCCGTGTGGTGCATTACAGACCACTCCGTGTCGAAGAAAGGTCTGTGTCCCAGCAGTGGGAACATTATAGTCTGATTATGTGTATATTGTGTAAGCATCTATCAAGACATTAGGGGCCATCCATGGTTGCGACAATCGTCGAAAGAATCCGGCAATTGGGACTCGAGGTGGCCTTGCACAAGTCTGAGGCCATGGGTTTTCATGGTGCTCGGAACACGCCACCTGCGGGTTCCCAACTCACGGTGGGAGGGGTTCACATCGGCGTCGAGTCGACGATGAAGTACCTGGGACTTGTCCTCGACAGCCGGTGGAACTTCGTCGAGCACTTCCGACGTCTGGCTCCCAGACTGGAGCGGGCTGGGGTTGCCTTAAAGCGGCTCCTGCCCAATCTGGGGGGTCCAAACGCCTCCTGCCGGAGCCTCTACACGGGGGTCGTGCGGTCCATGGCCCTCTACGGGGCACCGGTGTGGGCGCCCTCATTGAGGCTGCGCCCAGCGCGCCGCTTGAGTGCGGCCCAGAGGGTCATGGCCATTCGGTTAATCCGGGGATACCGCACGGTCTCCTGCGAGGCGGCGAGCCTCCTTGCCGGAGTGCCGCCATGGGATCTGGAGGCAAAGGTCCTCGCCCACATGTGGGAGTGGCGCGAGGATGCGAAACGCCGGCGCCGGGGCGAAACTCCGCTGCCGCGACAAATCGCGGCACGGCGGACAGAGCTCCGGCAGGATCTCATGGCGACATGGCGGGTACGATTGTCGCAACCCAGCGCAGGGCACGCCACAATTGCGGCGGTAAGTCCCCTCTTTGAGGAGTGGATAGAGAGGCGCCACGGCGTCCTCACCTTCCGCCTGACACAGGTTCTCACCGGGCATGGGTGCTTCGGTGGGTTCCTGTTCAGGATAAAGCGGGAGGAAACGCCCGGGTGTTTCCATTGTGAGGATCGTCTAGAGGACACGGTGGAGCATACGGTGGAAGTGTGCCCTGCCTGGGCGGAGCACCGCCGTGTCCTCGTGGAGGCGATCGGCGGCGGCGACCTCTCGCGTCCGGCCCTGGTGCGAGCCATGGTACGGAGCGAGAGGGCATGGGAAGCCGTCACCTCCTTCTGCGAAGCAGTAATGCTCGCGAAGGAGGAGGCGGGGCGCGTGAGGGAGTGGCAGTCTCTGCGCCCTCACGTCCCTAGCCGCCGCAGGAGGAGACGCCCCGGGCGCCGGGAGTCGATTGCGGACTCCCGGCCACCGTAGGCGCGAGCTTGCGGGTGGCGAGCAATGGGTAGCTCGCCGCCCGGTAAGGACCAAGCTCGGGTCGACGGCGCGTAGTGTTCCACGCGCGCCTCAAAGAGATGTCAGCAGTACTGAAGGGGTCTGCTAGGACCGATGCCTGCCGGGGTCGCGTGATTGTTCGAAAGAGATACCGTGACCCTGGCACATGGGCAACTGAAGGAACACGGGTGGGTTTTAGTCAGTAAAAGTCTGACACGCCCTCCCGCTCCGCCCAGAGCGGGAGAAGTCATTTGATGATTTCCCATCCAAAAAAAAAAAAAAAGGGGGCCATCCATAAATTACGTCACACAAATTTCATGATTTTTTTACCCCCCCCCTGTCCTTGTCACAGCTGGTCACATTTGTGAGACCCCCCGTCCTTGTCACAGCTGGTCACATTTGTGACTCCCTAGTGTGACGTCACATATTTTACAATTTTACATCTAGACATTGTTTTTTTTTTAAATTTTGAAATGTGACGTCACAAAATTTAGGGCCCCTCCCACCCCTGGTCACACAATGTCACAATTCGTTGACCCCCTCCCCTCCCCCTTAACGTGTGACGTAATTTATGGATGGCCCCTTATTAGAACACAGAAGATTTCACGCTGGCCTGACAACGGCTTAATTGTAGGGTAAAAATAGATGGTTGAAGATACTCAGTTGCGAGAAGTATCTTTGATGGGAAAACGGCATTAATTTCTTAGTGATCATGTCTAGTCACGAGATTTCAGTTCAAAATATTGTGTGCTGTTTCAGTTCCGTTGGTATTGTTTCAATGTTTTAAATGTATTTTGGTTCCGTTTCTCTGCAACCGCAGCAAATGTAAATTAACTGGCCTCATGATTAACCGATGACAGACAATTCTATAAACAAAATCATATTTGTCCAGAAAACATCACTGTCATCGCATAAATGACAAGGCGGTCTAACTCTTGACAACACTCTTCTCGAGTTAGTTTAGTGCAGTGTAAGAACTGACTATTATGTACTAAGAACACATTAGTAATGGAAAATTTCTTCTATTTTCTGAAGTCATATTTAAATTTTTAACTAGTGAATAATCTAGATTGTAAAGACTGATCGACTATGATAATTTACAGACGTTAGCACATCAAGCTACTACAATCTGTCGAATGTCTTTAATAGATTTTCAACTTTATAGCTAAAGAATTAAGTTCAAGGTTGATTGGCAGAATTTGTCCATTTCGCTTGATGTGTTGGCGTCTGTACTAAGAACAGATTAATACAAAGTAATGGCAAATTTCTTCTATTTTTCTGAAGTCATATTTAAATTTTTAACTAGCGAATAATCTAGATTGTAATGACCGACCGACAGTGATAATTTACAATACCTTTCTGGCGGAGTATTAGGCGCAGCCGGCAGCCTGGCTTGCAGAGCCCTGATGATCTCCGTCCAGCACTCGGAGGCGTCCTGCTGCGCCAGGCCGCCGGCCGCGCCGCGCTCGGCGAAGCGCGGCGCCGTGGCGTGCAGCGCGCGCAGCAGCTTGGCGGCCGCGCCCGCGCACGCGCCCGCGCCGCCGCCCTCCAGCGCCGACATCGTGTCGCTCAGCGCTGACGTTAGCTCGCCCGCCGTGCCGCCGCCCGACGCTGGTGGGCGACAACATAGGAATACAAAATTGGGACCGAAATAATCTTGAAAATGCTGGATATAAGCCTCCTCCAATTTTTCAGGGCTTTGTCATAATAGTCACGCCTGGCAGGACGGTTGGAGAACGTAGTATGGTGGTAAAACGCATAGGGAACGCTGCTACCCATTCTCTAGTAAGTCCCTTAGTCGCCTTTTACGTCACCTACGGGAAGTAATGGGGTGGCGTAAAGAAAATAAAATAGCAACAGAAAATTATGTCCGAAAAAATCTTGATAACATAATAAAAGGAGGATAATCCTGTCCTATGCATCTGCCTATACCATTAAGTTCCTCCGTATTTAATAAATAAATCATCTATAACAGTGTTTGAAGAGCCCTAATGGATGTTGTAATTGTTAGCTTTCTTTAAGTAAGTTGTTTATTTGCTAATATGGGTACAGTACATGGTGATAAATTGATAACAAATAAATTAAGCCACATTTTACCAATGGGCATGCAAAAGTTATAGTTGGACAATAAAACAACAAAGGAAACTATAAGACACAAATCACAATTTATATAGATCACTCCTAAACACTACACAATACTTATAAAAAAACTCTTTCTAAACTTTATTCCGACCAGTAACAACTCTCAACGATCCATGAATGAGAACCGGGACCAGCGGCTTAACGTGCTTTCCGAGGCACGGACTGATGTCAGTATATAAGTCACCCTTCCACGGACCCACCGCGGCAAAGCGCAATTTAACTAAGCTCCATCCGTGCGGCTAGTATTACTTAACATTCCTTGTAAACGAGGCAAGGAATGAATCTACTCAAGTTTTAGCACGCATTTTGCAACCCGTTTCCCTTCAAATGTCTGTCGTAAATAAACGTTAGTGTTGGTGGGTGAAGTGTATCTCTATTCATCAAGACGTGATCAAATTCGGTTCCTACTGGTCTCATTTTGTTGTCTCCACTTTGTTTTGCTATAGTGGTATTGTAGCCTAAAAAATTTATTGATAACTTACTCTTATCATAACTAAGTAAGGCATTCTTAAGTTCAGGTACTGTCTTCAGGCACTGGACTGTAGCGTTCATGTAGCATGTGTTGCCCAGGTTGATCAGACCCTCGGGCAAGTCCATCTGAAACAATCATACAAGATTACAGTCACCTGTAAGAAATGATTCCACATTCCTTTGGCTGTCACAGCTTTGGGACAAGTTAGTTCTGATGAGTTTTTCTATGAAGATGTATGTGACAAAATAAGTTTGCACTGTTACCATCACAAACACACACACATGCCATTTAAACTGTAAGTAATATTATAGTGTTCTGTAGTCCCCTAGACAGATTTCTAAGTTTGACAGCCTATAATTTTACACAGGTTCTCAAACAAAATATAGACAGTAAGCGTTCTTCTATGTTCAACTGTTCTTCTATGTTAAAGGTCTAGCCACAGCAGTAGTTGGACACAGAATTCGTTTTTGCTCTTTTCAGCTTACGTTATAATGCCTTGCGCAAGTGCTGATTATCATCATGTGATTCCATTCCCCCGAACCACATTGGGGTTGGCTCCCAACCCAAACAGCAGTTGAGTACCAGAAGTTTACATTGAGCGACTGCTTATCTGAACCTTCCCCCATTCCTTGGTTAACAGCTGATTAATGTTTTTTTTTTTACAAAAGTAGCATTTTACTCACAGCAGTGGCAAGCTCGGCCTCGTTCATGTCTTCAACGAAGCGTGTCTGTTCCACGGGTGCGGCCGGCACGTCCTCCTCCTTGCTGCCCATAACCAGCACCAGAGCATTCTAGAATATTACAAATTTGTTACATTATGGACAAATAATGTGTTTAATTTATGCTAACCTGTTTATTCTTTTTTATTAAATTAAATAAAGGTATATTAGGCTTAATAAGTGTGTTGCCGTCGTCTTAAGGTCACTTAGTTTCTTTAAATTGTGTATTTATTTTTCTTCATATTTATGTAATTTGTTATAATTTAATTGTGCTTTTGTGTGTTGTGCAATTTTTCTTGTGTGATTATCTATCTAAATACATATTAACATTGCCATTTTGTTGCCAATGAAGTCGGCTTTACAATCGCTCAATATTGCGTGTAAGAAAGCGTGTTTGTTGCAAGTGGAAGGTAAACTGTGCATGGCTTTCCCGCGCGCAATTCTGTATTTTAGTTAATTAAAGTAAACTTTCGGCTATAAGAATATTATTTTTTTGTTTTATTGACACGAAAAATAGTAACATTATGACAACCATATTGCGTGTAGCGTAAACGCTAATAAAAAAAAAACGAAAATAATACAACATGGGCGCATCCGCAGCCAAACTAGTGGAAAACCTGTAGTTTTTATAGTGCTGAAAAGTACTTTTTCACCTTATTTTACATTGGGTCTTATTTAGAGAATAGATATATGTAAATTAGAGTTAATTTTACAAAAGATATAAAGGATATAATAATCTGTGTGTCACCACTTTATTGTAAGCATGTTTGTTTGTTCAACTTGAAATGATCTTATGAATGATCTAGGTTATTTGAATGGTGTTTGAAGGTGGCCAAGGCAGCTGCCAAGAGTTTTGTTGTAAGGTCATTGAATGAGTTTAACTACACAAGTTGCAATGACAGATGTCCTTTTATGGATTTCTATGGGTACTACAAGCAAAATTTTTTTATTTTCTAAATAATAAATGATTTGTTGCTGTTGTTACAAACAATATTATTTTTAAGGCATCATTCATTTGCAGTATATTGGCAAAACTTTTTGGAATTGCTGGTTGGTACAGGTAGAGAACAACTACAAACCTACACTTTTAAATTGAAACTGTTTATGTTTTAAGTATTATCAGCTATTTGTGTGAGAGGCCTCACTTCCACTTATCCTATTGCTGTTTTGTTGTCAATTCTTATGAAAAAGTTGAATTCATACAGTCATCTCCGGTCTTATATTTTCATTATTGTATAATAATCATTTTTAAGCTATTGTTTATTTAAAACTGATATATGTGCATGTATTAAAATAACTAAATGAGTCTTTAGCTTTGTTACATGTTTACATTACGTATCAAGGTTACACAGGTCATATACTTTCAGTAGAAATGATTTGATTAGCCACGTAACTTCTATCATCATTCATCATCATCATTTCAGCCATAAGACGTCCACTGCTGGACTTAGGCCTCCCCCAATTTGGGGGGGATTGCCATAATCGCCACGCTTAGCAGGCGGGTTGGCGATCTTCTATATGATCGTAACTTCTATATGATTTAAAATTACAATTTAAGGAATACGGTGTCAAATCTTGATACATTAACACTTTTAGTGCCCAGCACCCAGCTCCCGGTAGAATGATAATTCGTTCGCATGCCCACAACTCGCCTCTGAGTCCTATGTATAAGTAGTTTTAAGTGTCTTGCGACCATGCCCAGCACTCGCCTACTGGGTGCAAATCACAAAAATAAGCTAGGTGTGAATAGTTGAATAAGTCTTTTTTCAACTGGGCACTAAAAGTGTTAACAAAGTTTTACAATATGAGTTGAAATGCAGAAATGTTAAATTTTTTACTACCAATGTTTTTTTTACTTAATTTATTACACTTTTATGTAAAAAATCTTTTGAACAAGCATTAATTATTGATATAGGTGTTAAATGTGTTAAGTGTTATTAGTTAAATGATAAATATCTTTTTTATATTTTTTTTAATTTTAATTTTGGGAGTACATAAGCATTATCTGTATATTCAAAACCCATACACTTACATTTGTTAACTTGAAGTTGGCCCATGTGTCATCCCTCAGCGTGACTCCCTTGCAGACCACCTTCTGCCTCTCAGGCTGCACCCCAGTTAGAGCAAAGATCTGTGCCTTGAACACCACGGGATCATCATCCGTGTTCACCTCCACGCCTGGGTACATCTCCTTGCCCCATTTTACCTTCACTGTAATGGCTATGATTAATTACTACATTGATAGTAGCAGGCATGTTTTTAGACTTAAATGGGTTTGGCATTCTTATCATCACATGTTTATCCTTATTTTTTGATGTTGGCCTTAGCACAATCAGCCTATAATGTTCCCCACTGCTGGGACACAGTTCTCTTTGTGAGAGGAAATGGGATGTAATCCACCATGTGGCCCCAGTGTGGGTTGGTGTGTCTTCGAATTTGGGCTGGCTAAATATTTAGAGAACTAACAAGAAATGTAGACTGATTTCAATAAGCTGGATTTAGAGGTTTTAAAAGTCTAGTGAAGCATGTATGAAGTTAAAAAGAGTTGTATGATTACAAAAATGTGATCTATTTGCCAGTTAGATACTTTCTTTATATGTTAGCATCTTTTGTTATAGTGGTGGCGAAAATAGGCAAAAGATGTATTAATTACAATGATGGGTAAGTTAGAACTGCACATTTTATACATCGTGTGCAGTTTCAAATTAATTCTAGAAACTTTCTAAGCTGCTGCGAGTGAAATGAGGTTCTCGAAGGAAGAAAACATTACAAATGCCGGGTATGTTTTACGGACAAATAGGGGCCGCGTCATGACGTTGCACTTTTAGTAATTAAGTCTCAATTCATATTATTGTTAATTAAGAGGAAATTACAAGAATTTTAAACAATTTTATACCAATTTCAAAAGTTAAAACGTAAAAATATCAAAAGTAAAATGACAGTTTGAAAAGCTATAACCTCAATGCTGAAAGAATGATGTAGCATTTTCTGAAAGTAACAAGTACTCTACTTTAGTAATTACCTGAAACCTTAGGCATTATGGGTTATGTCCACGCAACACAGTGGTGTAGAAAACTAATAGATATTCACATAAACTTGCAAGAAATTGAAAGTCACGATTCGCATCCGGACTGATGACAAAATTGACTTGACAGATAGAATGAGAATGACAGCTACTTTCATAGATTAAAAAAAAACAAAAACGTTTTGGTACACGCAGAAGTTCGTATAATGCATCATTCAATTCCATTCAAACGACCCGCCCGTCCGTCCGTCCGTCTATCTGTTCGTATCCGTCTCAATTAATGTTACTCCTTTATCGTTTACCTTAATTGCTTTCATAAATAAAATAAGTATTGTGATCGTAATTACAGAATTATGTTAATTAATAAGTAGAAATATGATGGATCCAAAAATAACTCTATACAATTCCATTGAATAACAAATTGAACTGAAGTGATTAAACCCTAAAATACAAATAGCATTTTATGGTTTTATCACTTAACAGTTGGATTTTTCTACGGAAAAAACATTGAATCATTCAACAAACGTACAGACTGTCTCATCTAACGACTTTCAACCACACAGCACGTTATAGTATTTGTATGCAACCTAGTCTACATTCATCGGATTCGCGCATGCAGCACACAATCCTATAAAACCCCATTTGATTGTATAGACAGGTACCTATCTAAGTAAAATTTTCTCGAAGGCTTTTTCTCGTGTGCTCGCACTTCTCACTTCACGCGGGAGCTATTCGTTCGATGAACTTTCCACCGGCGAAGGCTGCGCAAACGCCTCCAGGCGCGACATGCGCACGCCAGTCTCTGTACATATTCTTGGCGTGTTGGACGTTGCAACAATATTTAGTCGTGATTCCGCGATTTTCACACGACTTCAGTTAATGCTCTCACTTGTACTAGTGCTGTATGTGAAGTGATCGTAAAGTGGTTATTGTCAGTGGATAACAATATTTTATGCAATAACATCTGAATGCGGGATGGTAATCGGACTTGTGAAGGAACATCGACTGCCGAAGCCTACTGTAAGTTTGCAAGCTTTTGTGGTTTAGATTAAAGGGCAATAAGTTTATTGCCGGTGGCTCTACGGGTGTAAGGAAGTGGGTGTTAACCGCTTATACCTTTTAACGATACTGGAGACCATTTAAAACATTCTATGAACTCAATATCTATGAAAACGATTTAACATTGTTAATCATGAGCGAAAATGATCACCCTTTACATAGACAGACCTAGGTATTTATAAGCGCCCTTTTACAACTTCATCAACAAATCTTATGAAACAAGAAAGAATCAATGAAACAATAAAAAATAAATATGTAAAACCGGAAATCCAAAAATATTATGAGGCGAACCAATCCCAATAAGCCCCAATTTTACCTGGCATTGGTAACTGGTTCCAAAAAATATAAAAATACATGTAGAAGGAAGACATGACGAAAATAAAATAAACTAATAAAATTAATGATGACTATCGTGATGACTATGATGAATGATAATCGTGAATCGTAAATTTTTCCTTTTACCTATTTGTTGAACCTACGATTAAATCTAAGTACAAAACCACGAATGTTCCCAAAGAACTCAACAACGCCCAAAAATATTCAGACAAGGATTAGCATAACACAAAGTCATTTTGTCCAATCCAAACGAACTAGAATCCAGCTCAAGTTTACCTTCATATTAGCATTAGCTCTGCTTAGAATACAAAAAAGCTTTGGGCAATCGCGAACGGATTCCTTGTGGTGTTTTTGCCTTCGCTGGCGTGAGGAATTTATAATGCGGTACCCAGGACTTTACGTTTCATTTACCTGACGCTAATAGCCCGGCCGCTGTCCGCGCGGGCGCAGATGCCATAATGATAACATTTCGCTTTACTACTTACTTGTTCTTGTCGTGCTCAACGCTCCCCTGTAGTTATGTTTTCCTAGTATTTGGAGGTTGTTGGACACAGATCTTGTACAGACAAATTCAGGCAAATTTTTTTTTCTCCATTTCCATTACCTTCTCTTACAAGTATGTACCAAGTTGGTATCCTGCCGTTATTATTTTCGCCCTTTTTATAAGTATCAAGCATGATAAAGTGCACTAAAAACAAAATAAACTTCACCATGATTACATTTTGAATACTCTAAACACGCTACAGAGTTTTAAACACCTCAATATCACCTCAATAGAACGAAACCTAAACCTGACTCAGCATCTCTTATTAATGAACTGATTCTCAGTATTGTTGTCAGTAAATAATCATTGCTGATGAATGAAACGCCGAGAAGAAATGCGTTAAAAATATTTGGACGTAAAAAGCCGAAGAATGATTAATTACGTGCTAAGCGCACAAGCCGTGGTTTTTCGTAACACTACGCACTTTCACTGTTGCGTTTTTAGTTGATCTTTAATCGTTAGGTTTGTTCTGACTTCTTTGTAGCAGGTGTTTACAGTTAAACGGTTTGAAAACAAAAGAGCTGATAAACACAATGTCATTCTTCTAATACGATGGGAAATTAAAACATATTTTGATTTTGTAGTGCGCTTTGCGACTTGCTATAAGTTTGAGAAACAACATCAAACAAGAATAGAAGAACTCGAGGAACCGCTTGTGTATTCTCAGAATTTAATGAAGACGTTAAGTTTACAATGCAAATTTGGAGTGCAAAACGGTCTGCAAGTTGTGGGTAGAAGCGAAATATGGTGCAAAATAAATGATACGATTCAAGACTTGTCCAAGTTGGAGGAACCTGAAAAATTTTCATGTCTTCAGTTATATAAAAAAAAAAAAACGATGAAATATTTACCAGTATTTGCAAAGTTGACCTACCGCTACCTCTCGACCTATAACAAAAAGAACTCGACCGACGATTGGTGACTGTAGTCCGCCGTATGATAAGCAATGAGAAGCACGCTCGTATTCCTCCAATTGATGTAACTATCCCTTTTATGTTTTTCGAAGTACCTGTTACTCTATGATCTGTGAAAATCTTGCGCTAAGCGACAAACTCTAATTAGCAACTGATTTAAGACACAAAATCATGTTTGTAATAAAAAATGTTTCCTTTAAAATGAAGCTGAAAACAATGTTGAATTTCGAAAAATTCCTAGACCTCAGAAATAATTTATAAATGTAGGCATGCTCATGCGTAGGTATGTTAAATGTTAATAAAAAAGCTCGTCTTGAAGGACACACCGCTAGTCGACCGTCAATTGTTTCCTCTTCAACCTGTTTCAGTAATTAACTAGTTTTAAAACGACTTGAAACGCTAATTATGCGCAATGAACGTCCAGTACTGCCAATACTTTCTCGCTTACTTGAACTTATTTACTTGATTTTATTACCGTTGGCAAGTAACTTGTAGTATAGCCAATTAATACCTGGATTTTATTTATCGTAGGTACTAATATGGAGAGTTTATCATCATTTGCGGCGGGAAATTACATAATACATATAAGGTAATATTAAATCATCTTTATAAATTGGAAAATGAAATGGTGGTCATTGGGAAATAACCTAATCCAAAATGGCAGATTAATAATTATTTACCTCAATTCTTTTAACTTTTGGTGGAATTCTTTTAACTGTTGCATATTAAGTCTAAGATTAAAATTAATGCATACACGTAAATCACCCCCCGCCCCCGTCGTCCCATGGGGGTAGGCAGAAACTACAGAACGGAACCTGCTACTTCGTCTTCTTCACATGCCACTCATTTTTATCTGACTTGATTGACTTCATATAAATTAGTGTACCTACATTTTTCGCACGAACCTCAGAGCGATTAATATTGTGGTTTGAAATCTTTGAAGGGATTCCTATTTTTACAACCCGAATCCACACAGTTAAACAGATAAATAATAATGTAAAAACAACTTTTTACAAAAATAAGCAACTGCCTTCCAAAAGATACACTACAAAGTCAAAAAATATGGAACTTTAATTTTGGATGTCGCTGGCAATAACAAAAATACAAAACCTAAGACGCCGACTTCGGAAATAAAAGTAAAAATGTTTTTGGAGTTTTTTTTTATACGAAGTTCCATAATGTGGCTTGAGTTGACTGGTAGAAATCGTCACGGATCGAAGGAAAAAGCGTTATTTTTTATTCAGTTTCGAACAATAATATAATCCATCTTGTTAGTGAAAAAATACCTTATAATTAATGTTAGTAAAAAAAATTTTACAAAAAAATAACAACCGACTTCCTTAAAAAAAACACTAAAAAGTCAAAAATAACTTTAATTTCGGAATTCGATGTCTTAGGATCTGTATTTAAGGTTTTTTTGCCACCGACTTCCGAAATTAAAGTTATTTTTGACTTTGTAGTGTTTTTCTTAAGGAAGTCGGTTGTTATTTTTTTGTAAAAAGTTTTTATTTTAACTTTTTAGGTATGGTAGATACCCTGCACTAATCGAATCGCGTTATTCGTTCATTTGTCGCGCAAATACTTAATGCAAATTTTAGACTTATATGGTTTTTACATAGATCCCATTGCCCAAATGAAACCAAATTGAAAATGGGACCATTCGGAAAGTACCAGCTTTTAAATAAAAAAAAAAAATCATCAAAATCGGTTCACCCAGTCAAAAGTTATGAGGTAACAAACATTTAAAAAAAATACAGTCGAATTGATAACCTCCTCCTTTTTTTGAAGTCGGTTAAAAACGAAACACACAATCAACACCGGCAACATATAACGAATTAAGTGTCCGAGGCAGGTTGCGCAGAGAACGACCAAGCAAGAGATCTGCTATCTAGTTGACCATCTCCTTCACAAAATACCTCAGAACAGAAGAGTCGGTGGACTCTCCGCCACTAATTACAGGATAGTATTGTTACTGTGTAGCGGCTTTTCATTTTTCAGTTTTTTGTTATGGTACCACCTAATTCGGAAACCACTACTGCTATGTAAACCACACTGAAAATAACTTATAATAACATCCAAAATTCGGTCTTAGGAAGAGTCAGAAGTAGAGCCTTTCAAACATAAAAATATTTTTCAAAATCAGCTTAGAATTGATGAAATTATCGATGGTAAAACTTTAAAAAACATAAACACAAACAAAGAACCGACTTTGTTTGTGTTTATGTTTTTTAAAGTTTACAAGAAACATAGCTACAAATTGACGATAATATTTCCATTCTTCCCATAAATTAATATTACGTTACACAACCGTGACGCACTATTATTTATAACAAAATAATCTAGGTTTAATCTCATTTAAATAAAATGCACATAATTATTACTATAATTTAGACCACAATTTTTCCGTGTATTTTCGGTTTCGCCGACAAAATTTATGATACGAACCGATTTTATTTTTTATTGTCAAGAATGATAAGATTGTAGAAGTTTGCTAAAGATGCTGCATCATATAATTTTATTTAATAAAACAAACTCAAAATGGCCGCTTAGTAGCTCGTAGTATAAAAAAGGCTAGACTTAATGAACATACCAATCAATCAATCTGCCTAGCCTATTGCTGTGTTAGGTTCAGCTTCCAGTCTACCCGGATGCAGGGCGACTGAACTGACTGAACTGATGGAATGAACTGCCCCGTTGGTCTCGTGGTCGCAAGCGCGACTGCTGAGCGTGGGGTCCTGGGTTCGATTCCCTTGTCGGGCAAAGTGTTACTGGGTTTCTCCATTAGGAATTTCTTAGTAACAGCCCGGAGTTTGGAAATTGGCGGTGTGATACCCCCGTGCCTCGGAAAGCACGTTAAGCCGTTGGTCCTACGCCTGATCTCTCTCCGGTCGTGTCGGATTGCCGGGCTATGAGAGTGACGGAAGAGAGAGTGCTCCTGTGTCTGCGCACACACTTAAGCACTATAATATCTCCCGCGCCGATGGCTAGTCTCCGTTGAGATTGGCCGCCGTGGCTGAAATACGGTCTGGAGGACTATACAATATAAATGGAGTGACTAACTATCTGGACAAATCGTACCGACCTCGCCGCCGAGGTCCGTCGTCGCGACCCCGACTTAATAGTCCCTCCCGACCCTTGCATGAGCCAGCCCGCGATGCTGCACCTGTAGCTTTAAATTAGCCCCTAAATAATTTAACCCAGATCCAGCATGTCCCTTGCTGCCCTCCCCCAGTGATCGCCTAAGCCGAGGTGCGAACCCTCCTCGGGGTTACCCTTAGGACTTTCGCTTTAGTTTTAATTTTTACTATGGCCCGGCTGTAGGTCTAAAAAGTTTAACTTTTTAGAAATCGCCGGGCGAAAATCCGTTTAAGTTGTAATAATCTTATTTCAGATTAACAACGAGATGTCCAAAAAAAAAAAAAAAAAAAAATACTATCTGGCCTCCACAACACAACTCATTTACTGAGAAACACGACACCCATTGGTATAACAGGTTGTCAGAATTTCGGGCTTCTGACTGTAGATAGTTCAATCCACAATGACGCGCCCCTCTGCGCCCCTTTCCTTTGTGTTTAACCGCTCTCAGTGCAATTGTCAAAGAGTGGGGCGCGTCTTCATGGATTGAACTATCTATACCCGTACTTACTGTCAAAGATCTATGACTGCCAGCCGGGACCAACGACTTATCGTGCTTTATGTACTCATGGGGATATTTTTAACCGACTTCAAAAAAAGGAGGGGGTTATCAATTCGACTGTATTTTTTTTTTTTTGTTTGTTACCTCATATCTTTTGACTGGGTGAACCGATTTTGATGATTCTTTTTTTATTTGAAAGCTGATGCTTCCCGAATGGTCCATGGAATTTGGTTCCATTTGGACAATGGGGTCTATGTGAAAACCACATAAGTCTTAAATTTGCATTAGGTATTTGCGCGACAAATGAACGAATAACGCGATTAGATTAGTGCGGGGTATCTACCATAACTTAAAGTTAAAAATAAAAACCTTTTTTCAAAAAAATAACAACCGACATCCTTAAAAAAAAAACACTACAAAGTCAAAAATAACTTTTATTTCGGAAGTCGGTGGCAAAAAACATACAGACGAATTGATAACCTCCTCCTTTTTTTGAAGTCGGTTAAAAACCTTAAATACAGATTCTAAGACACCGAATTCCGAAATTAAAGTTATTTTTGACTTTGTAGTGTTTTTTTTAAGGAAGTCGGTGGTTATTTTTTTGTAAAAAGTTTTTTTACTTTCTCATGTAAAGTATCGCTACAAAGAAGGTCAACTATGCAAAGCATATAACTTTTTATTGCCGATCGCTAATTTTTATGTCTCACGGCTTTGATCACATTTTAATAGTCAGTGAAACTATTAATCATGGTTTTTATATGGTGTTCTTAGTAGCACTCAATGCACGCAGGCTTTCTCGGGCTGTTTTTGTTTTCCTTTGACATAGAGTTTTAATTAGAGGGTCGATAGTTAATTATGAAACTCATTATGTTTTGTGTTTAGGTACTTACCTACTACGTATAATAAAGTACTTTGTTCCGCCACTTCTTCCCAGCTAAAGCACTAGGAAGTGGTGAAGGGTGAGCGTTTTGGGGGACTGTCTTATGTAATTTTGACGTTCAAAAAATGCTGATCCTCAGCCTAATTTGAATAAATGACTTTTGATTTTGAAAGGTCTCATATTTAATAATGCTTTATTGATTTTTATTACGTGAAGTAGATGTATTGCGGTTTACCATGATCAGTTTTTCAGTTCCATGAACGAGTCTTAATTTGGTTGAAATAATCCTCAATTACATCATCACCATCTGCCTAGTTTTTCCCACCTAAGTTGGGGTCAGCTTCCAGTCTAATCGAACGCAACTGAGTACCAGTATTTTACATAAAGCGACTGCCTATCGTACCCAATCACACGGGGTTATAAATAATAAAAAAAGCCTACCTTGGCACCTCGGGCGCACGGTGTGAAACTGGCAAAATGTAGGTGAAATTTGCCTGCTAAGCTGAAAAGTTTGTCTGTTTTTTTGAACGCGCTAATCTCTGGAACAACCAGTCGAATTTGAAAAAAATATTTTTGCATTCAGTGCCGAGTTACACTCAAAATCCATAAAGAGACAATATTGAGTCGTAGCGTGATATTAAGTATGGTAGTTTTTTTTTTGGATGGGAAATCAAATGCCGTCTCCCGCTTTTGGGAGGAGCGGGAGGGCGTGTCAGACTTCTACTGACTAAAACCCACCCGTGTTCCTTCAGTTGCCTATGTGCCAGGGTCACGGTATCTCTTTCGAACAATCTCGCGACCCTGGCAGAAGTATGGTAGTTAAGTAGGAGTCGAGCAAACAATAAGATATTAAAACGAACGCTGAGCGGAAACGATGTAACAGCGTGGGCGGGCGAAGAGATGCGATGCAGTGGATCGGGGGCCGAAATTTTCCGCGGAAGAAGTCGCGACTAAACGCAAGTGTAAAATACTCATAAAGAAACGGCAAACGCGGTATTCAAAACGAACGGTAATTAGAAAATCATCCGCCAAACGATGTCTTTAGCAATAAATAATAAATGGCAAAATATATGTTAATTACGAAGCCCCGACGCAAATGAGCGGTCGCTAAAATATCGCCCGAGCGTGTTTATGTGTCTACTATTATGAAAGCGGAGAAAACTAATAAAATGCGAAGAGTTACTGGATGAATAAAGGTTTCTCTAGTGTTTTAAGACTTGACGATATTACCATGCCTTTGTTATAAGCAGTAATTTCTCTATTTTAAAGATGTCGTGTGCTAGCTAAGCTGGCTCAAAAATATAAACTACCGTTTCCCATACTTGATACGTATGTATGCTTGAAAAATGAAAACTGTGTTTTTTCATACACATCCACTTTTCTTGTCGACTAATTGATTTCGTTGCGCGTTCCAAGACAGTTGAATCATTCCCCTGGAACACGTCGAGCTTCATTGCCTCAATGCTGTACTGGTTGGTCGCCACTGTAGATTTTGGTTGACAGTAGTGCTATTCTGTAAAAACCTCACCGTGAAAAATAAGGTGAAATGAGCTGACATTCCACTCGATACTAAAGTTCGTATTTGAATCCTAGTAGTAATCTTTAAAGTCTTTTTGTATTTGCTTTTTATTCGTTTTCAAATTACCTCTACGGACTGAACTGGTTTACAAGTGAACGACAACAAACAGAAAATAGCGAAACCGTAAACGTAGTTAAAACTTAGTTTATTAATTCATGTAAGTCTTTAAGCCTGTAAATTACAATCTTACTGGTGCGTGTTACTTTTATCTGCACAAATGTTTTCCCTGACTACTTGATCCCTGACAATGGAAACAGCATAAGCCATGTCCCATCACGACGTCAGTAGTCAACAAGATACCATATAAGAAATATTTCAATTGTTGATTACAGTGTTGCCAAAACTTTCTCTGTTAACCTATGACTACGCTTGATTTATCACAATATGTGTGGAAAATATCACGTAATAAATAATAGTAGGATTAGTTGAATAGAGATCATAATCTATGCCACTTTTCGAGTATACCACTATATTACAGGCTTACATAATAAATGTCATTCTACTTGTTAATGACGATAATATTCGTTTATTTATACAATTTGTAATGTAACTCTATGTTCAAGCAACTTTTGTTTTATAAAAGTAGCTAGCAGAATACTTATTATTTATCTGTACCTATTGCAGTGAAGTTCCGTGTGCGGTCGGATATAAAAAATATCAACACCCCATTTCTTCCCGTAGGAGTCGTAAAAGACGACTAAGGGACGATCTATTCCCATCCAATACCAAGAGCTAATACCATTTGGTATTAGTTTATTTCCGAATTTATTTTCTATTCCCAACGAGTACCACATTTTGTAAATAAAAATTCTATTACTAACGAATACCAAAGCGTGACTTTTTGTACACAAAGTTTTATTTTAAATGATGATTTATTATTACTAAGCCACATAATTATTTTAAAAGTTGATTGTCTGTGATATTTTATAACTATTGTTAGATTAAAAGTAAATTCACCATTTTTGATGTTTTTTGCCAAAAACATTGTTACATTAAAAGTTGATTATTTGTGATATTTTATAATTTTGTTAGATTTTCAGTACTTTAACTATTCATATTCGATTTTTTGCCAAATTTTTAGGTGATTTATTATTAAGATACGCAATTATATGTGATTTAAATTCAAACCCTAATCTTGATTAAACATTACTTAAAATCACTCAAAGCATTTTAATTTTACTGAACCTGACTGTATCTGATTTCTTCAATCTTGTTTTGGTATTGGTTTTAAAATGTGGTACTCGTTGGGAATAAAAAATAAATTCGGAAATAAATTAATACCAAATGGTATTAGCTCTTGGTATTGGATGGGAATAGATCTAAGGGACTTACTAGAGATTAGCCAACAACGTTATTTATGAATTTTACCACTATACTGCGATCGTCAACCTGCCTGCCAAGCGTGGCGATAATGGTAAACCACCCCAAATTGGGGGAGGCCTATGTCCAGCGTGGATGATGATTATAGTGAAACAGTGAACTAACTAACTACTATTGTGACCCTATCGAATCAATTAATCAAATAATTATGTTTGGTTTTCTTCTAAACTCACACTCGAATATGATACACAAATACAAGAGGACCAAGTCGTATATTTTTAAATATGTACACATTCTAATCTTAGTGTGAATTTCACTAATGAAACCGCATCCAAGAGGTGTCAGTGTCAATAGTTCACAGAAAATTATTAACATTAACAGCCCTTAAGCGTGTTTAATATGCATATCGCGTTAAATTTCATTGGCTAAATTCGTAATCTCTTAATTAAATTAGCCAGCCCTCAATCTGTCAAAATTACCTCGAATTTACCAACATTTATAGCAAGTTTTGAAACTGACGGCGGTGAGGACTAGATTTTGAATGTATTTAATTACGAAAATTGGTCTTCTGTATTACAGTATTCAATAATAAATGTCATTCTATTTGCAAATGACGATGTATCTAGTTTTATTAACGCAATATGCAATGATAAATGTTCAAGCAGGTTAGTCGCTACTACGACTGAACTTGTTTTAATTTAGTTAAAACGGTCGTTTATTGGTACATAATCTGTATTATGAGTCTCTGATTCTTAGTTTGTATCTAAAGCCAAGTGCTCTCAAATAATCATGAGCTTTTTAAATCGATCAATAAAAATATTTTTCACAAGGTTAAGTACTTTGTGTGAATTATTTCATCACCACTGCTTTCAAAACGGTGAAGAAAACGCCGCGAGGAAACCAGCTACATGTCCTAGAACTAAAAAATCGAAGACAACCACCATCTACTGGGCTCGCGTGGCCCACTCCCTCCCTCAGAGTGTAGACCTGTGTCGCAGCAGGAACATTACATTAGGCTGAAATTGAGAAATCAAATTGGTCGAAAGTTCACGTGACCAGAGGGCTGGCCTGTTTTTAGCCCAAAAAATCTGCATTGTCATAGAATTAGAAACTGCTTCCAGCCTTTTGGGCACTTTTTCCATAGACAGCGATGCCTAATGAGCTCTTTCCCATTTTTGTTTTCATATACTTATAATACTTTATTAAAGTTTTCCAATTAAAATAATTAAGCGAAAATTAAAAATCAAAGCTACATAGAGACACAACATCTTCTACAGCAATCCCAATGGATAAACTCCAGTCGATCGAAAGTGAACACCACATCAGACTGAACATAAATTGTAGACTGAAAATTAGTTGCTATCTGAGGTCTACACGCAAATAAATATTATCTTTTGTGAAATTCTAATTACAAGTCTAGGTAATTAATAGATTTGATATCGTTATTTTAATTACACACTATAATAAAGATGGAATCTAATTTTCTTCGAACGCTGCGTTGTTTTGTTTCACAAAAACTAAGTATATATATGAAGAGTGTAAATGTGAGAGTTTTCTTATTATTATTTTTAGATTAATTGCAGTAATTGTCGAGAAAAATATGGTTTATTGTGTGTAAACTAATTGTTATTATTGTAGGTATGCAAAATTACAGTAATTTGACAAACAACAAGACAATAAGAATACTGGAAGATATTTAAGTGGAAAATGTTGATTGACATAAAAATCACAATACGCGGTGTGATTTTAAGAGTAAAGGCTCCAGGCAGACGGGCGCGTCGCAACGGTGCGACGCAATTCTGTATGAAAAATTCCATAATGTTTTCATAAAAATTGCTCAACTAAAGTCGTGACGCGCTATTTTGTAGAGTCGGTCTGCAGCAGCCTTAAGTAAACAGTTTATGACATAGACTAAACTGCTTTGATCTAGTGGTCGCAAGCGTTACTGCTGAATAAGAAGTTCGGTTCCCAAAGAGTTATTGGTACCGATTCCCTTGTTCACAAACTAAACTAAATTTAAGTTCAGTGCATCTTTTTCTTTGTATTTCATTAAGAAGAAGACAAAAGATTTTTTTTAGTTTAGTCCTGTCAAATTAATCATCGCCTGTCACTACTCCATGCAAGTTTAGACGTGATTAAAAACCTGCCTACTAAAATTACGTCAATTTACGTCAAGCGCTGATTAATTTGACAGGAATAAACTAAAATTTATCTTCTGTCCTTTCCTTAATGAAATAGAAAGAAAAAGATACACTGAACTTAAATTTAGTTTAGTTTGTGAATAAGGGAATCGGCACCATTGGGTTAATGGCATTAGGCTCGTCTCCTATTGCATGGGACTTAAACATAACTGGCGCAATGTGGGTATACTATAAATAAACTTTTTGCCTAACCCTTCAAGGATTACGGGCATGACGTTATGTTATAACATAGACACCACGTGTTTTATGATGTCATTATATCAACATTGGTCCATCTTGTGGGAGGCCTTCCAACGCTCCGTCTTCTAGTACGTGGTCGCCACTCCAGAACCTTCCGACCCCATCGGCCATCCGTTCTGCGAGCAATGTGCCCTGCCCACTGCCACTTAAGTTTGGCAATTCTTCGGGCTATGATGACCTGGTGAAGGCCGCAGAGATACGTTGGATGCGAGAAGCACAGAACATGTCGAAGTGGCGGTGCTTGGAGGAGGCCTGTGTCCAGCAGTGGACGTCTTTCGGCTGAAATGATGATGATGATGATGATACCAACACCTTTGTATCACACTTATAGGTACAATTTTTCAGTTCGTCATGAGATCGAGTTTTGTCTTCAGACGAGATGTCATACTTTACAGTAGTAGTACAAATACCTTACATTATATGTGTTAGCCCTTCTAATCTAAATGCCCAACAGAATACCAAACGATTTGATACATAATGGCGTTCCCTTGAATGTTCTTCAAAAAAGCTAAAGCTTCCGAATCAAATTCCCCCAAAATTCATGTAACTCGAGATAAGAGAATGATATAAATTCGGCGGCGGCTACTGGGTCGACGTCCAGACGCGTCACGGTTCACGCTCCGTGGCTCCGGCTCCTTAACTAACTATATCATATTCGTTACCTATGTCTATTACAGTACAGTTACTCGAATTCGAGAGAATTTAGGATTTTTTGTACCAAATTCAATGTGTAGAACAAAAGACATCAACGCGCTACACTGCGCTACGACTTTTGTTAATTAATATATTGTAACTTTTTTAAACTTTAATTATAAAATTAACAATGAAACTTGATACTCGTATAAATAACCATATTACTAGTTCCATTTCC
The DNA here is from genome assembly GCA_947507805.1 of Aporophyla nigra. Lineage (NCBI taxonomy): Eukaryota > Metazoa > Arthropoda > Insecta > Lepidoptera > Noctuidae > Aporophyla > Aporophyla nigra. The sequence goes on from OX382306.1 coordinate 6,891,485, forward strand.
GTCGGCTCATAAACAGCTGATACGACATTTTACATAATTATATGACGAACCGTAAAGTCGTCGGCAGCTTTATGATGGACACAAGGTTCAACTTTTATGACCAGCTCTGACATAAACAAGACAAATGACATGCAGCACGTAATCTAGCAACATGTTCACGTCATGCCATTTACTTCATCATTACAAACGTAAAGTTAATGTGACATTTCGTTACATAAAACGTGTCCATTCATTAAAACTGTTACATCATTTTACAATGGGTACACTCGATTACATCTTGACTGTCAAAAATTATAAATATGATGTAATATTATGTAAAATACGGAAACAGAGCACGGAAGCTTCCATAGACATCAATTCACTTGTTTATGGGAGCCTGTTGTTGATGGACGAGTTATAGTATACTTAGTTAAAGTAAAAGTAGGTTAAAATGATTAAGTTTTATAATTTATGATTGTAAGGGCCGTTAGTTGGTTCATTTAATGAGAGTAAACTTTCGGATTGATTTGGAATGTAGATAGTTTGCTCTGAGCGTTATGATTGATTTGATTGATACTTTAATGTGTGCGGCTTAGGTAGGCTCGTTAGTGAACTACACTCATCATCACACTTGGGTGTAGAATCTCAAGTGTTGCTGTCAAAATGTTGACGTTAGTACTGCCTACTATAGTAACTTCGTTAAACGAGAATGTTTATTAATTTGTATAGCATCTCAAGAGTTAGTAGCCTAGCTTATTCCCAACTATTTTTGGGTCGGCTTGCAGTCTAACCGGGTGCAGCTGAATATTTTAAGAGTTATTACAACAACATTTTTTTTTTATAAAAAAAATATTATACTCAGGGAAAATAAGTAAACGAAAGCAAGCATACACTCCGGACATGTGTCTCCTTCATTTTACTTGAAAGTTTGTATGAAAATATCGATAAAAATGATGGCAAGTTGATCGCTATAGGACATACATAAATGATCTAAGAATAGATAAACCACCCTGTAGCTTCCCTTGGAAGTCGTTTAACAGGATTAGGATATTTTATTAAAACTGTATCTGTCTGTTTTAATAGGTACGCGTTTACTGATTCAATCAGAGATAAGAGAAGACTGGCTCAACAATAAGCTATGAAATTGTAGGAATTCATTAATGACTTATAGCGTCACTATTTCTTTAATAAGGAGATTCAATCGACAGATTCAAGATGATTGGTTGTCAACCTAGATCAAGACATAAACTGAAGATAAAGGATGGATACGTCAGAAAGAATTCTTTGGTACTGTTTGTCGAAACGTTGAGCTTCATAAGTTTTCAGTTGAGCTGCACGGTTACTGGTAAATGCGTGCGACTGGACAAACCCAGAGCAAGCAAGCCTGAGAGCAGCGGTGGCCCAGTGGTATCGGCCTCGAGTTACGAGTTGTAGATCGTGGGTTCGAACCCAGGCAGGCGCTTTACTTTGTATAAATAATTTCATCACCACTGCTCTCAAAACGGTGAAGGAAAACATCGTCAGGAAACCGGCACGTCTTAGAACCAGAAATTCGAAGACATGTGACATCGACCAACCCGCACTGGGCCCGCGTGGTGGATTACGGCCCACACTCCTTCTCACCGAGAGGAGGCCTGTGTCCCAGCAGTGGGATCAATATAGGCTGATGATGATGATGATGGACAAACCCACTTAATCACTGTGGTTAATTCTTCAAAAGACCAAATTTAAGCACCAATCTACTACATGCTTCCTCTGAATACTCTAGTGACCTCTACGTTTCTTTCGGGCTTTCTTCTCAGTAGGCAGAGAGGAAACGCCGACCGCATCTAGTTTTAAAAATATGATTGACGTGTGAAAGTGTTTGTACACACCTACTTATAGAAATAAAATCATTTATCGTTTAATGTTTTTATTCTCATGCTTGAAGCTGCGCGCGTTCTTTGTTTTAATAATTAGGAAGCTACTTGACTTTACTACGAGTATTGACCAGAATAGCTATTCACAACCGTTCAATACACTTACGTGTCGAATCGTAACATCAATCAAAGTTATCAAAAGAGTCCCCGAAATCAGTTCCCAATGTTATTTTAGTTAAAATTAAATAATTAATCCCCATTCTTCCGATAGATATACGTATTTGCTGTTGAAGGCACGGCAAATTAGGTATCTTACTTGCCATTTTGGTTCACACAATTGAACACATAGTTGTGAATAGCTATACTGATCAGTGCGAACGAATGTCGCCTCACATCCCGCACGGGAACGGCAAATTAGTTATTGCAAACTTGCCATTTTGGTTCACACAATTTGTCACATAGTTATGAATAGCTATACTGATCAGCGCGAACGAATGTCACCTCACATCCCCCACGGGAACGGCAAATTAGTTATTGCAAACTTGCCATTTTGGTTCATACAATTTGTCACATAGTTGTGAATAGCTATACTGATCAGCGCGTACGAATGTCGCCTCACATCCCGCACGGGATTTACTTCAATATGGCCAGTGCTTTACACTAAAAGCTTCGCTATCTATTTATATCTTATAATACTTCATTTTCATATTCATAAAATTGGCAAATCTATGACTTCATTCTTTTATTTATTTTCGTTCACAATATTGGCTTCCTTAAAAATTAACAATGTTTTTGGCTAATGTTATATTACACCATTTGTAAGAGACTGGTGCCTGAAGTAGATTTTTTAAACAGCCTGTGTTATAATATCATCAGTGACTCTGCCGCAACTCTGCATACTGTTGTCAATGTCACCAATATAACAAGTGTAACTACATGTTTACTAATTAGTTTCATTACAAACAGTAGTAGAAAGTAAATATCGTTTAATTGGCTTGTCTGTTGTATGTATTATTGTCAGGTAGCTGCCACCCACGTCAGTCAGTCACGGTTGGCAGTGTGCTCGATATGTCAGAAACATCACTTTGTATTTTTATTTCTTGTGATAGTGCTCTCGTTTTAGAGGTATCAAACCGTAAACAACATTTGAATTCAAAACTTTTAACAAAATAAAATAATGTCATAATATTTAAACATATAACATCAGTTTGTTTGTCAAAGAGCGATGGAACGCAGTATTCTGGGTATCAAAAGACAGGACCGAATTCGCAATACCACGCTGCGTTTCAAAACGGGTATAACAGACGTAGGCAAAAAGGCTGTCACGCTCAAATGGGATTGGGCGGGCCACATTAGCCGTATGCAAGATGACCGTTGGCCTAAGGTCTGCACACAATGGGTGACTGAAGATGGACGTCGCCACCGCGGTCGGCCCAGAAAACGCTGGCGAGACGACTTAGATGCGTACTGCGACGACTGGTTTGAGGTGGCGCGGGACAAGAGTTCATGGAAGAAATTGGGGGAGGCCTTTGCCCAGCAGTGGGACAGTATAGACTAAACAAAAGCAGGCCCTTCCAAACATAGCTATGAATTGTTAGATTCACATAATATCCTATTAATATAATGTTTAGGCGGTAAAAGTGACCATGATGTTTGTTTTAGCATTTCTTCTCAGAAATCAGTCACCTTGGTAATGCAGGCGCCATATGGTTTTTATTAATCAACAAAATATGACGTGTAAGTGTCATACAAGATCTATATAAATACATAAACATTGCATTTCATTATGATGAGAGGCCAATAAATGTTGGACTGTTCCTATATCTTTATTAGTTTTCCAATCATTTGGATAACACAACATCCAAAGAAAGAATCCATAACAAAAAAAAAAAAAAAACACAGTAAAGATCCGTTCGAATGTTCAAAAATCCAAACTTAAGTATTTTTACTAAGTAGAATGAGCTAAAATGGTCGTACTGTTATCGTATTTCGATTTTGATGTTTGCTACCGCTCATGAAGATACGGTTAATATAGACAGCTACATATTTACATTTCGGTATGTAAAGAATGTCCTGCTTCAGATGAATGAAAGACGTTATTGTGGGTTTTGTTCAAAGGTATTCACCACGGAATAACTTCAGGAATACCAAAACTCGAACAAAGGCCAACAATCCCGGTTAACGCGCTGCACGCCAGTTTATATTAAACGTGTTCGATATAAAAACTTGTGCGGAACAGCAGATGCGCTCGCGCACCTGTCGCGCGGCCAGGGAAGTTTGATTCCTGTTTAGAAACTAGGTGGGTAGTCACTTCTTTTAAAGACAAAAATAAATGCATACTCAATATATAGGTAGGTTAGTGTTGTTAAATCGAAGGATTGTGAATGGCGAAACTATACCTATTTTATTTTAACTTGTTAATTTTTGACGTGACAACGTCTTATAAATTGGTTTGCCGGGTGACACTTCAAGAAACTGCGTTACGCTCCGCTCACGTTATGCGCTCACAATGAGAGCGAGTGTTAGTTGTATATTCACATTAAAATTATTTTACCACTCAAAGTCGTTGTCACGTAAAACTTTCGCCCGTATACCGACTTTACAGGCAACCAATTTTTTTATTATTAATATGCTTATAAGAAATTTTAAATACAATAAGCAATCAAACATTAAAATATGTATAAGTACCAGTATATAAAGAAAAAAAGAAATGGAAGGTCTCAAAAAATTCATCCGCATCGCTGTCAATGAGAAAAGTGTCCAAATGGCTGGCAGCGTTGCCAGGTTTGATGGCAATGCTGATACTTTGACCAAAAAATACGCCAAATAAGTCCCTATCAACTATAATTAGTTCATTAGGTTCGGTGAATATACAATGAGTACATACAGTATTAAAGCGTTTAAAACCCTACGCAAGTCACGAAATGATAAATCTTAGGTGCATTGATATTAAAGATCACGTGCACCTGCGCCGCCACCTGAGGATTGAGCATAGTGGAATCAAGTCAGCAATGCATAATCGACGTTTTCTTATCCAGGTGTACCTTTGGCAGTACGTTAGTGGTAGCAAAACCAGCGGGGTAACTGTGTACTACACTAACAGTAGGAATGGGCTTCATTTTGACAGTTCAACAACATTCATTGCGTTTTTTAGGTAGTTAGGCAGACAATTTTTTCGAACATTTGAGGCAATGTATTACCAATGTCCGTGAAAATGATTCAGGTTCTGAGTGATAGTGTGTTACGCAATTAAGGTGTAGTATTATCTGGCCTTGCATTCAATTGAGTCAATAAGCCAACTCAAAGTGTCACCACACCACCGTTGTGCTATCCACCGAATTAGTCATCTGAAGTTTTTACTTCCACATGTAATAGTGCCCTGTATCCAGTAAATACGTCGTATATGAAAGGCGGAATACAAGAAAAAATAGTACTTTTATATCTCCAGCCCCAGATCGGTCAGCCTTGAGTCTTTTTCCAATATTATACTATGATAGCATTTATGATCGAAAGATCATTAGCATACCGAACTACAGTCCTACCTACTCATGCTAGTTCAACCGTGAAGTTGTACCTAGTTGCGACTGCAATATAGATTAGTATTTGGTAGTCGATAATGTATACTACTAATATACAATAACTAGCTTTTGCCAGCGGCTTCGCCCGCGAATTATACGTAATAGGTTGGGGAAAAAGTTTCTTCGCATTTTTTAAGAAAATTCAAAACATTTTTTAATAAAGTTTATTTACATTTAACTAAAGTATGTAGGTACCATTTTGTTAGATAACTTTTTGCCATCTTGTAGGTAGGGACATGATCCCATTGCTATAGAAATTTTGGGACTTCTGGTCAAAATACCGCGACAAGTGGTTTTGGCAGTCCTCTCGTGATGTTAACCTGACACTGCCTAAAGAATTCTGAAGAGACCGAAACAGGTGGAAATCTGTAGGTGCAAGGTCAGGACTATACGGCGGATGCATTAACACCTCCCAGCCAAACTCTCTTAATTTTTGTTGGGTGGCTAAAGATGTGTGAGGTCTAGCGTTATCATGATGAAAAACCACACCCCTTCTGTTGATTAATTCCGGCCGCTTTCTCTCAACTTCTTGCTTTAATCTCATCAGTTGTTCGCAGTAGAGTTCAGAATCGATGGTCCTGCCTGGTGGTAACAGCTCATAATGAATAATGCCCTTCCAATCCCACCACACACACAGCATCACCTTATTGCGAGTTAACCCGGGTTTCGCCACCTTCTGTGAAGCCTGACCGGCCTTTGACCACGACCTTTTTCGCACGTTCTTGTCATACGTGATCCACTTTTCATCACCAGTTATCAGCTTCTTCAAAAATGGTTCGGTTTCATTACGTCGTAATAAAGAATCACAAATGAGTACACGGTTCATTAGGTTTCTTTCAGTGAGCTCGTGAGGTACCCAAATGTCGAGCTTTTTTGTGTACCCAGTTTTTTCAAATGCGCCAAAACTGTTTTGTGGTCAATTTCCAGTTCTTCAGCTACGTCGTAACTACTGGTATGCCGATCTTGCTCCACTTTTTCAAAAATGGCATCCATTTTATCCGTAATAGGGCGACCAGAGCGACGTGCATCTTTGACATCAAAATTTCCGGATTGAAAACGCTTAAACCAAATTTGTGCTACTCTCACAGACACTACACTAGGTCCATAAACATCGCAAAAAATTTTCGCGGCTTGCCTTGCATTTTTACCTTTTTTGTAGTAAAATTTTAAAATGTATCGAATTTCTTCATTAGATTCACTCATCTTGACGGTACGAAAAACAAATGAAAATCACACATTTTCCTAATTTGAATTTATGTTCTTTAAAATTTAAACTTTCAATGATACCAAAACCAGCCAGATACAAATAGTATAGCCAAAGAGATTTTATTACAAGTTCATACATACTATAATGCGAAAAGACTTTTTCCCCAACCTAATATAAACCTTCCTCTTGAATTTACTTCAACTCTATTATAAAAAATAGCATCAAAATCCGTTCCGTAGTTTTAAAGATCTAAGCATACATATGGACAGACAGAGGGAAGCGACTTGTTTTATACTATGTAGTGATAATGCTGAAGAGTTTGTTTAAACGCTCTAATATCTGAAATACCAGACGATTACCAATACCAGTCATTGAAAAATGATTCTTGCCTTTGATAGCTCTTGTTTTGAGGAAGGTCATAGGTTAATTAATATGAACAAAAAAATTGTCAGAAAGAACTCTAAATAAAAACGAAATTGTAACACGGGCGGGCGATGGGTTGTGACGTGGTGGGTCGGGGGCCAAAATTTTACGTGAACGAAGTCGCGGGTAGATGGTTGGTTAGTTATAAACAAAGGGAGGGCCTTTTGTTCTGAGGTAATTCCTTTGTCACGGCTTATTGCAGCCATGGGAAGTGATCACATGATCTATGCACAGTCCGTTACGATAATATTATCATTATGCCTACCTATCTATCACCTCTGCGGTTATGATGTGAATTCAATAGAAAATATGAAAATAATGTTTTAACAGTAACGTATTTGTGAATCAGCGAACGTACAGTTCTTGGTGTGTTTGTTGGCATAAAGCTGAGTGTAGCATTAACAACCGCTTTGCATATACTTTACTTATAGCTACCTTGGTCGTATTTTCAGGATATTTGTGGGCTCTACCAGAAGTTTGGTAGTCGTTGAAGGATAAGATTCAAAGATAAGATAATTGAAGCGATTATTGGCAGTATCGTAGGAGGCCAATGTTTTGAGAAGCCGACATTCAGTATGCGAATCACCTCAAAACAACATCATGAGGTTGGACAGCATACTCATCAGAGGGTTAATTACGTATTACACTGATTAACATTCTGTGATTACCTACTGTATCTCAGTCAGTGTATGCACTGACTTGTAACTTGTAAAAATATTAGAAAATTCATATTCTTGCCTTTGCAATGTTTTTGTAAATATGTGAGCACCATGAATCTATCATGTAATTCATTTATCTCTCATTGCTTCATTTTCAGTTCTTTTACCTGTTGTGGTATGGTAATTTTTATTTAAAGTGCATCGTCTTCACATATAATTGTATAAATATTGTATACAAATATTGAAAACCATTTAAAAAGAGTAACGGTGGAGTTTCTTGCTCATTCTTCTCCATACGAATCTACCTTTTGGAAGGGGTAACTAGAATCAATTATACATATTTTCAAAAGTGCTTTGACTTTGTAACACACTATCAGTAGGAATGGCTTTAATTTTTATAGTTTAACAATATCTATTTTTGTTATACAGGGTGTCCCAAAAGGTTCCGTAGCTGGTAAGGGGGGTGATAGAGGTGGTCACAAGGGTCACCAGAAAAATACAAAAATATATCCTCTCTGGCGTTTTTTTTAAACTAAAAATTTTACACCTTGTGGGGCTATTATGCTAACTGTCCCTACAAATATTGCTGTATTAAAAAAAAAATGCTGATACATATCTAACCAAGATTTTAAAGAAAATTAAGTTCTTGTCCAGTCAAGGACTTAGTAATTACGATTTCACTCAACTTCCTCCAAGTGTACTGAAAAAAAAAAAAGATTTTATTTTTTATTTTTCTGGTGACCCTTGTGACCACCCCTATCACCCCCCTTCCCAGCTACGTAACCTATTGGGACACCCTGTATACGTTGTTGAGCAGACATTTTTTCGAACATATGTAGCAATGAATTACCAGTATCCTTCAAAATAATTCAGATTGGTGTGTGACGCAATAACTAGAGCTCTGAATCTTTCTAAAAACAATTGCATGTTCGTATAGGTTTATTAGTGTTAGTAAACATTTGAACCAAGCCATCTAATTTTACGGATGTAAACCAATTTACTCATCAATTTTACCACCTTTTAATTTAATTCCTCTGACTTAGTAAAATCCATCCTTGCGATTTCATCCAGCGGCAGCTCCTACAGTTGAAGATCAAGCAGCTGCAAACAGCTATTAAAACAAAAGCAAGAGAGCGCATGACAGATGCACATGTTATTGGGTCTGTAGGCGCATGTTTACGGCAAGGGCAGTCACCTGCGTGTGCGCAAGGACGCGCGCCATTCATAAACGGGTTGGTTTCAACACCGAGCGTAGGACGTATTGAAATGCTAGTGATCTGGGGATATTATTGCTGTATTTTACAGTAAAATATGCCCAATATGGCTTATTGCCTCAGGAGTAGCTAATGAACTACGTGGAAAATAAATGAAGATATGGAATTGATAGATGAATGATCTTTTGAACATTGCAAAGAATAAACTTTCTATAATAATAATATCTTAGGACAACCAACACAACGTTATCTGATCCCAAACTAGGCAGAGCCTGTACTATGGTAACCAGACAACTGATAAACATACTTATATATTTCTAAATACATACATATTATAGATAAATTACACCCAGACACAGAACAAATGATAGTGCTCATCACACAAAGATTTGTCCTGGGTGGGAATCGAACCCACGACCTCAGTCTTAGCAGTCAGGGTCACTTACCACTAGACTAACAGGCCAGTCTATTCTTATCAATCAATCAACTCAGCCTCTCCCAGTTCACTGACTGCGGGTTAATGCTGTGGATGTTTAGTTGGTAAGCCTTTATATCAATCAACTCAGTCCACTGCTGGACGTATGCCTCTCTCACTCTGACGTGCACCTCGCGCATCCAGTCCCTCCCAGCAGCCTTACATTTTTAAGGACGTCGGTCCATCTAGCTGGGGGGCATCCCACAGCACGCTTGCCGGTCTCCACTCTAGGAATTGTGTGCTCCACCGCCCATCGGTCCTTCGGCAACCATGGTCAGTCCACTGCCACTTCAGCTTGTTTACTCTGCAAGCTATGTCCGTAATTCCCCTTCTTTTTCAGATATAATTTCATTCCTGATTTTATCTTTCAAAGAAACTCCGAGCATAGCCGCTCTATAACACGCTGAGCGGCAACTTGAAGCTTCACAGGTTTCTTAATTATTGCCAAATACTTAGAATTTCGTTAGCAATCAACAAACTAAAATCTAACCTAATGAACCATGATCCGACACCAATTTTATCGTTTCCCGTAATGACATCGTTTTATAAATTCCGTTTTCAAATATTTGGACTGAAAAATTACACAAGAAATGGGTAAATTTTGAATGCCGAGCTGGCAATATTGTAGATAAATCGTGTCTTTACTCCAAAATGAAGAGCATTTAGCAAGTGAATGGAGAGTCTAAGTTTATGTGTTGCCAGTCTCCGTAATTCTCTTAGAATGGATGCACCGTTACCGCTTTCAGTGCGCGTTCTAAAACATTAATCACTTTAAGTTATTGACCATTTTATTAACAGTTTGCATTCCATGTCTTTTGTCTCAACTGGACTGCGATGAAAATGTTCACTTTATGCTGTATCCCAATTGTGTTTTCATTTTAGGTTAGGTTGTATTTCAGACCGATTTTCCAGTCTAGACATTTTATGAGAGTTTTAAAATATTGACTTGTGACTAATGGAAATGTTGAATAAAAGCTTCCGGTCTGTATTCATCTACCCAATTTTGTTTTCAAAATGTGAAAACTACTTGTCTCTAACCCGTTTGACTGTCTGTCGACTTTTGAAGCTTGAAAAGGGGGTTGTTGTTCAAGTCGCAAGAACTTTTAAATAACGAACTAAGTAAACAGAAACCTCCACGAAAATCATTAGAACATCAACAAATACATTTTATGCTGCCGCTCAAATATTCTCATATTCACGTACCAAGCAAACTTCAGCTTGTTTTTCCCTCGGATGTGTGAATTCAGCGCATGCAGTAACGACGCACCGGGGAGCGAAATAACTGTGTTTTTACTGGGTCAGGATTACTGCAAACAAGTTTACTTACCCGTCTTTAAAACGCCACGCGTTATGTGAAATGTCAATGAAACTTTTGTACGAACTGCGGACGAACAGAGAGAGATACGGTCGAACGAGTGGTTCATGTTTTAAGTGTTTGCTTTTCATTCCAAATGCGTACACGGCTTAGAGGAATTGATCCTTGAGACGTCAATGTGCCGTTACGTTTATAACTCGAAGTCACGGAGGAGAACTGAGTTTTGTCATTTTGATAGTTTCTAGGTACCTAAATGCTATAGTCCTGCAATACAACGTAATTTTTTAATATTTTTAAGCAATACCTATTCCTGCCAGGGTCGCGAGATTTGTTCGAAAGAGATGCCGTGGCCCTAGCATATGGAACGATCACGGGTGGGTTTTAGTCAGTAAAAGTCTGACACGCCCTTCCGCTCCACCCAGAGCGGGAGACGTCATTTGATGATTTCCCACCCACAAAAAAAAAATCATTACCTATTCATAGAGCTTCAGTAAATTACAAGCACGATCATTTTTTTTATGTGCTATTTTTTTTTTTTTGAACCCCTTTTTGTTTTCATTTTGTTATACTTAGATATTAAGAGCTGTATCCAAGAGAACACTGCCGACAAACTGTACTGCAGTTTGGCAGAAGAATTGTGTTACATTGTATGTTTAATATCCACGAATAAACGAATAATAATTCTATGGGAAGACATCAAACTTTGCTCGCAACAAAAACTTTTGTTATGCATCTCTTTTAATTAAAAGTAACGTTACTTTCTGAATACGTAGGTAATAAAGACTACTAGCAAGCAAAATCAAATTAGTTTTCAACGAAGTTTCGTAGTCAGCCTTTGGTGTTCTCATCTGAATTTGATGGATGCGCGGGCGCAAGACTCCCATTTATTTGGACAGTCTGTGCTCTGCAGCTTCACCGTGCTATGTACCGTTCAAATAGTGGTCCAAACCAAATAACCGCTACCCATTAGAGGCACGCAAAACGCCGCGCCTGCGCCCGTTTGTACGTGAATATTCATTAACACATTACACTTCAAAGTACAGATGTTGAGAATTCTGAAAAAAATAGTTTAAATACGCATTTTTATTAGTGAGTTAATATATGTTTTTATTTTCATTTTAATTGGAATTCTTTAGTACACATAACAAGAACCGAGGTTCTATTGATATGATCTTCGTATCGGAATCTTTTATACATTTTAAGAAAAAAAACGGAGGAGGTTATCAATTCGACGCGTATATGTTTTTATTTTTTTGTTTGTTTTTTTTTTTTTGTGTATGACCACGCATAACTTTTTACATAGTAGTCCGATTGTGATAATTCTTTTTTTATTGGAAAGGGTATACTCCGAGGGTGGTCCCATATACATTTGGAAAACAAAATCGAACCCTAAGGGTCAGAAAACAGGGGATGATTGATTGTTCACTCAGTGATTGTAATGTATTACCACGCATAACTTTATACAGACTAGTCCGATTTTGATCATTCTTTTTTCATTGGATAGGGTATACCTTGCCAAGTATTATTAGTACATTAAAACCACAAAAAATTGTAAAATAAAAACTTTTTAACAAAAAATTAAACCGCAGAAAAAACTGAAAAGCAAAAAATAATAACCCTTAAAATTATGAGTCGGCGCTTTGAGTGATCTTTGTTCATTGATTTTTCAGCGCCGACTCAAAAATTTTAAGGTTTATTATTTTTTGCTTTTCAGTTTTTTCTGCGGTTTAATTTTTTGTTGAAAAGTTTTTTTAGTATAGGTAACATGTGAAAAAAACCAGTCTTAGGTGTTCTCTAAGGTAGCCTGCCAAGGTCGCGAGATTTGTTCGTAAGAGTTACCGTGGCCCTGGCCCAAAGGCATCTGAACGAACACGGGTGGGTTTTAGTCACTAAAAGTCTGACACGCCCTCTCGCTCCGCCTCATTTAATGATTTCCCACCGACGAAAAAAAAGGTGTTTTCTAAGGTCTCTAAGGAAAAGTTATACAGAGATAGCCAACCAAAACAGAAAAGTGAAGGTAAACAAGATGACGATTTGTAGTGACGTTTTTGTTTAGAATTAATAAATAAAAATATTTTAATTCAGACATCAAAATTCATAGGTAAATATTACGTAAAATATTAGCTTGATTAATATTTAATACTTACTCATAAATTCATAATAAATGACTACATGTTATGCTTTCTCTAGAATTACAAATAAATGTATGTTAAGTATTTTTTGACAGTGATTTATCTCTTAATTGGAAAGAAGACTTGTAAACTCGCAATAAAAATATAGAGAAAAGGAAACTACTAAACAAACTATTGATAAACTCATTATTTATAGTTAAATTCATTACAATATGTTTTACATAATCCTATTTGTCATTAACTTACATAACATCGTTTGATATAAAGCGTTGTATCAATTAGTATGCAAATGTATTCACGGTATTATCATATTTAAATACTTTCGTTACGACATATTATGGGACACAAATGCATACGTTTAGCTTAGATAAGTTATATTAATTACTTAATTAAGATGGGCTGTGTGACAGTTCAGTTGAATGTGTGTGATTTGAGGCTGTCTTGGTTTTACTCTTTTGTAATATAATAAAATCGTAACTATGGTCAAAGCTGTACTTAAATCTTAATGTGGCTAAGTAATAGCAGCCGCATGAGTCGATCAATCAGGTTTATCTACGTTAAAGGCTTCATCAAACAGACACGACACGTATGCTGAAAATCGCCTTTAATAGACATAGAGACTCAAATTTTGACGGTTCCTTTTTTTTGGCTAGAAATGGATTCTGCTAAACATAAATATTTTATAAAATTTCGTATGGGTCAATTGCGTGTACAAATGAAGGAGGGGTTTTTTTTTGAAAAAATTGTATGGCGTTGACATGAAAAATGAGGCTATCTCTGGAATTATAAGTTTAGCCATTATATCCTTGCCATTAGTACCATTTATTTGTAATTTCGATTTTCAGCCTACCGTGCGACGCGGCGTTTGTAGAACATTTACCTTGAAATTTTCTTTAAAAATTGCTTTACGAATGTCGCGTCCCGCCTGTTTATGGGAGCCTTTAGTCTTTATCCCGGTCACCATTCCTAGATCTTTGACATTCGTTACGGGTCGTCACAAACCTGAAACTCAAACAACCAGTCTTACCAAGGGGTAACTGGGTTGTAGAAGTTAGGTAGTGGTAATCTGCCAGGGTCGCGAGATTGTTCGAAAGAGATACCGTGATCCTGGCACATGGGCAACTGAAGGAACACGGGTGGGTTTTAGTCAGTAAAAGTCTGACACGCCCTCCCGCTCCGCCCAGAGCGGGAGAAGTCATTTGAGGATTTCCCATCCAATCCATAATTGAAACGTTTCGCCACAACCAAGGTGAGAGAAGAAGGACCAATACGTGATGGCTTATGGTGATGACCATCAATGTCTTGTTGTCTCCTTCTACTCGTTTTTATTCAACCAATATTGTCTCACTGTAGAGCAAAGAAATCCATAGCTTTTAAATGTTCTTTGTGCGTTGCCTTCCCTGAATAATGTCCCGTAAACGCACCTAGGTCGTCTCGCCAGCGTTCCCTAGGCCTCCCTGGGTGACGGCGCCCGTCTTTAGTCACCAACTGCGAGATGACTCTGGCCCACCTGCTAACCATTAATCGAAAATTAATTACTATGCATAATAATTTATTGCACATTTGTCTGATGAATTAACAAAAAATATCACTGTATAATTTACATAGACATGAGTGCTACATCATTTTCAACTTTCAACTCGATTTGTCAAGCTTCAACTCTTTCAAAATGTAATAGGTATGAGAGCTTGAAAATGTTCAAAGTATGTATTAGAGTAAACATGCTATATTCCAAATACTTTAAAGTGTAATCTATTGAAATAATCTTCACAGAGCATAAAACAAAGTCGCTTCCCGCATCTGTGCGCTTAGGTCTTACAAACTACGTAACGGATTTTCATCAATAGACAGAGTGATTCAAGAGGAACTTTTATATGTATAATATGCGGTTCACCCGCTAGAAAAAGCTAGTACAAAATAAGATGTAAACGTCTAAACTAGTAAAAAAAACAAGTTAGATGTGCGCGCTATAGAAGTCTTTATTTATTTCTTGTTCAAGCCTGCTTTCGTATCTATCTAATTATTTTCTCAATACAGAGGTGTAACCCGAGCCACTGGTGTAAAAGGAAATGTCCTTATTAGTAACTGTCTGTGTTCACTACCGGTACATATCATCACGTACTTTCCCTTTGGAAGCGAGGGGCATTCCAATAATTAATTGCAGGAAGTGTCTCTTGACATCTATTTCTATCTTTGTATTGGTTATCAAAGATTAAATTAGTTAGGATTGCAATTTGTATTTATTAGAGTATTAGAAGTTATGGATCCGTAAACATATATCACACACATCTTCCCCATTTCCCTTTTTAGGGTTCCGTTGCCAAATTGCAAAAAAACGGAACCCTTATAGATTCGTCATGTCTGTCTGTCTGTCCGTGTATGTCACAGCCACTTTTTTCTGAAACTATAAGAGCTATGCTGTTGAAACTTGGTAAGTAGATGTATTTTGTAAACCGCATTAAGATTTTTACACAAAAATAGAAAAAAAAAACATTTTTTTTTAAACCCATACGTGTGGGGTATCTATGGATAGGTCTTCAAAAATGATATTGAGGTTTTTCAACATCATTTTATTCTAAACTGAATATTTTGCGCGAGAGACACTTCCAAAGTGGTAAAATGTGTCCCGTCCCCCGTATCTTCTAAAATAAGGGAATGATAAAACTAAAAAAAAAATATATGATGTACATTACCATGTAAACTTCAACCGAAAATTGGTTTGAACGAGATCTAGTAAGTAGTTCTTTTTTAATACGTCATAAATCGTAAACCACAATTTACCTTTCATTCAGTCAACTCAAATATAAAAATTAAAAAAGAAACATTTAATTTCATAAACATAAACCTTATGCATAAACTGTGAATACGTACAGGTTTGTACGGAACGCTCGGTACGCGAGTCCGACTCGCACTTGGCCGGTTTTTTGTAATTTGAATCTAATGATTTCCGCTTGATGATCAACCATGCGACCAGAAGAGGACCATGCTTAGCAATATACGTCATTCGGCTGAATGGTGATAACTATGAAACGACCAGATTGACGGTCTCGATGGTCTAGTGGTCCCAAGCGCTAATGCTGACCATGAGATCCTGGTTTCAATTCCCAAGTCGGGCAAAGTGTTATTGGTTTTTATCTGCAGTTGCCTGGAGTCTGCATTTGTGCCCGGTTGATGAAAATAAGCTCACCCCCCCCCCCCCCCCGTACATGGGACTTAAACGTAACTGGCGAAATGTGGGTGTACTATTGATACAACTCTGCCCAACCCTTCTGTAAAATTAGGGGTGATATTATGATATGACCACCAAAGTGATTGTCATTGTTGAGCGTAATATTCTCTATTCTCTCCAAGGTTCGCTCAACAATGACTTATTCAAAAAGTTCTGTATAAGAACCACAAAGTCACTGTTTATAATTTTCCACCTAACAATAGTGCACTGATAATGAAATTACGATCTGCGATCAGGTGTTGAGAACAATCGCTGGCATTCCGTTACAGGTTGAATGACCATCCGCGTGCCGACACCTCGCCAGCGCCACCGCATCATGTAATCACATCCTTACTTACGATAATAATCGACGCTTATGTGAAAGATTTATAACAACTCGATCTTGATTTCAAGACAGGATGGCAGTTTTACGTAATCAGTATTTTTTTATTTTTCGAACCTGATTTGAATTCCTCGTGGTTTTTTATTGCCTTGTCTATGGTCTTGTTTACTTTTACTTTTAAATCCATGGAACCAGTTGTTCCAGTGATTGATGATGTAGTTCGAACCTAGTAACATAGAATACTAAATGATTCCGTCATCCGTGTATAAATAATGTCATGCATAACTTTAGCATCTAGTTAATTTCTTGGTAGGTGGTTATTGGTGATGTTCTTCGGAAAAGTCAGGTGCGTAGATCTCGCAACCGGTGTGGGTGCATGACCAGAGGGGTAATTGCGTAACTTGTTATCAGTAGGAATTGGTTTCATTTTGATAGTTAAACAATATTCATTGCGTTATTTACGTTGCTGAGCTGACAATTTATTCTAACAAATGGTTTAGAAATAATCTTCAATCCCATTCAGATTCTGATAAATTGTGCGTTTCGCAATTAGGGTGCAGATGTATGAACGTAAACGAGGCAAAAGAAATTACATACTCCTTTTGCCTTATTCTTCTTAGCAGGATCTTACCAGGTGGCGTTCTGTAGTTTTTTTGCCTACACCCATGGGAAGAAAGCGTGAGTTTATGTATGTGTCTAATTTCTTGGTTATAAATTTTTTTAGTACGTAATCCGTAGTTCAGGCAAAAGTTTCAAGCGATTCCGTAAAATCTGCTGACATAAGATAGACTTTGAGCCCGAGCTAAGAATGAATGTCACCACGATTTGGAAGTTGTCCCTACTCCCGATGTTTTTAGCCGTCCGAAAAATTAACTAATAACCCTTTTTAGGGTTCCGTTGCCAAATGGTAAAAAACGGAACCCCTATAGATTCGTCATGTCTGTCTGTCTGTCCGTCCGTATGTCCCAGCCACTTTTTTCCGAAACTATAAGAGCTATGCTGTTGAAACTTGGTAAGTAGATGTATTCTGTGAACCGCATTCAGATTTTCACACAAAAATAGAAAAAAAAAAAAACAATAAATTTTGGGGTTCCCCATACTTAGAACTGAAACTATTTTTTTTTGTTTCAGCAAACCCATACGTGTGGGGTATCTATGGATAGGTCTTCAAAAATGATATTGAGGTTTCTAATATCATTTTTTTTCTAAAATGAATGGTTTGCGCGAGAGACACTTCCAAAGTGGTAAAATGTGTGTCCCCCCTAAAAAAACTAAAAAAAATATGTGATGTACATTACCATGTAAACTTCCACCGAAAATTGGTTTGAACGAGATCTAGTAAGCAGTTTTTTTTAATAGGTAATAAATCGTAAACCGCAATTTACCTTTCATTCAATCAACTCAAATATAAAATAAAACTTTAGAGGTGTCAAGGGACACCCGGATGGAACGAAGTTCCTTTCCAGGATTCATAATAGTTATAATTTTTTAATTATTTATTATGTACAAAAAACCTGTAACCACTCAACAAAAATATTCTCTCTCTCTACCTCTCTCTGCCTCCCTCTCTCTCTCTATCCCTCTCGCCCTCTCTCGCCCTCCCCCTCTCCCCCTCTCTCCCCATCCCCCACTCTCCTACTTGTTTTCTGATTCGTCAGTTGGATCTTCGCTCTTAGAACATATTGTTTTGTGCGTGAAATAAGGAACTTGCATCTTATACCTAACTTTGTAGCCTTAATATGATTCTTCAATAAATCGAGAAGAGCATAAAATATCTTCTCTTTACACAAAATTTCAGATCCATATGTTCCATAAATCCACCACGCGAGCCCAATGCTGATTGGCGGATGTCACGTCTTCAAATGCCAGGTCCCCACACGATATATTCCATTAACCTTTTAAGAGTAGTGGTGATAAAAGTAAAGTTTGTGTAAATAATTTACACAACGTAAAGTGCCTGCTTGAGTTCGAACCCAAGACCTACGAACTCGTAAGTCGCGGCTGTTACCACTGGGCCACCACTGCTCCAGATGATTCCTGATTCCCATTGCTGCTGCTGTGCTGATAAACAGCATGTATCTGACTGACCAGTAGAATAACTAACCTTTTTTTTTCTAGTTAGGAAAACATCATATCGTCGTTGCAAATTTAAAATCACATAGGAATACACAATACACATAGGAATGTGTAAAAAGTAACTTTTCGAGAAAAACGAAAAAAACAGTTTCCTGAAAAAGAAACTGAGGAAACATTCTTATTTTTTTAGATGAAAAGTGTAAAGGAATTAGGTATAATTTATTGAGATAGAATTTGTCTTATATCAATGTGTCGTTCAGCGTATATTTATATAAATTTAATTATTTTTCTGCACATAGGAGATTTAAGTTTCAACTTTTTGTCACATAAGTGGATTAACAGTTTATTACATCAGGCACATAGGAGTTTTCGATGGGCAATAGACGTGGGATTTTTTTAAATTAGCGAATACTTTAACGATACATTAAGATATTCACATATAAGTTTTTGCAATAAGTGGATATACCAAATCGCTTTTAAAATATATGCATAGCTCGTATTTGTGAAAATTGTTACATAGGAGATTTTGCAACGACGATATAACATCTCCCGCTCTGGGCGAAGCGGAAGGGTGCGTCAGACTTTTACTGACTAAAACCCACCCGTGTTCCTTCAGTTGCCTGTGCCAGGGTCACTGAAACCCTTTCTTACAAATTCGCGACCCTGTCAGAGAATGTCTAACCCTTCATAGCAGATTAGCGGAGAAATCTGCCATAATATTGGCCAAAATAACTAAACGAAGCCACTTACTTAACATCAGTTACATGAATAAATTAATCACCAGCCATCAATCAATACATAATGTTTTCACAACAAATCAACACGCAGCCTCTACGAACATTCCAGCGACAAGCGGAATATTTTCGTAGCATCATTAAGTACCTGTCACGACCTACATCGTCCACCTCATTGATGTGATTTATAACATCATTTCATGGCGTATTTGCGGCTTGCCGACTGGTTCACGAAGTCACAATTACTAAGATCGATGCCCACCACCGAACTGGTTTAGAAAGCCACTCAGTTTGCTGTCATACGCTAAGTACCGGAAAATAAGAATTAAAGTCGAGTAGTAAGGGATTTAAGTTGAAAGTCAATCATTAGAATCGTTTCTGACAGATCTGCACGCTTATTGCGGTAACTCACTGTTAATCAGAATCTGAATCATTTTAAAGTTGATTGCTAATCCATTGCTACAAATGTTCAAGAAAACTTCCTGCTTGATAACGTAAATAACGCAATGAATGTTGTTGAACTATCAAAATGAAAGCCATTCTTACTGTTAGTGTGTTGCGCATGAGTTTGTAAAATTTTAAAACCACGGATCAAATGTACACGTGTATAGACTTGGCACCGCCCCTATCTTTTCATTATTGGCAATTACATTTATCGAGACTGACTAATAGCGAGAAATACTTCAGTTACGGACGATTTCAGTACTATTTTATGCACAAGTGCACAACGCATAAACGTACAAACGTACCGTATAAAAATAATATGTATTGGAACTGTAGCTAGGATCGAAGTACACAAGCTATACATTTCCTGTTTTAGCAGGCCTCGCATTGTATAGGTTTTACGTACAATGAGAAGTCATCTTATGCTGGAAATGTATAGCTAGGTTTGTCGCTGTGCGTATGACTAATATAAAAAGACAATTTACAACACTACACACTAAATAAACCATATAAAATAATTGCATGACTGTTTACGGTGAAGACTTGATAGACTATTAATTTAATTTCAAGCTTTCTGTAATTTCCTTATTATGATTGCTAATTTTATGTGTGGAGTTATAGTCCATTTTATTGTTTTCTAGCTACATAAGAAGATGGGGCATTAAATTGTGCCCACTCAAGGTCATACTTGTAGTTAACATTACTTTGAAGAAAGCCGTTTTGAATGACCATGTAACTATAGTTTCTTGCCCTGTGTTCTTGATGAAAATGTTTGTATGCTTTCATGAGCATCATTTCAGCCGAAAGACATCCACTGCTTGACATAGCCCTCCCTAAGCTCCGCAACGTCGACTATTTTTTTGCTTCCCACATCTATCGGATTCCTACGGCCTTCCAACTTTATTCAAACTGGGCAGGCCACTGAGAGTCAGCAATTTTTGAACGTCAAAATTACATAAGACAACAGTCCCCAAAAACGCCCGCTCGTTTCTCCACTTCCTAGTGATTTTGCTGAGAAAAAGATCCATCGGTCCACCTTGTGTAAGGCCATCCAACTCTACGTCTTCCGGTACACAGTCGCCACTCCAGACCCTTTCATCCTCATCAGCTATCTGTTCTGCGAGCAATATGTCCTACCCCCAGCCACTTGAGTTTAGCAGTTCTTCGGGCTTTGTCGGTTACCTTAAAGATAAAGATATATTTATTTGTATAAACATGTGTAACATGATACATAAATATGCACATGGATGGAAGAGTTTAAAATTGCTGGTTCAACATGTTTTGCCATATTCGGCGTACAAAATAGTTATAATAGGAAATAAATGTCAAAATTCAATCAATTCAAATACATAATTACAGTCAGTTACAAAAATATAGTGTAGAAATTCAAAATAATTAAAACAGTAAAATTAAAATAACGAAAACAATAAAATTGAAATATTTAGTACAATAAAATTACTTCAACTAAAATAAAACACAATATTAAATTATGATCAATCAAAATTTGTCATTCAAGAACTCCGTAACATTATAATATTCCTTACTAATTAGCATTTTTTTAGTTCTCTCTTGAATGAATTATTATTCATAATTTTTATAGTATTAGGAATTTTATTATATATTAATGGGGCCATGCATATTACACTTTTCTTTAAAAATGCTGTTTTGGCGGGGACTGATTGCACCCAAAGTCTGTAAACACTTTTCACGTCTATTTCTATCTGAATACTTGTTCAATAAGGGAAACAAATGAGGAGTATCTGTGTTGACAGTCGGTGCCAACTTATAAAGAGCATATGATGAAGAAGTAATTTTTTTACAAAGTTCATTAATGTGGGTTTTCCAATTTAATTGCTTGTCAATTATTAATCCTAAAACCTTGGCTCGGATGTCTCCATTCCTTCTTTCCTATGCTTTGGATTGGGAAAATTTTAGCTTATCTTTTCGCTTGACCAGCTCCTTTACTAAACAAAACATCATGTCATAATTTCACGCTTTGTTTCCTTAGGCAGAAGTGCACCAATACTACACCCACATTTCGTCAGTTATGTTTAGTTCCATGTAATAAGGGCGAGCTTATTGCCAACAACCGAGTACAAATCAAGATTCCAGGCTGCTACTGATCCTTCTGCGAAGCAGTAATGCTCGCGAAGGAGGAAGCGGGGTGCGTGAGGGAGTGGCAGTCTCTGCGCCCTCACGTCCCTAGCCGCCGACGGAGGAGACACCCCGGGCGTCGGGAGTCAATAGCAGACTCCCGGCCACCGTAGGCGCGGGCTTGCGGGCAAGTAAGGACCAGGGTCGGGTCGACGGCGCGTAGTGTTCCACGCGCGCCTCATAGAGATGTCAGCAGCACTGTAGGGGTCTGCTAGGACCGATGCCTGCCAGGATCGCGAGATTGTTCTAAAGAGATACCATGATTCCGGCATATGGGCAACTGAAAAAAAAAAAGGCTGCTACTGAGAAATTTCAGATAGAAAAACCCAATAACACTTTGCCCAACCTAGGAATCGAGCATTTACAAGTAAAAATAAACATGAGGTTCTGAACCTCTTGTTTATTGAATTAACTTCTAAATGGTCTCATCGAAATATTCCCTATTGAAAGGCCTTATGAAACTCTGCTTAACTAGAATGTGATTTAATTTCAGATAAAATTCATATGGTAAACATTTGCTATTAAAGCTGCTGACTCATAGGAGGAAAACTTTTATGATTGTCAGTTGATCGACATACTAACCGCATTGAATATTCAGCAGAAAAAGCAGAATGGTCGAATGGTTACCATTATCAGCCCATAACGTTCCCACTGCTGGGATACAGGCCTTCTCTCGAGGGAGTAGGCCATGATCCATCACGCGGTCCCAGTGCGGGTTGGTGGACATCATGTCTTTGATTTTTTTAAATTCTTAATCATGCTGGATTCCTCGTAGTGTATTCCTTCACCGTTTTGAGAGCAGTGGTGATGAAATTAATTACACAAAGTAAGGTGCTAGACTCGGTTCGATTCACGAACTACAACTCGTAAGTTCGGGCCGATACCATTGTTATGTCGAAGATTTTTTTTAACCCATTTTATTCATTTAAAAATGATGATTTAAGTCTTATCTAGCGTAAATTTCAAGTCAAGAATCAATATGATCAACATCATCAGTTTGGTAAATTTTACGGATGATTACCAGCCGGAATAATACCACAGGAAAACCGTAGATTATTTTGCAACAAAAACTGTAAAAATACACACGGAGGAAGAAGATACCGTTTGTCGTAACCGCAGTGCACACGATTCGTTAAAACCTAAGTCTCGTCCAGACATTCGACACTGAATACGTAACTGTATCGATCGGGTATCGGTAATCGGCCACCGCACTCACTCGAGTACGTAGTCTGAACGGAAATATCAAATGACTGGTACTGAGACACGGTAGGTAGCGATGAATCAATCAATCCATCATCTGTTTTTTGTATCTTGTCTGTCAATACATTCTCTAATGAATAGACGTCATCATTCTAATGCATGCAGAGGCTTGTGTCTAGGTAATTACAGCCTCACAGGTCAATCGATTAGGTTAAGCTACGCTTGCTGCGGTTTGGCCGTAGATGGGTGACTGGGATCTTTACATACCAAGACTTGAAACCACCGTTACTTGAAAAGTATCTTTGACAATCGTTTTACAGGACGTCGGAAGCCCAGTGTGTCTGTTGATCATGACATCTTGCCATATTCGGCGTACAAAATAGTTATAATAGGAAATAAATGTCAAAATTCAATCAATTCAAATACATAATTACAGTCAGTTACAAAAATATAGTGTAGAAATTCAAAATAATTAAAACAGTAAAATTAAAATAACGAAAACAATAAAATTGAAATATTTAGTACAATAAAATTACTTCAACTAAAATAAAACACAATATTAAATTATGATCAATCAAAATTTGTCATTCAAGAACTCCGTAACATTATAATATTCCTTACTAATTAGCATTTTTTTAGTTCTCTCTTGAATGAATTATTATTCATAATTTTTATAGTATTAGGAATTTTATTATATATTAATGGGGCCATGCATATTACACTTTTCTTTAAAAATGCTGTTTTGGCGGGGACTGATTGCACCCAAAGTCTGTAAACACTTTTCACGTCTATTTCTATCTGAATACTTGTTCAATAAGGGAAACAAATGAGGAGTATCTGTGTTGACAGTCGGTGCCAACTTATAAAGAGCATATGATGAAGAAGTAATTTTTTTACAAAGTTCATTAATGTGGGTTTTCCAATTTAATTGCTTGTCAATTATTAATCCTAAAACCTTGGCTCGGATGTCTCCATTCCTTCTTTCCTATGCTTTGGATTGGGAAAATTTTAGCTTATCTTTTCGCTTGACCAGCTCCTTTACTAAACAAAACATCATGTCATAATTTCACGCTTTGTTTCCTTAGGCAGAAGTGCACCAATACTACACCCACATTTCGTCAGTTATGTTTAGTTCCATGTAATAAGGGCGAGCTTATTGCCAACAACCGAGTACAAATCAAGATTCCAGGCTGCTACTGATCCTTCTGCGAAGCAGTAATGCTCGCGAAGGAGGAAGCGGGGTGCGTGAGGGAGTGGCAGTCTCTGCGCCCTCACGTCCCTAGCCGCCGACGGAGGAGACACCCCGGGCGTCGGGAGTCAATAGCAGACTCCCGGCCACCGTAGGCGCGGGCTTGCGGGCAAGTAAGGACCAGGGTCGGGTCGACGGCGCGTAGTGTTCCACGCGCGCCTCATAGAGATGTCAGCAGCACTGTAGGGGTCTGCTAGGACCGATGCCTGCCAGGATCGCGAGATTGTTCTAAAGAGATACCATGATTCCGGCATATGGGCAACTGAAAAAAAAAAAGGCTGCTACTGAGAAATTTCAGATAGAAAAACCCAATAACACTTTGCCCAACCTAGGAATCGAGCATTTACAAGTAAAAATAAACATGAGGTTCTGAACCTCTTGTTTATTGAATTAACTTCTAAATGGTCTCATCGAAATATTCCCTATTGAAAGGCCTTATGAAACTCTGCTTAACTAGAATGTGATTTAATTTCAGATAAAATTCATATGGTAAACATTTGCTATTAAAGCTGCTGACTCATAGGAGGAAAACTTTTATGATTGTCAGTTGATCGACATACTAACCGCATTGAATATTCAGCAGAAAAAGCAGAATGGTCGAATGGTTACCATTATCAGCCCATAACGTTCCCACTGCTGGGATACAGGCCTTCTCTCGAGGGAGTAGGCCATGATCCATCACGCGGTCCCAGTGCGGGTTGGTGGACATCATGTCTTTGATTTTTTTAAATTCTTAATCATGCTGGATTCCTCGTAGTGTATTCCTTCACCGTTTTGAGAGCAGTGGTGATGAAATTAATTACACAAAGTAAGGTGCTAGACTCGGTTCGATTCACGAACTACAACTCGTAAGTTCGGGCCGATACCATTGTTATGTCGAAGATTTTTTTTAACCCATTTTATTCATTTAAAAATGATGATTTAAGTCTTATCTAGCGTAAATTTCAAGTCAAGAATCAATATGATCAACATCATCAGTTTGGTAAATTTTACGGATGATTACCAGCCGGAATAATACCACAGGAAAACCGTAGATTATTTTGCAACAAAAACTGTAAAAATACACACGGAGGAAGAAGATACCGTTTGTCGTAACCGCAGTGCACACGATTCGTTAAAACCTAAGTCTCGTCCAGACATTCGACACTGAATACGTAACTGTATCGATCGGGTATCGGTAATCGGCCACCGCACTCACTCGAGTACGTAGTCTGAACGGAAATATCAAATGACTGGTACTGAGACACGGTAGGTAGCGATGAATCAATCAATCCATCATCTGTTTTTTGTATCTTGTCTGTCAATACATTCTCTAATGAATAGACGTCATCATTCTAATGCATGCAGAGGCTTGTGTCTAGGTAATTACAGCCTCACAGGTCAATCGATTAGGTTAAGCTACGCTTGCTGCGGTTTGGCCGTAGATGGGTGACTGGGATCTTTACATACCAAGACTTGAAACCACCGTTACTTGAAAAGTATCTTTGACAATCGTTTTACAGGACGTCGGAAGCCCAGTGTGTCTGACAACCAGTTTTACCAAGGGGTATCGTATTACCCAGTTACTGGGTTGTGGAAGTCAGTTTGATTCTATTCAGTCTTTGGTGTTTCTTTTGAGTGGTAGAAAAATCTAAATGAAATTAACATAGGTACAGATTTGGATGGGTTCAAAAGAAAATGATTCCCACTGAACTTATAAGACAAGATACACATAGTATGCAGTTCTTGCTGTGGGAATAAACCGACCAGCCTCGAAATGCAGACTGATTATTTGCAAAAGACTGAAAAGCAGGACACGTTCACGATGACGTGGGCACCTGGAAGACTCCATGAGATATAATTGCCTGTATCAGAATGATAGCAGACCTTCTTTACGAGCTATAAGGAATAATAAGTACAACAAATGAGCAATAAACTTCAAACAAGTTAATTAATTCGACAGCTACCATCTATTTCTAGTAATCATCTACAGTGCAAACGAAAGTTTCAGTATTCTTATTTTTTTATTTTTATAAATTAGGTTTCACCGAGTCACCGCTTTCAAAATATCTATTTTGAACTGAGATTTGAAATCACTCGGTCGTTCAAGAGGTTTTGAGTTCAGTTCAGTGAACCAAACATATTCATTATTAATCGTGTTTGATTGCTAGACAGTAACAGACCGAGATATTTACTTTCAACTTAAGTAAATATTGTCATTTGAATTTTGCGTGACAGGATTCTCACTCAAGATTCCGTTTTTTTTTTCTGGTTAGGAAATCATCAAATAACGTCTCCCGCTCTGGATGGAGCGGAACTTTTACTGACTAAAACACACCTGTGTTCCTTCCGTAGCCCATATGCCAGGGCCACAGTAACTTTTTCGAAGATATCTCGCGACCCTGGCAGGCATCGGTCCTAGTGGTCCTACCACTTAAGGCGAGGTTTACCGGGCCTGTGGGCCTTTGAAACAAAATCTCCGCCTCCCCTAAATGCGCCCTCAAACAAGGATGTATCTATGACATATATATTTCAGGACCTAACTACACTAATTTCACCATTTAAAATTTATTCTTGAACAACAAATTTGGATAACCACCTGTTAAAAACCGATTTCCTTACTCAGAGAAGATATTTTGTACGTCCGTGTCACATGGACTTCATTTCCTCTAAAAAGGAAACCTACGAACCAAATGGTTGTTTATGTAATCATTTATGTACACACATATGAACAGACAAGAAAAAAATATACTTACAGAGGCGATGCTTATTTCTAAAGAAATCTCTTGCAGCAAACCTGCGATAGGAAAATAGATAAAAAGTGATGTAGACGCCGTGTGTAAGAATAGATGTAAAATATACAATAAAGGAATGCACTTATTGAAATGAAACTTATATGAGAATATACTTACATAGGTTTATACATTACATAAAATTTTACTTGAAGATAGACTTGTCTATCATGCTTTTCCTTTCCACATCGCCTTGCGTCATATATCGGTCACGAAAAGAAATAACTAAACAGGGTCATCGGGTATAGGTGTTGATAGTAAGAAACCGATTGAGTTTTTCGGATACAATGTATTTGAATTAATAGATAAAAACCGCTTATTTGAACCGATTAGTTGAATTTCATTGGAAAACACCCACCGATTCTTACTAAACTTCAACTATGTAAATCCGACGTTCGTGGTAACTGATTTGTGATGATAGTTTAAGGCGAGGTTGCAGTACTTTTTAAATTTTTTAAACCTCTGAAAATCTAGCAAAATGGCTAGTTTCCGTAAAAAAAAATATTTAGGAAAATTGAACATACTGTTAAGCGCTGTGTGAGGATAGAAACGTGAATTTAAACAATTGGCTCGATAAAAAATAATCATAAAGATGACACTAAATCGCCATTTAAAACGCGTGAAGAGATTCCATCATTAAACTGTAAAACTTATACCATAAGATAGGTTTTATTGTTTTTTAGGGCATGCTGAGAAAATATTTTTAATTTCCTTATCATTTTGTCTCCACGAAACAATTATACACAAAATCTAGCAGCTCAAGCGCTCGCAACGACCGGCCAGTGTTCGCCGAAACGTCTTCTACTACAAGAGGGCCTTATGAGTAATGGGAAATGGATTCGCGAAATAAAAGAACATGATTTCTAGATAGTGTTGCAAAAGACTCGAGTCGTCGAGTCGTAGTTTTAAAGACTCAATTATGCAAAACTCTGTTTGCTCAAAAAGCTCGGAGTCTAGAATCAAGCCGAGCCCGAGTCATTCTTAAAAAGGAATAGAGTCTTAAAAAGGATTCGAGTCTTAAAATGAACTCGAGTCTGTGATCACAAGCACTACCACTGAGGTCCTTGATCGAACGGACCTCAGTAGTAGTGCTTGTGATCACTAGACCAACGAGGCAGTCATTAAAAGTTCAATAATACGTCGCTTACGTATGATACAAATGAACCATCCTCTTGTATCATTCTATCTATTAACGGAAACCGCATTAAAATAGTTATAGTTTAAAAGATCTAAGCGTACAAGCACGAAATGTTGAACTAATATCTGACTAATATTTACGATTACAAGCAACAGGAAATTACTGAACGATCGATCAATTAAAAGATAATCGAATAAAGATGTAGAGTTGTAGACTGTGGCCTACATCCTCGATATGTTAACTAGATAGCCACAGTAGCCACTCATATAGCAACATCTTGAATATTAATTTATTTACCATATTGACAAGTAGGGCTTGTGGCTAAGTGTTCACAGCCAGGTACAGGTTGATCAATCAGGTTAAGTTACGCTTACCGCAGTTGGCCCGTGGATGGGTGACCATCTTTACATACTAAACGTGTTTTCCGAGACGCGGAGGGGTTGCCTTGACTAGCATATTAAGCCGTCTCAACTCTCATTCGTAGTTCTTTGACAGCCGTTACAGGTCGTCAGGAGCTCGGAAGTCTGAAAACCTAGTCTTACCAAGGGGTATCGTATTACCCAGTTATTTAACTTGATTGTAGATGTCAGATAGGCAGTCGCTCCTTGTAGTCAGCTGCATCCGGGTTGACTAGATGCCGCCTCCAACATAGTTGGGAAAAGGCTAGGCAGATGGCGCGTATGTTTTTGTAAAGGTAAAATTAGTAGGTATGTAGGTAATCTTCGGAACTGCTGATCCTATTCCGAAAACTCTTTCACTATAAGAAGCAACAATATCATATACTTATATTTTATGTTAAAAAATAATAGTTTAAAAAAACTAAAAAACACGCTTCCATAAACTATTATTTATTTTCTATTTTTTAGGGTGTTTCGAATTTTGAGACGTATGTCAGCGTAGTTTTCGAAGACAGTTTTTTTTGCTGTCCTGGTAACCCTGGCAAGGAAAATGGCACAAATTAGTTTGTGACGTATGTCAGCGTAGTTTTCGAAGACAGTGTTTTTGCTGTCCTGGTAACCCTGGCAAGGATAATGGCACAAATTTATGCAATTATTGCATTGTCATCGGTCCTTGACAGGTGTGCAAAGTTTGAATGAAATCTGGTCGTTTAAAGTGGGTCAAAATCGCGCTATAAGGAGTCGGTTACAAACAAACATACAAGTGAAGCTAATATAAAGCGTGTAAAAATAATGGAAAAAAAGCGTGGGGTGCTTTTAAGGTATTTTTTTATTGATATCAGGCACCCCACGCTTTTTTTCCATTATTTTGTACTTTTTAGTTTGGTTTTCCATGGAAGCGTGTTTTTTAGTTTTTTTAAACTATTATTTATTTTCTATTTTTTAGGGTATTTCGAATTTTGAGACGTATGTCAGCGTAGTTTTCGAAGACAGTGTTTTTGCTGTCCTGGTAACCCTGGCATGGATAATGGCACAAAGAATCATGCCCACTTTCCATACATTGAATGACCTGTCACTTGATTCGTTTTACAGGTCGCGTCTACCTACAAATAGTGTTCTATAAAATCAGTTATTGTTTATAATAACACAATAAGTTATCATCTTCTCATTTAGAGGCCAGGGAAAAGTGCTATTACGTAAATAAGTTTTTGAGGTTATAACAGATTTACACCTTTCAGATCAGGTTTGACAACTGTTGTAACCTCGAAAACTAGATGATTATTAAAATGAAATTATTTGTTAATCGCTGAGAGAGTTGCACTCACTCAGAAATAAATCCGTCTTCAATTTAATATCATCATCAAATCGGCGCGCAGTGGTAAACAGCAGTTATATTCTCGTAATAGCCCGACGATGCTGAGTTTTAAACACTTCACGTGTGATGTTAAGCCATCCTTGTTTTCTACACTACCTACAGCAAGTTAGAACAATTTAGGTATAGTTCATTGAAATATCGGTCAAAATCTGTCGTCGAAGTGGACCAGACTCCAGGAGGACGATGCTTTTAGCCATCGAACTCTAAGAGGCTGATTCACCTTGTCTGTCCGGATAAAGTAAATAATAATACCAGCCCTTATACTGTCCCACTGCTGGGCAAAGGTCTTTTCTCATGCAGAGAAGGCACGAGCAGTAATCACCACGTTTGGTCAAGATGAGGTGGCGATTTCTGACTTTCATTGATTAATTATACATGTCCAGGTTTTCTCGTGATGTTTTCCTTCACTGTAGTTCCTACGAAGGTATTGAAACAAAACACATTGGCCCGGTATTGAACTCACGCCTCGTGCATGAGGTGAAGTGTTAACCTCTGGGCCATCACAACATAAATATATAACTAAGTGCTGCATGTTTTTGGAGAGGTAGGGAAAATTAAATAAAAAACAGGATTTGATTTATTATTATTTATTCAATGTCTTCTCGTACAACCATTTCATCTAAAAATGCCGCAGGAGCCACAATGTTAGTTTCATGCCTAGCCCAACCTAAGTACCATACCAAAGTCAAAACATGCGCACAACAACCTACAGTGCAAGTTTTCTTTATGAATGTGGTCACTTTGACGATTAAGCAATGATCGACGACAAATGAGGCATACTTAAGTATGACCACGGCAAGATGAACCAGCAGATGGGTCACACTCATTGTTTCTATAAATCTGAGCATTAACAGTCTGCATGGATACATCAAAACACTCTTTACAAATGTAATCTTCTTCCATTATCTGAATAACAAATCAATTATGAGATTTTAAAGCCTGCAATGGAAATAAGTATATTTAATTTGTATTTTTACATGTTTCGCTTTAAACAGCTGCCTAAAAGAACACTTAAGCTAAACATGGGGAAAAGCTACATGCAACTCACATATTCGGTCAGCAGTTCGTCTTAGGAGCGTCACCTATTTCTAGTAGTACTAGTTCTATATTTCATAAAACTTGAAAAATATACATTAGCACTTCTAAATATCAATCATTTTATAAAACAATCATTCCACTAGCATCTGTTGACTGGATACTAAATAGTTAGGTAATTCATTGTTATTATACTTACTATTACTGGAGATATCCAACTACTAATTAGCGAGATGACTCTGCTATGAAACTGAAGGGGCCGATAACGCCGGAAGCGTATTAACACTTATGTTACAGGTTAAAGGCAAAGCCATCTCGTAGAAGGCTCATGTCCGTAGCTCTTTCCAACAAAAGCGATAACGTCTAGATCCCAACAAAAAGGACTAAATCGGTATCCGTGTAACACAGGCCAAAGTAATCGTATGTGGTAGATATCGGAGTCCGTGGAAAATGAAAAACTTGTTAGGATAACAGAAAATCCAAAATCGCTCAGTACAATACGCAGTGACAGCAAAGGAACGACTGCAAAACGTCAAACAAGTGACAGCCTGTCATTCACGTAAAGAAGTTCGTTTTACGCGCCCTATCCACTGTACGTTTATTGTTCTTTCCACACCCTAATATAAAACTATAAAAAATCATAGATAGTCATGAATTAAAAATTGAAGTAAAAAAAAATACCACTTCGTTATTTTGAACATTTATTAACCTCATGAACGAACAAGTTTTTTCATATTATGTGAAACGAAACGTGTGTAAAACACGTTACGTTTCAAAAAGTCTTTTGAGAATAATAAACATTTTTTAGAATTTCTTTTTTTCCTGGCTTTCTTTGAAAATTCAATTATGTGATACGAAATAAGCAAAAAATTAGCAATTTTTTAAGATATTTTACATCACTAGACGCGGTAAAAAAAAATCAGGTCAAGATTGGACATGATTCTTTATGCAATTATTGCATTGTCATCGGTCCTTGACAGGTGTGCAAAGTTTGAATGAAATCTGGTCGTTTAAAGTGGGTCAAAAACGCGCTGTAAGGAGTCGGTTACAAACAAACATACAAGTGAAGCTAATATAAAGCGTGTAAAAAGAACTTTCACACAAGAAGCAGAAATAATTAGGTAGATGACTAAAATAATATTCATGATCTTTTATTTTTACACTCTGCCTGACTTTCGATAGCTGGTGGTTCATAAATTGAATTTACTTTAAAGAGTCATCGATCACACACTAATATTCAAACAAAAAAAGACTGAAAGTAGTTCATAAAACTAGAACATTTAATAAGAATACTGAAAGTCTTTGAAAAAATCTAGAATGCAAAGAACGTAGTGTTGAAAGGAATCTTTACACCTATTGTGAACGCCTCGTTAATCACACAAGTATAGTAATGCGATATGAAATCTTTCATTGGATTAGCTGTTTTCTACTAGAGATCTGCCACGCCTTTAACTCGGAAAAACGTAAAGAAAAGTGCACCTAGTATGTTCGAAAATTAAGTTCATCAACCAATGTCAACAAGAAATTGTCAGATAACGTATAAAAATATGCATCATTGCTTAGAAGGAAACAACAAGCATGACATGCGCGATATCGCTCTCCGTCTCGATTTGTCTACAATTTGGAAAGGAAGGGTGGTTGTCAAGCCTAGCGCGGGATAGCCCTCAGGTAGATAGATTAACCTTATAACTACTTTAAAAGGAGGCTAGGTCAGATTGTATACAGAAGTCCCAAATTTGGGAAAAGCCCACATCCAACAGAGCGTAATCGATTGATTAAAATCAAGTCCCGCTTACCCAATAAATATAAAGAAGATAGAACCCGTTACAACTTTCAGCCAAGCTAATAGTTACTCAAGAAACAAGCTTTAAAATAAGTAATTAACTATCATTGTCTTCAAAGCAAATGACGGTTAGTTTAGACCACAACTCATTGAAACGACATTTTCTCAGCTATGACATACTTTCTACATAAATTGTAAATAGATATAAGTACATGTTCTGACGAGATGGAAAGCCAAGGCAGGCTTCGCAAACAGCTAGAGGCAAAACCTTGAATGATGAGTTTATTAAAGAAGAAAGTAACGCTTAGGGCAACTCTTGATAAAAAGTATTGACCCACATAAAGCTGCCAAGTTCCTTTTGGTAAATGATTACTTGTGGTTAAAGCAGGTGTGAGTGCTTACTTATATACTACTGGCTGACTACCCGGCTGGTAGTCCACAAAAAAGCAATCAATTTGATCAATGATAAAATTAATTCAAAACTAATGTTATAAATATCTACACTGAATGCCAGTCACCATAGCAAAACCAATCTCAGGTGTAGGTCTAATTCAAAAACGAACGAAAACAAACATCAAAACGCCTGCATTAATCAACACAGAAAAAGCAGCATTTATCTCTGAATTCAAGTAAAAAAGCAACAAATTAATAATGATCCGCTACGGTGATCATAAATCCAAACAGCCGTGCAAAGCAGCTAATTGCAATAGATAAATGAGAGAGATAAAGCGTTTGGCAATCTGTCGATGGATCAGCGCAGACGCAATTTATCGCCAATTAAATTTGCATATTCCATTCAGGCTGGCTAGCCTTTGTAATATTACCGTATTTGGAAAGGTCTGTAAGGAAATTGCTAGAGATACGATGGGCTATTGTGTAATTTCTTGTGCTGTTCGAATAATTGATTTTCTTACACTTTCATGTATCTTGTGTCTAATAAATAAACCTCTGGCTTGTTGTCTTCTATTGCATTTCGATGAGCTTAAATTTTTCCTTATTTAGATACTTTCCCGATTGTCTTGCCTTGCGTCTATAGATTTTGCTTTTAGAAATACTATGTACTCTCTTCATATTCATCTATCTGATCTGTCTGACCTCTATATCTGCATATACACTGTTCATTTAAGAATTCCATTTCTTTCCTTATAAAGTTCTCTGTTTTGCATTCACAATAATTAAAATCTTATCATTAATCTATCTAATCTTTTATCTCCATGCTCATTTAAATTATGGTCTCATTTCTCCATTACCTAACTTTTCCTTTCTCACATATAGTCACAGTCATAACTCTCAGGTAACGACGTGCCGACAGCATTATCTGCCAGCTTACATCATCCAGTATCATCGAAACTATCAATTTATCGACGATCGGATCTTTCCTCTCGTGTGAAGTGTGGGGTACTCGTACACAGGTACTTGCGTGCAAGACCAGTTGTCTTCAATACGCACAAACTGGGTCGAGCACTTTCCCAGAGCTTCACTTTACTCGCACTTTGACGCTTATTCCGATGCTTTTACATTTGTAATAATAACAGACAATTAACGTATAGTATCTTTAACGAGACGTGGTAACTAATTATGGCGTTGTTTTCAATTTATTAGAAACGTTGATCTACAATATGTCTCTACATGATGACAGTGCACGCCTGTTTAAATTGTTAGCTGAGTCCTTCTTTCTTGATCTTTATGTAGCTATTTGGATTTACTTATAAAAATAACAAAGGTCTGGGATGTATTAAAGACCTATATGGGAATGTGATTTTTGAATTTATATGTACTTTTTGAGTTTATCTTGGACGATCGTTATGTTAGGAAAACCATCGTGAGGAAACTTGGACCTAAAGTTAATAATAATTTGCCAAACCTTTTCACCACCGGTTTTCAGTAACAAGATGCAGCTGAATACCAGTACTGCCAGGGTCGCGAGATTGTTCGAAAGAGATACCGTGACCCTGGCACATGGGCAACTGAAGGAACACGGGTGGGTTTTAGTCAGTAAAAGTCTGACACGCCCTCCCGCTCCGCCCAGAGCGGGAGAAGTCATTTGATGTATTCCCATCCAAAAAAAAAAAAACCAGTACGTCACATGGAGAGACAGAGAGAGAATACCAGTACGATACAATATGTTCAATGCTCATGCGTTCTCCGTATGGGAAGAGCTCTTTGCCCTACAGTTGGCAAATAAAAGGTTGTTCGCTAAATAAAAAAATGCCGCCAATCTTAAACTATAAACAAAAAACTACAAAGCATTTAATTCAATTAAACTATTTACAGGCAATTTTGAATTGTCAAAAAGTCGATCAGTTATTTTAAAAGTTGCTCATCCCAAAACGTAGATCTCTATGAAGGAAAACGGACAGGAAACTCCGATACTCTTTTAAATCAAGATGTTACAAAATCCATTAATGTACTTGAGTAAAACCACTTGAACCAAGCTTTTATAAACCTTTATTTTTAATGTTCGTTTGCATTTCATAGTAATAAGTTAATAACACATCGAATTCAAGTTACAATAGTGCATAAATCTAAAGTTAATCATAGGGAGGCCGAGGGCTACCGCACCTCACAAAGTAAGCACTGCCGATGCCGCATGCCTTTGTAACTTCGTAACCAATGATTTATTTGTTCTTCACTACATCCTCTTTCCTGCACCCTAATTGCGAAACGCACTATTTATTAGAACCGAATGGGATTGAAGATTATTTCTAAACCATTGCGTCATTTGTTCGAATAAATTGTAAGCTCAGCAACGTAAATAACGCAATGAATGTTGTTTAACTATCAATATGAAACTAATTCCTACTGAAAGCAAGTTACGCAATTACCCCCCTGCTCATTGTTACAAGTTAATTATAACGGTGATCATAAACGATGGTACACATAGGACTCATCATTCTGCAGCCCTTATCTCAATTTATTTGGGGTAAGCACAATATGTCCTTTTCTTCCACTCTTCTCTATTAGTCGTCATCTCGGTAGTCACCCCCTTTTTAGGGTTCCGTTGCCAAATGGCAAAAAACGGAACCCTTATAGATTCGCCATGTCTGTCTGTCTGTCTGTCTGTCCGAGTATGTCGCAGCCACTTTTCTCCGAAACTATAAGAGCTGTGCTATTGAAACTTGGTAAGTAGATGTATTCAGTGAACCGCATTAAGATTTTCACACAAAAATAGAAAAAAAACAATAATATTTGGGGTTCCCCATACATAGAACTGAAACTCAAAATTTTTTTTTCATCAAACCCTTACGTGTGGGGTATCTATGGATAGGTCTTCAAAAATGAAATTGAGGTTTCTAATATAATTTTTTTCTAAACTGAATAGTTTGCGCGAGAGACACTTCCAAAGTGGTAAAATGTGTGTCCCCCCCCCCGTAACTTCTAAAATAAGGGAATGATAAAACTAAAAAAAATATATGATTTACATTACCATGAAAACTACCAACGAAAATTGGTTTGAACGAGATCTAGTTAGTAGTTTTTTTTTAATACGTCATAAATCGTAAACCACAATTTACCTTTCATTCAGTCAACACAAATATAAAAATTTTAAAAAAAAAACATTTCATTTCATAAACGATGATGACGAATGATGATGATGATGACCTGCAGGTTTGTACGGAACCCTCGGTGCGCGAGTCCGACTCGCACTTGGCCGGTTTTTTATTCCTTCACACAGTCCATCCATCGTTTCTTTGGTCTCCCTACTCTTATAGCCATATAGGACTATCTGTAACTAAATCATTTCTAGAATATAAAGCCAGGTGATTGCCTCTGCCAGGGTCGCGAGATTTGTTCGAAAGAGATACCGTGACCCTGGCACATGGGCAACTGAAGGTACACCGGTGGGTTTTAGTCAGTAAAAGTCTGACACGCCCTTCCGCTCCACCCAAGAGCGGGAGACGTGATTTGATGATTTCCCACCCACAAAATAAAACTGGCCAAGTGCGAGTCGGACTCGCGCACCGAGGGTTCCGTACAAACCTGCAGGTATTCACGGTTTATGCATAAGGTTTATGTTTATGAAATTAAAAGTTGTTTTTTTAATTTTTATATTTGAGTTGACTGAATGAAAGGTAAATTGTGGTTTACGATTTATGACGTATTAAAAAAAAACTACTTACTAGATCTCGTTCAAACCAATTTTCGGTGGAAGTTTACATGGTAAAGTACATCATATATTTTTTTAGTGTTATCATTCCCTTATTTTAGAAGTTACAGGGGGGGGGGGGCACACATTTGACCACTTTGGAAGTGTCTCTCGCGCAAACTATTCAGTTTAGAAAAAAATGATATTAGAAACCTCAATATCATTTTCACGTATGGGTTCGATGAAAAAATTTTTTTTGAGTTTCAGTTCTATTTATGGGGAACCCCAAATATTATTGTTTTTTTTTCTATTTTTGTGTGAAAATCTTAATGCGGTTCACAGAATACATCTACTTTCCAAGTTTCAACAGCATAGCTCTTATAGTTTCGGAAAAAAATGGCTGTGACATACTCGGACAGACAGACAGACAGACATGACGAATCTATAAGGGTTCCGTTTTTTGCCATTTGGCAACGGAACCCTAAAAAGGTGACTGCCTCGTTGGTGTAGCAGTCGTAAGCGCTACTGCTGAGCATGATCTCTTGTGTTTGATTCCCAGGTCGAGCAAAGTGTTATTGGGTTTTATCTAGAATTCCTCAAAAGCAGCCGGAGTCCGGATTTGTTCCCGGTTGATGTCAATAGGCTCGCCCCCTATAACATGGTACTAAAACATAGCTGCGGAAATGTGGGTGTACTATAGGTACACTTCTGCCTAAGCCTTCTGGGAACCAAGGTGTGATGTTATGTGCGTACTACTGAAGAAACTGTGACAATAGTTAGGTACCAACCATCTTCTCTCTTTACTGAGTTTTTTCCTAATTTCTCGGATTGGTTTAGATTAGGTAATAATAGGTTGGGGAAAAAGTTTCTTCGCATTTTTTAAGAAAATTCAAAACATTTTTTAATAAAGTTTATTTACATTTAACTAAAGTATGTAGGTACCATTTTGTTCGATAACTTTTTGCCATCTTGGAGGTAGGGACATGATCCCATTGCTATAGAAATTTTGGGACTTCTGGTCAAAATACCGCGACAAGTGGTTTTGGCAGTCCTCTCGTGATGTTAACCTGACACTGCCTAAAGAATTCTGAAGAGACCGAAACAGGTGGAAATCTGAAGGTGCAAGGTCAGGACTATACGGCGGATGCATTAACACCTCCCAGCCAAACTCTCTTAATTTTTGTTGGGTGGCTAAAGATGTGTGAGGTCTAGCGTTATCATGATGAAAAACCACACCCCTTCTATTGTTTAATTCCGGCCGCTTTCTCTCAACTTCTTGCTTTAATCTCATCAGTTGTTCGCAGTAGAGTTCAGAATCGATGGTCCTGCCTGGTGGTAACAGCTCATAATGAATAATGCCCTTCCAATCCCACCACACACACAGCATCACCTTGTTGCGAGTTAACCCGGGTTTCGCCACAGTCTGTGAAGCCTGACCGGCCTTTGACCACGACCTTTTTCACACG
Source organism: Aporophyla nigra (assembly GCA_947507805.1). NCBI lineage: Eukaryota > Metazoa > Arthropoda > Insecta > Lepidoptera > Noctuidae > Aporophyla > Aporophyla nigra. The sequence goes on from OX382306.1 coordinate 6,929,787, forward strand.
TTCTTGTCATACGTGATCCACTTTTCATCACCAGTTATCAGCTTCTGCAAAAATGGTTCGGTTTCATTACGTCGTAATAAAGAATCACAAATGAGTACACGGTGCATTAGGTTTCTTTCAGTGAGCTCGTGAGGTACCCAAATGTCGAGCATTTTTGTGTACCCAGTTTTTTTCAAATGCGCCAAAATTGTTTTGTGGTCAATTTCCAGTTCTTCAGCTACGTCGTAACTACTGGTATGCCGATCTTGCTCCACTTTTTCAAAAATGGCATCCATTTTATCCGTAATAGTGCGACCAGAGCGACGTGCATCTTTGACATCAAAATTTCCGGATTGAAAACGCTTAAACCAAATTTGTGCTACTCTCACAGACACTACACTAGGTCCATGGTCCACGTACAGTTCCACCAGAAGTTAATATCCAGTACAATGGACAAGTGATTAATCAAACAAAGGTCGCGAAATTTTTAGGAATTTATGTAGATGATCAATTAACTTGGAAACCGCAAGCAGAAGAGGTATGTAAAAAGTTAAGCACTGCAGCTTATGTTCTTCTTAACCTGGCAAAAAAAGTTGACATAAAGACTGCTTTAGTAGCTTACCATGGTTTGGTCGCATCGGTCTTGAGGTTTGGAATAATTTTTTGGGGAAACTGCAGTCTAAAAGGTAAAATATTTAAAGCCCAGAAACGTTGTGTGAGAGCCATGTGTCATCTTAAACCTAGGGATAGTTGTGAACCACTGTTCAAGTCTTTGAAAATTCTTACTTTTCCGTCCTTATATATTTTGGAGATGGCAGTCTTTGTAAAAAGGAATAAAAACCTCTTTGCCAAGGTTTCAGACACCAAGAAAGGTCCCGTTAGAAGTCAATATAAAAACCTCTTAACTGTCCGTAGCTATAAAACAGCACTACTTAGGAAAAGTGTTTTCTGCATGGGTCCAATTGTATTTAATAAACTCCCGGACAGCATAAAAAGTGATACCCTGCAACAATTTAAAAGTAAACTCAAGGCTTTCTTGATACACAAATGTTATTACTCGATAAGTGACTTTTTGAATGACCCTATGTGTGACAACTCAACAGTTTAATTTTTATTGACATTATTTAATTTTATTCTTTTTTGACATTATAATTTTTTTATTTACACTATTTAATTTTATTAATACCCATTATTAAATTTTATTGACATTATCTGATACACCTTTGTGCATGGCCTGGACTTGTTATTATAATGTATTTCCTAATAGTATATTCAAAATTGTGTTCATGATTTGTTTTATTATTTGTAAAAATTTTGCATGCCGTAACTCAGGCAGAATGTACCCGGCTCACTACATGTATTTCCGTAACATCTTTATTGTAAAATACCTGCATTCTATGCGAATAAATGATTTGAATTTGAATTTCCATAAACATCGCAAATTTTTTTCGCGGCTTGCGTTTCATTTTTACCTTTTTTGTAGTAAAATTTTAAAATGTATCGAATTTCTTCATTAGATTCACTCATCTTGACGGTACGAAAAACAAATGAAAATCACACATTTTCCTAATTTGAATCTGGAATTATGTTCTTTAAAATTTAAACTTTCAATGATACCAAAACCAGCCAGATACAAATAGTATAGCCAAAGAGATTTTATTACAAGTTCATACATACTATAATGCGAAAAGACTTTTTCCCCAACCTAATATTTTTTCAATAGTTGAATTCCCGAAAAGTACTCAGTAACAGTTCAATTCGCTGTGGCAGAGTTTATAAATAACCTGTAAAAGAATAATAATCTAGATTATAAAACCAGTAATTAACTGCATTACCGAATACTTGAGGCCCTTTTTCAATTACCGCGAAGTTAATAAAAATGGAAACAAGTTTACAATATAAGGCAGATAAAAAGAAATATGTGACATGGCTTCAAGACTCGTGAAACAATGTCATGAGTATAATTTTTGTTAATAATAAAATTATGCTGATGATTATCATTATTTTTACGACATACCTACAGTACTTACCTACTTAGCAACTACTTTGGTATCTCTAGACAAAGTATGTTTGGTACTTAATTTAATACTAGCTAAACCCTGCGGTTTCGCACACTTGGTAGGTTGATATTGAGTAGCCTATGTCCTTCCCTAGGGTTCAAAGTATCTCCTTAACAAACGTAACAATCGGTTCACCTGGTTCAGAGACTAGCCGGAACAGACAGAAATAAAGACAGACAAAAACAAAAAGTGTTTGTGTTGTTCCGTCTGGTGCCAGACGTAAAGAATAGGACCATCTCATTTCTTCGCGTGGGGGTCGGATACAACATACATACATACAATCACGCCTTTTTCCCATGGGGGTAGGCAGAAACCACGGAACGCCACCTGCTACGATCTCTACACACTCCTTTTGCCTCGTTTAGGTTCATACAATTGGTCATACACACACGCCGGTTGCGAGTACTACGCACCTGACCTTTCTGAAGAACATCACCAATAAGGTCACTATATGTCCTCCTAGGGCGTCCCCTCCCGGTGTTTCCACTCACATCTGCCTTGTAAATACCTTTTGTGAGCCGTCTTTCCTCCTCTCCATCCTCTCAACATGACCAAACCATCTAATACAACATACTATCGCCAACCCGCCTGCCAAGCGTGGCGATTCTGGCAAACGCCTCCCAAATCGGGGGAGGCCTATGTCCAGCAGTGGACGCCTTTGGGGTGAAATGATGGTGATGATGAAAACAGAGTTTACAATTCATATTTTTTAATTTAATTTATCTGGAAAGATCCTAAAACATTTGTTACTCTAAAAGTATTTTTATTGTTTAACTAAATAAAGAACCCGTTTAGTGTTTGCCTTTGTGAAACAAATCTAAACGAAAGGTTTAGATTTGTTTCTCAGATTAATCAGAAACTAGAGCTGACATAATTTCATCCATGAAGACCACTACTGGTGGTAAATTCCGCACGGCGCAAGAAATGGACCAAATTGACCAGACAACCAAAAAACAAGAGAACATGCACAATGCAAAACATGTGCGAACACGGAATGTGATGCAATCAACCTACATACACGCTCTGATGAATTTAGACGATGCATGGGAAATTCATAACTAATATTTTTTTTTCATTTCGACGCCGCGTTGCATTATTAGGAATTGTTCGACACGGTATTTGACGATGGCCGATACTTACATGTTTTTTTCTCGAACATTGATTTTATTAATGGGAAGTGAATATGGAACCCACTTCTGTTTCAAGATGGATATTTTATGTGAAGGAAAATACATTACTAGCTCTTGCCAGCGACTTGTCTTGCGTGAAGGTCGGAAATTATCCCGCGGGAAGATACTACGGAGATGAAAGGTACCCTATGTGGTAATCCAGATTATAAGTATGCCAAATGTCATCCAAATATGTTCAGAAGTTTTTACTTGAACAGTAACAAACATCCATCCATCCTTGCATCCTCACCTAATTTCGGATTTATAATATTAGTATTATATTTTTCTTAGGTAGACATTATTATCAGGAAGCAGGAGATACGGTCATTTTAAGAGAACCCTACCTACTTAATCTTTACCACGTTGGTAACTTTACCAACGTGGTTTGTGACCAGCACTCAATCAGAAACTGAATCATTTTGAAGAATATTGCTAATTCAAAGCTTCATATGTTCGAAGAAAAATCTACTCGACAACTTAAGGCAATGAATGTTGTTGAAAGCCATTCCTACTGTAAGTGTGTTACGCAATTACCCCTCGGGAAATAAATAAAATTAGCATTACTAAAACTTTCCACGTCTCAATCAGTAAACATCATAATTTCGCAATCTAATTGGACAATTTATCGCATTTTGGCAGTAAACCTTTAATTTATGCGACCTACTCAATCAAATTAGACGATAAAATAGACGGAAATGATATACATTCGCCTGTCTCCAAGTTCTAGACAACTCCATGAATATTTATGATGAGTGTAGACAGGATGTGTAACGTACATTACCTACCTACCGACGTACAATGACACCCCGCGTTACATTAATTTATAATGATCAAACAGCTAATGAATACTCGGGCAACAAACAGAGTAATGCTAGACTAGAAACTACACTGCAGACGACTAATTTGCACAATTCAGGAGTAGGTACTACTTAGGTACTTGCAGACTCATATGATATATGCAAATAACTACCAATAATTCATAATAACTACTGGAACCGTAGTAGATACGATGTACCAAGCTATTGATTTTATTGAAGGGCAGTCTACATAGATCTTTATGATCTATTGTTGCTGTAGCATCAAGTTTATTTGAACATCGCTCGTGTTACCGAACAAGCTCAATTATATCCTCAATATAATTGGGTAATTCTACCTGTAGCCATTAAACTATAAATTCCCTTGTTAAGACATTTATCAAGAGAATGTCTTTGCCCTGGAATATCGTTAATGTTCTCTCGAATGCCTGGGCTTACAGCTTGATGGTAGTTTTTAATTAAAAGTTTATGAGACAAGCCATTACTTTCGTAGCAGCTATCGAATCTTTCAAAGTTCCGGAAAAAAGGATTTCGAAACTGCCATTTTACCATTGCAAGTTCCAAGAAACAATTGAAATATGGGCCCGGCTGAATAGCAGTGATGGCTCAGTTGTAAGGGCCCCAACTTACGAGTTGTTGGTCGTGGGGTCCTATCCAGGCAGGCGCTTTACTTTATGTAAATAATTTCGTCACCATTCGCTTTAAAAACGGCAAAGGATAACATCGTGAAGAAATCGGCATGTCCTAGAACCAAAATTCCATGCGGAGCAAGCGATCCTAGATTCGGACCTCTATGCTCATGCACACAGCCAAAGTGTTATTGGGTGTTCCTATTGGGAATTCCCAAGTACTGGTTGAGTGGGTTTAGGTTCTTTACACTTTAAGGTGTACGGCACGCGTGGTAGATAGCCCTTGTACTAAGAAGAAGATTGTGTCCTAGCAGTTGTAATATTATTCGTAAATTATGCTTACGGTATGTGCCGAAAGTTAAGGAAAATCTAGCCAGCGAAATCAAAGTGATTTATTTACTCAAACCGCTGTCCAATATTGATATTTATCTGCTCATGTCGTAAATCTTCCGCGTCACTCCCAAGCCTCGCGGAGAAAAACGAACATTCTGCAAATGTTGACATAATCGGAGTGCCTCATCTGCTCGCATGACTTGGCGGAATCTGCCGCCGTCGGGAGAAACGCGGAATGCGTCGAAAGTAAAATTACAATGATTTAACGAATTGTGAATCGTCCGTCATACTTGGCAAATGAACAAGTGGACGAGATCTAAGTATTGGAAGACCGGATTTTTGTTTGCTATTTCCGGTATTAGTGCTGATTGGATGATTGAAGAAACTATTTCGACACTTTCTTATCTAGACTTAATGAGGATAATAAATTGATGATGTTTCGGTTTTTGTTTGTGACGGTCATTGTGATCATCGACTTGATTGTTTGTTAATTAGCTAAGCAGGATCCTTGGATATTATTATGCTTCTATTACTTTTCCTCAGTAATGCTATTCTTCAAAACTCACCGTGAAAACTAATGTGAGATGTCTGAAGGGAGCTATCAACAGTGGCAATCCCTTGCATTGTATTAGGTGGAATAACAGCTCATCATAATCACCATCCACAGCCCAACTTCACCCCTGCTAGGTTGAGGCGTCTCTTTTCTTTTGCCAATCCCCACGCTCCTGTGCCAGCCTCATCCAGGTTTTGTCACTGACAGAATGACAGCTCACTTTACCAAGATTGTCACGGTAAGATTTCTAGAGAATAGTTCGGCTGTTGTACTTGATGGACCCAGTACCCAAGCACAAACTTGCAACTGTATAGAAAGTCCATCAATTTGCAATGTGATACAACCTTGAGGAACCTCTTGTAGTTAATCAGATAACATAGCACCAGCGACTTGCGAGTTTTAGGTTCGCACCCAGACAGGCACTTTATAGTTTTTGTAAATAATTTCATAACCACTCCTCTCAAACGGTGAAGGAAAACATCGGCGGAAACTGGCATGTCACAGGACGAAAAATACAAAGACATGCGACATCTATCTATCTGCACGGGGCCCGCGTGGTAGATTATAGACCAGTCCCTCTTAAAGACAGGGGGTTTATGTCCCAGCAGTGGGAACATTATATTCTGATTATGATGATATTCATGATTTATGTAGGAGCCAGCTAGGTATTAATAAATTTTCAAGCCGCACTCCCAAACAAATGGCTCCCTTCGTTACTTTGTTATTAATCTCGAAAGAATGATCTCAAGAGCCTCATAATATCTTATTTCATACCTCAGATCCAAAAAAAAAAAAACAATCAACTAAAGTGTTACCCTTATAAATAACCTGCCATAAATTACAAACTCCATTAAAAGAACCGCTAATTAGGTGAGACCTGACACTACTAACTCAATGCCCAGCTACAGGGGTCATTTTATGTTGGGCATAACTTTAAAGGCGCCTGTGAGTCATTGAATATGGCGCTTATGGCCACGGACCAATTACGACCTTATTTTTCGTATTGTAAAACAAGTTTGATACAAAACTGCTGTCACTTGCATACTCTGTAAAAAAAAATGTGGCTTGCCTGACTGTCGTTCCAATATTGCGCTCGCGCAGGCTTTTTACAGTTTTCCTTTGTGGGCTAAACTGTTGGGTGTTTCGTTCTTTAAATAGTAAAAATATTTTTTCTTTGTTATAAACATGTATCGCATAACTCGAATAATAAATTGGATAAAAATATTGCTGTTATGTTAATCGCCTTTAAAAGTTGTCATAGCAATTAATCTACTGCGCATAAATAACAGTCGTGTGTATTTAAACCCTCGATAGAAACAGAGGGTGTTATAAGTTTAAACGTTTGTACCTGTGTGTCTGTATGTGGCATCGTAACACACAAAAGGCTGAATCGTTTTTTTATGTATCTGAAATGTCACTTAATCGAGAGTGTTCTTAGCTTTGGTCAAAGAAAACGCCCAGCAATAATTAATATATGCTATAGTAATAAAGGATAACATTTTCACTAGTCGTCCCCCGACGTGACGGTGCTTTGATCAAAATATTACCTACAATATCTAATTAAACATATTATTTTCAACATTTTTAGAGGTTTCTGTAATTGTTGGTTACAAAAATATACTTTTTCTTTACAGTGACAGTGTCATGGGCTTAGGTATTTCTTCTAATCCCAAATAGAATATGCACCTAATCAACACTTATGTCGAAGATCCTTGCATTTCAACTTTCAAACTTCTGTAGCATTGGTATTACGGGTGTAAATAATGACACATTCTCTATTTTTCCTTTCAGAACGAAAGCACTGAACACTAATGTTTGGGTCGGCTGTGACGCGATGCGCGAGGAGGACCTGGAGGTGGCACTCAAGGTGGTGATCGTGGGCGACGGCGGCGTGGGCAAGTCCAGCATGATCCAGCGCTACTGCCGCGGCACCTTCACCCGGGACTACAAGAAGACCATAGGAGTTGACTTCTTAGAACGACAGATTGAGTGAGTTTAAAAGGCATCAGTTGTTTGAGCTGCTGGATGTTCCATAAAAAAATAAAATTTACTCCTGTTTAAAGACCCCTTTTTGTTAAAAAACTACTGCCCAAGCAGACGTTTAAAGACACACTCACCTACCCCTCCATATCTTTCTTTTATTGTTTTTTTCTTCATTAACAAAACAATATTTTTTTTCTAAACATACTACATACCTATATTCTGTGTTTGAACCGCGATTGCTTTTAAGAACATCACTATAACTAAGTAAACAGAATTTGGGTGCACTGTCTTCTTGACCCCGAAAAACTTCAAAGTTTTATAACAATCAAAACTGTTGAGTCATTAAATTTTAAAATAAAATACAGCGTTGTAACATCAAAATATCAAGCCTAGATAACCCCGGAGACCTCTTTTCTGGATAACAAAAACAAAAATGGAGAGCTAGATCGTTAAGACAACATAATCATTGAATTAGCCACCCAAAGCGAACTTACATTAAAAATAATTGAGTGATCACCGAGAAGAAGTAAAATGGCTACATAATTACGGACTTTAATTAAATGAAGACATGCTGAGATGTCGTGTTCTAGATGCAGAATATGTACCCTAATGAGGGTAATCAAGCAGCCATCGCAGGTGTGGTCTGATGTAGAATTGATAGCATCCTTAGATGTCATCCAAGAAGGCATATAACTGGAGGAAATTATGGTAATTGAATCCACTGGACATGTCTGAGGAAACCAATTGAAGTTCCATTAAATTACATTTTTTCTATTACGTACCTCTTAAAACTAAATTATAGAATATTTCCGTGTTATTTTACTGTTGCTACTTTTAACACAAAAGTAAGCAATCAAATGTTTAGCATAGAGCATAGGTAGTTAACTAGGTACGAAGCGTCAGCACTTGTTTTATCTTGTGAATGCAGTTCATTATGAATCAATCTCAAATCAATAGGCATAGGTGCAAGCAAATCTGAATGCTATACGATGTGGATCATAAAAAGGAATGTAGTCTTGGCACTTTTGATAGAAGGTCTAATTTCCAGTCCAATCAAATCCAAAGAAAAAGCCAAAACGACGCCTTTATCTTGCCGCATGACGTCAACATTCATGCAATATTATTCAAAATTCAAACATATAACCTTCCTCCATTCATAGGATCGACGGCGAGGAAGTCCGGCTGATGCTATGGGACACGGCAGGGCAGGAAGAGTTCGACGCCATCACGAAGGCGTACTACCGCGGCGCACACGCATGCGTTCTCGCCTTCAGCACCACAGACCGCGACTCGTTCCTCTCGCTACACTCGTGGAAACTTAAGGTGACTATCTTTTTAAACTTTGAATCATCATCATCAGCAGGCGAGGGCTGGACTTGGGCATATACAATCCAACCCCACTCCGTTAAACTCGACTAAAGACCCTCTAATTCTTCTGCCAGTTATGGATTCCTAAAGATGCCAGGCTATGTATTGTAAGCAACACATTGCAAGGCATTGCATTGTATGTATGGATTGAATCGTTGAGCTCCTAAGGTTCTGAGTTGAGCTGCACGATTAGTGACAAATGCGTGTACTGACTAGACAGGTCCACTTAATCGTTGTGGTTCTTTCCCCATAATACCATTTCAGACACTGATCTACATGGTCTTCACATGCTCTGACCAAGATTATGTCTGGACTTTGAAAGAGCTTGTGACCTTTGATTTTTTTTCGGTCTTACTTCTCAGAATATTCGGATAGGAAACACCGACCTCATGTAATTTATCATTGTATGTGTATGCTATAAATGCAACCCTACGAAGATCGTCGCTCTAAGTAACCCAAGAGCGTCGTACCCTTAGCTTCCCGCAAGTATAAACCAAATTACTTAGCCAGTATTCAAATAAAAATTTAGTGAGCTGCATTTACTGAGTTCTGAATTCTATCAATTTCCTGATTGGAGATACGTTATCATTTATGTTTACAGGTCATTCAATTTTATTTATAAACTTTCGTCGTCAGATTTTGAGTATTTAGGTACTAAAGATAATTGTTTTCGGAGATATCCAAGTAGGGAGTTAAAGCTTGACCAGAAATGAACACATCGATTCGTTTACCTATTAGGTATAGATATTGCAAAAATAATCATATATGAAGGCAGAGGGTCATATTGTAAAATAAAAGAGGTTCTTTCAATATTAAGGAACTATTTAATCAATAGACCTTATACGAAACTGCACTTAATCAGTTTCCATAATTATTAATTTAACACCATATTAAAATAGCCATGACACCCAGTAATACAGTTACAGTATTACAGTTCATATAAAAGAGTATCAATGTACAGTGAGGCAGAGTAATTACAATAATTGAGAGCAATACGACCTGTGCACTGGGCCACGCCTGAACTTAGAATGCCAATTTGCCGCCGTGCGGCGTCTTTTATACGGAAGTATTGGAGGTGGGGCAACGACGTAGCACGCTACGACGTAGCGCGCTCTAACTCCGCCCACCCGCAATGAGGTGGGAGAATGGCGTAGCGTGCTACGACGCTACGGCGCTATCGCGTAGCCCAATGCACGTGCTGCTTACAATGTGACGCCGACACGGCCATACTGACGTGCGGACGTCCTCGTACGCTCAACTGACAATGTCACATCTAGAACTTGAAAAACTGATTAAGTACCGTTTGGTCATCCTGATTGTTTCTGGTCCGGTCTACTTAGACCCTTCAGATATTTAACCACTTGGTCCAGTCTGCTATGACTCTTCAAGGGTTATTCTTGGTCCGGTCAACTTCTGACCCTACAAGATCAGCCTCCTGGTCCGGCAATTGTTTTGCCCATCAGGTGTATCCCTTCAGTTAAACTGGACCGGATCTAGCTAGGTCGAACAAGGATCGTTCCTTTAGCTTAATTCACAAATAGCTCAATACTTTGGTTGATTTCTTTTTTTCTTTTCTTTCTTTTTCTTTTCTCTTTTTTGAATCTGTTCCCTAGTCTCGTGGACAAGAACATCTATGTTATTCTTCGCCGACACGTCATCCTCATCATAACATTCTGCGAATTCCAGAAAGAATGACTGAACACGGGGTACTTCTTGTAAGTTTTTGTGAGAGTATTTGTAGACTATTCCATTAATGTGTTTCAATTCGTATCTATCATTTCCTTCCAAAATAGCGGTGATTTTAAAGGGGCCTTTATATTCACGGTCCTGTTTCATTTGGTGTCTTTTTTCGAATTTAACAAAGGCAAAATCACGTACTGAAAAGCATTTTACCATAGCTTTATCCTTGTTAAATGATAAATGACTTTATTTTTGCAAGTAGGTTTGTACAAACACTTTTACACGTCAATCATATGTTTTTTTTTTTTACTAGATGTGGTCGGCGTTTCCCATCTGACTACTCTGAGAAGAAAGGCCGAAACAAACTCAGAGGTCACAGTCTCTTTTAAAGTCCAGACATAATCTTGGTCACATCATGTGAAGACCATGTGGATTGGTGTCTGAAGTGGTATTTTAAAGAAAGAACCACTCAGATTGAGTGGACCTGTCCAATCAGTGCACGCATTTGTCAGTAAATCGACCTGTGTCATATTGGACCATATTTTTTTATACCAACAGAAGAATCGAATAATGGTTTCGAGGTTTAATTCCAAGGGCGTGAGCCCCGTTGCTCTACAACGAGTACTATTGAGACTCTAACTACTAATTGGATATTGTTTACATGATCTTACCATAAGCTACCCGAATATATAACGAGCATACTTTTTAAGGTCCTCATGACACGCTCGACCTGGCCATTGGCCAGGCGAACCAGTGGATATTAATTGTAAATCGATACGAATATCTTTACAGAAATTCTTAAATTCAGTACTGTCATATAACCTACCGCGATTTGCAACTATTCTTTTAGGAGCGCCAAACGAGTTCACTGCATTTTTTTTTTTTTTGTGATTTAATAACTAACAAGACGGATTTTGTAAAGCCATCAATAATCACGGAAAAATACTCCTTGTTTTTTAACACGCTTTTTCCTGTGAGTTTACCAGTTAAATCCAAATGAATTATATGCCATGGAACGGCAAATTTAGGGATTGGATGTTGACCGACCTGCTGGGCATACGGGGGACCTTTGGAAGCCTTACAAGCGACGCATGAACCACCATAGGTTTTAACAAGTTTTGACATATTTTGAAACCAATAAAGATTGTATAATTTATCGAAGTTTTTTTTTTTTTTTTTTTTATAACCATGGTGTGTTATTTCGCTGTGTACTCGATTAATCACTTACCATGTTAAAGGGTGTGGCAATATTGGAGACCATTTAGTGGTTTTATAACATTCGATTTTACGATGCCGTCTAATATCGATAATGTGCGTGATATTTCAGACAGCAAGTCATTTGAGCGAAATTTGGATATAATGTCTCATATTTCGGAATCACGTTATCTACAGTTAGACAAATTTACAATTTTAGCTGCCTTATGAATAAAATATGTGTCAGCATGATTACGTGAAAGGAAGTCTACATGTGCCATATTTTTTCCCTCTTTATAGATGATATCAAAGTCATATGACTGCAAAACTGTCCACCTATGTACTCAGGGGTTAGGTCCTTTTTGTACTAAGAGGCTTTTAAGGCGTTACAGTCAATAAACACCGTAAATTTACGCCCATATAGGTTATATCGAAAATATGTGGCTAGGCCATATAAATTGTTGGTACTGAGCAGCAGTGCTTGGAGGAGGGATATTTTTTAGAGCTTCAATCTTATGGGGATTTGGTCTAATTTTTCCAGGGGATATTCCGAAACCCAGATATTCAATTTTCGGCTTTATACATGAACATTTTTTTAAAGTTATATCTAGCAATCTATTTAAACGAGACAACTTTTTTGAACGGTCTGTAATGCAGAAAGTACGTCATCCATGTAGATCAGTATTTTATCGTCATTTAGAGGTTTAAGTCCAGTATTTATAGCTCTTTGAAAAACCTGCGAAGCATTTCATAAACCAAATGGCATAGTGAGGTATTCAGACTGACTCGTTATGGACGCAAATTTGGTGATCGATTCGATCACTAACTAGTAGTAAAGGATAGCTGTCTGGTCGAGTATTGCTATTGAGTTCCCGGTAATCAACGCACATACGATCGGTACCGACCTTTTTTTTATTAATAATGTAGGACTCGCGAAAGGCGAAGAACTTTCACGAATTATGTTAGCATCTAGTAATTCTTGTACTTTGTCATTAACGATTCGTAACTCGAGATATGAGGAGTATTTAGTGAGTATTTCAATCAAAACTTCATTTTCTTTACCGGTAAGATCTGTGTCAATAGAATTAATGTCAAGAGACATTTCTAATATAGAGCTAAGATTTGCTTTTTTTTTAAGTTAAGGCAGCTTTATTATCCACAACGGATATTGCTTGTCTAAAATGTCGTGACCTATTAATAAGTTAACGTTTTCATTGAAACATTCGTCAGACAATACTTGATATGTAACGTCGAGAAGAAAGTTTTGTACCACGGTTGGGCATTGTATTTGGATTGAGCAATTAACATCATCATCAGGAGAGTCTCGTCTGAGTGACTATCGGGAGATACCAGCCTGACGGTACATCTAAATGACCATCAACTTAGATCAGCTTGACGAGAACTGACTTCTCTCGAGAACATTGGACCAATTAACATTATTACAATCAATCCCCTTTAAAGGTTCATGAAACTTTTCACCAGTAAGAAGGCCACAGTTACCTTCATGAAGATACACTCAGATTCAGAGTCAAATATGAAAGGAATTGCATACCACTTATTTCCAAAACACCACGCGCTGCTCTGCACACAGGTTCACTTCACTTGTTTGCTGGTGTTGCTCGGTGTGGGGATCTCTTTTCTTCTTCCAGCGTTTAAGGCAAGTGGTGACCACGTGGCTAGCCTCACCACATTTGAAGCAGGTTATTCCAGAGTTCGTCTGTGGAGTTTTTGCTAAAACAGATACCTTTTGAAGCAACGTGCCGACATTCCTGCCCTTGTTGACCGACCTTCCCGCAGAAATTGCAGTTTCCCCGAAATTGAGTTGATGGACAGGACCTTTTCGTGTCTGATTCGGACGTGCCCGGTTCTTCGTTTCTTTCACGGTGAATTTTGTCATCGCACCATAATAGGACAGATAGCAGAACCGGTCCGGTAATTTTGCATCAGGAAACTTTTCAACAAGTTTTCCTAACTCGGCTGGGATTTCTTTGTTATCAATTTATGATTGTGATTGAATTCAAATTCTCCTGCATTGTCATGGGTTTGGAAAATTTAGAGACCAGCATTTTCCTAATAGTATCTCATGAACTATTATCTGGATAAATTCTTGTAAAACACATGGCGGCGCGGGTCTTTAGAGAGTGAGCGAGGGCTAAAATAAGGTCTACACCTTCTGGCTTCTTACTGTAGATTACAATCTCACTTAATGCACACCAGTTGATAATGTTGGTTTCAGTTACATCAGGATCGAAAGGAACCAACATCGATTGCATACTGGGTGTCATGTGGCGAGGTGTCAAAGTATCTGCACTTATTTTTAATTGATTCCATACTACCCAAAAAAAATGACATTTGTTCCCGTATTAGATTGCCAGCAGTCCCAGATAAAGGTGGGAGTGGGTTTCATCCCACTTCTGATGAAGGCAGAGGGTCATATTGTAAAATAAAAGAGGTTCTTTCAATATTAAGGAACTATTTAATCAATAGACCTTATACGAAACTGCACTTAATCAGTTTCCATAATTATTAATTTAACACCATATTAAAATAGCCATGACACCCAGTAATACAGTTACAGTATTACAGTTCATATAAAAGAGTATCAATGTACAGTGAGGCAGAGTAATTACAATAATTGAGAGCAATACGACCTGTGCACTGGGCCACGCCTGAACTTAGAATGCCAATTTGCCGCCGTGCGGCGTCTTTTATACGGAAGTATTGGAGGTGGGGCAACGACGTAGCACGCTACGACGTAGCGCGCTCTAACTCCGCCCACCCGCAATGAGGTGGGAGAATGGCGTAGCGTGCTACGACGCTACGGCGCTATCGCGTAGCCCAATGCACGTGCTGCTTACAATGTGACGCCGACATATACATATTCACCAAATAGTTCGCAGATACCTAGAAAAACATTCAATAAGTTAAAATGAAACCAAAGACTCTCTATAAAGTTCTGCAGTAAAACCGCTTTGGACAGCAACTACACGCTAATCGAATGGCAACATCTTACATAGTTGGAAGAGATTTGATTTCGCTGGTTGTACAAGTAATAAACATGTAAATAGGACCGTATTACTGAGAGCATTTGGCAAGTGCAGATAATTTTATAAATACTACTCACTACATGTACTTTAATACTCCTACATTGGTCATTGGCCGCAATTGACCCTGTTAACGATTGAACTAACTTGTACATACATTCATGTTAACGTTTCTCGTTCTGGTTATTATAGAGATCACTTTTTACGCCATTTTTATTGAGACCAAGTCACGAGCAGCTGAGAATATGTTCACGTTTAAAACCTAACGTTGGTGTTTTATTACAAACATAGCATTTATCTACTTAAAAAGCAGGCTATCGGAACATAAATCTTCAAAACATACATTTTAATGCCTAGATCTTAAAATTCAGTTCCATGTTCCTAGGTATTTTGTTAATTGAAGCAGAACATTAAGATAAGTGAGGTCGTGACTCGCTCACACAGCCGCCCGTGTCCCGACACGGCTTCACTATCTAATACACACAGCTATCAAGTAACGCACATCGACTGTTTACATTGCGCCAACTATATTTGGACCGGGAACATTCATCTCCGATCTTGGTATCATTAGCGAAGATGTACGGGTCTCACGCGTTCGTCCTTACCTTTGCCTGTTTATTGTGTGGAGTGAATTCTATAGTCCATGTTAGCAGAGAGTCGATATGCACACAATATTACGCATCAGGGGAGAACTATGATCTGAACGATTTGCCGGCACAAATGTATGGAGTGTACTTCTGGCCACCAAACCAGAGGCAGCGGGACAGCTGTGAGAACATCACTTTCAAGAAGTTGACGCAAGAAGATGTGGCAGTTGCTAGCAATGAGTGTAGCAAACTTAGTTTACCGGTGAACGAGACTGTGATGAAAGCAACATACATCAATAATGCAAGGAAAACCGTCAATTTACTTTACTACGGCGATGCAGAAGTGAAGGACATGTATCGTGGTTGTGAAAAGAATATAGCAAAGTATATATTTAAGAAAGTGAATGATAATTACGTTTTGGGGATCAATTGTTCGGCTGGTGGCCGAGGCATATTGTATGCCAAGTTCCTGCCAAGCTCTTCGGAAGTGCAAGCCGTCGTGGACAGCATAGAAATCATGAGTGGGCGAGAAGGAAACCCTGACTGTAGTCTTAGCAGATAATCATACAAATATTTGATGTATTGCCTACCTATATAAAAACCTACTTATTAAAATGCCGTGAACTTCAAAACGAGTTGTTTTTAATTAACCCATGCTATCTTCAAGGAATAGGTAATGAATGTGATTATTTAATTATTCTTGTGATATGCAGAAAGTACATAAGTTTATATTTTGCTTTCAGGTGGAGAATGAGTGCGGTGAGATCCCCACAATCATAGTTCAAAATAAAATTGATTTAATGGACCAATGCGTTGTTGGACCGTAAGTATTTTTTAAAACATTTGTTTTTGTCTGTTGGAAAGAGATATCCTGCTCTCTGTTTGAGTCTATTTTAGTGTATAAGAGTGTTGCAAGTTTATGCAGAGTAGTAATCTCTACATAATTTCCATGATACATTGATTGATTTACATGGACTGAGCATTAAGCCCTGGGAACACTTGTATTCGAGACATTGTCTTCTGATAATTTATATCAATCTGTAAATAGCCTTTTTCATCATTATCATCCACAGCCCAACTTCACCCATTGCTGGGCATAGGGCTCACGTTTCATGTGCCAATCCCCACGCTCCTATGCCTACCTTATCCAAGTTCTACTCGCGATGTAACAATATTATTCGTCCATCTCGCCACCGGACGAGTGACACTTCGTCTCCTAGACCGTGGACGGCACTCGATCACTCCCTCGCGCCACCTGTCATCACGCAGCCTTGCCAACTCCATTTGAGTTCCATAACTCGTTTTCCGATATCGGAAACCTTCGGAAGTCTGTAGATTTCGACGTCTGGGACTCGTTCTATTAGCCTGATGCTAAGTATGTTACGCTCCATGGCTCTCTGTGCTACTCTCAGCTTCTACAGAGTCTCCTGCGTGACATCTGTTCTGTGTGACTATGAAGCACTGACACTTATATTGTTGGAACACAATTTTGTTTCATCATCCTACAGTGTTATGTTCTTATCGATAAAAGATAGGCATTAAAATGCCCGAAAATACTTCTTTAAAAACCTAACTACAGCCCTAAATTTCTGTCGAATAATGTATGTCGAATATGTACTTTCCAGAGACGAAGCAGAGCTGGTAGCGCGTGCGCTGGGCTGTCGACTGATGCGGGCGTCGGTCAAAGAAGACGTGAACGTGGGGGCGGTTTTCAGGGCGTTAGCAGCAAGATGTCTGTCCGATATGCGGAGAGAAGATGCTGATGCAATGCCGCCGTGTCAAGCACCCGTTATAGGTAAGATTTTTGTTTTGTTCGACTCATTTTAACCTAATACCAGGCAAAGCTTGGCTAGTCTTACCATGAAGTATCGCATTACCCAGTGACTGTGTTGTAGAGGTGAGATAGGCAGACACTCCAGGAAAAAACTGGAATTCAGCTGCATCCGGTTAGAATGGAAGTTGACCCCAGCAATACAAACAGTTGGGAAAAGGCAAAACTGTGATGATAACTACGCGACGCTTGAGGGAGGCCTATGTCAGTAGTGTGTGTCTTTCGTCTTAAATAATGATGATAATGACTTTGTAAAGGTTTCCGCAGGCCTTCAGACTCTTGGTAGCAAGTAATTCTCATCCCTTAGCGAGGAGCTTTAACTATTGGGATGCAGATAATTATAATCAATTCTATAGGATGGTAACCAATCAGTATACCCAATAAGCCACCCTAATATTTCACAATTCCAAGGCTAATGAAAGAAGTTTCTAATCCGTTGCTTCAAATATTTGAAAAAAAAAATATCTACTCGACAACTTGTTTCACAGAGTACTATTTTATAGCTAATTGTTTATTTCAATGACTGTCAGATTTTCAGAATAAATGCCATTTTACAACGAAAAAGTTCGTGTGTTATGCAATAACCCCACCATTTTTCGAAGTTCGTAAGCAACCTTTACTAATCGAAATCAAAAATATTTTCAGGAACATTTACAAATCACAACAGTAATGGTACGATCCTCCTGCGGCCGACGAAGCACCGGCCTGGTGGCAAGAAGAAGAACGTGCTAAGAAACGCTTGCAGACTACTGTGATGTTAGCACAGCCTGTGTAACTGCTCAAATTTTAACTTAATTTAATATTCTTCATCCGTGAAGGTCCAAGCTGCGCGAACTTGCAATGGAATTGACTTGGAGCCTTATTCAACGCTCAAAAATACCTTAGAGTCTATTGTTTTCGTATTTAGTTGGCATCTAGTGGTTCCACACGTAAATACATAAAAATAATTCGTATTTTTTTACTTTGAAGACGGTATCGAAAGATTATGGGACAGCACATAGTAGAGCCGAGCTAAGCCAACGATTAAGTAAAAAAAAAACTGCTGTTAGGTATTACAAATATCTACATTTTTCAAGTGCAATAAAATGCATGTCCCTTAAACTCAGTTGAATTTTCTAGCAACGAACCTAATTTTAGTCGATTAAGAAAGCTGTTTAGTCATATTTTAATGATTTTTAGTTAGTTGATATTCAAATAACAAAGCTATGTAAATATTTTGTACTTATCTAACTATTCATTTTATGAAAAAATAAATTATTTGCAAATATCGTGATTGTTTTAATATTATTACAAACGAGCTGTGTCCGCGGCTTCGTGTGGATGTTTGAAATTATCCCGTGGGAATGTGCTACCGGGACAAAAACCTTATGTTACTCCTTATAACATCTGTAGCTATCAGCCAGTGTAAGTGTCGGCAAAAACAGGCCACCTATTTTGAAAATTAGCCGGAACAAAGGCACAGATTTTTTTGGTGTAGGTACAGTATATACTTTCATAAGCATTTAATAAAAGCTGCTATTTTTGACATTGCAAACAGACAGTTCACTTCTATTCATTCTTTACAAATAAATAGAATTGAAGAGTCAGCTCAAAGATTACTTCACCCTTCCTTAGAGCTTGGGACCGAAATAGGTAAAATAATTAAACTAGTCGTAACACTATAACTGCTTAAGAATAGACAGAGTTATCGATACATACTGCATGTATCAGCTAGATGTGGTCATATTTTAGAGCATGGTACAGATGTAATATCAACTATCCCATATAAAACTTATATACACCCTCGACCCTATTGTATAGGCGGCAGATAATTTTTTCCCGATTACGTTGTTGGTCTCATGGAGAAACTTGTTGTCTGATGGTCTGTACCACACCCACACCACCCCACCATACGTTTCTGGTACATGCTGTATATACCAGCATAGCCGTTCACAACCATTTGACAAGCTACCGGGTGAAAAATGACTGTCGTAATTGTGATTGATTGCCGTAAATACAAATAAATGATAGAAACCTGAAGCTATGGGGCGCTGCTGTCTCGGGACATCATTAAAAACTTGATGGTCCCTCCGAAGGCGGTGGTGCTGAAAATGACTCCAAAATACCTCAAACTATCATGAATCAGGGAACAATCTGCCAAAACTAATACAAAATACAAAAATAATGTTGATCTCATGATACTTTTGCAAATATTAAGTAGCTTAAATAATAATTGACGTCTTTAGAAGACCTATTGAGTGTACAGTATGAAGAAAACATTAAAACTGATTCACTAGGTAAAGTTGACGATTTACATATTTTCGATGAATTGAATTTTTCACGATTGAATTTTTCATTATAACACATGCTGGTTTACTCACGATGTTTTCCTTCACCGTTTTGAGAGCAGTGGTAATGAAATAATTTACACAAAGTAAAGCGCCTGCCTGCGTTCGAACTCACGACCTACAACTCGTAAATCGCGGCCGTTACCACTGGGCCACCACTGCTCCAAACGCTATTCACAAATCCAAAACCCGAAAATGTTGACAATTTACTTAAATCAAATAAACGATTGCTGTTCTTCCAGCAACATTAGCTGGCGGGGGCAAGGCAAATCAAGCTATCGAAAAGTTCGAACCCAGGCAGGCGCTTTACTTTGTGTAAATTATTTCATCGCCACTGCTCTCAAAACGGTGAAGGAAAACATCGTGAGTAAACCGGACCATATGTTATAACGAAAAATTCGAAGACATTTGACATCTACCAACCCGTACTGAGCCCCCGTGGTGGATTATGGCCCACCCCCTCTCACCTAGATGAGGCCTATGCCCCAGTAGTGGGAACATTATAGGCTGCCCCTGCTGATAATGATGATGAATAGCGTTTATAGGACTCCAATGATAACATTGGTTGATGATCAATGCGGTACCGAAACGTATCGAATGGTTGTGAATACACAGTTATACAGTTATACAGTTGACTTTTGGTGTTCGACATACAAGTTTTATACCAAGGGTGTAATTATTGTCCCCTTATCTAGAAACACTATGTGTTTATCAGTAGAACAGCGTTACTAGGGTTCTATTATGAAAATTAAAGGGGAAAACTGCTACTGTTATCTGAACACATAAACACACGTCCACAATATTTTAAAGAAAGTATACTAAACTAACTGATAATCTATTCGTATATACATAGATATTCCATATTCAAAATATATATTGGACGTAGGTATCCCAAAGTGGGCATAGCGTGTATCTTGGGCAGCATTAAATACTAGTCCTCCAGACCGTATTTCGGCCATGGCAGCCAACCTCAACGGGGACTAGCCATCGGCGCGGGAGATATTATTGTGCACAAGTATGTGTGCAGACACCGGGGCACTCTGTCATCCCTCACTCTCATAGTCCGATGGGACGGCAATCCGACACGACCGAAGAGAAATCAAGGGCTATCGGTTTTCCGAGGCACGGGGGTGATACACCGCCAATTTCCAAACTCCGGGCTGTTACTAAGATCTTCCTAATGAAAAAACCCAGTAACACTTAGCCCGACCTGGGATTCGAACCCAGGACCCCACGCTCAGCAGTCGAACTTGCAACCACGAGACCAACGGGGCGCATCTTGGGCAGTATTAAATAGGCACAACATTTTGGTATCTTTTAAGTAAAAAAACTGCAACTTACCTACTTGAAGACCATTATTAACCAACATAATGTTGCATACAAGGACCCTTTAAAATGTGAGCAGTATAACCCCGCTTTATCGGTACTGGTTGCATAATGAAGTGGTTGCTAGTTACTGCTAACCGCCTATAAAATAGACAAGATACCGCAGTCTGTTAAGTGCAAGTGTGATGTTTACAACTTCAGTTTAAACTGTAATCAACATGTTCAACTTATTAGTTGTTTTGGTAAGTTATATCAGATTATATTTATAATAGCTGCTTTCAGCGACTTCGTTCGTGTGAAATTCGCCCTCCCTCGCCAATACTTCGTTTTCACCTAGCGAACCTTCTTTTTTTTATTACGCTCCTTAGGCTCATGACGTGATTGAACAGCCTTTAACCTTCCTTAAGAATTTAGGCTATCCAATTCACAAATAAATTTTCAAATTCAATTGGTAGTTCTAGAGATTGACACGTTCAAAAAAAAAAAAAACTCTTCAGCTTTATTGTTGTACACATATTATCGGCCTAGCACACTCATAATTTTCTACAAGTTTAAGGCTCAGATGTCCTTAAACCACTTGAAAGGAGAGTAAAATACCATTGTCATGCATAATTAACAATACCGGTGAATGCCATTAGTGGTGACGCGAAAACGTCAGTCAATCGGCCTCGGGGTGCATAACTCCCACGGAGGTATAACCTAGACTGAGGGCCAAAAAATCTTGCTAAGGTCTTACGCTGTCTTTTGTCGACAGGTTGGCGCAGTATATTACGCGACGTATGCGTTGGAATGCGCAGCTCAAAGCACTGACATTCCAAACACCGAAATTCCAAGCACTGACATTCCAAGCACTGACATTGACATACCTATCTCTATCCCTGATGTAACCAGCATACCATGGATGTAAGTGTATAGACAGAGCGTAATGGATCACTACGCTCTAGGTAATTCTACCGACCAAGATAGTTAAGAAACAATGGAGACATTATTGAAGTTAATGCAGGCGTCCTTATATTACACCCGGTGTCACCACTGCGTCGACTGCCGGGAGGACACGGCGTGGCATACGCTGGCAGAATGTGCCGCTTGGGAGGAGCCGCGCCGTGCCCTCATCTCAGGAGTAGGCAATGATCTGTCGCTGCCAGCTGTGGTCGAGTCGATGATCGGCAGCGAGGACTCCTGGGACGCGGTGGTATTCTTCTGCGAAACAGCCATGTCGCAGAAGGAGGCTGCGGAAAAGGAGCGGGAGATATCTTCCGCTCACCCGGCCCGCAGCAGGCATACCGGGCGTCGGCGGATGGCGGACAACGCTCTCTTCCGGCCCTCCTAAATGGGTCCAGGGGCGAAGATCTGGGGAAATCCGTCACCCCCTTTTCCTAAGAACCCGAGCTCCCAGTCGGGGATCGCGGAAGACGCATTAGTTCCCGTGGTCCCAACGTAGGTGTGAGACTGAACACTGGGGTGGTTTGAGTCAGTAAGAGTCTGACAGGCCCCTCCGCCCACGGGCGGAGGAGCCTGTATTCTCCGAATCGAGATAAAAAAGCCATCCTTAAATTATACAAAACTGTACTTACCTACTAATTCTTATAACCGTGTCATCATCACCTTTCCCAACTATGTTGGGGTTGGCTTCTAGTCTAACCGAGAGCGTTGATTACCATTATTATATATAGAGCGACTGCCTATCTGACCTCCAACACCAACCCCTCCAACCCGCTTACTGGGTAACACGATAACCCTTGGTAAGACTGGTTGGCAGACTTTCGGGCTTCTGACGACCAGCAACTACAGTCAAAGATCCATGAATGACAGCCGGGGCCAAAGGGTTAAGTGCTTTCCAAGGCAAGGAGGGGTCTTGATATGTAAAGATGGTCACCCATACCCGGACCAACCATGGTAAGCGTAGTTTGACCTGATCGATCGATCTGCGCGGCTATTATTACTTAGCCGTGCCCCTCATGTATTGTAGAGAAGGCATCATCGCCCGTACTTCTGGCTACTATATATTTACTGGCTTCTGGCTACTTTATTTTAATTTTATATATATACTGGATAAGTTTTAGACCAGTACGCAAAATTTTACAAATTAAACGAGTTTAAACCATGCAATTTTTATTTTGATATATCTTAGTACAAAAAAAAAATTAGTTGCTTTTATGGTAACTTGCGCGCGGCGGCGAAGGTGAACGATCGAGCGTCGCTACAAGTACCTATTAGCTGTTCGATCAGTCAAAATTCTAAGAACTTCGAAGTACCTACGGCGCGCGGCTACTGACCTATTCCTAATGTCGATAATATTTTACGAAATATGTAGGGTGTCCACAGTTTACTGATTTAAGATTAGAAAATTTTTAAAAAGTATTAAAAAAAACTTTTTTACAAAAAAAAAACAACCGACTTCTTTAAAAACACTACAAAGTGAAAAATAACTTTAATTTCGGAAGTCGGTGTCTTAGGAGCTGTATTTATGGTTATTTTGCCACCGACTTCCGAAATTAAAGTTATTTTTCACTTTGTAGTTTTTAAAGAAGTCGGTTGTTTTTTTTTTTTGTAAAAAAGTTTTTATTTTTAAATTTTTAGTTGTGGTATTCACCCCGCACTAATTCCAAACAAACAATGCATATTTATGCGATAGCAGAAGTCGCGGTTGATTTGCTGTCATTTTTTAAAGAGTTCCGGTGTCTGTCTCCCGAACTCATCATTAGATCTATATGAAATTTACATGGGACCATTTCGGAATAAACCCCTTTCGAACAAAAAAAGAATTTTGCAAATCCGTCTATATACATATGACGGAGTTATGGCACAACATACATAAAAAAAAAAACATGTAAACATCCGAATTGAGAACCTCCTCCTTTTTGAAGTCGGTTAAAAATTGTTGAAAAGTGTTCTATCACTGATACTGAACCACCAAAAAAAAAATTTGCGCGTGGTTAATTTTTGAAGTGAAAACTTCTTTAGCGGCGTTGAGCACTTTTTCTGTAATGGGTATAAAATCTTAAACTCGCGTCAGGACACGTGACCTGATCGAAAAAGCGTAGGACGGATGGAGAGTAGACAACTATCCCCTCTCTACGGCGCGGCGAAAATGTATGCCTGGGCCTACTGTTTCGTTTAGGCGGCGCAGGGCGCTTGCGCGAATGTTCGTCTATGTTACAGCGTGCCACGCGCATCCATGGATGGTGACAGCTGATGGCTCGACCGTCTGTGTAGTGATCACATTGTTGTGTATTCGTAAAATTCGTGAATATAAAGTGCTTAAAATATGGAAATTGAACAACAAATTATTCCCTAACCATTCCAAAATATCAAACATGCTCAACGTTAATAATCAAGTTTTCACTTCTGCCGGCACTCCCGGAGTGCATTTTTTTTTTTCCTGTATATAGGTACATTTCGGGCGGATTACTCCTTGGGTAGTTCATTATATTGGGTATTTTTACCAATTAGGGTTGGGCCACTCTGAATTTTACTCGCAACCCTTTTCTTTCAGTCTCGCAGAAGGGCCTTTCTCCAGCTTACTAGTCGTAGGTATTGCGTATCATAATCAGCCTATATTGGTCCCACTGCTGGAACACAGGCCTCCTCTCGGTGAGAGGCAACGGGTCGTAAACTATCACGCGGGCCTAGTGCGGGTTTGTAGACGTCACAGTCTTCGAATTTTAGGTTAGGTTAGGACATGCCGGTTTCCTCACGATGTTTTCCTTCACCGTTTTGAGAGTAATGGTGATGAAATTCTTTAATTGTGTATTGCGTATGCATAATACTTATCTGAAATAATCTTACGTGTATCTTTTTACGTTAAAGTGACACTTTATCATTTTCAGACCTACAATTTTTTGATGTCAGTTCACCTGCCTACGCAACCTGCCGTCTGCACTTATTTGACACAGCTCACCCAAGTTTTGACCGAAAATATAATACACTAAAAAGTTAACTGTTTTTTTTTTTGGTGTTTACTCCTTCAACTTATCTTGCACACCCTACATCATAGAGTACTCTCGGCTGCATGGTAACACCTGGTGATATGTGTATATGTACTGTATAGGGTCTACATAACCATATAAGTATATACTTTATATAAACAAATAACATCTGTCTTCGTAAGGAGTGAACTGCAGTCGTGCGTCGGAGCTGATGCACACAATTTTTTTTTTTCAAAGTTCCTTAGGTTAAATCAGCCCGGGGTTTGTTTTCATTTTGATTTACGCCAAAGTGACTCTTGGTTCGATGTGACTAGGTAGGTTTTAGTTTAAATTAAAAACAGCAAATAAGATTACACATAATGGTATGTATTTAAAAAGACGCCATTATAACAATTTAAAGACCTAACTGTTCAAGAAATTGCTAAATCACTAAAAATGCAACGAAAAATACAATGATACTGCTACAAAAACTTTCTTCCTTTCCTTTCTTTCTTTTATCAAATACAGGATGAATCTGACGATCATTCTTTTAGTCACTAATAAGCGAAAACAAGGACCTATAAAATTAACAATTTATGCAGAAAAACAAATTTTAAACATGCTGTACCTATTCAAAATGTCGTTTACAAACATCAGGCTATCCAATCATGTTTTTTTTTAATGTATGAGCGCCTTTACATGTAAGAGAGATCCACAGAATAAGGCTAAAAATCTATTCCTAACGGCTATAAAACATGATAGCCGCGCATTTGGGGCTTGTGGCCACGGTTGACAGTATAACATTAGTAGTGTACACTCACCTTAACAAGCTAAACGTAACTAACTATGACATACAGGTTGTACTTACACATAGTACTATAGGTTACAGTGTACTCGGCAATATGTAAATATGACACTTCGAAATGTTTTTGCGCAATCGTGCAATGGATATTCAGTTCTCTGTCTGGAGTGAGTGGAGAGCAGTGGCCGCGACTTACGAGTAAGTAGGTCGTGAATTCGAACCCAAGCAGGCGCTTTACTTAGTGTAAATTATTTCATCCCCACTACACTCAAAACAGTGAAGGAAAACATCGTGAGGAAACTGGCATGTCTAAGAACCAAAAATTCGAAAACATGAGACATCTAAAAACCCGCACTGGGTCCGCGTGGTGGATTATGGTCCACTCCCTCTCACCGAAAGGAGGCCTGTGTCCCAGCAGTGGGAACATCACAGGCTGCTGATGATGACGATGTCTTGAGCTGAGCATTGAGAATCCAACAGCGTGCATCCCCACGCAACAATACACGTGTTGGAATTTCCACTCTCGGTGCTGAGCAGAACGTTGAAAATTCAGTGCGAGATAGAGACAGGTATAACTGAACTCGATGTGTCATATTTACAGTCATATTTACAGCCATATTCACTACGATACTTGGAAATTAGCGATCTCAAGCACTCATACACAGACAACATATAAATTTTTCTTCACAACTTACCAAATAATG
Organism: Aporophyla nigra; assembly: GCA_947507805.1. NCBI lineage: Eukaryota > Metazoa > Arthropoda > Insecta > Lepidoptera > Noctuidae > Aporophyla > Aporophyla nigra. The sequence continues at coordinate 6,956,079 of OX382306.1, forward strand.
TGATGATTTGCAAATATAAAACCAATACAAAAGTTATAAAGTACAATTTTTATTAACTATGAAGGTCTTGAAAGACGTGTCGATGGTGATTCGATGTTGGGTAGTAAAGTAGGCCTCATAATTGCGCTGAGGTACGCAGCGAAATTCAAATTTTCACTCATCTTCCATAGCAAAGGGATAATCTTCCGGCGATTGATGTCGACACGTTGCATATATGGTCGCTGCGAATATTTGAATTTCGTGAGCAAATCTGGCGATTCACTCTAAAGGGTGGGGGGGGGGGGGGTTAAATATCAACGGTTGAATATCACTTTCATTTTTGCTACAAGTTACACATTTACATACATATACAAATAGTTTCAATTTCGGGAGTTTTTATCAAAATTGCTAAAGCATTTACGAGGTTGACCAAACTACTATGTGATAAGATAATAGACGATATATTATATACACATAAGACTATTTTTTGTTCCTCCACTCTCTACTAAATAGGGGAGGGGCCAGGGAAGGCTGAAGATTAAGCCCTTGTTGACCCAAGGCATCCCAGCGCGACAAAACAAAAAACACATTGTCGGATTTTCAACTCTCGTCGCCTAGCAGAGCGTTAAAACTCCAGTGGGCAATAAAATATCACTCACTGGGCTAGAACACGACAGTATTATATGAGGACCAGGTAGTTCGTTAACAAAATATATATTATGTATGGAGGTATCATTAAATTAGCTAAAGTCAGTTTGTCACAGTGTGTTTTTAAAGAATATTTACCTAGAGAAATTTGTAAATACAACAAATTGACCTGTTTATAATGAGGCGAGAGTTTTTAACTTTTATATATAAAATCTAATCATTTAAATACATAATTGAGCATATTTTTGGTTTGGATGAGAAGTAAGTACAATTTCAATATGCTTAAAGTACTACAATATTTCTTTGTATCGAATATTTAGCTTTTTCTGGGTTGATTTTACAAATCAAAATATACTGGTACCTTACAATTTACGAAGCCAGATGCAGATTTATTTTGATGATGAATTAATATTAATTTTGTTCTAACACTAGATTTATAAACATGATATAAAAAAACATAACACAAATCGACATGAAATTATACAATCACCGGTGAAGTTATATACTCACTATACTACTTTAAAAACTAATCATAAAAAGGCTTACGATAAAGAAGCAAACACCTTAATAATTTCAGCAGTCATTTTCCCACTATTCTCTCAAAGTGCAAAATGACGAAATTGAGCCTCTTAACACAAATGCTTACAGAATTCGGAACTAATTAAAACCTATGTAGCTTTAAAACATGCTATCTGTATGACAGGCACTGGTATTACAATTTTATTTAATTCAAACATTTTTATCTAAAATGAATTTCCGTTAATCGTTACAAAAAATGTTCAAGTAAAACGTAAAATAATTTTGTTACGTAACAAAATGATTACTACAATTCCTCATAAACCCAATTATTACATTTTAAGCAAAGTTTAAAATCGTTAGATTCACCCGTCGACGTCCAAAGATTTCGCGTTGCTGCGTTTCTGTTTAGTTGACTTTTGAATAGTATTATCTCGCTCATTCATATTAAAAATCGTATGTATTGTTGCATGCGGGATCTGTCACTCGTCTCATTATGGATAGTTTTCGCGCGTACTAAGTACGGTCAGGACAAATCTAACAATTTAAATCTTTGGTGAGGTCACAGATTGCTGTAGGGCAAATAACCGACAATTTGTTTCTATGCTTGCTGCAATCTGTGGGTGTAGCATCATAAGAACATAGTATTTAACATGGAACTATCCAGCGTAATACGACTAAGTGTAAATCTGTGTAACCAGTGATTTAGTCGACTAAAGATTTGATTTACAGACAAGGAAATCGTTTCCTTGATATTATACCGGCCGTTGTGACAATCTGTCAATTTCACCAATATTTTACATTCAGGTGTCAAAAAATGGTGAAGGTGTTTTCGTAACTGCCTATATACGTTTCCTCTTTTGTTCACAGTACTTCGTAGAGTATTTCCTAACTCGATTTAAAAGATAATGTGGTTTTAAAGTTATCTAACCTAATGGTCCATTGAATAACGAAATAAACTCCCCTGTTGGGATCAATGGAATATTAATTTTAATATAAAAAACAAAATTTACTAGTAATTACATTTAGATTATCACAATACCAAAGCTTTTTGAAACTGCGGGGCTCAAATGAGGGTGCCTAATTTGATGAAAATATTAACATTATGTAATCACGTCTAACATTCTGACATTTTGACAGACCTGTTGGTCTAGTGGTTAGCGACCCTGACTGCTATGCCGGAGGTCGTGGGTTCGATTCCCACCCAGGACAAATGTTTGTGTGATGAGCACGATCATTTGTTCTGTGTCTGGGTGTAATTTATCTATAATATGTATGTATTTAGAAATATATAAGTATGTTTATCAGTTGTCTAGTACCCATAACACAAGCTCTGCTTAGCTTGGGACTAGATGGCGTTGTGTGATAGTTGTGGAATATTATATTATTATTATATTATTATTATATTATTATTCTGTCTCTGTCTTACAGTTTGCAATAAAATGAGACAGTAATATAGTTCAGTTTTGGTACGGATAAATTCATAAGAGCTAAAGCTTATTGATCAAAAATAATATTGTACTGGAAATAAGAAGAACTTGAGATTTTTTCTTAATTACGTTCTTACCCATTATGACTTCAGGAATAGAAATTAAAGGTTTCGGTAACTACATAAATAAATACTGGGTAAATTATAATGAAAATGAAGTCATATTTTCTTCATAAATGCAAGACTAGATACAATTTTAATGTGATTTAACTTTTCATACACGATTTTTTAATATTTATTTCACGCTGATACAAATTTAGTTCCTGTTATACAGATGTTGTTACCTAGCCTAGGAGTTAGAGCCTTACTTTATTTGTACACATTTTGTATGCCAATGAAGAACTTATTAGAATTAAATTTGATATGAACGTCGTCTTAAGCCTCGGTCACACACAGCGATTAATCGCTGCGAATGCCTACTCGCCGCGAGTATTCGCTGTATGTGACAGGCTATTCGCTGCGAATAGATTCAGTCGCCGCGAGCTGAATTCGTCGCGATTTGAATTGAGCATGTTCAATTTTACTCTCGCCGAATTCACCGCGAGTTTTCGCTGTGCGTGGCAGGGTACTCGCTGCGAATAGTCATTCCGAGCAGACGACATTTTGAATTTGTGCACCAACAGACTGTCAAAATTCTCGTGTAGAACTCGCTGTGTGTGACAGGCAGACAGCAAATTGTCGCTGCGATCATTATTTACAGCGAATAAACTCGCAGCGAGTATTCGCTGTATGTGACCGGGGCTTTAGGCGCTTAAACGTTACTGGTTACGTCTGAAAGAACCATCAAGTCAAGCGAATAATTAACTGTAATTAACACAAATAACTTTGAGACGATCACGAACTCCCTGCTAAGATGAATGAATTCAAATTAATGTTTCTCATACAGCCTTCGTAATATTAACCAAAAGTACTAGCAAAAAAAAAAGAGACCTACCCTAAAATCACAAACGAACCATACAACATACAATGTAACGTTCACAGTCTTAAGTTACACTAACAAAATATGCACAATTGGCACCGCGTCTCAAGCACCCCAATTGCATTACACACATTCAATCACAATCCGAATGATTATTACGGAAATTCCTAATCAATCATTCATATGTTTGATAAAATCACATGATCAACAACGTAAATAACGCTTATAATGTCGTTGAACTATCAAAATGCAAGCAATTGTATGTGCGTTACGCAATTGCTCCACAGGCACAGTTCAAATATAAGAGAATCTGGCAGTGCAAGAGCAGAGCGAAGACAGGGTTGCTGTCAAGCAGAGCGCTGACTCACGAGCAAGTGGTGACGTTTAACTTAGAAATGTACGCTAGGAGGCCCTGAAGGCGTTTCTTCACTCGTTTCTGGTCGTCGAGTGTGCAGCCCAAGATGGCGGATTCGAAGTTCTTGTCGGTCCCTGTGGAGGGGTCCGGCTGGGACGTGCACGCGTTCATAAACGTTTGACAGCGGGTTTGTGCGACGACGGCGTCGTCATGCACCGAGATCACTAGTTGGTCTATGTACATGTTTACCTGGAATTAGAAGAGCGTTGGTTAGTAATTTGATATGAAGCTGCAGCAGACATAGATGTAATTTTCTTAAAGAGTTATAGTGTTTGGTTGTCAAAGTAAAAATCCAGGTTTTCTGTCAAATTATAACTAGCTGCCCCCCGCAGTTTCATCTGTATAAAGTCGGGAAAACTATCTTATGGCCTTTGAAGGGGTCTGCTAGGACCGATGTCTGCCAGGGTCGCGAGATCTGTTCGAAAGTGTTACCGTGGCCCTGGCATATGGGCAACTGAAGGAACACGGGTGGGTTTTAGTCAGTAAAAGTCTGACACGCCCTTCCGCTCCACCCTAGAGCGGGAGACGTCAATAGATGATTTCCAATACAAAAAAAAAAATCTGCGAAATTTCATCTACATTTATCCAGCCGTTTTACTTTGAAAATGTAACAAACATCATCATTACCATCTGCCTAGCTTTTTAACAACTTAGTTAGGGTCGGCTTACACTATAACCGGATTTACCTGAATACCAGTATTTTACACGGAGCGATTGCCTTTCTGACCTCTACAATCTAGTTACAGGGTAACACGATACCCCTTGGTAAGACTGGTTGACAGACTCGCGCTTCGGACAACCCGTTACGATAAACATATAAAAAATTAGGTCATCATTTAAAATGTTTACAAGAATATCATAGCAAAAATATGACATAGCAAATCTTACACTAATAAGTATTATAAATGTGAAAGTATTGAAACTTCGGATGTTTGATACTCAAACACGGAAATAAAACTGAACGGATTTGGATAAGATTTGGCACAAAGATAGTTTGTAACCTGGATTAGCACATTTGATACTTTATAACCTAGTAGTCATTTGCCGCGGTATAATTTACAAGCTCCACGCGGGCGAAGTTGCGTGCAAAAGCCAGTATTTTTATATAAATTGTACCTACTTAATTAAACTGTACTTGGAACAATGCAAAGAGCCTTCACATTACGTGTTGTAGCTAATTATAAAAGTTATGTCTGGCCCGCATTAATAAGCGGTTATTGTATGAAAATATAGAAATTAAAGAACACTAAATTATGTAAGTTGGTCATTGTGGTTGTGTTATAAACCAACCCACGGAAATAAATATGTTGGTCGTAGGCGGCAGTCAACAACAATATTTATTTATTATTTAAAAATATTGTTTGTATTTAAAGAGATATGTACGGCCGATTTCTATAATTTACGTACAGTAATTGTTTTCTATTTATATGCCAACTTTGGCAATAACAAATGCTACCATTGGTATGCAAAACGATTCCTTTTTTGTTTATATAGGAATCAAGCATTAAACATACCACAGACTATGCAAAGAAATGTCACAAAAAAATTGTGATCCCATGACTCAATGTCACCATCTAGGATAATGTAACAAAATTAGAGCTGCTATAGGGTAATTTTATGTCTTTGTTTGTACAGACGCCAGCACTTGGAGCTACTACAATCTGTCAAATTTCTTTAATAGATTTTCAACTTTAACGCTAAAGTATAAGGTTCACGATTGATTGGGAAAATTTGACAGTTTCGGGTACCTTGATGTGCTGGCGTCAGTACTTGTGTTGTTTTGTATGGTCAAAGTAAGTGGTAAGTCACGACAAAAACAGTTAAAATTGTGGTTTCAATGTTATTTTAAGCTAATCATTTGGAACTCACTGAGAGAGCAGAGAACAGTGGTATCGGACCCAACTTAAGAGTTATAATGGTCGTGGGTTCGAACCCAGACAGTCGCTTTATTTTTTGTAAATTATTTCATAATCAGTCCTCTCAAAACGGTGAAGGAAAACATTGTGCGGAAACGAGCATGTCCTAAAACCGAAAATTCTAAGACGTGTGACATGTACCAAATCCGCGCAAGGGCCGCGTGGTGGATTACGGTCCAGTCCCTCTCAGAGAGGCCTGTTGAGGCCGCTGTTGGGAATAGTGGGAACATTATAGGCTGTTTGTGTCTTTGAATCTCTCAAACATGTCGTTTTATTATATTATTGTAGTTTTTATTTACGAAGGTATCAAATATTCAGACTCCATTGTGCGATTCTATCATTTCTAACGTGACGATGTGGAAATATGTGAACGCTATAACGTTATCGGGGACGGAAATTTAAAAGGGCCTTCAAATATTATTCATATATTTTAACTCTCTGTATTGTCTTATCGTAACGCTGCCGACGGCGACGCCCACTGTAGAAATGATACAAGCCCACAACAGCTGTCCAAATAAAAATCGAATTTGTCCAAATGCCAAAGCACTGATGTGCTTTTAAGTGACCTTTCTCATTGCAAGACTCAATCCCGTGACCAACCATTCACCATATAAACCCATACCCTAAACCCACAGCACTTTCACAATAACACTAGACAGGTCATCTAACTTACAAATTGTAAGTGCGATCGCATATAGCTATGGCTAGTAAACAATGGTGCGTCATTTGGAGAGGACATCGCACTCATACAAATGTATTATGTCATCGTTGTTTTTTGTTGTGACTGTTTCTGCGTTACATTTATTGGTGCAGAAGACTCACTGTTTCGATGGAATAATGATAAACTGCAGCTTTGTACGTGGCTTTTATTTATTTATTACTATCTGTTGTCCGGGGCTTCATCTACCATCCAAGATTAAAAATAGCCTATGTCCTTACCTAGGTCATGATCTATCCGTGTGCCAAATTTAAGCTGAATCCGTTCAGCTGTTTTAGCGTGAAAGCATTACAAACAAACTTTCGCAATTACAATATTATGGGTGGTCCTAAAACAGCTTCTGTATCTTACTAAGTAAGTATTATAGGTACCAACAAAAGCCTTGGACTTACACATTCGCAATTACAGGTTGACCAGCATTCTCAGAAATCAATATTATAAATGAAATGATCGTTGGTTGCCAATTGCAATGACTTGAGAACGGCCGAACCTATTTGGGCAATTTTTGTTATAAAAGTTTGTAATATTCCGAATCAGGTTTTCACAGACAGAACCATTTTAAAAAGTAACCGGGAAAAATTTAAAATTCGAGAAAACTGCAATTGCATTTTCTATTATTATTCGTTTATTGGGTCAGCAAGAAACCCAAAAATATAAAACTAATGGCTCTAGAATTTAGTAGATAAAGCAAAAGCTTTTGGAAATAATTGACCGTATTATCTTGGAGACGTCAGCTGCAACTGCAAGACAAAATGATCAACGACTGACGATAGATAGGTGGATAGGAACAATACTCTTTATTGTATACGTACCATGTAAATAGGTGAATAGGGATGCAGGGATGTATCGGGACGTAACTTTACAATAAATTTTAAAGTTGCAATAATTATTGGTCGCCAACAAGGACACGTTAATCGTTAATTATTTTAATCCAGTGAACATATTAGAGTAAACAAATTGTAGTCCTTTCAAATCCAGCCCCGCAATCAGCTCTTACTGGCCAAGTTATATCTTTGTCGGCATGAGCTATTCTCATAGTTTGTGATTCATAGAGAAGGTGGTAAAATCATAGTCGATACGACCTTCAGTACATTTTTTTTTTTACTTTGATGTGCTTTGTGTTTAGTCTTGGATTGATGACGATCCATTACATAATTAGCGAGACCCGTCCCGGCTGTTAATTGTATATCTGTGACCGTCGTTTCTGGTAGTCAGAAGTCGAAATGTCTGACAACCAGTTTTACCAAGGGGTATCGTGTTTACTCAGCAATAGGTCAGATGGGGAGTCGCTCCATGTAAAGGATTCTTCTATAAGTTATTTTAGGAGGCTTCCTTTGCGCACCTTCTGCCTGTATCTCTATATTATTGTCTTCATTTCTTTGTAATTATGACGATTACAATCGATTGAAGCAAACAATCTACTAATTAACGACCAGTGCACATGCCCAGATGGCAAGATTCATGTTTGATTTAACTGTTGTGTAATTGAACGATTGCTGCATTGGCTTTGTTGCAACAAAGGCGTCTGAGTACTCGAGGTCAAAGGCCAGCGAAGCTAAAGAAAGCTTGGTGAAGTGTGGTTAGATATACCTATCTGGGCTCCTAAGTAAGTCCACACCTCAGCACGCTTTCTTTAGATTTGACTGTTCCACAATAAAGAACAAACTCAATATTTCCTTGCTGAGTTGGATAATATGAGTGGCCTCTAAATATTTGTCAGCGGAGTAAAAGGCAGTTGCTCCTATAACATCATTCTATAACATCTATTTTGCCCAGAGGATGCTATTTAGCTTTCTGGCTATCATAAGAAGACATGTATTTAACCAGAGCTAGCGCTTTTTGTTACTTCATTTAGCGCTGGCAGTTTTTCGGTAAAACCAACTATCAAGTAGGCGAACGTTTGGTCATGTTGAGGGTATGAAAGAAGGAAACGCCGGAAGGAAATACCCTAGGAGAACATATAGTGACCTTATTGGTGATGTTCTTCAGAAAGGTCAGGTGCGTAGTACTTGCAACCGGCGTGTGTGTATGACCAGATGTATGAACCTAAACGAGGCAAACGGAGTACGTAAGGATCGTAGCAGGTTGGTTTCTGCTACCCCCATGGGAACAAAAAGGCGTCAGTTTATGTATGTAGCATATCATGTTGGCGAGCCTATCATTGAGATAAGAAGTCGGTTAAAAATAATTAAGGCTCGTCCTGTACATAAATACTTCCATATTTTGTTTACAAGATCCGTGTGTAGAATGTGTGCAGATAAAAACACCATGTGCGCAGTTCGTATAGCGCACCACTTATCGTAAGTTATGCCCTAGTGCCTACACTTCTGTTTATCCTACTAGAGATGGCGTGTATGTGTGTAAGTATTGTCAGTAATCAATTAGTGTTGTCGTGCACACACTAAAATGCATGATTAATTAAAGTGTTTCTTGTGGAATGTTTGTTTTATACGTCGTCCATATTGATAAGTTAACTGCGTTGTGTAACATCGGTGATTGATTGGTGGAATCTATCCTTTTTTTTTTAGATGGGAAATCATCAAATGACTTCTCCTGCTTTGGGCGGAGCGGGAGGGCGTGTCAGACTTTTACTGACTAAAACCCACCCGTGTTCCTTCAGTTGCCCATGTGCCAGGGTCACGGTATCTCTTTCAAACAATCTCGCGACCCTGACAGGTCTCGCGACCCTGACAGGTCTCGCGACCCTGACAGGAATCTATCCTTATGTCCATATTATAGTGACATTTAGGTTATTTGGATTTTAGTTAAAAGATTCGATACATAGGTAGTTAGTATAAAGCCATGCTAAACTATACTCAGGACGATAGTACATTTTCAGTTTTGTTTGGGTTTAAAACTAGCGCTAACGAAGACTTAAAAAGCGTCTACGCTTCGCCTTTAAATAGATTAGGCAGTTCACAGCCTCCATTATTGTTGTACCTATACCTACCTAATTTTAACATAAATTAATCCCGGGTGACTATAATTATTACCAAATTCTGCGCAAAAAACTGAATCTAGGATACTTAGATGCAGTTTTTTGCGCAGAATTAAGTTGGTCTATGGTACACACGACGACATATCAGGCTATACATTTCCAGTGTAAGCTGACCTCGCATTGTATAGGCTTTTCGTACAATGAGAAGTCAGCTTGTACTGGAAATATAGGATAGGTAGATAATATATCGCCGTGGGTACCTATAATACAATTATGAAGGTTCATTTGGTAACAAAAAAAACTGAGCTTAACACAAAGAGTTGAGTACCGACAGCAACATACTACAATTTATTTTTGTAGCACTAGCATTGACATTTTAACCCGGCTAGTAAGTCAGGGTCGACAGTTACATTCCACGTAATGTATTTCAACCCGCTTACCGTAATTATTTATTTTTATTTTACCGCGCAATACAATGCTGCTTTTTAAATTGCACTTGTTTAATGAATTCCTTAGTAAAAAAAAAGATAAACGTAATTCGAAACATTTTCCTGGTTGCTTTGTCTGTTTGTCGAGTACCTACTTCCTTCAAACTCAAATTAGCTATCGATAAAATAAAGCTAACGACTTTCAAATTATATGATTCATATTATTTGTAGAGCATTATAGTGGTTATGAAGTAATTTTATAATGATCAATGTGAATGGGCCGTCTGGCTCTGATCGTTCATTGTTGCGGTCATTGGGAGGATATACCCAGTAACCATAACCATTATTATAGTCTGATATGATGATGTCAGTCGTCCCTTGCTGGGTTGCTGAGTACTTATCGTCGAGTTCCTTGTATAGGAATCGACGTTTGTTTTAAAGTACACGATACAAACGTCGTTTTCGTAACGACCAGCACGGGCTTACTCTTCAACCAACAATTTTTTTATTCCAATCTAAAGCCTATTCCAATGTTAATTTTGCATACACGTGATTCGGTAGTCTTGAAAACAATAGTGTCAACATTGGAACAACAACAACGCCCGATCTGGATTACACTTAGTTCTCCAAAATAGACACCCAATTTAAACACATTTTGGCGCTAGCGTCGAACTCAAGAATACGAAACGTCAAAATTTCAATGTCAATCGATCGGAATTAAAATCAAGAGTAAGCACGTAGACTTGGACAGAAAAATTGCCCTTTTCCCAACAATTTTCGGGTCGGCTTCCAGTCTTACCGGCTACAGCTGAATTTTAGTATGTTACATGGAGCGTGCCTATCTGGCCTCCAAAAGCCGGTTTTTGGGTAACAGCATACCCATTAGTTTTCAGACTTTCGGGTTTCTGACTACTTGTAACGACTGGACACATGCGAATGACAGCCGGGGCCCTATTCAATGATATTATCCTAATCCAAGTCATAGGTATTGCTATGTTAAATTAAGTTTAGTAGAACGAGTTGAAATAAACAAAATTATTGCAATTCTTAAATTGAAGTTATACTTAACTTGTAAACAACGAATATGTTATTCGTTGTTTACAAGTTAAGTATAACTTTTAGTGAATATTTCAGTTCTTACCAAAAAATGTGTTATAAGTATAACATAAATATTGCATTAGACCAGTAAAGATATTTTTTAAGATTAAAAAAAATATACAAGGTTGCCTCAGAGCCTGAGAGAAAAAGCCTAAGTTACGCGAAGCTGGAACCAGTTTAAATATATATACTTAACATTTAACACAGTGGATTAATGTTTTAGTTAAGTAATGTCTGACAGTTCCCACGCTATATTGATAAGTATCGCTGCCGGATGTTGTATCTCGACCTGATTATTATGACGTCATCAAATAGATGAAGATAAAAATGCTCAATGTGCACACTCAAGACAATACCAAACTGCACATACAACTTCTAATGAAAAGATTAGTATTTAGCTTTGACGGCTAGTCCACGAATAATCGAATTACTTCGCGTGGGTTTCGTGAAAGGCGATTAAGGGGACTGTAGAGGTCATGGGGCCGATAAAAGCAACTGAAATTCAATCTACAAACTACAGTTTATTCATACCTAAAACCCTAATTTGGTAAAAACACGAAATGTCATGCGTCATTATATCTATACTGCAAAAAGGTATGCTTAAATTAAATTATTACGACGAATTTCTAATAAATTAGTCATACCTACTTATGCTATACATAGTTGATACTCTAGGACAGCCTTTCCCAAAGTGGGTGATAACGCCCCCCTTGTGGGCGCTGTAGGCCTAAAGGGGCGTTGTGTAGAGTCTACACACCCCACACAGTCTTTTCTGGGTCTCTTACCACCTACCTTTAGGCCTGCAGCGCCCACAAGGGGGGCGTTATCGCCCACTTTGGGAAAGGCTGCTCTAGGACAATCGATAACCCTGCCAGGGTCGCGGAGTTGTTCGATAGAGTTATCGTGGCCCTGGCACAAGCAACTGAAGGAACACGGGTGGGTTTATGGCAGTAAACGTCTGATACGGCCTCCCGCTCCGCCCAGAGTGGAAGACGTCATTTTATGAGTTCCCACAAAAAAAACGGACAATCGAAAAGAATATGCATGACTGGTCTTTTTAAATACATCTGCCGCGTATTTCTGAATAAAGCCCGCATTTTTATAACGATGCATCACGTTATCAGAGTCATGTATTTTTTTAAATAAAGCGCTCGTTTTTGTTTCTCACAATGAACAACGTTTTCGATACACAAACTTTATAGTTTTGAGTGTTTCCATCAAATACACAGATGACAACGCATGCGGCGCAGTATGGAAGTTGGGCCATTATCTGTGCGGAACTGCCGCATACGCGCTTGTGATCTCAGCCATCTCTGAACCCCCTATGGATATTCTCCTAGCTCTGGCCGACTTTTATACGAAGTATTATGACTGCGTCAGTGAGCGGAGTTCGCGCAGCTGTGTTTTGGCCCAAAGACATTTGAACTTTTTGCCATCGATAGGCTAAGAAGTGTTTCCAAAAAGATGCAGATACTTTGCTATCTAATTACAATGGTCTTTCTGTTAATTAAACTTCATACTGTCAAACAAACTCCATGCAGCTTAGCCTAAACAACAGAAGAACACTTCTGAGCATGAGGGCCTAGGTTCAATTCTCAAGTTGGACAAGGTGTTATTGGGCTTTTCTGAAATTTTTGGACGTGTGCCCGGTTAATGGCAATAGGCTCGCCCAATTACATCGAACTGAAACATAACTGGCGAAATGTAGGCGCACTATAGTTACACCTCTGCCCGACCCTTTAAAAACCCTTCGGAGAAACAAGCGTGATATCATGTTATGCAATAAATCCAAAAGCTAATCTTATTTAAAGTCATTTGTTTAATTCATCTAGTAGAGATTGTCTATACGGAGACTGAAAATAAGCCTGGTGGTCAAGAGTTCCACTAGCATATTTACCTGGTGTAAGGCCTCCTCCTGTTGGGGGTCCCTGTCGGTGCGCACGGCTACCTCCACCGTCATAGCACGCGCCAGGATGCGCTCCGCATACCGGGTTATGTCATCCTTATCACCTGCACAAGACATGATCATTGAAAACACAGATATTGCAGGTGCATGAAGCTATAGAATACTTGCAAAAACGTTTCTATCACATAGTATTACTTGTGACATAGATGGATAGAATACTCTTTATTGTACACATGTTGAAATTTTAATGGTTGTTTTCCCGAGGAAGAACAATTTGCCCTCAGTAATAGGTACTATCGAATCACGGAGTTAAACTTAAAAATAGAAAATGTTTTTTTTTCCAATCATTTAAAAAATATGCACCACATATGCAACACAATTTTAATTAGTATTTGTAAAGAAGATGTTTCATTTTTATATGGGGCTCCGGCCATAACGTGTACTGTTTAGCAAAGCTGGGTAAATTACTCATGAATAGAATAAATTAACATTTTTTTTCATAATATCAAATGGTTTTTATATACAAAATAAAAATTAAAAATTGTTGATGTTTGTCCTAAGAGTTAGCAAGTGGTTATTTTGAATTCGTTTAGAAACACACTTCAAGAATGGAGACTAAAGATTTTTGTAACTATGAAATGATCACACTTAATTATGTTTACTCAAAAATATTTACAAGAGAATAATAGTAATTTATTTTTAACACTACAAGAATACACATATTTTTTAATTATTTTCTACTTAAAATTGATTTGATGAGACATGATTTCAGAACGAATGAAGTCTGCAAGCAAACGAGACGCCATGTTGAATAAAACATGGTAATAATTGAAAAACTATTATTTTTTGTACACAACAAATCAGGCGCAAATTAACCAGGGAATATTTTTCCCTAATTTGTAGTATTTTTACCTCTTATTTGATAAATGTACATCTGATGGCCGAAAATGAAACATCTCCTTTGGCAATCTTTAAGACAACCTTTGGATAGACTTGAAGAGTAGTTGAGAGAGAAGGAAATTGACACAAACAATAGCAATGAACAGCCAAATGTTATCATCATTAGCAGTGGACTACTATACAGCGGGGCGAGCACGGCCTTTGTGATACACTTGAGTCACGCATTTTATCATGGTTTGTCTCCCAAACTGTGATAACAATGTGTGACTCAAGCCAATCACAGTAGGCCCTGCTCGCCCCGCAGTCCACTGCTGTACACTGGCTTCTTCAATCATACACTTAACGACTCAATCCTTGGTTACTCTTTCGTCTAGTCAAGTACTTGCTGCTTGAAAGAGATTGCTTTAAGTTTAAGTAATAAGGCCAATCCCCGAATATTGCTTATTATTATTGACTTGAATTCTTCTTTCATTTTAAATTAAATAAAATGTATGCCACTGTACAAGTTTAAAAAACACTTAACAGGTGAAGATGTTATCATATCCTAGATGAGTTTCTTAACAACCAATCTCTATGATTAATTATAGAATGCTGACATCAATTTTAATACTTTAGATAAATAATCTTCTGAATTGACCTTATATTTTGACTTGAAATTAAATTGACTCTGAATTGTAATAAAATTTATTTTGCTTGCAGGCACAATTAGGTACTCAAATAATTATAACTATAATATACTGAATTGACTTTATATTTTGACTTGAAATGAAATTAAATCTGAATTGTAATCAAATTTATTTTGCTTGGAAGCACAATTAGGTACTCAAATAATTATAACTATATTGTAATTTTATCATTGGAATGGAATATACTACTATCAAGTGCTCATTTAATTATTCTAATTTATTTGTATGCCAATATTGGCAAAACATAGCACACTACCTTTTTTTTGGAATAATTATATGTAACCTATATTTTAACAAATAAATTATTCTATTAAATAAATTACTTTTTAGAAGGCACAAATTACTTCTAAAATTCTCAATGAACTACTAAGAATTACAAACTATAACTAGGGCAACATGGGTGTACTAGATATAGCTGTATCTCTGCATTACCCTTCGGGGAATACCCGGATGATCTTATATTATGTTTTATGTTAACTACTTACATTCAGTCACATCACCCAGCAGTTCTGAATGCTTGATGCTGTCTAGGGTGGACAGCAAGGAATCACGCTCCTCTTCAATACGGACGGTGTCACGCCGCAGCCGCTCTACACGCATCTCCACTTGGTCTAATATGGCTATCAGTCTGTCGACAGAGTTTAATATATTATAATCACTGAATGTCTATGGCTGGTGCTTAGCTAAGGAAGGTATACTACAGATATCCAGAAGTCTTTTTTGGGGTTGCTTATCCAAAGAACACTTGTAACCTTCCTTCGAACTAGCTGTTGAATAATTTGAGATTACATCATCATCATTTCAGCTGAAAGACGTCCACTGCTGGACATAGGCCTCCACTTCGACCGGTTTTGTGCTGACTAGGTTTGTGCTTCCCGCATCCAGTGTATTCCTGCAGCCTTCACAAGGTCATTGGTCCACCTTGTGGGAGGCTTTTCAACTCTACATCTTCTTGTACATGGAGCCACTCCAAAACCATTCAGCCCCATCGGCTACATTGATTATATCACTATAATTAAAATCAATTGTGGGTATTTGTGGCTTATTTTATTGGTTTCTTTTTTGCAATTAATTGTTATCATGATCTGCCAGTTTAAGTAATCTATGTGGCCTACCCAAATATCCTTTCTGGTATTGTTTGTTGAATTGATGTGCTCCTTAAGTTCTGAGTTGTGCTGCAAGATTATTGACAAATACATGCACTGACTGGACAGACCCACTGGTTCTTTCTATCATTTCAGTCACCAATCTACAGTGTCTTCACATGATGTGACCAAGATTATGTCTGAACTTATGAGACTTACACCTGTTTGTTTCGGCCTTTCTTCTCCGAGTAGTCAAATAGGAAATGCAGACCTCACCTAGTTTAAAATTATGATTGATGTGGAAAAGTGTTTGTACAAAACTACTTAAGAAATGAAATCATTTATCAACTCCATGTTTAATTGGACTTGATGCTATTGTGGAGTAAATATTTAAATATTAATGCTGAGGGTAGGTATGGCAAATGCACACTCATAATCACATATTTATTATTCATGAATCTAACAATTAGTATAAAGCAGTATTTCCCAAAGTTAACTGGACCTTGACCAACCTAACAGAAACTTCCAAATACAGGACTAACCTCTTCATTGTCATGGAGAAAAATATTCAAAAAAATAAAGGTAGAATAAAAAAGTTACTACTTATATCTTTACTAGTTATCAATATCATAGTGCTATTTCAACGACAGAAAAATATACATCCTGTATTCATACTTTATTCAAACTATTTTATTATTTAGTTTTATACACTAGCTAGCCGCTAGCTAGCTAGTATGTAAAACTAAATAATGGATGCATGAAACTTATCACAATTCAAATTAAAGTTGATGCTAAAGCTAAAAGGACAAAAAATTGGCACTAAAAAGCTAGCCACTTGCTAGCAGCTCGCCATACGACACTGACCATCCAACTTTTGCCCACATTTGGTTGAGGTATCACGATATTTTTCAAGGTCCTCCCGATATTCGTTTACGACCTACCCCTGTGAGTCACAACCCGTTCTTTGGGAAATGCTGATATAAGAAATATACACTTTATTCCATTTGTTACTATAAAAAAGATTCAGTTCTTGAGTGAGTACTAGAACAGTAAATATTTATGCCAGCTAACATATTCACTGTGAGTGTATGAAGCAACATTATTGTAGCTCTTATCTGCACTCTGTGGTCTAACAAAAGATAAGTCATACTCTGTATTATCAATGAAATATCCTCATTCAAATTGTATGTTCACCACGCCTGTACTTACATTTGAAGGGTCATCTGCAGTGGTGTCAACTTAGGGTAATTTACCCTAGATTTAGGGTTAAGTTTAATCAGCAGGGTAATGTTTAGGGTAAAAACTCGGTGAGGGTAATTTTAGGGTAAATTTAAACATGATTCACTTCACAGATTTTATGAACACACCTATTTAAATTACTACATACTGACCGCTCCCGCCTCTCCGCTTGTCATGTTCTTTCCTACCAACCCTGCCCCGCTGCCCGCTTGCATTGTTCTTAAAGTACTTTGTATCCTGCTCGCTTGGCGTGTACGTACGTAAAATGGCGTAAATGTTTTCAACATAGAAGGGACGCGAATTAAAAAATTTAGGGTAATTTTTTTCATTTAACTGCAAATCTAGGGTAAAATGAGATCAGGCTTGGGGTAAACCAAAAAAATGACGTGGCAACACTGGTCATCTGCAATAGTGATAAATGTCCTTCTTTTATTGTTCTGAGATAATCGGGTTTTAAGGTTATAAACGGTGATAAAAAACACAGTGTTAGAGGTAGGAATATAGTTTTTATTTATGATATAGGGCATGTATTATAGTAATAGTTCTTTGGAAAATAATCATTCTTAAATAACTTTAAATAATTATATTTTTTTTAAAACCAAGGTAAGTACTAAAAATTAAGGACAATAATGGTCAATGTCCACACTTTGACCAAGGTCAATAATGATAGTTGTCCTAGGTTAAAGAAAACGATGTAGTAATTAATCAACATTTAAATCTCTAATTGCAGCATAAGGAAGCTTATCGTAATAGTCTCTTGTTTCAGGCCTACAGAATCTTTTCAAAATCTGCAGGTCATTATACTTTTCCCTGGATATAGGCAGCCTGTCTTTATAAGCTAAACCTGGGAATTTAAATTCTCCCTCATTGATACCCTCCTTCATAGAGCGAAGACAAGCTGGTGTGTTAACCACAGATGATTCCCATGGACTACTACTAAAATTTCTATGAAACATGGGCCGTGGATGTTCTTTATGGACTCTAAATTCACGCACAGGTCTTGTGGGAAAATGGCAATTTTTGTTGTAAAACGGTTTTAGAAATGCAGTCCAGCACTTGAATGCATCTGGTGAACATTCGATGACCTCGAAAGGTTTCGATCTTTGTCGAGCTCCACGCACGTGATCAGCCCATTCTTCAGGGAGTTCAATTCTAGCCTTTAGATTTAAGAAGGCTATGTTTTGATCACATTCCATGTACGAGTGACCTCTTATTGCGAATACAACTTTGGCAGATTCTAAGCGATGGCAACGGTGAACTATGTAGTGTAATACTCTAAAGATGGTGTAATTTTTGTTTTGACCGCCACATGAGGCACAAACAATTATAAGAGCCTTGCACTGTTCGTCGATTTCATTAAATATAAAACTGAAGAGATGAGAGGCCACATCATCTGATCTTTTTCATCCATTGCTCTCATTATATGCGAAAAAATATGATGAGGAATCAGCAAGCACATGTATATTAAACATAAAATAACTGAGCTGTCTTTTATAATATACATCGTTAGTAGAAATGTTCGGTATGGGAAGATTTTTTGAGAAACACATTGCTATCGCAATTGTTGTCGCATCTTGCCTTGCTCTCAAACGAGCATTCCTTTTAATATCATAAAAAAACTTCAGCTTTATTTTAATGAGCTAAGTTTTCTATTCCTAATATTTGAAGTTGAGACAAAATCTGAGATTTTGCCAAACCATCAGGAAGAGAAGTAATTTTTATTTCTAAATGCTTTTTTTCTGCTTGGAATTCGTCGCAAGTTGAAGTCAAGTCGTTTGAAGCAATGGACATTGATCATTATTGCCGTGAACACCTGTGACGTTGAGCGTTCTAACTGTGTAGCCAAATATTAAAAACTCAATTATCTCGAGACTTGAAGCGATATTGCTAAGATTGTAAACGTGATCATAAACTGCATATATCATGTAACCGAATGACGGTATTAGTTTGAATTTTAACATTTTTGGACATTTATCACTATTGCAGTGGACCCTTCATTTATAATCCTTTCCTTACAAGGAACCAGTTAATAGTCAACAAAAAAGGCCGACTAGCTCTAACGATGTCGGAAAACATCGTAATGTAATTAATTATAAGCCATAGAAACATAACTGCTGCGTGGGTGAGCACATAGAGAAACTTTTTTTATAACTCGAAACGCTTGGCGTTGACCTTTTAAGGAGGCTGACCACGCGTTCAGCCAACTCACAATCGTCACGCTACCTTCACATATGGTCTTTTACATGCACTTTTCGTGGAAGGTTACCTGTCTTTCGGCGCCTGTGTCCCGAACGCCGACGATTCGTCGATGAGAGGTAGCCGCGAGCTCTCACCGGTATACAAGTCCACTGCGAACTGATCCACTTCCATACTGTCGTAATCGTTGCCTCTCAATCCGGCCAGTTTTTACAATAAAACCCCAGAGATTTCGCACAAATGTACAATAGTTAAATAAACAGGAGGAACAATTTTCAACCAAGACGTCAAAATCAAACTAACCAAAACAAATTGACTGACGTTTCTGTTCTCAAATTCTCTTGAACCTTCCGAAAAAAAAAACGAACTGTCATGAACTGACATGACATTAATGAACAATAGAAGTTACTGTGTACTGTATTGTGAGATGGAACTATATTGCCTTGTGATAAGAGCTATAATTGGATCGCTCAGAGTTCCCCGCCCACTGCAAAATCCAAAGACCAGGATGAATCAGAGACGTAGTCTATAATTTTTAATAACAGATACAATACAGCTTCTGTCCACTTGTCTGAAGAATAAGGCTAATTCATTCCGTCTCAATATTTCACGATTTATTTTGATGGCTTTTCGCCAAGTTGTTTGATGATATATAGCGCAGAAAGGTACAATGATGGATAAACGACAGAGTGGTGTCATCATTACGGGTTATTTGATTTTGCAGCAAGACAAGAAATCGCCATCATGTATTTTATGTAGTCATGCAAAAGATTACCCTACTTCTGAGGCAGTCGGGTTGAGTTTCAAAATGTATGTACTTCATGATAAAGAACCTCAAGACCCAATGACCTTTGTAGTGGACTTGATTATGCCAATATAATACGCATATAACTTGAACATTTCTGGATTTTGGTCTTCGTTCATTCATAATTATCATAGCCTATATTGTTCCCACAGTTGGGACACAGGCCTCTTCTCGGTGAGAGGGAGTGGGCCGTAATCTACCATGCGGGTTCAGTGCGGGTTGGTAGCTGTCACATGTCTTCAAATTGGTTCTAGGACATGCTGGTTTCCTCACAATGTTTTCCTTCACCGTTTTGAGAGCAGTGGTCTTGATTTTGGTCTTTATTGAGTTTTTATTATACGTATTGTTCGGGAAATCTCTATCTAAAACTCTGGTCATACCAACGCAAAGCCTTCGGGATGCTACAGCATGCGTCGATCGTTTTAATGATTATGAAGTCACACAATGACGCGACTCACACACGACTACCCGCCAGTTTCAGCATGTTAGTTGACACACTTGGCGAGAGCGAATGTCGTTTCGCATCTCGTACGGGGTTTGCCTCAGTTTAGCATGAGGCATGTTATCGTATGTATTAAAATACTACATTATGAGAACATGCTCGGGGTAGGTACTAGATATAAACCGGATATACGCCAAAGTATGAACTGAGACCCCTTCCTCTTCATAAATTAGCAAAAATTATTCCAAACATAAAACTGGAAATTGATTTTTAATAAAACTCTGGTTTATTTACAAATACTTTATTGTTATCTTAATATAATAAAAACGGAAGTAAGCTATAAAAACATAAAGTTGATTAATTTGTGTTATATCACAAGCAAATAAGACTGCTTGTATTATGGCGTAACCACACTTGCTGATACATTACAAAAAGAAAATAAAGAAACAAAATAATTCTTCTGTTCTCTTCTAATTGACGGATTCAATCTCAAAGTGTGGTCGAGGCATAAGGGACGGATACTTACTAGTAGAATAATAGCTATGGCCGTCTACCCTTAAGGGTATAAAAGTTAAAGAATGCTGGTACTAAATATATATACCCTCACTAAGCAGTAACAGTGAGCAGAATCCGCGACGAGCACATATTAACTTCGTGTTAGACCGGTAGAGAATATCGTAAGCGCTTAAGTTACATAATCCAGCGCTGTCGGCTTACTGTGCACCGTCAATGAATTCTACTCAAAGTTATTAATACATTTTTCCGTTACTCTGATGCTACGTTAGCGTCAACAGCTTTAGTCAGAGTTAAAATAATTTTGGTCACATCGCCCTATGAACTGGGATGATAATAATGGTGGGTGAGTATATCTTCCCTCGTTTATACGTGTTCCGCCACGGAATAAAGAAAACTAGAGGAACTGCCCCTCAGCTATCGCGCGCGTGGGATATATGGGTGTCAACATTCGTCGCCGTCAGATAATTGTTGCGATTGGTTGTCTCAGAAATACGCGAAATATTACAAATTATGCCTTGTTGTGCGGTTTTGACCTGCAAAAACGAAAGCAGAAAAAAAGTGTATCTTGTGGAGGTGTATCGTATCATCGGTAAGTACTAAACTTTGTAAATTTTTAATATAATTGATTTTAATTACAATACCACATGTTATGACTTCAATGCAAACTATAAACAACCTTATGTTCATTGATACAAAGTCTAAATGCACTTGGTCGTCATCTGAAAAATCATAACCAAAATTCTAGTAACTTCGACGCTACTCGATTAGGGATGGGACACATCCGTAAAGTAGGTCGGTATCGATAATTTTGTCTGATTTTAGTAAGGAATCAATAGCTCACATAGCTGGTTATATAATAAGACAGTTGATTAAAAAATTAAGTGTGATATTTGAAAGAAGAAAGAAAAAGATAATATTAATTAAATTAAAAAATAATTACATAGATTTATTATAGGTAAGGTTAGAGGGGGTTATTATGCCCATCAGAATCTGTGAATAGGATATGTCAGATATCCGAAATATTTTTATAAAAGACGGTCACATATTTAATAAAGATTATATCATGGCTAAAATAATGCACCAGTTTATTGGGTCATCAGTATTCCAATATATAAGCTATCATCAATTAGGGGATTTTCTTACGTCTAATCATATTACTGTCTTAATGAAAGCTATCACGGCAAAATATATTAATATTCGACTATCAAAATGGCAATTATTAAATAAATATGTATTATTTCAAGATCAGTAAATATTTTTAGTACTAACATATTAACTATAATGTTATCGTTTCATTTATCGTTAGCTTTTGTCAGCGGCTTCGCCCGCATACTTGATTTTATGAAAATAATATTACCCCCTACATACAAACATACAAATACCTCTTTAACATTGATATTTTAACGATAATTATCAACCTTCTCCGTTATTTAGCATTTGTATGGTATTAACAAATTATTACATTGCTCACCCGAATAAATTACGTAACATCAATATTAAAATATCGATATATGTCCTCATCTCTAACTTTTTTTTTGGTACTCACCTAAAGAGGTTACAAGTGCATGTGAATATGACATCTATTTCAAAGGACCTAGCGTTCTGAATAGAATGAATTGGTTACAGCGCCATCTAGCGTTGAGTTGACGAACTCATTGTAAATTTGTCTATTTAAAGTTTTTAGACGAAAAACGTCTTTATTGTTTGTGTCATGTCAAATAATAACAACTTTCACTCGTTGTAATAAGACATATTTTTTTAAAGTAATAAGAAGATGATTTGTAAAAGTTGCGTTTGTAATTTGTAGCCAATCATATCACTGTTTTTTATGTGTGTTATGGATAATTAATAATTTGATATGCAAATGTGTGTTTGGCGACACTGGTTCCCGTGCTTAGCCAGTGTAGGGGCACTTCTCTTTATTCTTTGTTCTGTGGTGTTCCGCAAGTGGCACGTTAAAACTTGGCTAGTCAGCAAACCTGAACTCGCTGTCGCGTGCAACGGACGCAACATAATTGTACTTCTCTTTTTTGCTCCCGACATTTGCGACATGCCGTCCTTCTCCCACGTGTCATCTACTTATAGTGTGACATTACAAAATTAATTGATTTATGACATTTTCGAAGATCAAATGTTGCATATTTACATAACACTTTTTACAATCCGTTCACAGTTATTATGCCTCTGACAGCATTAGGTAACCTTAATGTTACGAGGAAAAATATCACTGATATTGACAGAGTTCTTAGTAGCAGCAACCGAAAACCAACCTTATTGTAACGAGAACAAAGATCAAATTGATTTTGACAATGACGCAAAATCTATACTTAATATTATAAAGCTGAAGAGTTTGTTTGTTTGAACGCGGTAATCTCAGGAACTACTGGTCCAAATTGAAAAAATATTTTTGTGTTGGGTAGCCTATTTTTCGAGGAAGGCTATAGGCTATATAACACCACGCTATAATCAAGAGGAGCGGAGCAGTAAATGAAAAATGTTGCAAAAACGGGGAAAATCGCACGGATAGGCGATTTAACGTGACGGGAAGGGTCGGGGGAGTAAGAAATTTAACGCGGACGAAGTCGTGGGCAGAAGCTAGTCAGAGATAAATTAAGTGTGAACGGATGGTTCTTATAATATCATTACAGTCTACTGCGAAAATAACCTTCCTGCAGCTTAAAGGAACCAAGTTACGTTGACTCTAACGTTAATCAGGCATACATTATCTATTCATTTATCTTAAAAAAACACGGAATCATTAAAATATTATCTATAAGTACAAATATAACAATAAATAAATCTCTGATTCGTAATGAAGAAATAACAAATACAATACTGACATTTGCGTTGGAAAAAAAAACAAATTTAAAACAAAAAAAGTTGCACATTAATTAGAATCTCTTAACAATGCCCTAAGACATAAGTTTAATTCTTTCATATTATTCATAATATTTTTAATTATTTTATAATTATAGGGAATAAAATTATAATTTTTGTTTAGTCATATTCTGGAATGATCAACCACGAGGGGTACCCTCCATTGGCTGCGCCTGCGCCTCTATTAAGTGTCTGTAAAGGTTTTCATAGTTTTTAGGAGTGCTCTTGGCTACCATTACATAGATTTCACCCGGGTACCCAACACTCTGGCTAGCAGACAAACCATTTTATTCTTCAAAAATATTTTAAAATATTACACAGATATTTCACATTTAGAACATGGTTAAAGTAAATATGCTACTTTCTGATTTTTTTTTATTTATGTAAGTTGAAATTAGGTGTTGTAGTGGTCATAAGATTGGAAAATGGCCAAAATCGATTCTGTCCAGCATGAAAAGATTTTTTTGTGACTGCTTGGACAAATTATAAATACATTGTAACTTTTGTGGCAAAAAATTTCGTATTAGTTCTGGTTAATTTTCCTGGCGTACTGTTATATCTCTGTCCAACCCTTCAGGGAACACAGGCGTGATGTTATGTTCTGTTAGTTGTTTTTTTTAGTACTTAGTGCGTACTTGACCACTGTGAACTGTGAAACTGGCCTAAAAGAATAATTTCCACATCCACTGACAATACAAGTTTAAAATAAGAACATTCTACATAACGTCTAGTAAAGCTCAAATCCGGAACGACAAACATACTTCTATCCCTATCCCTCTAATGGTAGATATGGCGCGTGTGAGCGAGACGGCATTCACTTGCCGGTCCACTCGCTGATCCTGCCGTTCTCGAACGCCAGGTTCTTTCTAGGCAGAGGAACTAAAGTACCCCGCTTGACGATTCCCATGTCTTCGCCGGGGTAGTACTGGAAATATTTAGATTATTAATATTGCTACTGAAAGTTTAATATAAAATCTGGCTAAAATTGTTGTTGGCAGTTGAAAAAGTATTCAAGATGATTGAATTCAGAATGATTAGCTTCTGTAAGTATAGAAAACTGTTGAACTTGAGTTTTTTTACGATTCTAGTGTATTGATCAATCGTGTAGTCTAAATAAAATGTGTTGAGCCAAATATTCATCTTACCTGACACTGTGAAACAAACTTCAATATATCTGATCGAATGAATTCATTGTCCTCTTTCACTTTCTCCAATCTGAAAAGACGAAAATAATAATAAAAACCAACTATACCTATAGGCAGGCATTTTACTTAATCACGACTGCTCCAAAACGGTAAAGGGAAATATCGTGAGGAAATCAGCATGTCCCAGGATCAAAAATACGACATGTAACGAACAGCCCACTCCCTCACGAAGAGAGGTCTGTGGCCCAGCAGTGGGAACATTATAGGCTGATTATGCTATACCTATTGCTATGCATTTTAATACAATACATGTAGATTTTTATACTCACAGTTCAGGTTTAGCTATTCGTTCTACTATACACTTGCATGTTTTTTCACACAACGCCTCGTCAAACAACGGTATGCCGAACTGCAGATCTACTATCGTCCACCTCTGAAAAGAAGCGAAATATAGTTCAGCTTCAGCACATAATGAGCACGCACAGTCTGGTAAACATCACAGCACGTAAGTTTAAGAACATTCAGTTTTATCTCATTGGCAATCTGTCAAAAATACCTCTAATTTCCATACATTTTGACAAGTTTTTGACATTGATTGTCGCTTAGATGAGATTGCGAACAGATTATGAACGTTTTAAATCGATTCTATTGAATACAGAAATGGGTTTTCAGGCCTCAATAATTTGAGATCTGAAGACGAATTCCCGTTACTAAGTTCGTTCCTTTTTGCCAATTGTTAAACCGGAAAAAACTTGATCCAAATGTTTATACTTGGACGAAGAATTCATCCGTGACTAATATAAGTTTTTATTCAAATTAAATATGAAGTCTAGTCCACATACCTCAGGTCTACAAGCCTCATCATCAGACACATAGTGGGCCGTATCCACGCCACTATCTCCCTCCGCGGCCGACATCTCCGTCAACTTATCGGTCAACTGCGTAAACATCGAGATCGACTCTTCAGCGGGACTCAACAAATCGTCCAACTGGTTGATCGACTTCTTGTTCAAATTCTCGCTACTGACCGACGACGAATGAATCGGCACTAAGTCATCGGATAAAGCGATCGACTCTTTGCTGGTTGAGGTTTCCTTGGAATGTTTCTTTTCTAAGTCTTCAATACTGGCTGAAGAAGAATGTATAGGCACTAAGTCGTCGCTATTGGCTATGGACTCTTTGCTGTGGGCGTGTTTTGTGACGTCATCGAGCGCCATGTTGTCTAATTCATCGCATAGTAACTGCCCACATTCTACGCTAGTGAAGCCATTTGCAGGTGAACTGTTCTTGCTCTCTGTTGTTGGAGTGACGGCGAAGTGAGACTCTATGGGGGACTGTAACCTCGTCAGGGTTTTGGAGTACTCTTCAGTGTACTTTTCTGTGGAGTCTGTCGATGATAAGGAGATTTCGCTGACTGGTTTCGCAATGCCGCATATTTCTTTTTTCTTTCGTTGTTGTACTGTGGAAGAGGATTTTTACGAAGTTAAACTTGAGCTAGTAATGAATATTGTATTGCAAAAGTAAAACTGATAATACCATACCAAGCTGCTCTCAAAACGATGAAGGAAAAAATCATGAGGAAACCGGCATGTCTCAGAAACAAAAATTCGAAGACATGTGACATCGACCAACTCGCATTGGGCCCGCGTGGTGGATTATGGCCCACTCCCTCTCACCGAGAGGAGACGTGTGGCCCAGCAGTGGAAACATTATAGGCTGCTTATGAATTTTTCAAGCAGCACTTGAGATTTCTATTTGCTCAATTCTCAGATCTATATGCAAAACTTTATTTTTGGCTGGATATAAAGATGGGTTTGGCAGACTTACATAGGGGGTGTTACTCATGGACGAAGTCGCGGAATTAAAGAATCCTTTCTTGGGATTCAAACTTACCCCGCACCATATTTCATCAAAATCAGTTCAATGGTTTAGTTGTGCAAGAGTAACAGACAGACAGAGTTACTTTCGCATTTATAATATTAGTATAGAAGTATAGATTAGTAGGATACCTAGTTTTAAATTGACACAAGAGTAAAAAAGATACAAAGAATTTATCCAGATGTTATCTCACCTAGTTGCACAGTAGCAGGCGGCCGTGGACAGCCCAGGTCGGGCACACCGATATCAGCTAACGTAACGTAGCCCACTGAACGAGTTAGCCTCAGCCGCTTCAGGAGTCGACGGAGCCCTGCGTGACGGGACCACATTGCCTGAGACTCTGAAATAGGAACGAGATAGAGTAAATATGGTGGAAGGGGCTCGACTCCAAGAAAATAGGATGTAGACCGAAATTACGTAGGAAGGGAAAGGAAATAACACAAGTTTATTGAAGTGACCAATTCTTTTCTAAATGAATTTTATTCTTTAACTTTGTAACAAGATGACATGTTTGAAAAGAGCTACAAATTGAGATAGATAATAATTGATTTGCGCTAAATAAATTGTGATAGGGGCGG
Organism: Aporophyla nigra; assembly: GCA_947507805.1. NCBI lineage: Eukaryota > Metazoa > Arthropoda > Insecta > Lepidoptera > Noctuidae > Aporophyla > Aporophyla nigra. The sequence continues at coordinate 6,983,396 of OX382306.1, forward strand.
GATAGAACACAACATTTTGGGTGTAAAAAAGCAGAACCAAATTCGAAACACCATGCTGCGTACAAAAATGGCTTTAATAGACGAAGGCAAGAAAACTTACAGGCTCAATTGGGATTGGGCGGGTCACATCACCCGCATACAGCATGACCGCTGGGCAAGTCTCCACACAATGGTTGCGTGAAGAGGGACGGCGCAGCGCCTCGCTGTGGTCGGCCCAAAATGCGGTGGCAAGATGACCTGGACGCGTACCGCAAGACCTTGTTCGAGGTGACATGGCGTGGGCAAGGAGATTTAATTTGTCTACTGACCTATCCAACACCCGGTGTAAGTGTGGTGCTTCTGACCAAACTATGCCCCACTTGCTGGAGTGTCTTAAGTGCCCGTTTATCTTCACCTCAGATAACCTAAAGACTGCGACTGATGTCGCAATGAAAGCGGCCACCTACTGGGTCATAGTTTAAAAAAAAAGTGTACGACTACCATCGATACGAAAAGAAGACTTGTTATCAGAGTTGTTGAGCAGTATGTCGGCCATAAATGATCGAGCCCGCGCCCTCCAGCGCGCCGCCGCCCCCACACACACGGGGCGCGCTACACACAGTTACCTGCACACGTGTCCGCGTCAGGCGGGAACATGAGGTGCCTCAGCGGCGCTGGCTGGCGGACCCCCAGCGCCTGCAGCAGCACGGGCCCGCGCCGCAGCGCCGTGTTGGCGGCCAGCAGCGCGGGCGCGGCGGGCAGCGCGCCGGCGGCTGCGCCCGCGCCCTCCAGCGCGCCGCCGCCCCCACACACACGGGGCGCGCTACACACAGTTACCTGCACACGTGTCCGCGTCAGGCGGGAACATGAGGTGCCTCAGCGGCGCTGGCTGGCGGACCCCCAGCGCCTGCAGCAGCACGGGCCCGCGCCGCAGCGCCGTGTTGGCGGCCAGCAGCGCGGGCGCGGCGGGCAGCGCGCCGGCGGCTGCGCCCGCGCCCTCCAGCGCGCCGCCGCCCCCACACACACGGGGCGCGCTACACACAGTTACCTGCACACGTGTCCGCGTCAGGCGGGAACATGAGGTGCCTCAGCGGCGCTGGCTGGCGGACCCCCAGCGCCTGCAGCAGCACGGGCCCGCGCCGCAGCGCCGTGTTGGCGGCCAGCAGCGCGGGCGCGGCGGGCAGCGCGCCGGCGGCTGCGCCCGCGCCCTCCAGCGCGCCGCCGCCCCCACACACACGGGGCGCGCTACACACAGTTACCTGCACACGTGTCCGCGTCAGGCGGGAACATGAGGTGCCTCAGCGGCGCTGGCTGGCGGACCCCCAGCGCCTGCAGCAGCACGGGCCCGCGCCGCAGCGCCGTGTTGGCGGCCAGCAGCGCGGGCGCGGCGGGCAGCGCGCCGGCGGCTGCGCCCGCGCCCTCCAGCGCCGCCTCCGCGCCCCACCACGACACCGTGAGTCGCGCGTAGCCCAGCAGCAGTCGCGGCACGCCGCGCAGCTGGGTGCCTGCCCGGGTACGTAGCACTTATACAATGTGTACATAACATAATAACCACAGAAACACAGACACCCCAATTACAGTTTTGAGTCCAAATCAAATGACATTTATTCAAATTAGGCTGAGGATCAGAACTTCGAGCTTCGAACTTCACAATTACATAAGACAGTCCCTCAAAACGCCCGCCCTTCACCGGGAGTTTAAAGCACTGTTCCATGACCAAAACTTATTTTCTTTATGCTTACAATCAGTAGGTATTAAGTCATTCGTGTTAACCCTGGATAATCAGCCTATAACGTTCGCACTGCGGGGACACAGGCATGCTTTCAGTGAGATGAAACAGGCCATAATCTACCACGCGGGCCCAGTGCGGGTTGGTACATGTCACATGCCTTCAAATTTTTGCTTCTAAGGCATGCCGGTTCTCGCGCGGTGTTTTCCTTCACAGTTTTGAGAGCAGTGATGATAAAATCATTTGCACAAAGTAAACTGCCAGTCTGAGTTTGAAACCACGACCTACGTGTTGTGGTCCTGTGTTGACACACAGGGCCACCACTGCTCTTAAACTATTAACTCAAACATAACTCTATTAAATTAACATTGAGTCTTATTGCCTTGAAATAAGATTTAATTTTCTTTGGTTCGAGCGGCAGTCAATTTGGCAACATACATAATTTATGAAAAAAAAAAAAAAAAAAAAACTATTCTGTGACCCGCGTATGAGTTTCTTTTAACCACGTAGATCTAACGTGTCGACTGCGTTCGGCCGTATCAACCGTTAGTCAAATCAATTCCGTGGCCCGAGTGTGAGTTTCTTAAAACCATATCGATCTACCGTATCGACTGCCTTCGGCGTATTAAACGTTAGTCAAATCAATTCAGTGGCCCGAGTGTGAGTTTCTTAAAACCATCTCGATCTACCGCATCGACTGCGTTCGTCGTATTAAAAGTTAGTCAAATCGATTCTGTGGCCCGAGTGTGAGTTTCTTTTAACCATCTCGATCTAACGCATCGACCGCGTTTGATAGAGATGGTTAAAATAAACTCACACTCGGGCCACAGTACTCAATAATGAACAAACTACTTTTAGAACTGTGTTTATTCTGCTACACCGTGCATAACATGATAAGTGGTTTTTTTTAATATTTAACAGGCTGCCCCGTTGAAAATCGCTGGTCGTCAAAGTGTCATGATGTCGATGATGAAAACTTATAAGTTTAAATTCATACGTATTTAAATTCATAATTAAAGTACGACAATACTAAGAAGAATTCTTCAATAATAAGAAGAATATTAAGAAATGTATTTCAAAAACAAGATAAGTACTTATATTAAGAAATTAACGTGTTACAGAAATGAACTAAGAATTCTTTAACGAAATCAAGATCTCTTGTGCCAAAAATCACTGAATTTTTACCGTTAAATATCTTCAAAATATCGTCTTGTCTCTCTCCTTTGCAAACAATTGACAGAAACAAAACTATATTTTAAACGGGAGCTAATAGTAGGCATGCCCGATCTGAATCGATCTTTCAGAAGATCGATTCATGACCATACGATCTACCGATTTTTTTGATCGATTCAATAGGATACGATCTTCGCCAGATCGAATCGTATGCGCCGATAAGATCGTATGAAAAAATTGTATCAACTAAAACCTAAACAATGTACCGTACAAACTAAAATTTGTCGTATATGTTAGCATTCCCTTTCGAAACTCTGTTTTTATATTAAATCAATAATTTTGAAAAGTATAAAACATGTTTTACATTACAGATTCCAATTATATACATTTTTCAACTCTTCAAAATTGATAATTTGGAAAGACGCAGTGGATCTAGCCTATTATGGCTACCTGTCAAAAGTATTTTCAGCTAGAGAAAAAATACGTTCGAAAGGGAATGCTAACATAATACCCGCAAAGTTGTTATTCCGTGGCAGACTTTGTAGAAGATCTATTAAGTTGATTAAGTTAAAATAAATAATTTTGCAAGCCTATTGTGCTTTTCATTAATATTATAAAATTACGATACCATCTTTTGAGATCGAGTAAGATCGATTCAATACAATACGATTAAGATCGTGAATCGATTCACGAAGTTACGATCCAGAAGATCGATTGAAAGCAAAGAATCGGGCATCCCTACCTAATAGCATTAAGTGACATGTGGTACAAGCAGGCGTAAGTCACATGAAGGGGTCCGCTCCTGCCAGGGTCGCGAGACCTGCCAGGGTCACGAGATTAGTTCGAAAGAGATACGCGCGGACCTGCCATATGGGCAACTGAAGGAACACGGGCGGGTTTAAGTCAGTAAAAGTCTGACACGCCCTCCTCCTCCGCCCAGAGCGCGAGACATCATTTGATGATTTTCCACCAAAAAAAAAGGCTTAAGTCACAAAACTACAAAGATGAACTCACCCTTAGTCAGCAACAACGTCGGAGGTCCATAGCCCGCTACATGATACAGATACAGCCTCATCCACGGAGTGTGTGCCTCGGGCGGCGCGGGGCCCACGTGCGGCAGGGCCCCCGCCGCCGCGCCCGCGCGGGCCTCTCGGCATAGTGGCGCCGTAGATATGGCAAGTCTACACGAAATAAAATGGATACAGTAAGCAACGGCTTCATAAATAGATAAATGATAATATTAGTTTTTGGTACATAAGTTTGCGATAAGAAAATAAATGATATATTTCACGTGCATTTTATGGCAGTATTTTTAACTCCAGTTTCGTGATGTAAACTTGAAACCTCTTTGTATTGTGCATCTTTTTTAATATAGCTTATTCTATTTGTGAGAGATCTATTTAAAACGATGACTCATTTTTAGGGTTCCGTTGCTAAATGGCAAAAAACGGAACCCTTATAGATTCGTCATGTCTGTCTGTCTGTCCGAGTATGTCACAGCCACTTTTTTTCCGAAACTATAAGAGCTATGCTGTTGAAACTTGGTAAGTAGATGTATTCTGTGAACCGCATTAAGATTTTCACACAAAAATAGAAAAAAAAAAAACAATAATATTTGGGGTTCCCCATACACAGAACTGAAACTCAAAACATTTTTTTTCATCAAACCCATACGTGTGGTATCTATGGATAGGTCTTCAAAAATGACATTGAGTTTTCTAATATCATTTTTTTCTAAACCGAATAGTTTGCGCGAGAGACACTTCCAAAGTGGTAAAATGTGCCCCCCCCCCCCCCCGTAACTTCTAAAATAAGGGAATGATAAAACTAAATAAAATATATGATGTACATTACCATGTAAACTTCCACCGAAAATTGGTTTGAACGAGATCTAGTAAGTAGTTTTATTTTAATACGTCATATATCGTAAACCACAATTTACCTTTTATTCAGTCAACTCAAATATAAAAATTAAAAAAAAACATTTAATTTCATAAACATAAACCTTATACATAAACCGTGAATACCTGCAGGTTTGTATGGAACCCTCGGTGCACGAGCCCGATTCGCACTTGGCCGGTTTTTCAAATTAAGATAAGTAGTTTGAAGTTATGAGGGATCAGATGTTCCTAGACACATACATACCGGTCAAAATCATAATCCTCCTTACAGCTTCGTCGTAGTCAGGGTAAAACGTTTTGAACTTGATTCCGCACGTACTTACGTAAGCTTCGATGGCGCGAAATGGTATCAAACGATACCATTTCGTGCCATCGAAGTTTTGTCTGCGTCAGGATGACTGGACCAAGAGCGATTTTGGAAGTTTGGGTTATACCAAGTTTTAGTACCTATTTGGTACTATTTGGTACCAGACATCAAATAATTGGTACCGAGGGAAATTATTACGAGGAAAGTGGCCTTCAGAATGGCTGGACCAAGTCGGTTTCACCTAGTTGTAGGCGTCATAACTAGTTCGTCTTTTTTTCGAATTTAGTACCTCATTGGTACCTCAACATATGTTTTTCTTACATTTTGTCGATAAGCCAAAAAAAAGTTACACCTAAAAGAAATTTTGCATGTAATCTGAAGCACGTTGATTTCTCCAAGTTGTAGGCGTTATAATTAGTTCATCTGTTTGTTAAATTTAGTACCTCATTGGTACCTCAACATATGTTTTTCTTACATTTTTTCGATAAGCCAAAAAAAAGTTAAACCGAAAAGAAATTTTGCATGTAATCTGGAGCACGTTGATTTCTCCAAGTTGTAGGCGTTATAATTAGTTCATCTATTCATTAAAATTTTGTACCTCATTGGAACCTCCACATATGTTTTTCTTAGATTTTTTCGATAAGCCAAAAATAAGTTACACCTACAAGAAGTTTTGCGTATTTAAAATAATGTTTATTTTTGTACTAAGAAAATTACCGAATATAAATCATAAGTTGATAAATATAACACATAAATATTACATACCTATATTTATTCATTGATTGATACATTAATAATTTTTTTTTGCATATAAATAACAGTGTGCATTCATTTTGTTTTTACTAATTGTGATTCTACTTGACATGTCATCGTAACATTGCCATTTAGACCCTCTGCGGCAATGTGATTTGTAATGTCTCACGCCTTGCGGAGTCGAAGGTGGCACAAATTCTATAACAGACAAGAGGTACTCTATTCCTTTATTGTTATATTTTTGGGTCAATCATTAATGCAAATTTCGACGTCAGAATTGGGTTCAAAAGCAGCAATATCTTTTAAATTATAATCTTATCATCTTATGCCTTGACAACCAGAAAGTCTACAACTAGACATATTTTTGTCACTGTTTAGCATTGAATTTGCAGACTCACATAAGGTGTTTTAGTTAAAAAAAATAAAACAACTGTGCTCTACATTTTGCCTAGTTCGATTTCAGTTTTGGTGCCATAGTAAAAGTTGTTCAAAATGATAAAAAAAGAAAGAAAGAAAAATGTGCGTATTGGCATTAATTCATTAATATAAAACTTAAAACTATAAAAAAAAAAAACAAAACAATGATAATAATGCCAAAAGGGCCTCAGCTCAGCATGATGTCAGATGACAACACAAGGTTTGCCACCAGACGCTGATTTTCAGCTGCAATCCACATAAGTACAATGACCCCCTTTTTTTTAGTGGGTGGGAAATCATCAAATAACGTCTCCCGCTCTTGGGCGGAGCGGGAGGGCGTGTCAGATTTACTGACTAAAAACCACCCGTGTTCCTTCAGTTGCACATGTGCCAGGGTCACGGTGTCTCTTTCAAACAATCTCGCGACCTTGGCAGGCATCGGTCCTAGCAGACCCCTTCAGTTCTGCTGACGTCTCTTTGAGGCGTGCGTGGAACACTACGCGTCGTCGACCCAAGCCTGGTCCTTATTGGACGACAACCTACCCATTGCTCGCCGCCCGCAAGGTCGCGCCTACGGTGGCCGGGAGTCCGCTATCGAGTCCCGACGCCCGGAGGCGTCTTCTCCTGCGGCGGCTAGGGACGTGAGGGCACAGAGACTGCCACTCCCTCACGCGCCCCACCTCCTCCTTCGCGAGCATTACTGCTTCGCAGAAGGAGGTGACGGCTTCCCATCCCCTCTCGCTCCGTACCATGTCTCGCACCAGGGCCGGACGCGAGAGGTCGCCGCCGCCGATCGCCTCCACGAGGATACGGTGGCACTCCACTCAGGCAGGGCAGTCTGGGAGCCAAACGTCGGAAGTGCTCGACGAAGTTCCACCGGCTGTCGAGGACAAGTCCCGGGTACTTCATCGTCGACTCGACGCCGATGTGAACCCCTCCTACCGTGAGTTGGGAACCCGCAGGTGGCGCGTTCCGAGGACCATGAAAACCCATGGACTCGGACTTGTGCAACGCCACCTCGAGTCCCAATTGCCGGATCCTTTCGAAGATTGTCGCAACCACGCGGGGTTAATTCAGCCGCCGCCTCAGCGTAGCAAACTACGCTGACGCCACTAGAGAGGTCGGCGCGCAGCACCCAGTCGTACCCGATGTCCCACAGATGCGGCCCAACGACCGATCCCTGTTGGTCACCGCACGACATCTCTTGCCGGTTCCAGTCTGCCTGATGACCGGGGTACATGACGGCTCTATCTTTTAGGTAAGCCTCGACTACACGACAGAGGTCGGTCGGCATTCGGTGATACCGGAGTGTCTCTTTGATGCAACTCCAGGGCAGGGTATTAAAGGCATTGGCGATGTCTAGAGAAGCCGCAAAGATGACCCCACCCTGGGCCACTGCATCCCCCGTCGTGAGGGCTCGCACGCACATGATGGCGTCCACCGTAGAGCGCCCTTTGCGGAAACTGAACTGGCTGTCCCCATTATCAAATCCGGCCCCTCCCGCACCCGACGAGGCGGTCTGCAATAACTATTTCAAAGAGCTTGCCCACTTCTTCGAGCAGCACGATGGGCCGGTAAACGGACGGATAGACCGCTGGGCGTCCCGGCTTCTTAATGAGAACCAGTTTCCCCGTCTTCCAACGAAATGGGAACTGGCCCCTCTCCAAGCATGCGCTTAGGAGCCCCCATAGTCGAGGCACAAGAGCCTTCAAGGCCAGGGCCCAGGCTTTGCCAGGCAAGCCGTCAGGTCCTAGGGCGGTGTTCTTGGCATTTAGCCTACGTACCGCCACATTCAACTATACCTCGGTCACCTCTGGAGCATCGTCGTCGTCGTCGTCGGTGGTGTGGTCCGCATCGGGCACAGCAGGAGGCGGAGCCATGGGTGGGGGACTATGTTCCCCTCGCGAAGGGAAGAGAGCGCTCATCACGTCCTCGACAAACTGGGGCCGGAGACTGAGTCAGCGGGCGGAGTTTCTCCCGGATGGCCTTGTAGGGCCGTCCATGGGTCCCTGTTCAGAGTCTCTAGCGACTCCTCGCGGGACAGTGCTCTGGCCCGCAAGATCTCCGCTTGGAGGATGGTCTTCGCCGCTCTGTACCCCTCGTACAGCTCCACCTGCAGGGCTATTGGCTAATTTTTTGATTGCCAGTGACTAACAGGCTTCAGTTGTACACCGAACTTTGATGACAACTGAGAATTTCATAACATTGGTATTGCGTATCATAGTAAGTGGATATCACGTTACGGTGGCTAACGGACTGGGGACGGTGCTCTTCATCTTAGCTCTTGACGCCTCTATTTCCTATCGACTATTATGCGGCTAAGTTCAATAACGCCTTTGAGCGTGACAATACTTCATTTTATGGAACATTTTATATTTGACGGTTTATAAACACTTGAAAAATTATGCGGGCGGTAAATTCAATCTTTGCCAGAAGTAATAAACAGTGTGTCGCTTTGTGTTATCTTATCAAAGTGTACGTTTTTGAAAATTAACGCGAGTACTACTCGCGTTAATGTTCCCGCGGGACTGGCCTGTTAGTCTAGTGGTTAGTGACCCTGACTGCAAAGACTGAGGTCGTGGGTTCGATTCCCACCCAGGACAAATCTTTGTGTGATGAGCATAATCATTTGTTCTGTGTCTGGGTGTAATTTATCTATAATATGTATGTATTTAGAAATATATAAGTATATTTATCAGTTGTCTGGTTACCATAGTACAGGCTCTGCCTAGTTTGGGATCAGATAACGGTGTGTTGGTTGTCCTAAGATATTTATTTATTTATTTAATTTCCGACCTCCACGCGGGCGAAGCCGCTTGTAAAAGCTAGTTACTCATAACTTCATAAGCGTACCAAATTTAAGTAATTATTATTATTTTATTTGTCTTAGTTTAAAATAAATGGGCAAAATGCAATATCGTTTGTATTGTTTTGTTATTTCATATATCGTGTTTGTCTTCATTTTGCCATACCTTAGTTCTAGCGCCACTAGATTGTATTTATCTGTGTTAACGCTTCTTTTAGAGAATGCTGTTAAACTGTAATTGGTGACTGTATAAGCCCAAGGCTTGTTATCTATACTTTTGATAAATTGTATACAAAAGCTAAATTGTTAAATTAATAAATAAATAAAACATTGTCATATCATTTTGAACATCATTTTATTCATTATTTTTTTACACGCTTTATATTAGCTTCACTTGTATGTTTGTATGTATGTTTGTATGTTTGTTTGTAACCGACTCCTTATACCGCGATTTTGACCCACTTTAAACGACCAGATTTCATTCAAACTTTGCACACCTGTCAAGGACCGATGACAATGCAATAATTTCATAAATTTGTGCGATTATCCTTGCCAGGGTTACTAGGACATCAAAAAAACTGTCTTCGAAAACTACGCTGACATACGTCACAAATTACGCTGACATACGACACAAACTACGCTGACATACGTTACAAACTACGCTGACATACGTCACAAACTACGCTGACATACGTCACAAACTACGCTGACATACGTCTCAAAATCCGAAACACCCTAAAAAATAGAAAATAAATAATAGTTTAAAAAAACTAAAAAACACGCTTTCATTGAAAACCAATATTTTTTTAACTAATATTTTTCCACAACAATACTTAATGCAATGCGTGGCTACGACAGGAATCACAATAACACACAGAACAGATAAAGAGGTTAGAAGGGCCTTGTGGGCGGGGCGCGCGCGCCGCTCATATTGTGAACGCTCATATGTCGACCGAAATTAGCGTCACCGGCCAACAGTCGCGCTCATATTGTGACAACGTACGAAGCTCCGCGAAAAAATAATAATTATGCCGTCTTGCGCTATCATAACGTGTCGGAAAAGAAGCCAGATGTGTAGTGTAGCCCGAGAAGGGATTTCTTTTCACCGGTAAGTTCTAAAACCTTATAATACGAGTGTTATTTGTAATTATTACAATTGTATTATGTAGTTTGTAGACAAAACGACACAATCGAAAAAAAGATGCAAAATTATACATTGCTTGCAACGCATGGGTACCATCTTGTACTACGCGAGTGATCGCGCGATGTATTGCGATCATTGCGAGAGTCGCGTGTGCCGAGCCAATGCTTGAATTCCGCGAAATTCCATGCGTATCGATAGCGTTGCACCAAGTTGTAAACACTGTCGATATTCGGAATGTATTCAAATGATTATTATCAGTAATATTGGAATTAAAATACCTTTGTTAATTAACACCAATTATTGTTAATTGTGGTTATCAATATAGTTTCTGAGTGGGGTTTTCGTCTAAAATTTGGTTTGAGGTTAGCTGTTTATAATGAAAACATATATTTTATTATTAGGTTTCCAACAGATCCAGATATAAGGAAATTGTGGATTGAGGCAACCGGTAGAATACAATGGATATCTACTAAATGTAGCACAATTTTCAACAAATGGATTCTGTTTGATAACCGAGAAACTGGCACATCTCCAACCAGCATTGGTCAATCGCTCGTCTCCGCTGCTCCTGCACGACAACGCGCGACCTCATACTGCACAGCAGACGGTCTCCAAGTTGCAAGAACTGGGGTTGGAAGCTCTCCGTCATCCGCCCTACTCACCAGACTTTGCGCCTACAGACTACTACTTTTTCCAGAATTTGGATAACTTCTTGGCGGGAAAAAAATTCAACATCCGAGAGGCAGTACAAAATGCCTGTGAAGAATTTGTTGCCTCCTGTCCAGCTGATTTTTTTAAGAAGGGCATCAATAAACTGTCACTGCGTTGGCAAAGATGCATTGATTGCATGGGTGATTATTTCGATTAATACAAATAAAAAATACATGAAAAAAAATCGTTTAATTTTTTTCATACAAAACGGCAATTTCATAGGTAAAGACCTATTATTATGTATTTAGAATGTCCACACTATTCCAAACCCGTTCCTCTCCCGATATTATAGCAAAAAATTGCAAAACTAAAATAACAAAAATTTTAAAAATTACAGTAATTTTATCGATATCGATTATCGACTTTTTGTTCCCCGTAACATGTATGAGAAATAAATTGCTTTTCGTGTGTGTGAGTGCACGTCAAGTACAGTGTTTGCGTTAGTGTGGCAATCAATAGCAAGCTCGCGATCTAAGTGTGTGTAATTTATTAGTGTGCGTAATTCGCGTACGTTCGGGACCTTTGCTTGTAGTGGAGTTAAAGAGTGGGAGACAAGCGGCGACACGCGTTCTAATACAAATCAGGAACTATTTCCTTTCTAACCTCTTTATCTGTTCTGTGCAATAACACAACAAAAGACGTAATGTTTATACGCTTCACTAATTACCGGCCTCGGTGCTTATCACAAGAATTTCTAAAACACTTCCTTTGAGTAGTGTCTTTCACGAAAGCTACGATTCACTAAATGATTATCAGTTTGATGTCCACTGTGCTTAAACAATCGCAATTTTTATTTATCGATACAAAAACATCTGTCAAAATGAGTTACGGTGACTATCAACCAACTATCAACGACACTGAGTGCCTATGACGTCATCCTAGATAGGCACTGAAGATAGCCAATACGAAAGTTGCTATTTGACAGTTGATCGTTAAACACTTTGCCAAATGATCATCATTATTAACTGTCAACAGAGATATGCAATAGCCCTACTGAATGGCTTCCGTATCCGGAGGGCGGATACGGAGCACACAATGGCCCCTTAAGAGGATTAAAACGATTAAAATTTTACCCTGTACAGTGTTAATTCATATTGTATGGTGGTACGGAACCCGTGTGCGAGTCCAACTCGCACTTGCCTTGTTGTAGGTGTAACTTATTTTTGGCTTATCGAAAAAATGTAAGAAACACATATGTGGAGGTTTCAATGAGGTACAAAATTTTAATGAATAGATGAACTAATTATAACGCCTACAACTTGGAGAAATCAACGTGCTCCAGATTACATACAAAATTTCTTTTCGGTTTAACTTTTTTTTTTGCCTTATCGAAAAAATGTAAGAAAAACATGTTGAGGTACCAATGAGGTACTAAATTTAACAAAAAGATGAACTAATTATAACGCCTACAACTTGGAGAAATCAACGTGCTTCAGATTACATGCAAAATTTCTTTTAGGTGTAACTTTTTATTGGCTTATCGAAAAAATGTAAGAAAAACATATGTTGAGGTACCAATGTGGTACTAAATTTGACAAAAAGACGAACTAGTTATGACGCCTACAACTAGGTGAAACCGACTTGGACCAGCCATTCTGAAGTCAGAATGGTTGGCCACTTTCCTCGTAATAGTTTTCCCTCTTTAGCGAGGTACCAATTATTTGATGTCTGGTACCAAATAGTACCAAATAGGTACTAAAACTTGGTATTACTCAAACTTCCAAAATCGCTCTTGGTCCAGTCATCCTGACGCAGACGAAGTTTTCACGTCGCCTTTATTTCGTAATTGGTAGCAATAATAGGGTTTTCATAATTTGTAACGCTTTCATAGTTACGAACTAGCAAGTATATACAAGCTAGTATAGCGTTTTCGTACTAGTAGTAATGCTACTTCAGACGTGCCATTGAGAACTAAACTATTTCAGTCATTCAGTTGAAAACACTCACTTGTACTTAGTAGACAACAGTCTGCTCCTCGCAGCCGCTCCCAGCGCATGCAGCGCTTCACAGCGCAGCAGATCAAGCGGCCTTAACTTTGGTCGGAGAGTGCGCAGCGCTATCCGTAAGCATGCAGCAGCTGCAAGGTACCGCCGCGCTTCTCCTTCTATCTCGGGATCTGCTACCACCTGGCGTATGAAGAAACATTATTGGGTTGATTAAAAACATTTAAAAAATTAAAACTACTTATTTCAAATCAAAAGCTTTTGATAGCATCAGCCATACTTCAATTTTTAACGCCTTACATAATCAAGAAATAGACAGCACGTACATAAACCTCTTACAAAATATTTATAGAAACAGCACCGCAGCGATTAAAATTAATTCTCAGACAGGACCATCTTTCCAGATCAATAAAGGAGTTAAACAAGGAGACCCGCTATCTCCGAAATTATTCACGGCCGTACTGGAGGAAGTCTTCAGAAAGCTGGCAGCAGGCTGGGCAGAAAGGGGCATTATGGTTGGTCATAGAAGATTATCCAATCTCCGTTTTGCCGACGATATTGTCCTTTTTTCGTCTTCAGTCTCCGAGCTGACTCAGATGCTAGAAGATCTTAGCATGGCAAGCCTCGAGGTCGGGCTTCAAATGAATATGTCAAAGACCAAGTTGATGACGAACAGCGTGCGTCAAAGGATCATCGTGGCGGGTGGGGAGATTGAATATGTCGACGAGTATCTCTATCTTGGCCAAATAGTTTCATTCGAGGCAAGACAAAACAAAGAAGTTGCAAGACGCACCGAAAATGCCTGGAAGAGCTATTGGGCCATGAAAGATCTAATGAAGGGCGATCTTCCTTTATCCCTCAAGAGAAGACTCGTCGACGTGTGTATTCTTCCCATCCTCACGTATGGTTCTCAAACATGGTCTTTGACAATTCAGCAGAGGTCCACGCTCGAGGTTTGTCAGAGAGCTATGGAACGGAGTATTCTGGGTATTAAACTTGTGGACCGGGTTAAGAATACAACAATCCGTTCCATTACTAAAATAACTGATGTCACTCGGAAAGCTGCCACGCTTAAATGGAATTGGGCTGGACACATCTGCCGTATGTCAGACGATCAGTGGGCCAAACTTACGACCCAATGGGTCCCGCTTAATGGCAAGAGACATCGCGGCAGGCCCAGACGGAGATGGCGGGATGAGCTGGACTCTTTTAATAAAGACTGGTCCTTGGCAGCTCTGGACAGAGAGACGTGGAAAGAGAGTAGGGAGGCCTTCGCCCAGCAGTGGGACAGAAACGGCTAATAATAATAATAATAATATTATTTCAAATATTCCATAATAAAGCATCCAACATCTTCTATCTATCTAAATATAAAAATAAATGAAATTAAAGTGACAGTTTGTAATGTCAAAATAACAGTTTTTTCTTAAAAGCATATGAAAAAATATACGGCACTTATAACAAAAACGAAAAAACATTTTGAAAAATGTTATCCGTCCGGTGATCTGTCTGTTTGTTTCGGCTAATGTCCAAAATGGCTAGACCGATTTTGACGGAACTTTCACTGGCATGTAGCTGATATTCTATGGAGTAACACTGTCTAATTTTGTCAAAATACGTGGAATAATTTACTTCATCCATTGTAATTTGAAGTCCCTTTTCATGTCTGTGCGACCGCTTTGGTCTTCTAAATTACGAAACGGATTTTGAAGCGGTTTTCAAAATCATTTAGAATATTGTTTTTCCGAAGATGTAAAAATTTTAATGTTTTGTCAAATCATAACAATCGCATGAAGCAGGGGCATTTGCTAGTACCTACGCTGTAAAACTCACCTTATCCAGCTCCATTAGTAAACTATCAAGACTTTCATCGGGTAACTTGCCAACTTCAAACAACGTAACCGCGTGGCTCTTGAGATCCTGAAATAATTTCAAAGTACTAGTTGTAAATATCTATTTTGAATTTGTACATACGGCTACATATGGAATTCGCATACAATGTGCATATTTAAGTAATTAACCAGAGAATCAACACAAACTAAACTTATTATTACCTCACAGTGGCCTGTAGGCGTATCCAATGTCCCATTATCGGGCTGTCCTAACTATCTGCCCATCTGCTGTGAAAGTCTTAATATAAAAAAGCCAATATTATAAATACCGGTGACAGATTCCCCATCATAAGATACGCTGCTAAGGTGGAGTCGAACAAAACAGCAACTCTTCGACCACCACCGTTCGAAGGTTCAACCCCTTCTTCTGGACTCTAGAAAAACAAGTTTAAAGAATTGTTATATTAGAAATTTTGTTCGAATTTGGATTGCTTATAAACGCAGTGTAGCGAATCAAAGAAACAGACATTTAGGCAAGAAGCAATTGTGCTTAGAGTAGACCCTCGTATTTTGGTCCTGCACGCGTAGCATGACCACCGTAGAAATGGGTTTTGTCTATTCTTGGTAAAATAGAGATAGAATTGTCATGCTACGCCAGCATAAAACGGTACAAATATACTACAATCTTTAATTCTGTCTTTAATCTTTCTACAATCTGTAATTTTGTCTATTCTTCCGTCGACAAAACCCATTTCTACGGTGGTCATGCTACGCGTGCTGTATAGTTAAAATCTTTAGGTAAAAGGTGGAGATGCTTGCGCATTACCATTAAAAAGAGATGCTTCTATATAGTTTTAAAGTAAAGTATTTACCTGTTTGGACGTGGATGGCGTTTGCTTTATGAGGATCGGTTCCATTTGTATGGAGTCATCGTCCATGTTGGGGTCAAACGTCAATGGGGCTATTTGTCTGTATCTGTAGACAGATGGAAAAAAGTATTTAAAAGAATTGTATTGATTTGAAAGATACTTCACCTGTCAGATGTCTGTACGGTGAAGAAAACATGTAATGTTTTCTTCAAAAGTCTCAATTCTTACAAATGATCATTCGCGCGACTTCTATAACACTTTAGCAGTTATTATTCTGAATAGCACGGAGTTACTATGGCGTTCCTGTGGTGTGAGATCAGATCTTAATAGTGCTCTCTCTCTCTTCCTCTCAGTCTAGCATATACTTTAAAACGCTTAGATCCTCGCCACTTTTGAAGATACTTATAACTTATGTTCACGTTCGCAAAGACGTAATGGGCGGGATTTTTCGCGTACTGCTTATCGCCGAAAGTTGAAAATGCAAAAGTGTGTTTCCGACGCGCTAGGAGCTATTGGATTCCCAATGCTCAGTTCAACACCGAGAGTAGAAAATCCAGTACGCTATACGCCATAAAACCCCGTCACGATGTTATTATGTCCGTACAAACACGTAAAACAGAATCAATTAAATGCTTATACCACATTATGTGTTTCATTTTTTTTTTAATCTTTTTAAATACCCTATTGTATAAGTATCCAGGATCCAGCTGTTGCAATTCTTCCTATTAATTGTAACATTAAATACTAACGGCTGATGGCTGTGCGTGGTGACGGCGTCCCTCCAGGTAGGGTGCTGCGGCGCCACGGGAGGCGGCTGTAGGTTGTTGGCGAAGCCGAGCCGGCAGTACAGGGACACTGCTTGCTTTACTGACTCGCATTCCACCTGCACAGAGTGATTATAAGTGAAGAAGAAGAAGCATAGAAAACCTGTTCAGCTAGCTATTCACCAGCTTTCGTCAGACTATCGTACCGAAAATTACACATGTCTAATGACCTGATTTGCTTTGCCCTCGACTGTCAACAGCTGTTGGAAGAATAATTCTAGGGTCTATTTGATTATAGCTGACAACATTTTCAGGTTTTCGAATGGGAACAGCGTTTATCGCCCGCGCGCTCGCTCGTCTCCTACGATGACATTGATTGATGTTCGATTCGGTACAGAAGCGTATAAAATGATTATGCAGGTGGAGATTTAGAGATGAATCTCCTCTTGAATGTAAATGTACCTACTGCTGTCCCATAAACAATGGGGCACTAAATATCGTTTCCAGTGCGCTCTGTTATCTGCACGCTACAAGACCTGATGGACGCTACTGACAAGCTCGTAGGCAAACTTAAAGTTTATTTGGAGAAGGAGTGCAGAAAGCTAATATTTTCAGTAATGCATTAAAAATACTGAGCACTGTTGGCCCAGTGGTAACGGCCGCGACTTACGAGTAGTAGGTCGTGACTTCGAACCCAAGCAGGCGCTTTACTTTGTGTAAATTATTTTACACCATTGTTCTCAAAATGGTGAAAGAAACATGTCTCAGAACCAAAAATTCGAAGACATGTGACATCTACCAACCCGCACTGGGCCCGTAGTGGATTATGGCCACTCCCTCTCACCGAGAGGAGACCTATGTCCCAGCAGTGGGAACATTATAGGCTGCTGATGATGATAATGATTTGAAATACATTAATTTTAAAATTAATCATGGTTGAATTTCGACCACTGGGTGACCACTAGTATTGTTAATTTCGCAAATTGCTCCCTGTTTATTGATGTCACCTACTACTTTGTTTCAGCAGTGTGTCAGTGCCATATTAATAATTAACTCATTACGCCAAAATAGCAACTTAAACAATAGTGAACTGTAATCCTAAAACATAGAGTTCAATTTGCAACTGCCATATTAAAGTGTATGATAGATAAAAATAGGAAAATACAACTCTATTTTATCATACATCCTACTAAACGTAGATTACATTAATTATACAAATAGAATGGAAAGAGCTAATGGAGTTTTTTTAGATACAACAGCGCAAAAGTTTACTATGAAGTCTTAGTTATGTCAAGAGTATCATAGAGAATATGAATAGAATGTGCTTTCCTCACGATGTTTCCTTCACCGATTTGAGAATAGACCACTATTGAAATTAAATAATTTACACAAGCTAAAGAGCCTGTCTGGATTCAAACCTACGATCTACAACTCGGTAAGTCGCGGCCCGTTATCACTGGGCCACCACTATTCAATACTTACTCTAAACTTATAATATCTAAACTTATATAATATTATGAAGAAAAATTATTTGTTTTTTTTTTTTTGTTTGTGTGTTTGTAATGGATAAACTCGAAAACTACTGAACCGATTTTAAAAAATCTTTCACCTGTAGAAAGCTACATCATCACCAAGTAACATAGGCTTTATTTTATCCCGAAAAAATGCACAGTTTCTGTGAGTCACGCAGACGAAGTCGCGGTCGAAGTACTAGTACTTTATCAAAGTGTCACCCCACTAACCTGCAGCACAGCAGCTAGATCAGCCACACTTGTATGCTCATCAATAGACACGAACACCTTATAGAGCAGAGTCTCGAAGTAATCCCCAGCTATTCGGTTCATCACGAACCCTTTGAGTGGTGGTACTGACACCTTGTCTGCTGTTGTGATAGGTACGTCTAGGTAGATTAGCCCGCGCCTGTAAGTAGGGTATTATAGACGTTATATACTTAAATGAAGGTTGATAATGCTTTGTGTGTTAGGAGGTGCCATGTAACTTTTTGTGGTAAGGTAAAATTTGAGAATATGAAAATATTTTTGCTCCAGCTGTTATTTTCTAGGTATTATGACGTGTAAAAGTATCTGTAGAAACCTACTTATACAGAAATAAAATCATGTAGTATTTATAGTCTTTATTGGAATAATGAAGACATTTTCCGACCACTTTTATTTTAGTTAACCGGGCCTGTGAGTCATGTATGTTGGGATGCACAGATACTTGACTCTTTCAATCAGATAACAATCGAATTGATACTCCTTCATATGACGACATTATTCAATCAACTCATAGCCTGTTGTCGTTCAGTGTAGGTCAGAAACTATCTTATGACGATGTATATTTATTTTGATTTCTGGGACCAACATTCTACAAGCCCAAAAAGGTAAACCAGACCAAGTATGCACTTCGGTAATCTCCGTGTTTCCGAATTAGCAAGAAGAGCGGCCACAGAGTAACCCCATACAGCAGAAATGGTTCTAAGTTTTGTACCACCGCGCTTTCCTCTTTCCTTTTTTCTTTTGTAGTAGTTTACTTGCAAACTATGGCAGGATACCGGACATCTACTCACTATCCACCCCCAAACGAGCCTTTTCCTGGAGGGAGTAACCTTTTGTAGTCCACTTGGAAGTCCCTGAACCGTGTCCGACGCTAAATGGAAAGGTGTAAGTCAAACGGCAGGGTGTGGTTGGGGAGCTGAGTAACAAATTATGCTCCACTTCCCTATCGTATTTTACTTTATCCTTATTGTATCCTATCGTGTCCTATAACATGCAGCCCAACTGACCTCTGCGCTGCCACCCATAACGTCGTGGAGGTGGCGAAGTTTTGGACCAACAAAATTTTATAACTGTCGTGCCTGCGACATGAAGAAGACCTTGCGCGTTTGTAGGAAGTTTTCTCCGTCGGTCGTTGCATGGAGTTTCTAATCTATCTTTTTTTAATGATAATACAAAAATGGCAAGTACTTTCATGGTTGTTACAGCTCTTTAATAGAACTCATCACCTTGCGTTCATAATTCTGAAGATAGGCGATGATTTCCGAAGCGCATACTTTTCTTTGGAAAGCTGTATGTTTTTTTGTTTGGTCCACGTTAATTGATAACATTATCAGTTATGTTAACATAATCATACCTGTACAAAGTTTTGACGACATAGTAGTCGAGCGTGCCGGCGGTCTGCGATCCGCGGTCGATTAGCAAGTCTATTAGCGCTCTCTCGCTCTCGCCTAGAGGCTGCCGTGAAACAAGCGATGTGTTATCTCAGTTAATGGTAAGTATGACAAGTAATAAGCTAGAAACATCGCACTGAAGAGACTGAGTCCACACACAGAAAAAATTCTGCACAATGTTTCTTTTCTATTCATCAGTCTGTTGATGTAACTTGTTACTGCAATCTTAAGACTTTTTGGAAACAGTGAAATTTTGAATAAATTAAGAGAATTAACATCTTTCTTTCTATAAGAATTATATATGCTTGATCATACCAGGTATGACCCGAGGTCAAAATGCATATTACATAATTATACATAAATAAATGTTTTCGGTAGACAAACTTTATTATTACTCTTTATGACACAGCTGCATCTCAAAACAGCTTAAAAAAGCCCAGACCTTCCAGGTGCAGGTTTATTTTTATTTTTATTAATACTATTATTTGAGTGTTTGTTTTACTTTCCAACTGCGGTTCATTAAATCTTCATCAAAGATAGTTTCATTTATAGATCGTTGTTTTGTTAATTTGACGTTAAACAGATGTTGTTAACACAAATGTAAATAAAACTGTTTAGCAAACTCCAGTTTAGGACAGCAAAATCTCAAAACAATATTAAATTTAAAAATTAAAACAAATTCAACTTAAAAACCATAATAATAGGGTTCATATTACCTTAACATCATCTTCTAGGACATATCCCAGCTCAACTCGCCACCACGGTTGCATGGGAATGTTTAGAGGTACGCGCGGGAGTAGAGCTCGGATCGCTTTGGAGCGCCCGCGCCGCCCTAAAGAGCGGGCTTTTGCCACCAATTCTAGGTACTCATTCCGACCAATACCTAGCAGTCTCAGGCCTATGGGTAAGATTGTTGTCATTACACACTGGTATTGTTTTATTTTTTAATAATTACTTTAAACTTAAAGAAAGGCGAGAATAAGCAAATGTAAGCTTTAAAAGCAATAAAAGACATGAGGATACAAAATTTCGTGCTTTTGTTGTTGTATTGATTGATTAAATGCTGGTTCTGCTGCTGAAAATATGGCCGAATTATGAGTTTTTGGCTGAAAGTAAGCTTCGGGCAGTTGGTAAAAAAAATTGCAACCTAAGGATTCTTTAAAATGTATCAAGAGCAACACAACAACAACTAACAACAACAACAACATTAACTTTTATAAGAAAATATATGTACTTAGAAATACTCACAATCAGCGGCAGTAAAGTTAGGCATAGTATCATAGCTCTTCTCCATCTCTATGAGGAGAGCCACAACCTCCACATAGTAAATGAATGGGGTTATTCTTAAACCTAGAAAGAAAACAATAATATTCAAACTTATAACTATTTTACTTTTCATATTTAACATTGTATAAACATTTGTTCCCATCAATTGTACAGCGGATGAGGATGGATATACCGATATTCAATATTTATTTTAGAGTAGCGAATTTGTATCAATTTTCATATATTTTTTAATGCAACTCTGCTTCATGTTTCAGGTAACCAGTCTAGTTATACTGGATACTCCTTATATGCCCCTCACGCATCAAAGACATAAAATATATCCCACCACAATCTTCATAAAATAAAACTTTGCTTGACCTGGGAATCAAACTCAGGACCCCACCCACCCTCAGCAGTCACGCTTGTGACCACGAGACCAACGGGGCAGTTTGATCATAATGACCTGGTCAAGGCAGGGCTGACTGGTTAAGATGTGCCGGAAATCAATTTAATCCTTGCTGAGCATGAAGCAGCATTCATACAACACTTGAACATACTTGTTTTATCGGAACAACTTACCTTTAACAATCATGTCTGCTAGGTGATAGGGGTAGAGCATGAGTCTTTGTATGCTGCTCTGTATAAGTGTCTCATAGTATTTCTTTTCATCTTTACGAACAGTCCTGACTGTTGACAAAAAATAAGTTTTAGATGTGTATCAATATTTTAACATCTGCATCAATTAAATGTAAATGAGAAAGATAAAAGAGAGATTTTAATTTATTAGAATTGTTACACAATACATAAATGCATCTGTAATTATAAGGTCAATGAATATTAATTACTAAACTGATAATATCAAATTTGTTTTTATTTTTAAATAAATGATATTAGGTAAATAGCAACTCACCAAGACTTCCTCTGTACCTTAATTGATTTTTAATACTGAATTCGAATATGTACCTCTCATATTCTTTGGGAGAATCACCCAACAGCTGAAACAACAAAGTAATTTTGTACTTGTACCTACTTATTATACATGTCCCTTGTTTATGATAGGGAAATGTAGTGCTCGTGATGTTAACCCCACTTATTTTGTACGGTAATTACCGAAGATAAACATCATTAACATTGAATCATTGATACTGTAAAACAATAACACAATAGTTTACCTTCTTCACAGGCGCAGGTAATTGCGACCACTGTGTCTTTTTTCTAATACATTCCTCAATTTCGTCTTCCATGGTGCTTGACCATTTAAATACCGATTTTAAATAATTACATTGATAGCGAAGAACACATAACGGCCTTGGATAAATGGATAAACTGCACAAAATATTTTTGATAAGTAAAAGCAAGCAAATACTACCGTGCGTTCAGAATAGTGATAATAAAACAGGATTACTGAAGTATTATATTCAACACCAATTTTAATAGAAGTAAAAATCTTCTTAATTTAGCTTTTTATATACTCCTTTAGTTAATAATTTCAAATTTATTTAAAAAAACAATAAAATTTCGATAGGACAGTATTTCAAAATCTGTTTATTGAAAACGTCTCACAAAAATTTGAAAACTCATCATGTTTTTGAACGTATAGAGGTGCCATTCTTGCTGTCATTGATTTGACATTAGAAATTAGAATAAATGTTGCCAAGAAATAGGAAAGGCAATCGATTGATTGATAATAATTGATTGCAAAGATTGATTGACAAATAAAAAAAATTATAAATCATTGAAATTATACCTTTAAAAATGTAAAAACATGAAAAAAAATCACAGATCGTTCAGTATTATAAATTTTCATGCGTATTTTTACAGAAAAAGAGGTTCAACACTACTTTTTTCCTAACATAGGTACCTACCTTAAAATTTTTCTTGGGTTTTCGTAAGATATCTGTACAACTGCTCTTCTGCGTAAAATAATTATACTAATTCTCTATTTAGGTTAATAATTACTTATTCATAAACTAATATTTATAAAACGCTGAGACCTTCAAGCGACGCAAAAATAATGTAACCTTGTAGGTAACTATAGTTTTGGGGTTGAAACGTTCGGGGCAAGGGGCCCGAGTTCACGTCTCCTTTTTACGGAAATTTCTCTTCGACTGGTCGACACTTCGCATGACCAGAGGGCTGGGTCATTCATTGGCCAAAGATTTAGCATTGCCATTCAACGTGGCAATGCTGCCAGTCTTCTGGGCACGTTTCCAGATGACAGTGATGCGGACGAGTACTTCGACGCCTAAGTGTCCTTTGTTTTTGTATTTATTTGTATAGTTAGTTACTTATTTTAGTATATCTATATTTTATAATAGTATATGTGGGAGAATCAAGCTTTAGTTTCAATTCAGACAAGTTGAATAATATAAATAAAAATTGGCTGATAAAAAAAAAATACCCGCTTATATGATGAATAATTTTGTAAAGCAACCTATGGATTGTACCAACTAAACATTTTTGCATATCAATTATACCTATTAAATAAACTTGATGAGGTCAGCGTTTCTTATCCGACTACTCTGCGAAGAAAGAGGCTGAAACAAACTTATAGTTACAACAACAATTTGTTGGTTTCTATTACTTTTATTTAAATTGCCAGGAATTTAACCACAGGAATAGGTGAGGGGGGCACTTTTCTACTACCCGGAGCCACAAGGCTATATTAAATATTTATATATACCTACCGGCTGTATATTATACAGCATTATTTTTTAATTGTTAGTTTTAATTAAAAATTCACAAAACAATTGAAATTTAATTAATTGTTAATTGTAGTAAATCACAACTAACAATTAATTAATTGTTAATTGCTACAACTACAGTTAACAATTAAATAATTGTTAATTGTATTTTTCCACAATTACAATTGATTAATTGTTAACTGTAGTTGTAGCAATTAACAATTAATTAATTGTTAACTGTAGTTGTAGCAATTAACAATTAATTAATTGTTAATCTTTAATTGTTCTTGCAATTAAAATTTGCCCAACACTGCCAATATCCTATAGTACTCTTTTGGATAGAGTAAGTGGACATACTCACGGTCGTAATAAAATCGCAGCGTGATTTATTCGCGCGCTAGATTTCCAACTGCGTTAAACCGAGCATTGGGAGTTGGAATCCCAATTGATTGATCTAGATTGCATCTCACCGCGTCGAAAATCGAACAGAGTGTTTTGCTGTTCAATTTTCAACTCTCGGCTCTAAACAGTGCGTTGAAAATCGCGTGGCTAAAGGTGGCACCCGATATTCTATGGTGGAAACGGTGACTGAAACATATACATATAATATTATAATACAATGTAATAGTTAGAGTTAGAAGTTGTGTTGAAATCGGTTGTTAGTACGTTATACGGAGGAATGAGGATGGGTATCGTTGACATTACAACGCCATAAAGGAAATCAAACAACGTTTGCGTGTACAAGTTTTATTGGAATTCCCTCTTATCTTCTAGATGCCGATAGTAGCATGGGCGCCGCTAGTAAGTTTATTTTCAGGATAGTGCATCTTCAGGTCCTCGAACGAGCTTGATCATTTTCGCACTTTACTTCATATCTTTATCGTATGTCCTTTCAGACAAGGGGCAACTTTGTCGAGTTATGCAGAGTAAAAGAATGTAGGATGTAAGAGCAAGTAAACCCGCTCGTAAAATGTTGCATCTCCACCTTGAATGGAATTATATTTCCCATGCATATAGAAAGAGGACTGTGTAATTTATATAAAGAAGCTTTAGAATTAAGAGTAGAATGCAAATTTTACTCTTAATTCAAAAGCGAGCGAAGCATGCTCGATAATGTGAGTAGGTACCCCGTCTAGAGTCGATTAGATTTTTGGGTTCGATACTTTGTTAACTAATGTGCAAAAAATTTTGAATCAAGAAAATACAGAATGCGAAAATTTTTAGATCTCGTCTCGAATAGGTTGAGTTCTCTATTATTTTATTAGGTGCTTTCGGATATTTTTTAGTTCTGAATGTTTTTATACCTTTATTTTATTTTGAAGCCAGGGAAGTGTAAGTGCACCGTCTTGCATCCCGCTCCCGGCACCTATGGATGTCTTAGTAGTACTTATTCGAAAGCGGTAGTCATTCCTTAACCAACGAAAAAGTTGATTCAAATGCTGAGTGAATTTGATTAATCATATCTGACGCTAACATTGATCGTCCATATAAAACGTTAGCCTTATAATTACTTAATCTCGTAAGTTTTGCAGCTGCATATGCAGCGACGCTTTGGGCAAGTTGTGTGTGACTCTCGTTCTTGCAAAGGTCCGCCTTTAAAGCCCAGTTATAAAATGTTCCTAGGGATCCAGATAATATGTCTCCTTGTCCAGAAACCCGCCGTCCTGAACCTCCTCCCGTTGCTATCCAACTGTAGGTAGTCATATTTGTATAGAAATGATCCTTTTCACCCTTAACCAAAACCCCGACGCAATCTCCCCAGTAAGTGTACCAATTACTATCATTTTTAGAAACAGCTGCCATTAATCTGTTTGCTTCACGTTGATTTGGTGTCATGATCACTCCAGGACAAGGATAACCTTTTACTAACGACGTATTCTTAGAAATTGCGAACAGTCCATCGGCGTCGATAACTAAAGGTTTTCCCAAGTTCTTGCAATCCTCAATAATATCAGATATCAGGTGTAATGTTTCTGGTTCTCGTCCTAGGCCAGGACCAATTACGATTACATCCATTTTTGGTAGTAATGCTCTTATTTTGGATGCATATTTAGAGTTCAAATATGGGTAGACAATAAGATCAGGACTATAAGTCTTAATAACACTTGCAGCACTCTCCGTAGTAATTACATACGCCAAGTCTGCTCCAGCCTGAAAGTACAATTTAAAAAAAATATATAATTTACATAGGATCATAACATTACCGCCTGTATTCCCGATGCGGTATGAATGGTTCTGATGAGCCCTCGTTATGCCTACTTTAAAATTTTAAATGAGTTTTATCACGTAATAATTATATTTTAACGTTTTTATGTGAATGATTAAAGATTGGGGTCTGAAGGGCAGCAGTTTTGCGATCTGGTTTTATTCGATGTCCGACAACAGTTGAATCTACTATTCATTAATTACTATACTTGCCTCAGTGTGGCGTGGCAATATCTTTTTAATTATGCAAACGTGTTAAGAGTATACATAAGTAATTCAATCAAATAAAAATTATGTATATGTACGTGCCTTTAATGATGTTATCGCCGAAAAATAAGGTGCTCCTGTATATTCTATTGAACCACCAATGACTCCTATCTTTCCCGCCTCCCCCTTACTTTTATTAACTGTATCGGGAAGAATTGATTTGCTAAGAAGTCTAAAAGTATTCGATTGAAGTTTACTATCTAAAAAATTACACATTTCTTCAATTTCATCACATTTCACTAAAAGTACTGTTATGGAAACAATAACACAAACATATAGTCTCATATTGTAAAAGTAAATCATTCACCGGTCACTCGAGAATAGTTAAGTGCCTTTGTTTCTTCCTCAGTCTAACTTCGACACTTCGATAACAAACAAGTTCACGTTTTTTGTACATAAACATCGACTTTTGTTTATATCACACTATCACAGCTTCAGTGTTGCCACCTGAACACTTTTCGGGCTAGATTTGGCTCTTTTTACAATGGATGAAACCGAAAAGCGCAATCTAGCTCTAATTCATAAATTGTTAAGAAAGAGTCACAAAAAACAGGAAATGGCAATAAAATTCAACTAAAAACAATGTCGTCCATTTTACAATTTGATGGAGATTAAAACGTTTAAAACAAACCTTTTGCTCTTACTAATTTATCTTATGAGGTAATAAAAAGAGTGGATGCATCATGCAATTCATATAGGAACTGACATCCGCGATTAACGCTCAACTTTCACAGCTGCAGATAAACTGCAATATTTTATAAATAGATTACTCGAAGGATGAATTTATTTTTTAATCATGTAATCTATTAATAGAAGGTACAAGTAGTTTTTGGGAATTTTATTGATTTTCGCAACTTTTTGCCCTTTTTACAGCTTCATACGTAACAAATAGTGCCTACCTCGACCTCCACTTCAATAAGTATGGTGGCAATACTGCACAGGTTACAAAGAAAAGAATGAATGCGTGAAGGTCAAGAATAAAAAATCGTAAAAAAATATATGATTTGGTTTTTACTGGTTTTGTAACAAAATATATATCTTTATGATTTTAATCTTATGTTACACTTTCTAATTTGAATAATGATTAAATGCAAAACACAAAATAAATGGAAATGAATTAAAGAAAACACTAGTCAAATCAAGAAAATTTAATGAACAAACTAAATACAATGAAGCAACATTTTCCTTCAACTGTCAAAGTCAGTCAGCCGTCGTAGTTCTGAAATAATAACAAAAATTCCGTAGCTATTTTCGTATAGAATTACATCAAAATGGATGATAAATATGAAACTGTTAAACTTGAATATACAATAAACAAATACTCAAGTTATTCCGCTAACTTTGTACCCGAGTAAGTGTATATCTCAGTGTGTTTTGTGCGTTTTTTTTATTCTTAATAATCTTTAAAAAATCCCGGTGTGCGCTATTTATTTCTTATTTTTTATAGGAATTCGAGTTCTTAATGTGTTATTTTATTATTTTTGATAGCGTCAATATTAATTAGTAGAAGAACAGTGCATAAATATGAGTATGTTATGATAAAAACGTGCATTTGCGTTTCAGGAATATCATAGTAAATAACCCCACAGACCAGCTTTCCCGATGGTTCACAGACAGCAATACGCCGCAACAGTTCATCATGTTAAAATTAAATACGCCAGCCATAGTAGAATCCATAAAATTCGGTAAATACATAAAGGCCCATGTCAGTGACCTTAAGAAATTTCAAATTTTTGGTGGAACTGATGAAAATAACTTATCTTTATTGCTAACTGCGTAAGTATTTATTTTATGAAGAGTAAGGTTCTGTAAATATTTTATAATCAGATTAGAATTTTATTAAGATAAAGTTCTCTATCTACAAACAATTAATTGAAAAAAAGTAAAAAAAAAAAAATACAGAAATCTTCAAAAACTTTTTACAAACTACTACAAGAACTACTTACCATACAAATTCAAAAATTTTACAAGAAAATAACATATCATGCCTGTAATTCCCAAAGGGTTAGGCAGAGGTGTACAGATAGTACACCCACACTTGGCCAGTTATGTTAAAGTCCCATGTAACAGTGGTTGGGCCTATTGCCATCAACCGGGCTCATAGCCTCAAAGCCAGAGCTGCTGCTGAGATATTACTGATGGAAAAAAACAAAATAACACTGCCTGACTTGGGAATTGAACCCAAGACCTCATGCTCAGTAGTAGCACTTACAACCACTAGACCGACACGGCAAGAGTTTTACCAAAAAAAAACCCACAATAATAATGAATAAATATTTATAGTTGTTGTGTAGGTTTTCCGTGTTTGAAACTTGTTTCTAATCATGGCCACTACCCACAGGTTATTACATTAATAGAGACTCTTTCAAAGGACCTCCAAATTCCTATCATAGGTGTTACATCATCTTAGGTGTACATTAAAACGACCTTTGGAGATTTTAGGCCACTTAAATTTATTTCTAGTACTTCACAAAGTGATGTGCGTTCGAACCGCAGTATTCACTTTAGTTTGTATATTATATTAAATAAATAAATTTCTTTGGACAACCAACACACTATTATCTGATCCCAAACTAGGCAGAGCCTATACTATGGCAACCAGACAACTGATAAATATACTTATATATTTCTAAATACATACATATTATAGATAAATTACACCCAGACACAGAACAAATGATTGTGCTCATCACACAAAGATTTGTCCTAGGTGGGGATCGAACCCACAACCTCAGTCATAGCAGTCAGGGTCACTAACCAATAGACTAAAAGGCCAGTCAAAAAATTAGCTCTCAAAACTGAAGGAAATATTGTTAAGAAACTAGATGTTCTAGAACCAAAGATTCAAAGATATTTGACTGGGGACTGGGCTTGCATGGAGGATTCTGGCTCATTCCCTCTTGCAAATACCTCCTTGGTCTGAGTCCCAGCAGTGGGAACTCGATAGGCTGAATATGCTACAAAGTTAATTAGCATTACAAATTTGTGAATTCAAGTAATAATATTTTATGTGATTGTGCAACCCTATGTAAAATTTCTACATTAATATCTATAGGGTCAAATTAAATTATCTAGCAATACGTTACCCAAGTGTTGGGTACTATTTCGAAACCTAATGGAACAAAAGAAACAAAAATAAAAAGTTTCTGAAAAACGTATGAAATAAAAAGTAATAAATTATTAAAAATATATGAAGTCTTATAAAATATATCTTGTATAATCAATCGATACTATACCTACACCATTGTAAATGACGATAAATAAATACTTAAAGTAAATTTTCAGTGGTCTCAAAAAGGACAGTGCCTCAGAAACATTCAGGCTTCGCTACCGCACTCCAGAAGGCCTATACCTCCCAATACAGTATGTGAAGATTGTTCCATTACAATCTTGGGGCCCTGCTTACAACTACACCATATGGTATGTGGAATTGAGTGGGAAGAACCAGGAACAAATCATCAGCAATGCTATGGAGACCATCAGTTTGGTAAGTTTGTTTTTAGCACTAGCCAGACTGAAGCAAATTGGAAATGGGGCTAAATTCATGATCACATGACTTTCATTACTATTTGGTTAGATTCACTAGCTGGTAGTTAGCTGCTGTAGATATCAAAAGCTTGGGGATATTTAACCTGTTCAGTAGATTCTTGAAGCAGTTCAGTGTGGGAGCTGTCACAACATTTTCCGGGAGCCTATTCCATGCTGTTACAACTCGGTTAGAGAAGAGTTGCTACAATGGCTTTATCTTTGATGAGTTTTCCCATAACTTAAGGGAATGCCCATGCAAATATTTGTTGGCTTTCAGAGTATAAAAGTCTTGAGGGCTGGGCAATGCGCGGTGTTTCCGTAAGTATTTTGTACATTTCAAGGAGCTTACCCCTTTGTCTACGCTGTTCCAGTGTGATGAAGACGATGTCTTTGAGGCGCTGTTCGTAATGTCGATTATGCATGGAGCGAACCATATTGGTTGCCCTTCTTTGTATCAAGTAGTGTGATGTATTTTTTTATCAATATGGGTCCTCGACATGACATTCGCATGTTCCAAGAAGAGGTCTTATGTAGGTCTTGTTGATCCGAACGCAGGACGTCACGACTCAGCAGTCGTACTTGTTGCCACTTGACCAACTAGGCTATATTTTGAGTTTCATAAACAAGACTTTCTGTCTTTGTAGCAAGTTCAGTTCGCAGATTTTATTATATGGGAGTACAGGAAATTAAGCTGAGTAGTATTGGTAGTGATAGATATGTGACATCTACCAACTCGCACTGGGACCTCGTCGTGGATTACGGCCTGCTTCCTCTCACCGAAAGGCCCGCCTGTGTCCCAGCAGTGGGAATATTATAGGCTATATTATGGGTTTTTTAAAGAAAATTTCTAAAATTATGTGAATCCTAAATGAGAAACATAATTTATATAGTTATCGCTGCAATGGGTTTCAAAACTACATTTTAACGATAAATGAATTATAACACTTTGAAAATGTTGACATAGTTCTACAAGCCACTACGTATTTTATCTCAAGGACAAATGCAACTGAAAAAAAAAATATTTGAGGTCAAACAATATAAAATACCTAGTTACCTTAATTTTCGTATTATTAATTAAATCGACCAAGGACATAAAATAGATAACTTGACGAATAAATAAAAACAAATATATGTGATTAAAAACTTAAATTTTTCTAGCACAGAAAGCAGTGACAGGGTTTTTTTTATTTAAAACAACTGTAATGTTTGTATGTTTAAAAGTACATTAATTAATCTCTCTTCACTTCCTCGTCGTTCCCTCAATGTTGAGGATTGCGACTACCTACGACACATCTCCAAATTCGTGATCTTCTACAGCATGGATCGCTCGGCATATGCAGTCTCCAAGGGCCTTCTTAATCTTGCTTTATTCCGCCTTAACTATAAACATCATATTAATGAGGTTTTATTTCAATTCAAGCGTAAAGAAGAAGAAGCAGTGCGCATGCTACTGAAGCACTTGCGCCGCCGACGTTACAAGGACGCGTTCGAAGCTCTGTCCCGAGAGAGTGGCGTGAGGCTCGAAGGACCACTGCAGGCTAGGTTGTGGAATGCGCTTGTTGAGAATGGAGACTACAAGCTGGCTGAGGAGATCTTTGATGAGGCTGTAGCTGGTAAGATGTTGTGTTTATTTTTATACATATATGGAATCAAGCAAGTCGCTCCATGTAAAATTCTGGTACTCAGCTGCATCCGGTTAGACTGGAAGCCGACCCCAACGTAGTTGGGAAAAGGTTAGGCAGATATAAATATAAATAAATATCTTAGGACAACCAACACACCACTATCTGATCCCAAACTAGGCAGAGCCTGCACTATGGTAACCAGACAACTGATAAATATACTTATATTTCTAAATAAATACAAATTATAGATAAATTACACCCAGACACAGAACAAATGATTGTGCTCATCACACAAAGATTTGTCCTGGGTGGGAATCGAACCCACGACCTCAGTCTTAGCAGTCAGGGTCACTAACCACTAGACTAACAGGCCAGTCCGATGATGATGATAGAATCAAGCCTTTTTCCAAAGGATGTGGGTAGAAACTACAGAACGCCACCTGCTATGATCCGAATACAATATAATTTGATAAATGAACTATTTGTTTTCCATTAATTGAGTTTTATTCGAAAAAAATGCATCGGTTTCTATCAAAACTGTATCTGACGACCCAGTTACTTTTCTTTTTGGTGACTGCACATAATGAAAAGTATTCTATTCCATTTCGTATTTCCTAATTTACCTTGGTATTTTTGAACCTTCATCATTCTGAATGACCGCGTCTACTTCGGTCCTGTAAATGTTGTAATTGAAATAAAGGTTTGAGTTTGTTTTACCCAAACAGATGGCGAGTTAGACTGGTACATGTCATGGCAGCCTTACATCCCGGTGTGGCGGCAGATGTCAGCTTGTTCGTCACAAGTGGAGGACCGGCTATGGAGTGGTGAGGCGCCGCCCCCTCCCCCTGCGCGCCAGCATGACCTGCTGTGCACTGACAGAGATCCCAGACCTGATACTGCAGTGAGTAGAGTGGCTAAATTAGAGGAAAAGATTGGGGGTGACAGGTGAGGAAGATGCTATAACTTTTGCAGTTGGGGGCAAATGACAATACAGATACAAAAATACACGTGAATCATTTTACTTCTAAGGATAATTGTTTATGGATCGCCTATAATGTCTCGTTTTGGCGATTTGCATTGGGCGGCAAGTTTGCCTGATTTAGCCGTTCCACATTTCCAGACTAAACTTACCCGCGCAAACTGTTACCATGAATTCATCAGACGATTCTAGTCTAGACTCTCCAGCACAGAAATGTTTAGTAGGTTATTAAAAAATCGGCATCATATAAAAGTGACCTAGACGGCCAAAATGTATGGAATAGCTTTTTTATTAAACCGACTAGTAATTTCGACCCTTATATTTTTCCAATTATCTTGCGATTCTTACAAAAAATTTTGCCTGTGAACTGATATTTAAGAATAATATAATATATACATATTCACTTTCATACCTATAAGTACTGTTGTATTATTTATTTACTGGTCTATTATTACTGTTATTAGACTCCATTTATCATCGTTTAGGAGGCACCAATAAACGGCGTGGATCCAAATGAGTTGTGTGAGCCATGCGGCGCGAGCGTATGCTGCAATAAGCCCGGGCCTCGAGGCGGGCATCAACTTGTTGTAGACTCCACCACTGGTATGTATGAACAGTGCCCAAAAAAAAAAATACAAAGCTTGAAAAAGGTTTCAGTGATAAACGACGCAGCGCTTTTTGTCGTAGCCCTGGCATATAGGCAACTGAAGGAACACAGGTGGATTTTAGTCTGTAAAAGTCTGACACGCCCTCCCGCTCTGCCCAGAGCGGGAGACGTCAGTTTGATGATTTGCCATCTACAAAATAAAAAAACGTGCCTGTTAACGTTCAAAAGTGTCTGTTGACGTTCAAAAGTGCTATTATATGCCTATTTGAAATAAATTCTAAATTCATTTAGAAGTGAGTCTTATTGCCTTGCAATAAGATTGAATTTTCTTTGGCTTAATTGGCACTAGGTATGGTAAAGTACATGGTTTTTGATAAAAAATACCCATATTAAAAGTTACTGAAATCAATTCTGTAGTCAAAGAAGCAACTGTTCTCAGGGCTTTTTTCTAAGTTTCTGTTATACGTTGTATAAGTTGATCTTACAGACACTTTTACATGACACTAAAGACTTGAATAGGGAAGATGCAAATATAATATTTATGAAAATTTTATGATTTAAATGTTAAAAAAGTATAAAAGAAGGGCCACTGCAATGTTTTTATTTTACATAATGTAGATTTTTAACAATAATTACGTATTAAAAATTACTTGAAACGAAACGTATTTCAAAACACCAATCAGCGTTCAGTGACGTCACTCCGGTTACGACACGAAAACTTGTTGAGGTTGTGGTTGTTACAGTGAATATTATTTTATGGTAATATTAATTGCGTTTTTTAAATAAAAATGGTAGTTGGGATTATCAAAGCAGACTCCAGGAATTTACCAAGAGTTAGTGTTGACATGAGATCTTTTTTCAGAAAAAGGTTTCCTCCACACATTTTAAACTTTTACCAATTATCGACGTCGATCTCAAACTGTAAAATTAAAAATCTACTATAGACAAGTTTTGTAAGTATTAGGTAGGTAACTAACGTGTTTTTACGTACAAGCAGATTAACTAAGCATACTCGTATAACAAGTATATTCGCCTTATGACGTATAACACACACGACATATAACAAGTATATTCGCCTTATGACTTACGTCAAAGTGTTCTTCACAGCATCGAATAGTCTTTGGAGAATAATTCTCATTTCTTTTTGCAGCTTGATATCACTTTTTTCTCAATTTTGGGTCAGAACGTCTAGTCAAAAACAATTTATTTGGAAACTTTGTTGAAGTAGTCACGGACTCATTGGCACAAAACATGAATAAACGCGGCTTTTTTCGGATTATTAGTGGTATTGTTATGATCACCTGATGTTGATGGATAGTCCATTTTAAATTTTTACAAAATATATCTCGAAAGTCCAAAAACTATGCAAAAGTATGAAAGCCGACGAACAAATACGGCCAGTGACAGACAAGAATGACGTCATCGGAACTATAGGTCCGTTTTCGCGGGAAAATTTAAACTGTCAATTTGAAACCGATTTTTTTCCGATAAATTACAATGTTTTAATTTTTTAATATATTTGTGGTCTATTCTACATGGAATTCTTTAAAGTGAAAACAAAAATAAAAATATTGCATGTTCCCTATTGAGAACAACATAATATAATACCTACTTATCACATAGGTACGCTCTACTTGTTCGGTGGGTGGAACGGCTCAGAAGACTTGGATGACCTGTGGTCCTTCGATACAACGAACGAGCGTTGGACACTACTGTGCCATCACAGCGGGCAGGTCGGCGGACCCAAGCCCAGGTCCTGCCATAAGATGGTGTTCGATCCTGTGCATCGACGGCTTTTTACTCTTGGCAGGTAGGTTTTAATAAATAATCTATAGTAGTACACGTTTTGTTTGTTTGTAAATTTGTATGTAGAAGAACTTTCAATTGGATTTGAATATTTATTTTTGCATTTGATAGCCTTGAGGAAGGCTTTAGTCTATTTAACATCACGTTAAGACCTTTAGGACCCGAGTAACAAGAGTGAAAAGCAGGAAAAAGTTCTAAGTGTAAATGAAGTAGGTAATAGCGTGGGCGGGCGATAGGATGCGATGAAAAGGGTCGGGGGCTAATAGTTCACGCGGATGACGTCCCGGGCGAAGTGCTAGTGTCTTATAGAGCTTAAAAATATATGGGGTCTTTTAGATTTTTAAGTTGGCAATTGTACTGTGACCACTATAGAAAGAACTTTGTCTATTCTTGATAGAATAGAGATACAACGTCATGCTATGCCAGCAAAGAAACGGGTTTTGTCTACGGAAGAATAGAGTAGAACGATTTATACCATTTTATGCAGGCTTAGCATGGCGCTTTCATTTCTACGAAGAATAGACACAGTTCGTTTCTCTAATTTTGATATCGCACCGTAGAAATCGTTCGTTTCTCACGATCTTTGTCTACGTCCCTTTAGATGTAGACTATTTTAGAAAAAAGTTTTCTATCCAAACTGTACAAATCGCAGTGACGACTATTAGTTGTTTAAGGTAGTGAAGACAATTTGATTTTCTAATCGCCATTACTAATCGAGTTGATTTAGATTTAAAACAAATTACGAAGGCTGCGGCCGGGATACTTAAAAAAAACCAATTTAGATTTTAAAACTAGTTTAATTCAAGTGAAAGGAATTACAATAAAAGAAAACTATATCTAGCTAAATCTAAAGTTATGTCTTCCTTCAAAGCCGAAATAGAAGTGCTCGGCCTCATGTTGCGCTGGCGCGATGGTGCCGCGGTATTTTGTTAGTTCAGCACCTTTGCCTTGTGTCGCTAATTGCGCATTTTACTTGTTTGTTATAATTGATTGAGGTCGTCCTTAGTCAGCGCTTTAGATATACTACGCCTGCGTAACACCTCCGCCTGTAGTTCAGCAACTATTTTAAAACGCTTAGTGAAAATGTTGCTGGTAGGTTTTCTCGTTGCGTATGCGTTTCAGATGTTACAGGAACTGCGTCTTCATGATTTCCTGGTCCTGTGGATACAGCATCGTTTTGGTTCCGTTTCCTGGAAAGGGTTCTTCCAGGGAAATATCTTCTGGTTATCATCGCAATTGTGAGTATGGCTGCGATACACAGTATAACATAAAACGGTATAGTGGTATGATATAGCGTTTCAGTTGTTTCAAACGATGAAATCGGCGACTGAAGAGTTATTCTGTCCTGAATAGTGTGTAGTCTATCCAAGTTAATAGATGTTAGATTTGCATGTAATGAGCTTATCTCCTGCATTTCAGTAGTGTAGGGGACGTTCAATACTTTTACAGGTTGGCCTTTTATCTCGTCCTTGGTGTTTAGTAAGGTAATTTCGTTTGTGTGTATCGAGCAGTGCAATGGAATGGTGGCAAGGTAGCTTCCCCGCAGTGTGTCGTAATCGTCGCTTCCACATTTCATCTGGACTCTAGTAGGTTGAGGAAATGATATAACGTAGTGTCTACTGTCTAGTTCTTCTACAGCCGGTTTAAATAGATGTACAGTCGTTAGTTTACAGGATTTTAGTAATGTCTTGCTTGAAATGAAGGTTTGCACGCAGTCAGCTTGAGTCTGGATATAGTGATTTGTCTTTTGCTCGCAGAGATACCGATTATTATCTAACTTCGGGCATTCTGCCTCCATGTACATGAACGTTTTCCCATTTGTTGCTATGAAAGGATAAGGAGGTATGAGGACTTGGTTGTTCTTGTTCGGGATTATGGAGAGTTTGTAGAGTGTATAAGTATCTTCTGAGACTATGGGGAACCTAAATGCTATTACTATTCTCTTGTCGTCGTAATAATATCCGGCTTTAATGGTGTCATAGTACTGTCGTAGTTCTAACTCTATTACGTGGTTCTTACCATAAATCTCCTTAAGCCTATTTACTACGCTACCTAAAATGTCTATTCCTAACATGCTATGATGGGTAGTCATCACGCGGGTGAACGATAAAATATTCTCTATTCTATATAATTCCGATAACACGTCCTCTATGTTTTCACTAACGATAGTCAACAGCTGATTGAACTTAGCGACCTGGATCATATTTATGCTACTTTCTGCTTGTTTTATTAATAGACTCAGTGTGGTGTTAATTTTGTTCTGGTTTTCAACAATTTTATTTATAATATTAGTATGAGATAGCATCCACTCTTTACTGATGCTGATATGCTCGTTAAATTCGTCTACAGTTTTTTTTTTATTATTTCTCAACGTCTCTATGGCGTTATTATATCGAACAGCATCCGAGTAATCGAGGTTACCTGTAACGCTTTTTATGACAGATCCTAGGCCGTCTATAAGACCTCTTTTCGACCGTCTAGGCTCCAGAGTACGTAGGTGGTCAGTGACTCTACTTAACTTATCCGAAAGGTAGTCTATTTGATACTCGTAGTGAGAATATGCATCCTTCATCATGTGTAATTTAATGTAATCGAATTGAGTTTGTAGGGTGGAAAGAGTGTTTTCAATGTCGTCCAGGTTGACATATTGAAGGAAAGTATGATAGTGGGTTATTAGTCTGAGTGGTCCAAGTTTAAAGGGTAGTAGTCCAACTCCAGAGTCTAGGCTTTCAAGTTTTATCTCCTGGCTCCGTATTGCATGTATTGTCAGTATCAGCGTCATCCTGCAACAATTTAGCAGTCTTAGGTACGCGTTTAAGTCGTGATTTTGCTACGGGGCCGCGTTTCTTTGACGTATAGATGTGGATAGGTAAATCTGCTAAGACTACATCCTGAGTATATCTAGGGGCTAACTTTTGTCGCGGGGCTGATGGGTTTTTTATGAAGATCTGTTGCTTGGGTTGATACTCCTCCTCCTGCTCGCGGGTTTTATTTCTATTTTCGATTAAAGAGGTGCGATTAGTAAGAGAGGTTTCGTTTATGATTTGGTATACTTTTTTCATTTGATCTCTATGGTTTAATACGTACTGTTGCAATAGGTGGCTACTAAGATCGATGTCCCACGGGTCTCGGCTATCAAGATGCCCAGTTATTACATCGAATGGTCTGCACTTAGTAAAACTATGGATTGAGCTATTATATCCGAGTAAGGCGTATGGTATTAGGTTATTGGCGGGTTCTTTTTTATGTTGAATACGTAGGATTCTTATATGTTCGAGTAACGTGGAGTGGAACCTTTCTATGTTGCCGTTATCATTGGGACTGTGAGCTAGCGTTTTATGGTGATTAATTTTGTGGAGTCTAGTGAATTCAGCGAACAGCTGATTAGAATACTCGGTACCGTTGTCCGTTATTATAGTTACAGGGAATCCGTGGTGAGTGCAGAACTGCAATAGGCCCTGTAAGATACTAATTGCGGTGCCGTCTTTCATAAGATATGCTTGCCCGTATTTAGAGAATACATCGATGAATGTTAGGTATTTTTCATTTTCGACCGTGAAAAGGTCCATATGAATTATCTCGAACGGTTTAGTGGCCGGTGGCACTATGTTAAATTTTTGTTTGATGGGACTTCGATCGTATTTTGCCTGACCACAAATAGTGCATTCGTTAACATATTTTGTGATCTGGTCTTTCATCTTAGGCCAGTAATATTTATGCGAGAGGGCTAGGTGACATTCGTTTATGCCACGATGATTCGTTTTTCCGTCATGATAGTGCCTAATTATTTCCTGCTGCTTAAGGTACTGTTTTACATTTTCGAGTTCGGATTTACATAGCACAAGGTTCATTGCAGAGCTTTTAAAGTTGTCTTGTATTATGGGAATGATGTCATACATACTCAAAGGGGGGTTAATAAGAATGCCGGTTTTTACTTTCGGGTTTACGTACTCTTTTATGGCGGCTACAACGTCATCTATTAGGTTAGATTGTGAAACTTGTATGGAGGTGCGAGTATGGGTGTCGAAAGGTTTGGTCGCGGTCGGTCTTTTTTTAATGTCTCCTACTACTGTCATGATTATTTGTCGGTGGAATTTATTTATAGGTTCGTCGGTGATTGGTACCTCGAGTATAGGGTTTTCGTTACTGGTATGGGCTGTTTCAGTACTAGAGTCTGCTATCGACGGGGGTTTCTCGGAAGGGTTCGCTATTATCGAGCTTATCTCGTCATTGTGTATTTCTACTCGCGAGAGGGCATCGGCATTGGTGTTGTTTTTGCCCTTTTTGTACACTACAGTAAAGTCATACTCACTGAGTTTCAATCTCCATCTAGTTAGACGCGAGTTAGGTTCTTTCAAGCTCATGATCCATTGCAATGGCTTATGATCCGTAACTATCCTAAACTTGCGTCCAAAGAGGTAGGGTCGAAAGTACTTAGTGGCCCACACGATAGCGAGAAGCTCTTTTTCGATGGTGCTGTAGTTTGTCTCGCTTTCGTTCAATGTTCGGGATGCGTATGAAATCGGTCTGTCTGACCCTATATGCCCTTGTGATAGTATGGCTCCTATTGCAAAGTTGGAGGCGTCTGTAGTCAGTATAAATTCCTTGTTAAAATCAGGGTACTGTAAGATTGGGTCGTTTGTTAAGAGGTTTTTACATCGTTCGTAGCAGTCAACGTAGTCTTTAGTAAGTGTAACGGTCCTACCCTTCTTTAAGCACTGAGTAAAGGGTTTCGTAATTTTAGCGAAATCGGGTATGAATTTTCTGTAGTATCCTATAAGTCCGAGGAACTGTTTTATCTGTTTTGCGGTTTTGGGTATAGGGTATTTCTGTATAGCTGCAATTTTGTCTGGGTTCGGTTTAATTCCCTCATTGCTTATTATATGACCTAAGAAAGCGGTTTCTAGCTTCAAGAATTCGGACTTATCCATCTGAATCTTAAAGTTAGACTCCCGGAGTCGTTGGAATACTTTTTCTAGGTTATTTAGGTGCTCCTGGAGCGAGGTACTGTACACTATGATGTCATCCATGTAGACCAGGCAGATCACGTTTTGTAGGCCTCTCAGAACATTGTCCATTACCCGTTGGAATGTTGACGGGGAGTTCTTTAAACCCATGGGCATTCTTAAGAACTCAAAATGCCCATGTTCTACGTTGAATGCCGTCTTATGAATATCGTCAGGGTCTGTCTCCACTTGATAAAAGCCGCTGGCAAGGTCAAGGGTACTAAAATACTGACACTTCCCTAATTTGTCCAGGACGTCTGTTATGTTCGGTATGGGGTATTTATCGTCTATGGTTTTTTCGTTTAATTTTCGGAAGTCTACTACGAGTCTCCATTTTTGTTTCCCAGAAGCGTCTGCTTTCTTAGGGACAACCCAAATAGGAGAGCTCCAGGCTGAGTCAGAGGGTCTGATTATATTTTGCTCCAGCATTTTTGAAATTTGCTCCCTAACCTCTTGGCGATGAACGAAAGGATATCTGTAAGTCTTGGTATAAATAGGTGTGTCATCTACAGTCCGTATACGGTGTTTTACTTTATTGGTGAAAGATAAGGGTTCGCCTTCTATGTAGAATACATCTGCATACTTCGAGCAAATATTTACTAAGTTAATTTTCTCCTCTTCATTAAGATGATCTGTCCGCAATTTTGATATTACTTTATTAATGCGAGATGTGTCGGGTATTTGTTCTAGGTTCATGCATTCGATATTATTTAAGGTTACAGCCTCTACCGGGTGGTCTAGGGATAGAATAGTATCGTTGTTTGATGGGTTTAGAATTTCTACAATGCCGCGGTTATTACAAACGGCTGTAATGCATTCGCTTACAATACAATTGCATAGGTATTGTTGTGAGATATGTACGTCACCGTCTTTAGCGTTTATGGGTAGTCTGATAAGCTTAGTAGTGTTGGCTGGTATAACAGCCTCGTAAAGGTTTACATTCCGCGAATTAAACATTAAGATAGGGTTCTTTGCGGTAGCCGTAATCAGTAGGTTGTCCTTTAGGTCAATCTTCGTATTCCATTTGGTCAGTAAATCTAGTCCGATAAGTCCATCAAAGAATTTGTGAAAGTCATATATGAATAATTTAATTTCGCTAGGGTCATTGAGTTCGCGGAAAGATGGTATAGTTATAGAATAGTCGTTTCTAGTTGTGGCATGGACGTTAGTCACCTCGAAGGGGTCATAGTTAAGAGGGTATTCCGAGTAGTACCGTTGTACAGCTGTAGGACTAATAAACGACTGGTTTGCTCCGGTATCAATGAGTAGGTTTAGTGGGGGGTCGGATATTTTTATGTAGGGCAACTGTCGTTGCGTTTGCAAGTTGACTTCTATTTTGAGGGTTTTAATGGGGGTTTCCTCTGAAAATCCTGGTTTGCGTTACTAGTCGAGGGTTGGGGTTCCTCGCATTTAGTAGAGGGTTGAATTGGTTTTTGCTCAGGCGGTACGGCCGGTCCGAGATCCTGTACGTAATAGTAGTTGCCGTCGTCATAATAGACGTTATTATAGTCAGCGTGGTCGTAATCATAAGAGTAGGGTTCCTCCACGACGTAATAATCGTAGTTATATTCGTTACAATCGTTGAAGTTCATCTCACGGGTCTTAAAATAATTTATTGGGGGCGGGTTGCCAAACTTGCCCCAGTCGTGAGGTCTACTTGGCATGGGTTTAGCAATAAAATGGCTGACCCCGCTCATTGGCTGAGGTCCCGGGGCTAGGGCACGTGGCTGAATTCTGAATACGTTACTTTGCGCGTTATAGTTAGGCGGCGGCGCGCGGAACATTTGCTGCGTACGCGTTTGATTATTAAGTGCGATGGGCGCACGTGGCGCGCCCTGTGGTTGGAACATAGGTGGTCTCCCACTGCTCTGCGGAACCGGTGGCCGTTGCCAGTTTGAAAAGGGTTTCGGCATCGGCATGGGTAGAAAACCTGTGGGCTGTGTTAGTAATTTGGGCATAGGAGCGGTTGGAAGTGGCCTTTTTACACTCGCGCTATCATTACGGTCTTGCAGGTACATCACATTTAGTTCCTCTTGAACAAACTCCAGCGCCCTTTCGATGCTTTCAGGACGCATGCAACGTATGCGGGAACCCAGAGGTTCTTTTAGGCCACGTACAAACGCTTGCATTGTTAGTTTTTTGTATAGTGTACGTTTCGCTTCTATGGTGGTATTCACTGTTTCATGCAACGATATATAAGTCATGATGGTGCTGAATAACGATTGACACTGGTCGTAGTACTCTTGTGGAGTGCTGTTACCTTGAGCTGATACTAGGAGGTCATTATAGAGGGCCGTTTCGTCCCTCTGGTCGGCAAAGCTATTAATTAGAGTATTCCGTATTCCTGCCCAACTATCTGGGATGCCATTCGAATTAATTCTAGTTGCCGCGGTGCCTGTTATTTTATTTAGTATGCCGTTCAAAAGGCATAGATTACCTAACTCACTGCCCTGTGCATTACTTAAATAAGTACTAACTATCTGGTCACATAGTTTAATAAATCGCGTGAGTACGTTGGGGTTCCCATCGAACTCGGGGACTGGGCGTAGAGCCTTATAAATCGTGTCCGGATCGCACGACATTTTGCAGTCTTCGTATAAACTATTTAAACCTAAATCTATATCCCTATTCGAATCTAATACTAATTGCCTACTATTGGGTCTACCTGATGTAGACTCGCGAAGTCCTAAATTACGTGGGTGGAAAATTTTGAAGGATTAAGAGACTTGGGTACACAGGAAGCAACACAGGGAATAATTCAAGCGTACTCACATAACCTTCATATCGGTCTCTGGGGTCGATGTCTGGATCCCGTTCTCTCCCGGCAGCAATCCTTGAGTTCGGATACTCGATGAAGCTTGACAGCAGGTTAGCCGCGATCGCTCACGCGCGGTAGCGATAATATCGATATAAGACTGCGCCAATTACGAAGGCTGCGGCCGGGATACTTAAAAAAAACCAATTTAGATTTTAAAACTAGTTTAATTCAAGTGAAAGGAATTACAATAAAAGAAAACTATATCTAGCTAAATCTAAAGTTATGTCTTCCTTCAAAGCCGAAATAGAAGTGCTCGGCCTCATGTTGCGCTGGCGCGATGGTGCCGCGGTATTTTGTTAGTTCAGCACCTTTGCCTTGTGTCGCTAATTGCGCATTTTACTTGTTTGTTATAATTGATTGAGGTCGTCCTTAGTCAGCGCTTTAGATATACTACGCCTGCGTAACAAACAAAACAACAACCATAAGTAAATAAATAAAGAAACTTTGGATAAATTTAGTTTATTGTTGTTAATTTTCACATTGTGTGAACTATCACTTTGTCTATTCTTCCGTCGACAAAACCCCTTTCTACGGTGGTCATGCTATGCATGCTGTTTGTTCCGTGTAGTGCCGGTCGTAAAGAATAGCACCATCCCATTTCCCGTGGGTGTCGTAAGAGGCGACTAAAGGACTTTTACCACCATACTGCGATCGCCAATCCTCCTGCCAAGCGTGGCGATTATGGCACCCCCCCCCCCATTCGGGGAGGTCTAGGACGTCCTTCGGCTGCAATGATGATGAGTGAAAACTTACTCCATACTATCTATATCTCCATATCCATGCTAATATCATAAACACGAATGACTGTCCGTCAGTCTGTTACCAATTCACAACTTAGCAGCAGAACGGATTTGAATAAAATTTGGCACATGGATATTACTATGACCTGAAGTGTAATTGCGTTAGGCACTAACAGTAGGAATGCCTTTCGTTTTTACAGTTCAATAACATTCGTTGCGTTATTATCCTTGCTGAGTAGTCAAATTTTTCACATGTATGAAGTAATAGTTTAGTTATATACTTCAAAATAAAACTTAGATTCTGATTGATAGTGTGTTAGGGCAATAGAGTGTGAGATTTGGTTATAAAGGCGCATCCACACATGCCGACTGGCATGGCCGGCGGCCTGGCCGCCGGTACGCGCATCTTTTACCTGCGGCACGCGCGGCTTTTGGTTGCTGGCGGCAGTTTGCTTGCGGCTTCGATACGGAGTGTTAGTGTTGTGAGAAAATATTTCGTAGTCATATTTAACATCATTTCGTATAAATAACGAAATGACAGAATTTAACTGGGATGATAGTGCAGACTTTTGTTAATTCCAATCCTACGTACACGGCTAACTTCGACGATAGTCAGAAGTTCAGAACACTACTGCGAAAATTTCAACCGCATCTGCAGGCCGCCGGTAAAGCCGGCGGCAAATTCAGTGACAAGGCAGCCTGAAAGCTGGCGGCAAACCCGGCGGCATAAGCCGGCGGCATGTGTGGATGCACCTTAAGATATCCCGGTAATACTTGCCCGTGGAATAATAATTATAAACCAATACGCAAGCAAAGCCGCGGGTTAGTCAGAAATAAATTACGTGTCTAATATGAATATTTATTACAGATATCTGGATAACGCGCAGCGAATACCCAGCAATATGAACGTGAGTCTATTTTTCACTATTTGAATTTTGTTCTTCATACTGATACATTCAATGCTATCTACTATAAATAGATAAATGTATGCTAAACAAAACAGTAATTAAATTCTACTATTTAAAATTAGGTACTCCGCTTGACCTTGATCTCGTTTGATGAAAAGTTGTCTACTTCACAATATGTTCTTATTTTGAAGTGTAGTGGGTTATAGAATGTAGAGTACTATTAACTATTATTTCGCTATTTTAATTATATTTTTTGTTAATCTTAAACTAAATATAAACATTGGCTCCTGTAACACAAGTGTTTTTACCTAGCGCAGGAGTCAGGGCTTCACTTTGTTTGTACACACTTTTATGCCAATAAAGAATTTATTTATTTGTTATTTATTAGTACCAAAACGTATTTAAATAACTCCATCAACTAGGTACGTTACGTACGTTAGGTACTAAGTTGAATTCGACGTAGTAGAATTTAGTGTTTTTACATACGTAAAACTGCTGTTTCATAAAAACAGTGCAATACCTACGCGGTCAAAATGTATGGGACAGGTTTTCCTATGGCCGACGAAAAAAGTTAGTCAAAAGTATTGAATGACGATATTTGTTGATACGTTGGTTCGAATCCACGTCAAGCCGTGCTTTTTTAGTATCCATTCTGATAGGCGTAACAAATTTAATGATATAGCAGTGCAAGTACAGACGCCAGCACTTGAAGC
This sequence comes from Aporophyla nigra, assembly GCA_947507805.1. Classification (NCBI taxonomy): domain Eukaryota; kingdom Metazoa; phylum Arthropoda; class Insecta; order Lepidoptera; family Noctuidae; genus Aporophyla; species Aporophyla nigra. Next base: position 7,028,045 of record OX382306.1, read on the forward strand.
TACTGCAATCTGTCAAATTTCTTTTATAGATTTTCAACTTTAACGTTAAAGTTTTAGGTTCAAGATTGATTGCGAAAATTTAACAGTTTCGGGTATGTACCTTGATGTGCTGGCGTCTGTACATATATTTTAAAAGTTTAGGGATCCCGATATAGTGACGTGACGCCATGTATTTTTCGTGGTTAAATTATAGAGGGCTAAATATGGTGGAACCTAAGATCAATCCATGTCTTTGAGCAAACTTTAAACTATTTGATGAATAAATTAATATTTTACAATAAATAACCCCACAGAGTGACCTATACATGTACGACGTATCTTCCGGGGAGTGGTCAGAAATCTGCAACGACACTGCGGCAGCGGGCGGACCAAGGCTTGTGTTCGACCATCAGATGTGCATCGATCCGGATACACAGACCATCTATGTGTTTGGTGGAAGAGTGCTGCCTGCTAATACGTATGTACAACCTTACAAAAATGTTATTACTTTCTAATGTTACATAATACTTGTTAAATTACGTAATACGTCACATTTTGTTCTTTGTCACTTTATACTTGTTACTTGTCATATGATGTAATACGCCACATTACGGGCTTTGTCAAGTTACTTTAAATACCCGTTCTTGTCAAATGATGTAAAACGTCACATTTTGGACTTTGTCACATTATACTCGTTGCTTGTCATATGATGTAAAACGTCACATTTTGTCGTCACATTTTGTCGTCACCTTTTACATGACATGACAAAGTTCATTATTTGTCAATATTATTCTATGATTAATTGTTCGTGTTATGAGTATAATTAATATAATTTTAACAGAATATAATTATCATAGATTTATTTATCTGCAGTAGGTAGACATAATACTTTATCATATCATTTTACTTGAATTTCCTTATTGAAAAAGTAATAAATTGTACGTCACAACAGTTTGTAATGTATTTGATTACTTTAAAAAAATAGAAACGCCCATTCACGACTGCCTCAAAAGTGTAATGTATTGTCTCTTCAACATGACATCGATTTTCATTACAATTGTCCACAACATGAACATTTCTTTAGTATTGATTAACCACCTTGACATATATTTTTCCACAGCGAGGAGGTAGTGAGTCCTCAGTACTCGGGGCTGTTCGCGTACTACATCGCGACCAACACGTGGCACCTGATACTGAGCGACCGACACGAACTGAACGCTCCGCAGGCGAGGGTTTCACACTCTATGTTGTTCCACCCGGTGAGTACTTCATATACAGGATAATTTTTTATCCAGTGCGCAAACTGTAACCATGAATTCAGCGTATCATTCTAGACCCCCCAGCGTAGAACATTTACGTTGGTTATGCAAAAAAAAAATCAGCTATTTCATAGAAAAATGCAATACCTACGGGGTCAAAATGTATGGAACAGCTGATTTTTTTTGTATAACCGACGAATGTTTTCTACGCTGGGGGGTCTAGAATGATATGCTGAATTCATGTATATGTATTCATATTTAGTACAGCTGAGCAGCTGAATAGTGTTATATTAAGTGCGGCTAGTCCATAGCTTCAAGGTAGTTCAGTGAGCCATGGAATGAGCTATGCTTCTCTGAGTCCCTCCGAGGGATATAATCCGGAATGAGGTGATCCAAAAGAGAACAAAAGTTATCGACATAGCTCACCGAGTAAGCCCAATGAAGGGCCAATGAGCCGGCTATATTAGCCGTAGAATGGATAACCATTGGGGTAGACGTGTTCTTGAATAGAGACCGTATTTAGGGATTTTATAGCGCACTGTATTTTCAACTCTCGGTCTTGAACCGAGTGTTGAGAATACAACTGATTGTTTTCCAGCGCATTCCAAAAAACACACTTTTGGATTTGCAACTCTCGGCAGAGCCTTGAGGACCTAAATCACGAAAAAATCATGTTACGATATTTTCAAGTCGTACGTAGACTAAACAGTCATACGAAGAGATCATATCGGCAGACAAAAGCACTCGAATTTCTCTTTTAGAATAGAATAGAATAGGTCTTTATTTGCTTAGAATGTAGGTACATACATATAAGTTGTTACATTAAATAATAGGATCCATGTACATTCTGCCTTAATCTAGCATGCAAATGTCATACAACGTAGAGAAACAAAAAAATATTACAAAAAATTATCATTTAAGAAGTCCTGCACGGAATAATAACATTTGTCAACAAGTAATTCTGTGAAACGTTTCTTGAATTTTTGCAATGGTAAATTTTTAATTTGGTCACGTATTTTATTAAAGATTATAGGAGCCATACAAATCACATTTCTTTTAAGTAAGCTAGTTTTATATGCGCCTGTGCTTAATAGGTTCTGGTATTGTGATCTCATAGCTGTACTTCGTTTTCTAGTTTTTATTAAAGTTGCAAATAGACATCGATTGGTTATTACAAATATTGCTATCTCTAGAATATAGAGGCATGAGAAGGTTAGTAATTTATGAGACTTAAACATAGGCACGCAACTGTCTGTTACTCTTAAACTAAATATAGCTCTTAGGCAGCGCTTTTGAGCTCTGAAGATGCTTTCTCGTTCACTACAATGACCCCAAAATATTATACCAAATCTTAAGATGGAAATTACTAGACCATGGTAAGCGACTAATACTGTCGGTAAATTTACTTTTTTTGATAATTTATGCAACATGAACGCGGCTGTGCTTAAACGTTTACATATATCTTCTGCTTGCGGCTTCCAAGTTAACTGGCTATCAATTATGATTCCTAAAATTTTTGTAATGTTAGTGTTTTCTAAAGTTTGACCATTGTAGTTTATATCCATATCTCCCGTGAAAATTCGTTGGTAAAATTGCATGATTTTAGTTTTTTGGAGATTAATTATTATTGTCGAGCCACTTTATTAAACTACTAATCGTATTGTTAATGTCATTTACATATGATTCTTTATTAATTCATGAAACAATTGTTGTGCTATCATCTGCAAATAATACCATAGGATAAAGTATATGACGCGGCAAATCATTTATATATAATAAAAATAATAAAGGTCCAAGGACACTGCCCTGCGGGACACCATATTTTATTTCTCTAAGAGACGATTTATATTTTAACTCCTTTCTAGATTCTAGACACAATTTTGAAATCTTTGTACATTGTCTTCGACCTTTTAGGTACGTTTTTATTAAATTGAGAGCATTGCCTCGAATACCGTAAGCTTCAAGTTTTGTTAGAAGGGTATCGTGGTCCACACAGTCAAAAGCCTTCGACATATCGGCATATATGGCGCATACAGGTATTTTAGAGTCGACTTTTGGCATTATTTTATGGAGAAAGTCGAAAATAGCCATGTTGATGTTTTTATTTTTTCTAAAACCCTTTTGTTCATCACATAGTATGGTATTTAGTTAGAAAATTGTATAGAGACTCATAAATAAGTTTTATATTGTAGAGTCTCTTTTATATGAGAATCCTCCTCTCCATCCCCAGATCCAACGCCGCCTGTACATGTTCGCGGGGCAGCGCAACAAGGAGCACCTGGTGGACCTGTGGTGGTGGGACGTGGGCTCCGGCCAGTGCGGCGCCCTGTGCCGCGGGGGCGCCGCCCCGCCGCCGCCGCAGGCCGGCTTCACGCAGCGAGCCACCTTAGATCCCGATACTGACGAGTTGTTTGTGCTGTCCGTGAGTACTGTGTCCTTAGGTATAATGTATACAGTTGGCATAGTATTGGCCAGACCTAGATCATGAGTGAAAAAGAAAGATTTTGATAAGGCTCCTTCGAAGGTAAAGCTACACTTGCCGCGGTCGGTTCGTCGATGGGTGACCATCGCACGTTAGGCCGGTGGTCCCAGCTAGCATTTGTGGATTTTTGGCAATCGTAACGAGCCATCAGACGCCCAAAAGTCAAAACCTTTTTAACTAAGGATACGTTTGAAGTGGGTTTGAACTTTCCATCATTAAGTTTCGTAACCGACTTTGGCAATTTATTATAAAAGCGCATACTGTTCATAAGAATTGACTTGCTTGCCCGGTTAACGTTTACTTTTGGGTGCCGGTTTGATTAATAGGAAAGAACAAGATCAGCACGTTTGTCCACGAATCCCGTAGTGGTGTAATGTACCTACAGATCAGTGTGTTGTGGTCGACGCAGGCGAACGCTTTTGAGAGGTCACAGAAAATGCCTATTGCAACCTAAAGAAAATTGCAAAACTTTCGTGAAACCAAACTGTTCACTAAGTGAAACCCCATTTCAGTTTTTCATATTGAAAGTTTATTAATTTTTTTTTAAGACGACACAGTTTCTATCTAAAATATTTATTTTTTGCATATTATTTTGTCCATTCTGTCATATCGGCGTGGATATATTACTTTTACTTTTTTTTATCAATTTTTTTTATGTTACAGGGTATGAGCAAAGAGAAAGACAAGCGCGTGTATAACACGCTGTGGGTGTTCTCCCTGCGGCGCCTGACGTGGACGTGCGTGTACCGCAACGACAGTCTCGGGCCCAACGAGCCGCGCCCGCGCTTCGCTCACCAGCTCGTCTATGATCCTGTTAAGAAGGTATGTGCGTAACACGTATGTATTTACATAATGAAAATCATCAAAATAATCATTTCGTTTATTTAATTCACTTCACTTCATCTACTTTTTGGATTGAATGAAATTAGAGCGTTATATTGATTGATAAGCTGTATTTTTTATAGTCGTGAATCATATTTTAGTCGGCATACAACCTGACATTGTATCCTGCGCGTTGTGTTCCACGTGCGTCTCAAAGAGATGTTAACAACAATTGAAGGGGTTTGCTAGGACCGATTATATAGAGTTATCGTAGCCCTGGCATAAAGGCAACTGAAGGAACACCCATCCGGTTTTAGTCAGTAAAAGTCTGACACGCCCTCCCGCTCCGCTCAGAGCGGGAGACAGCATTTGATGATTTCTCACCAAAAACAAAAGGCTACCTTATCGCATCCTCTTTAGTTTTAAAGTAATATGCTGGTCTTTATTCCCACGTGATTGTAAATTCGTTAGCAAATCTATTTGTAACAAGTTACTAAAGTCAGAAATCAGATTTTTCGGTTTGCTTGCTCATCAAAAATATTAGGTTGGGGAAAAAGTCTTTTCGCATTATAGTATGTATGAACTTGTAATAAAATCTCTTTGGCTATACTATTTGAATCTGGCTGGTTTTGGTATCATTGAAAGTTTAAATTTTAAAGAACATAATTCCAAATTCAAATTAGGAAAATGTGTGATTTTCATTTGTTTTTCGTACCGTCAAGATGAGTGAATCTAATGAAGAAATTCGATACATTTTAAAATTTCACTACAAAAAAGGTAAAAATGCAACGCAAGCCGCGAAAAAAATTTGCGATGTTTATGGACCTAGTGTAGTGTCTGTGAGAGTAGCACAAATTTGGTTTAAGCGTTTTCAATCCGGAAATTTTGATGTCAAAGATGCACGTCGCTCTGGTCGCCCTATTACGGATAAAATGGATGCCATTTTTGAAAAAGTGGAGCAAGATCGGCATACCAGTAGTTACGACGTAGCTGAAGAACTGGAAATTGACCACAAAACAGTTTTGGCGCATTTGAAAAAAACTGGGTACACAAAAAAGCTCGACATTTGGGTACCTCACGAGCTCACTGAAAGAAACCTCATTTGTGATTCTTTATTACGACGTAATGAAACCGAACCATTTTTGAAGAAGCTGATAACTGGTGATGAAAAGTGGATCACGTATGACAAGAACGTGCGAAAATGGTCGTGGTCAAAGGCCGGTCAGGCTTCACAGACTGTGGCGAAACCCGGGTTAACTCGCAACAAGGTGATGCTGTGTGTGTGGTGGGATTGGAAGGGCATTATTCATTATGAGCTATTACCACCAGCCAGGACCATCGATTCTGAACTCTACTGCGAACAACTGATGAGATTAAAGCAAGAAGTTGAGAGAAAGCGGCCGGAATTAATCAACAGAAAGGGTGTGGTTTTTCATCATGATAACGCTAGACCTCACACATCTTTAGCCACCCAACAAAAATTAAGAGAGTTTGGCTGGGAGGTGTTAATGCATCCGCCGTATAGTCCTGACCTTGCACCTTCAGATTTCCACCTGTTTCGGTCTCTTCAGAATTCTTTAGGCAGTGTCAGGTTAACATCACGAGAGGACTGCCAAAACCACTTGTCGCGGTATTTTGACCAGAAGTCCCAAAATTTCTATAGCAATGGGATCATGTCCCTACCTACAAGATGGCAAAAAGTTATCGAACAAAATGGTACCTACATACTTTAGTTAAATGTAAATAAACTTTATTAAAAAATGTTTTGAATTTTCTTAAAAAATGCGAAGGAACTTTTTCGCCAACCTATTAATTATTTTTATTTCGAAATGATTGTGGTCTTTTCAAGAGATTTAGGAGGCAATTTTAGTTCAGATGCTTATGCATAGGCTAAAAGTCTCCCCTATTTTTCTAATTATTTTGATTCAACTCAACGATCGATATGTTAGAATTCTAGCACAAATAAGTGTTCCAAAAATCTCTTTTAGGTTAACATATTTGAAACTCATTTACCCAAAAACTGTCTAGATGCACTACCTATTCGGCGGCAACCCTGGCAACCAAAGCAGCCCGCGGGTGCGGCTAGACGACCTGTGGGCGCTGCGCCTGCGCCGCTCGTCGCTGCACAGTGCGGCGCAGGCGGGCCGCGCGGCGCTGCGCGAGGCCGCCTACCGCGCGCTGGCCGCCCGCGCTGTGCGGGACCCCGACCCGGCCGCCGCCGCCGACGCGCTGCACTATCTGCGGCATGACCTTTATGAGGCCTTGGACCATTCTTGTCCCGAACAGGTGAGATTTGTTTCACAGATGATTTTCAGGTAATTGGGACGTTTTGATTAACGTCAACTGTTTGTACATGATACTTCACGTGCAAGTTACAGTTTTGTTTGTTTTACCGTATATCACGAATAGTGATGTGTCGGACCGTTAAAGATGTCAAGAACCGCGGATACAGATACAAATCTTAACTTTCTTACTCAATCAGTGTCGATCTTTTTTAACGATTTTCGTAATGTTGCAGTATTAATACCTATTTTTATAAGCGTGCATTTATTGAGTCTTAGGCCAAACTACTAAAATATATTTATTTATATTCCGAAATGTTTATAGTTAATAAAAAAACCCAAAAAATAGACGTGATTTCTATTTACTTCCCTTAAATATACACAACAATAGACACTTGAGGCTGAGGGGTGATTAGACATTTTTCGTAGGGCTGCCTTATTGTAATATCCCAGAATTTAATTTAAAAAAAATTAAGATTTACAAAACTGAAAAAAATCGCTGACTATAAAATACTATTCTTTGTATCAAATCAGTCGTTTCCAATTATATTGCTATAAAATTAATAAAGATATAATCAATTTCAATCAAAATAAGTATTAATAATGAACACGTCATCAACATATTCAAAACAAACTTTTACTTCAAACTCGAAAACAAAACTAAAAATTGAACTATTAAATAATAAATTTAAAAAAATAGCCTTTAATTCCTCTGATCTTCATACACAATTTCTTATAACACTTTTTTTTTTTCTTCCTGTACTTACTTACTACTTATAAAATAAAAAAATAACAAAGCACATTTAACTAAAAGTATTTCTGCTTAACCCTAATATTATATATGTATTTTGTTAATTGGTTAATCAGCTTTCAGGTCAGGCTGTCTTGCGACATAGGCCTCCTCTATTTCCCTCCACTTATTCCTGTCCAAAGCTATTCTCCGCCAATCTTTTGGCAGATCATCCTCCCACCTTTTCACTTGTCTTCCTCTACGTCTTTTTCCATTTCTTGGGTACCATTCTGTGACCTTGTTGGTCCATTTTTCCGTCTTGGTTCGTATCATATGACCTGTCCATTTCCACTTCAGTGTTCTTATTTTTAATTTGACGTCTGCCACTTTGGTGATATTTCTAATTTTTGTGGCTTTCCATTTGTCTAGCAGTTTCAGATTCATCATGCTCCTCTCCATTCCCCTTTGACATACACATAACCTGTGTTCAATTTTTTGTGATAACGGTCTGGCAGCCGTATGTGAGACAAGGAAGAATGCAGGTATTATATAGCTTCCTTTTTTCTGAAATGGGTACTTTTTTATTTTTCATAATTTTTTTAAGAGACCAGTATCTTTGCCATGTGTTATTAATTCTCCGGTTTACTTCTTTCGTCGACAAATCCTGTACAGCTATAGTCTGTCCCAGATATATGTATTCATTTACATATTCGATCTCTTCTTTCTCTACTTCTATCTTAACATTTGTCCTATTTGTCATCAGTTTGGTCTTACACGTATTCATTGACAGTCCTGCTTTTTTGCTTTCTGATACTAGTTGTTCGAGCATAGTTTGCAATGCGGTAGGATTCTCTGCAAAAATAATGAGGTCGTCAGCAAATCTAAGATGGTGTAATTTTTCCCCGTTTATGTTGATGCCAAATTCGTCCCAGTTCAATTGCCGAAAGACTTTTTATATTGATTATATTGATATATTTATTTTCCACACCCTGATTTTTTAGTGACTTCCAAATGTAACTATGCTTTAAAGAATCGAACGCCTTGTTGTAGTCCACGAACGCTAGATAGAACGGGCTTTCGTATTCGTTGCATTTCTGAATGATTTGTTTCACGACATGAATGTGATCGATTGTCGAATAATCTGAGCGAAATCCTGCTTGTTCTTTAGGCTGGTTAGAGTCTAGTCCTTTAGTCAACCTTTCCAATATAATCTTTATGAAAACTTTGTACATATTTTCCATTAGACTAATGGGTCTATAATTGTTCATGTTGTTTTTGTCTCCCTTTTTGTGCAGTAATATTATTGTGGATGTTGTCCATTGAGTTGGTATTTCTTCCGTAGCCAAGATTTCATTGCATATGTGTGTAAATGGTTCTAATAGCTGAATCTTGGTGTTTTTAAGTAGTTCGTTAGTTATTTTATCATCCCCCGGTGCTTTCCCTGATTTTTGTGTTTCAATAGCTCTTCTTACTTCACTTTGCATAATATATGGAATTGGTTCTTGGTTGGTTCGATATTTTTCTGTTGTCTTATCAACGTTTTCATTTGCATCCATGTACAATTTTTTGTAGAAATCTGTTGCAATACTTGAAATCTGGTGTCGATTATTTGTGGTGTAGACTTTCTGGTTTTTGTCCTTATTAGTCGCGCTCGGTATCCAAGTTGCATGTTCCCTTAATTGTCTGAGGGCCTTTTTCATACCTCCTGTTTTAACTATCTGTTCTCTTATTTTATCTAGCCGTTTTTTCTTCCTATGTTTTCTGTTTGATTTTGAAATTTCCTTGCTAATTTCTGTTATTCGGTTACGGTTTTCTTTCCTGTTATTTATCAACTCCTTTCTCTCCTTAAGTTTGTTTCTGGCTTCCGCACCCACCTTATCTTTTATATTTTTCCTTGTAAATTTATTTAGTTTTGATAGCGCTTCTTCTAGAATGTTATATTTATGTTGTACGTTGGTTTGATATTTAATTGTTTCTAGTGATTTCTTTAATTCGTTTATGTTTTGCTCTGGTATTGGTGCATGGTCCATATAGGTTTCGTGGAACTTTCTTCTTGGTACCTTTATGTCTTTACACGTAACAGTTCCTCTGACCAGTTTGTGATCTGTATTAAAGTTGAAGTCGTTAATTGCGCCAACATCGTTAAATATCTTTGGCATGTTAGTAGCTATGTAGTCTATCTCGTTTCTATGTTTGCCATTGGGGGAGATCCAGGTCCATTTCTTACCATCTTTTTTGGGAAATAAGGTATTCATTATTTTTAAGTTGTGCTCGTAGCAGAAATTAACAAATCTTTGCCCATTTTCACTTCTCTTCCCTTTACCATAATTTCCTAAAACATACTCTTCTGCATTAGTTTTTATTCCTACTTGACCATTTAAGTCTCCCATTACTATGATATTTTTGTTTACTTCTTGCATTTTTTCTGAAAGTATTTTATAGAATGTATCTTTTCTTTCTTTGTTGCTTGTTCTGTTGGGGCATATACCTGAACAATAGAGAATGCTTTTTTGCAGCCTGGTAACCTTATATTCAGAATTCCGATTCTATCTGATACTCCAACAAATTCTTCTATGTATTGCTTGAGTTCTTTTTTAACTATGAAACCTATCCCATATTTTCCTTTTATTTGTCCTTTGAAGTAGAATATAAAATCGGTGAATTCTCTTATTTCTTCTCCAATTCTTCTGACTTCGCTGAGCCCAATGATGTCCCATCTAAGCGTTATGAGTGCTTCTTCTAGTTCTATAAGTCTTTCATCTGTTCTTAACGTTCTTGTATTTAAGGTTGCGATGTGTAATTTTGTGGCTTTATTACTCTGGTTAGTTGGAGTGATTATAGAGGGTAGTGGTCTATTAACCCCACGGTGACCAGCCGGCTTGGGGTTGTTCCGTCTCTGGTTGCTGATTTCTAATTGCTAATTAGTTTTGCTTGTTGCTGGTGACGGGGACTTTGAGTTTGATCCCGCTCTCAAAAGATCATAGGCATTGATTTTTGCCTGGGTTATATTTGAAGACTATTATCTGTTTTCTGGGGTTGGTATATGTTTCTGGAGAAGTTGACTGCTCCCTTTTCCTTTTTTCATTATTTTTGTTTCCCTTATCTTCTTTTATAATCAACTGATCATATTTAATGTATGCGAAATTTCCTTTTTGTCTTTCTTCTTTAAGTTGTTGCTGCAATAACTTCCTTTTTTCGAGCACTGCTTTAGGATAGTCTTCGGTTATGTATACATCTTTTAATTTCTTTTTATTTTTCAGAATGTCTACTTTTTTAAAGTAATTTGTGAAAGAGATTAGAAGAGGTCTGGATCTTTCGCTATTCTGTTTTCCAATTCTGTAAATATTTTGGATATCGTGGTTTTCAATCGAAATATTAAGGTCGTTCTTTATCATTCCTTGAATTGTTTCGAGTAAGTCTGACGGGCTTTTTTCCGTCTCGTTTAACTTAAAAAGTAATATATTATTTATTTTCTTCTCTTTTTCAAAGTGATTTACCTTTTTTTCCAAAAGCTCAACTTTCTCTTTCAGCTGTATATTTTCTTCTATTATAGGCTGCAGTTTTTCATCCATTTTCTCTATTATGCTATTTGTGATTATCTTCGTTTGTTTATCAATCTCTTGTTTCATTTTGTCGAATAGTTGTTGAAATTGTTGCTCCATTTCGATTTCTTATATTTATTTGTTTATATATTTTTTTCTTTTAAGTGTTATTCTTATGGATGGTCGAGACGTCAAAATGTTTCACGTGATACGGAGCGTTCAATTTATATTGTGAAATTGAACTATTACTTTAATTTTAAAATAATATTTTTAAATCAATGCATTGCTTGCCCTCTCTTACGTGTTTTTTTTTCAGGAATCAATCAATCATAGTTTTAAACTAGATATTATATGGATCTACCAATGGTGCATACCCTTTGTGGCAGCCCTAACATAATCATGTCTAATCACCCCTCTTTCTTAACCAATCACCCCTTTGCTGTGTCTATTAACCATATTCGCATGTTCATTAACCCCTCAGATGTGTCTATTCACCCCGTTCGCGTGTCTAATCACCTCGAAAAATTTAAGAAAATAAGGCTTATGAAAAAAGAATATTTTAATATAATAATTAATAATGTTACTTCAATAAATACAGCCCAATAGATTTATAATTACACTGACCGTAGTTGAAAGCTAATTTTAAACTAAAAACACGAAACCGCACCAAAATACGGAGGTTCAAATTTACGCTCACTTAGCCACTTGTTTTGTTGTCAACTTTGACGATCTGTTTTGACCTTGTTTAGCGAAGCTGCCATAAATAAAACTGCCAGATTTAGAAAAATAATACCACCAAGTTGCTAAAGGTTCGGTATTTTTGGCTAGGGGCACCAAGTTTGCCATAAAAAGCGTTTGACTTTATCCTAAATTTTTTCTCTATTCCCCCCGCGAGTTCTATTCACCCCGTTTTACGGTACGTTTTTTCAAGTCAGTTTTACGTCAGTTCACACCTTTTTTCCATTAGGCAGAAACTACAGAACGCCACCTGCTACGATCCTAGTTCCCCACAAACAGAGTATTTTCGTTTCCAGGTGGCCCGCTTCCAGAAGCTAGCCACAGTGCTGTTCACGGGCCCCGCGCCGGGCGTGCCCGCGCCGGTGGCGCTGTCCCCGCGCCGCACGCGCGCGCTGGCCCGCCGGCGGCACACGCAGCCCGCACCCGCAGACCTCGCGCATGCGCTGGCACAGGTAGCCTGCCATACTCTGTCAATAGCGAAGGCCCCGCGCCGTAATCGCACGCTGGCGCGCAGGCGGCAGTCACAGTTCGCGCCCGCAGACCTCGCGCACGCGCTGGCACAGGTAGTGTGCTATACTATATCAATAGCGAAGTCCCCGCGCCGTTATCGTGCGTCGGCCCGCAGGTGGCATACGCAGCCCGCACCCACAGACTACGCGCACGCGCTGGCACAGGTAGTGTGCCATACTATATCAATAGCGAAGTCCCCGCGCCGTTATCGTGCGTCGGCCCGCAGGCGGCACACGCAGCCCGCACCCACAGACTACGCGCACGCGCTGGCACAGGTAGTGTGCCATACTATATCAATAGCGAAGTCCCCGCGCCGTTATCGTGCGTCGGCCCGCAGGTGGCATACGCAGCCCGCACCCACAGACCTCGCGCACGCGCTGGCACAGGTAGTGTGCCATACTATATCAATAGAGAAGTCCCCGCGCCGTTATCGTTCGCCGGCCCGCAGGCGGCACACGCAGCCCGCACCCACAGACCTCGCGCACGCGCTGGCACAGGTAGTGTGCCATACTATATCAATAGAGAAGTCCCCGCGCCGTTATCGTTCGCCGGCCCGCAGGCGGCACACGCAGCCCGCACCCACAGACCTCGCGCACGCGCTGGCACAGGTAGTGTGCCATACTATATCAATAGAGAAGTCCCCGCGCCGTTATCGTTCGCCGGCGCGCAGGCGGCACACGCAGCCCGCACCCACAGACCTCGCGCACGCGCTGGCACAGGTAGTGTGCTATACTATATCAATAGCGAAGTCCCCGCGCCGTTATCGGGCGCCGGCCCACAGGCGGCACACGCAGCCCGCACCCGCAGACTTCACGCACGCGCTGGCACAGGTAGCCATACTATTTCAATAATAAGATTCTAAATTCTGCTTCAAGTCATTAAGTTCCGGGAGAGCGACGTGTCCTAATTCTATATCTTATTTTGCTTTTAAGTTTGTTTCAATCAATTCAGTTACTGGAAAAGTGGAGACTCATGATGTCATAGGAATCTTTTGTGACTTCTCCAAGGCATTTGACTGCGTTAATCACGAACGCTTACTCCTAAAACTTGAACATTACGGTCTGGGTAAACTTACGCTCAGTTTAGCAAAATCTTATTTGAATGAAAAATAGCAAAAGGTTCAAATAAATAGTAATAATAATAATAAGTTTATTGACATGAATGTTTTACACAAACGTGAATCCCCTGGTCCCTAAACTAGTGTTAACTGTATTATAGGGACCAGTGTCTTCGTCTATCCAAGTCACGGTGTCAATTTATGGTACTAACAATATTTTTCTAAAACTAGGATTATATTAAACAATTGGTGAAGCGTGTGTGTTTGTGTAGTGTGTGGGTGGGTGTTTAGTGTGAATGTGAAGTTATAAATATATAATTACCCATTAGAGATAAGGTTTTCTATTTCATCATAATTGTACTGTTTGAGCCAGACTGTCAGTTTGGTTTTAAATTTGCGAACACTATAGGTTTTGAAGTCCTTGTTATTTTTTAGAAATATGTTGTATAACTTAGGGGCTAGAACATCAATATGACGTCTTGCAAAGGCAGTCCTGACACACGGTGTTGGGCAGCGATCTACACGTTTTGATGTAATAGGTAGCGCAGGTACGGTTATTTTATGGTATCTAGTCAACATTTCGAGCACAAAGAGTTTTCTCACGGAGAGGACGTCTGCTCTTTCATAGACGTTAATTGTTGGGTGTCTAAATGGCAAGCGCATGATCACCTTTAACACTGCTCGCTGCGCCCTTTCTACTGTGATTAGATGGTTTTTGCATGAATTACCCCAGGCACAGATGCAATACCTGACTAGGCAACCACACAACGCACGGTAAGTTTGTATTAGAAGTTTGAAACTTGCCACATTTCGTAAGTTCTTGAATAAATAGATCATTCTTCTAATCCTCCCAGCCAGCGCCATTGTATGACTGCTCCAGTCAAGTTTTTCATCTATTAGTATACCTAAGTATTTGATGGAGGGGGTTCGGGAAAGCAGGCCGCATGTGCACTTTGAGCGACTTTTGGATCGATTGCATGGAAAAGTATGTATTTTTACCGAGAAGTCTGATCCTGGTTTTGTCAAGTAAGACTTACTGAAGCAAACATATTTGGTTTTCGAGGTGTTTAGTGACATAAGACTATTTTCCAGCCATTGCGTAACATTAGCTAACCCATCCTCAGCTTCCTGACGGACCATATCCCAGTTATTCCCGTGGAATACCATTACAGTATAGTGTCAATTCACTTAGTGACAAGGCTCGATATTAGGTCCTTTCCTCTTTTAGTATATATTAGTGATCTACCCCAATTATTAAAAAAAAAACCAACCACAAATGGTGTTATTTGCTGACAATACTTCCTTAGTTCTTAAGATGAATAGACGTTCATGAAATCTTGACGACGTAAATAACACCATAATTCATTCATTGACCAATGCACCCTGAATCCACCGCGGTCAAGAAATACATCACAACCCATAGCTCTTAGGAGTAGACTGTGATGTACGGCTATAGATCTCTCGAGATCTGAACGCCATACATTTATTTTATTTATTTAAACTTATAGACTTTACAAAAAAAAAATAGGAAAAAAAAGACTTAAACTTAGTCAAGAAACAACCTCAAATTTATTCAAAAAATTGTCAGTTATTTTTGAAAAATTGGATTATTTTAAATTTTCGAAAATCCAAAATTGTCTCCAAAAATTCTGAAAAAAATTGAGAGTGTTCTTTAACTAATTTTAAGATATTTTTGTTCTTAGAATTTTTTTTCTAAAGTTTTTAACAAAACGATAGAGTAAGATTTTTATAAAAATTTTTCAGTCTCGCCGCCATTTTGAAAAAATGCGTCGATGAACCTTTCTGAAAAAAAAATCCTCTTAATGTTCGAGTGCCATGATCACCTCTGATCATAGTAAAAACTTGATACCTTTGCGGTATCACTGTGAAAGCGAAATGTGAAAAAAAAACAATTAGCGAAAATTTTCACGTTTTTCACGTTTCAATCGACCTTTTTTTTTTTCTCGGGGTCTAATCGAAATTTTGAGCTCAGATTCTGAAAGAACATCAAATTTCGTGCAGGAATAGAGGTATTGCACGAATTTTTTAGTCCGATAACATAAATAAACACGTTGAAAAGTTAGTAAAAATTCTGATCACCTGGGCGTTGGGTTAATTAATTAAAAGTTTGAGTTAATGGGTTAATTGATGAGTTTGAGTTTCACAAACATGCTCATCGAATGTTTATACGAATTTCAACGTAACTGAAATACTGGTTCGAGTCATCGATAGCTATTTAATTGTATAGTTATTCTACGATCTAGATGTCTTGAAAGCGATAGAAGTTTGATTTGAATCTATACTAATATTATAAAGCTGAAGAGTTTGTTTTTTTTGATTGAACGCGCTAATCTCGGGAACTACTGGTCCGAATTGAAAAATTATTTTTGTGTTGGGTAGCCTATTTATCGAGGAAGGCTATATAACATCACGCTACAACCAAGAGGAGCGGAGCAGTAATGAAAAATGTTGCAAAAACGGGGAAAATCGCACGGCTAGGCGATTTCAAGCGACGGGAAGGGTCGGGGGAACAAGAAATTTAACGCGGACGAAGTCGTGGGCAGAAGCTAGTATAGAATAAAACTGCAACTGAACTGTTACGTTTACGATTTACTTTAATTTTCGTTACCAACCAGAATTTAAAATCTAAAACCCAATTTTCCACTCCAGGTTCTAGGAGCCGAAGATAGCGCCCCGGAGCCAATTCAACCATTCGAAGAGGTATCAGAACCCACTCCCGAAACCTGGGACGTGGGACAAGACGACGAACTATCCGGCGAACGAGACGACACTCCTGAATGGAACGCGCGCGCACAACGCATCGTCCTGTATGACAACCTATGCCAGTTCTTCAGGCCGTCGACTGTACCCCCTAAGGGAGATATCACTGACTTGGTCACGCTGTAAACTGGTGGTGGAAGGTGCTACGATGGCGATGGAGCGCCAGTTGGATGGTCAATATTTCTGGCAGGTCAGGTTTTTAAATGACGGCCATTTTTGACAGCTGTTTTTATAATTCTATTGGTGTATTAACCAAGAAAACGACCTATTTGGTTATAAGTTACGTATAAATGTGATGAAATTTTCTTTTCATCGACCTTTCAAAAAAATATATGATCGGCAGTCGCGTTAGCAATGTTTCTGGTAAAACGCGAGAAACGAGAGCTTGTATACTATGATTAAGTCCGGTCTATCTATTTCCATCTTTTCTAACTTTATTCCTGTAGAAAAATACGATTAGCGTACTTTAAGAGGCAAATAAAAGGCATACATTATGTCTATACGCTAGTTTAGTAGTGCTTAAAAACTCATTCAACGGCGTTTCTTTTCACTTAAAAAAATATATTTAAAGTTCTACTCTATCACCAAATAATTTGACGTTTAAAAATTTAAGAATAAATAAAGTTCAAAAAATTTCGTCGTCTATCATAATTATTGCACTGGTCGTAATTTATTACCGTGTACTATTAATAATAATATGGCTATTGTTACATTTTTGCTGTTGATCTTGTAAGGCCATGAGGACAACGTTGACTTCAAGGAGATTATTCCGGCTAAAAATAAGAATACTCTTAGCCTCAGCATAGCACAATCAGCCTATGATGTTCCAACTGCTGGGACACACGCCTCCTCCTCCTCTCTATGAGAGGAGTTGGGCCAAAAATCTACCACATAGGCTTAGTGCAGCTTGGTACATGTCTTCGCAGTGTTGGTTCTAAGATATACCGTTTTCCTCACAATGTTTTCATGCACCGTTGAGAGCAGTGGTGATAAAGAGAAGAGTGGTAAAGAGTAATCTCATAATTATTCTCATGGCCAAACAACCACACAGATACAAACTTACAATATAATAAATAATTATTATAATAAATTATAAATGTATCTCGTAACATGGTATTTTGTAATCATTCTGTTCGTAATCTACTCAACGTATTTCACAAGTGACAATATTTTATTTTGTAACTACAAATATGATATATTTTTTTTTTTTTTTTGTAATTTTTTGATTATCGACATTGTATGAGCATTTTAAGTTAAAAATATTTATCAATTTATTGCAAGGTTGACATAATGACTTAAGTTAGGTGTTATATTCGACTAAAATAATAAGCGTGAATCCTTTTGTATGTACTTAGATGAAAATAAGAGACGTTTCAGAACCCAAGACGCATAGAATAATACATATCTACTAATTTTCGCTCAATGAGGATAAAAACTGTCATTTGATCACTTTCGCCGAGAAATGGGAAAAATTTGTAGGAGAAAGATTTCCGAAAAAAATTGGAAATCCAACATTTCGTCGAGATTGTGTGATAGCTTCTGCCTGCGACTTCGTCCGCGTTAAATTTCTTGTACCACGACCCTTCCCGTCGCGTAGGCTCGCTTACCCGTGCGATTTTCCCCGTTTTTGCAACATTTTTCATTACTGCTCCGCTCCTCTTAGTTGTAGCGTGATGTTATATACCCTATAGCTTTCCTCGATAAATAGGCTACCTAATACAAAAAGTTTTTTTTTTAATTCGGAGCAGTAGTTCCTGAGATTCGCGCGTTCAATCAAACAAACCTACAAACAAACAAACTCTTCAGTTTTATAATATTAGTATAGATTCTTTTTGAACCTGTTTTTTTTTTTATGGCAGATCTTCGTATACCACCTGTGTACAAATTTCTGCCTTAAAAATCTTCAAGTTTGCAAGTGTTCCCAAGACAACAAAGTCCCCTACAGGCACTTGTGGTGTTATTACACCACGTACGTACGTTACGTAAATTATAGCTAAGGTGTATGCGTGTAAATTATGATCATATTAGATCAGTGCTAGAATGAAATTGTTCCGTCAGGAAAATCATCTTTGAGGTGGTACCTATTCAACTCCGGTCAGGTTATTTCTGTCGTAAGCCTCCAATCTCATCACTTCGCTTTGCTTCCTTTCCCTTTTCCTTAGGACGTCTTTTAATAGTGCTACACTCCACGTCTCATACATATTTATCTAGTCTTCGTTTAATTTGTGATCGACACAAAAGTAAATATAAACAAACAATGGCGATTTATAGACGTTGAACTGTGCTGCACCTATGACGAGCTTTCAGTTTTTAACCCCATTGTCACCGTATGTGTTCATCAGTTCTACATTTTTTATTCTATTTATAAGAGACATATTTCATATTGCCGATGATCAACTAGGAAAAAGCAGAGGCTGGGCAAGTGGGTTTAAAAAATTCGTGTTGATATTATTAGGAAAACCGAATTTCGCTACAAAAAAAACCTTTAGCTTTCACTACAATAGAGCATAACGGTTTATTCTACCGTATATTTTAGTTCATTGTAAAAACGTATGAAATGTGACCATTTTGTCAATCTTGCTAGCTTTTGTATATAACGCACATTATGCCTGCTTGAACCTAACGTTATGTAACAATGGCTCTAAAACGCAGCGAGTGGCAGCAAAGAGGCTTCTTACCTTCATAAAATTGTAAATAATCTAAGTCTAGTTCTTTCAAAGAATGTATCAATAAGCGTGTACGGCCGTGTTCCCTAAAACAGTCTAGTCAAATTTGATTACTAAGTACGCGATACATTCTCGAAAATGAATAAATAAGAAAGAAGACATTTTGCATTTCAGTTCAAATTCCTAACCAAATATTTTGGAAATTATAAATTGTGTAAGTAGGCTTTTTGGACGTTTGTAAAACTAGAATTTTGCAAGTTCTGATTCGAATATTTCTTAAAATGACCTGACAATGCAGGTTTTTGGCAAAACAATGCACCTATATAAGTCGGCTTTTTAGAGTTAGGATAACGGGAACGCGTATATTTACAGACTGTGATAAAATTGCTGTAATCAATAAGATGTAATTATCGGCGTAAGGAATCAAGAAACAAGGGTTTTGAAGCTAGGGAATGTTGCCAAATTTTAGTCCTACTATCACAAAGAAAAATTGTGTATCGTATTTTATTAAACATGTAATCACGTACTTTACAAATAATAGTTTTAAATTATTGTAAGTGTACAATCATATATTATGATATCTAATGACAGTAAACAGTTGACTGTGTAAAGCATTTTGTTTCTCTCATAAGTTTTACTTCAACGTAGACGTAAACTCACTTATATTTTACGAATAATCTTATATTTAAGAAAGGAACAGTAAGGTCACTTGCTTTTGTAGTAGTCACCGTATTTACATTGAGAGCGGGTACCTACTAAACTTGTGAAACAGATTAGATTCGATGTTTTCATTGATAACGTATTCTGACCTTTCGTGTAATTTAAACCGAAATGTTGAGGAATGAAAATGGATCATTCATTAAACTGTTCCACAATTCATTCATTCTAACATGAAGGAAGGACTTCATTCCAGAATATATTCGATGTTTTCATTGTTAACGTATTATTTGTGTATCCCTACATCTAATTTGGTCCGAAAGTGCAGGAATGAAGATGGATCATTCATCAAACCATTCCATTCATTCGTCCTAACATTTTGAATTCATTCACATTTTATGTGACTCTTAAAATGTTGACATGCATTCTGCACTTCTAAGGCCCCTCGCCCACGGCGACTTTTTGTAGCGATGCTGTCGCGCGTCCGCATTGATACAGTCGCGAAGCGGGCGCTAGCTGTGTGCCCTCGCCCACGGGCCCAGATTCAGTCGCGATGCAAACGCGATACTGTACCGCTTCTGTCGCGATGCAAACGCGATTCATTAACGGCCTAGAAATACCTGCATTCGCTACAGTTGCGATCGTATGTGACGGACAACAGCAATCTCGACGTGCCTGTGTTGCACTGATGCTCGGTTCTCCACTCACGTGCCACTCCCTCAGTTCTCTCCCCGATGTAGTCAGACACGGTATCGCGTTTGCATCGATACAGTCGCTATGCTGTAGCGCGTTCGCATCGTTTCTGTAACGCGTTGCAAATGCGAATAAGTCGCCGTGGGCGAGGGCCCTAAGGACTAATCAATGTATGCGTAAATTTATATAATCTGTAGAGAAGCTCAATGTGAATTTTAGAACACTTTACTCAAACTGATATGTACTAGTAGGTACAGTCGTCATAACATGTGTGCACACATTTATGTTGCTAACTGTACATATGGACCTAAATACTCGAGTATATCTGTAAATATTAGTATTGTATCCGTAATTAAGAGAAATTACGTACGCACGGCGACAAATCAAGCTTTGCATTTCAGTATAAGCTGACTTGCCCTTGTACGAAAAGGTCAGCTAAAACTGGAAATGTAAATCTTGATATGTAGCCGTGTGTACGTACGCCTGAGACGTCTTGTAAATATACATTTGTATTTGTGTAAGAGTAAATTATTTGTTTTCAATTTGTAACTTGAAGCATTCTCAGTCTGTATGTACATAATATGCGTATTATAATAAATAATAACTCATAAAGTTGTTTCATTTTATAATCCCTTCAATCCTTATTCCATGATCAGATTTCCTTTCTTTATAACCTGTATAATTTCTCAAGTTGTAAGATGTGGTATTACATTATATTAGTACTGTCAAAACTATAATTAAACTCCTCTTTCTTTTTCACGAGTTAATTTTGAATTTAATGTTAAGGTGAATGCCTAGATAGCCCTCGCCATACATTTTTCAGGTGTGGAAATCTCGGTAAATAAACAGTTTCTGCAGAATAAAAGCAACTTTAATGAGACTTAATAATGTATTATGTTCGCATATGGCCCAAATTTTATAAAAAAAACAGTATTTCTAGGAGAATTAGACCGAATAAAAAACGAAAAATCTTTACATGTGTGAGTGACCTGAATCGCGCCATCTGACGGAAATTTATAGAACCACCGAGAAAGTTGGTTGCTGTTGTGTTACGAGTTTACGATTAGTAAACATTCATAATAGATGGCGCTGTTCGATATTCGAACATTTAGACAAGAATTTATCTTTTAAATTCGATAATGCGACGTTGCCATTCTAGTAGCAGCGCTCGCACCCCGCGTTGTTGCCATACCGTCAAAGCGTGATTGCTTGAGTCTTGAAAACTTGCGAATCGTTTCCAGAATATTGTGTTTCTAGCAAGTTAGCGCCGGGCGCGCGGGTTTGCCCGCGCAGTTAACATTTTTTGATTGATAAAATGTTTTTTATTATGGAATGAGAAAGAATGCTTTACATAAAGTGAAAAAAATATCTCTGCGATCTGCCCTTGGTTCACACAGATACAATACTAATGTAATTATTGTATTATCTAGTTTAAATACGTAGTAAGTAGTTACTAGTACACGACTTTCCAGATTTAAAAATCTTTTTAATGTATGTAAGTAGGTACTGATAACATTCTGATACGCTTAGGTACTAATCCATTGGTTTGGGTTGAATAAAATCAGAGAATAGAATTTGATGTATAAGTAAGTTATGACTAAATCAGGCGATCAGCGAAGCTACCTACACAATGGTGAAACGTAGGTACTACGTACATCTATTGATTGAATCATATTTCATTCATGTGAAACCAGCAAGATTAGTGAATACACAGACAAACCACTTTGATTTTTCATAATTGCTTATTTTACTAGTATTATTAGCACACACAAAATGCGTCAAGCAGGGTTGCCAACTTTATTTTTTAGAAGATCGTACCATACATTTTAAAAGATCGTACTTTGCTAAGAATTCAAAAATAAAAATAGTACGCATTGAAATTTCAATAAAATAAATGGTAAACAAATGTGGTGGGTGTTACTAAAACTTCAACGCAAAATTTAACATTTTGGTATAATATTTAAGAATCTGGACACCAATTTAGCAACTAAACTTTACGACGAGGTTTTTTTTATTAAAGAAAAGGGGCTCGGAAGAGACTTTGTCATGAAATCCACACGAAACAATAAACACCAGTATCATTAGAACTTAAAACGGGATATTTACCATGTTTATTATTACTTAAAAAAACTGTGCTACCTACTACGGAGAACCATTCAAATGAGTGCCATCCGTGAAACAGTTTTTATCAGGGCTTGTTAACGTTACCAAATTCACACTATAAGTATCGTTAAGTAACGTTATTTTCATAAAGTTAATATTTTAACGGTAAAACGGGTAACGATACTTTGGTATCGAATCTATAAAATAACGTTACCAATTAACGTTACTAGTATCGATACTTTTACATACATACATACATAGAATCACGCCTTTTTCCCATGGGGGTAGGCAGAAACCACGGAACGCCACCTGCTACGATCTCTACACACTTCTTTTGCCTCGTTTAGGTTCATAAAATTGGTCATACACACACGCCGGTTGCGAGTACTACGCACCTGACCTTTCTGAAGAACATCACCTATATGTCCTCCTAGGGCGTCCCCTCCCGGTGTTTCCACTCACATCTGCCTTGTAAATACCTTTTGTGAGCCGACCTTCATTCATCCTCTCAACATGACCAAACCATCTAAGCATACTTTTTTCAATTTTTGTCACTACATCTTCTTTTACAGCACACCGTTCTCTTATCACATCGTTACTTAATGCGTTGTTGTCAACCTGCGCAACCTAAGCGGAACGCCATGGGCGGCGGCGCTCTACGGCAACATCGCCAATCAAACGGTGCAAATGCAACTTCAATAATGTAGACGAAAGAAAGAGATGAAAGAAAATAAATAAAAAATTAACGGTACTCAGTTACCGGTAAAACGTATGCCAAGTATCGTTACCAAGCATTACGTGACCTCTACTAATAACGTTATCTTCGTCCGATGAAAGTAACGATACCAAATTTTTAACGTTATTCAAAGCCCTGGTTTTTATTGAAAAGTGAAGTGTTTTTGTGTTTTATTGACGGTAAGTGTTATTTTTATGTGCAATGAATGATTTTCAAGGTGATATAGAGTATTATTATAATGGTACAAAAGTGTAAGATTTAGAAGATGAAATACAAAATCAAACGTTAGCAACACTCGTTGATTGTCGTCACATGACATACTACAAATTTCAAATATTCTCTCTGAAAACAACAGCTTGGTGGTGGTGTTATTTCTGTTTCTTGAAACATTTCATAAATAAGATACATTTGCTGTTGTTTGTAATTATTCTTTTTGATTACAGATTGAATTGCAACTGAACTGCCTAAGATAAACCCGACTAATAAACTTGCATAAATGTATACGACATGTGTATTCAGGACCGCGAAAATCACGGAAAAAAGTGCAAGCAGTATTCAAAAGACATCATGGAAGTTCTTTTAGTGATCTATAGTGAGTAAATTAGATTCCCATAAGATTTCGAATCAGATTTACGTGAGTGGAGGTTATTTGATACTCGTTGGTTCGTGTTGTGTCTTAACTGTGTACTTTTAACTGTACCTATTTCATTTATTTATCTTTTATTTCAGTCCACATTCAACTCAAGATCATCATCAGCTGTCCAACCATTCGACAGCTGAAGATACGCCCTAAACCTATTCGCGTGGTATACCAGAAATTCGATACGAAGCCATAGCCTGCAGCTCTAGCTTCAATACAGTTGAATCTGTTACAGAGCAAGTAGAGACTGTTGATTTTGATTGGCCACAACCCGATTCAGAGACTGAAGCTTATCAACTAACTGTGGAAAGAACATCAAGTGACAACTTATCAGGTTTGGTAGGGTACCGTATTGTTGACTTGAAGAAGGTCATATGGTCACAACTTTGATTCTTCATCTGGAATGGTAAGTCCCAACTTGATACCATATTTTTGTGTTCATTACATTAGTACGCTTTTGCTTGTTTGTAGTGATGAAGTTTTTGTTTGACAATACCAAAGTACAACATATTTTACACAATGTTCAGTGTAACAAATATCATTATTTCTTGGTATGTATGTATAAAAATAATGTATTTCTTGGATTGTTTCTTTTTAACAGCTATTATTATTTTGATTCTAGGTCCAGGGTCAATTGCGAATTACCAAAATGAATAAATGTTACTTCATTTGCTTGATATCTGTCACCCAACCATTGACTGTCATAAAAGTTAACCGGGATGAGGAAGTTATCAACGCTATGATGCCGAAGTTGGTAACATTTTTTAAAACATGTGTACTGCCGGAAATTATTTTGAGAAGAGTTGAGAAAAATGCTAAATGTCTAGACATCAAGGAATTAAAAGGTATAAAAATATAAGTCTTACTCATTTCCTAACTTATTCCGCAGGTCTCTGAGGTGTCGGTTCAGTAAGAATAGTCTAACAAAACTGTGTAAATTCATTTGTTGCAGCGAAAACTGCGTCTTCCAGCATTTGATTCAGATCACACGGAAATTATATAAATGGAAGTAAAAAGTGACAAGCAGAAGACTGATACGGCGCGGCGGCGGCGGCGACTGCAAAAAGTAGCGCGTAGAAAAGAAGATATTTTATTATAATATTTATAAGTATCTTTGTATGGTGGTACGAGTCGATGGTTCGAATCCAAGCCGGCACTTTGCTGAGTGTAAATTATTTCATCACCACAGTTCAGAGGAGGCCTGAGTCTCAGCAGTGGGAACATTATAGAATAATTAATAAGCTTTTTGCACGTAGCGATGTATAGTTTGTGTTATTTTGTTAGTTCATAAGATTTTTCTGTGTAGATAAGTTTCACTCATGTATTTAGGTACCAGCCTAACAATTCAATTGTAAAAGAATATTTATTGCAGTTCAAAATTGTATCATAAGTAGGTATTCTTGAAACATAAATAAATGTTATGGTTAGCTAGCAACCCCTTTGTGTTGTTGTGTAAGATACATGTGCCGTTATATATACTTACGTATGATGTTATTTATATTGTAATCTACATACATAATTCTTTCTAATACTAAATTCAAAATCATAATTGTAAATATCAAAATATTTAAAAAAGTATGTTATCTTTGTATGGTGGTATGACTCGATGGTTTGAATCCAAACGGAAACTATCTAAGTAAATGTAGTGAGAGTAAATAAAACGATTATTTTTATGAAAATATTAACCCCTTTTTACTAAATAAATATTATTAATTTATAGTAAGGTACAATAAAAAGCTTTACAATGTAATAAATAGTCTTTTATTTATTTATTTAGTACACGTCACTATTTACACTTCCATTCCTTCTTCTTCCTTACATTTCTTCCCGTGGGTGTCGTAAAAGGCGACTAAGGGATTTACTAGAGAATGGGCAGCAGCGTTCTCTATGCATTTTACCATCACACTGCGATCGCCAACCCGCTTGCCAAGCGTGGTGATTATGGCAAAGCCCCCCAAATAGGGGGAGGCCTATATCCAGCAGTGATCGTCTTGCGGCTGAGATGATGACTATTTACACATTACAATTTAGGTTCAGTCACATTACTACAACTTATAGGGACAGTGTACCTATATTAATTTCATTTTAAACTGTTTGAATAAAACGACATCTAGTGGTGTCGAAAGTTACTACTATTTACTTTGTATGTGTGTGTAAAGAGTAAAGTCAAGCGGCTAAATCTTTAGAATGTACAAATCTTTGTATGAGACCAGTTAACAAGCACAGTGACTATCTAAAAAAATCAAGTTAATGCCCTAGGTTTCGCATATAATAAAGTTATCTATTAAAGATTTCTAAGTTAGGCGTAAAAATTGAAAATGTTCCAAATTGTGGATCTAGCGCCATCTAGCGACAAAATGGCATCTGAGATAATCATCCATCCACCTTAAGGACAGGGTTATTCATAAGGACCATTATGGTATATTTCGTCCACTTGGTCCTTCGAGCCGGATTGACAATACTAAGCTTTGGTAATGGTAAAGGGTTTCAGAAATTTAATTATGTACGCACGGCGACAAATCAAGCTATGCATTTCCAATATAAGCTGACTTCTCATTGACACTATACGCTGTACTGTTGTCTCTATACACTGGTAGGTCAGCTAAAACTGGAAATGTAAAGCTTGATAGTATCCGCGTGTATGTATCACATTTTAAAATACAGTTTTTTTCACTTAATAGTGTACCCAGCCAGCAGTCACATGAAAGGGTGTTACAAAAAACAAACCACACAAAATGTTTTAAATATATAATTTATTATTCTCATACATGATTCAAATCAGTCATTGTGACAACACGGCGTGCCTTACACAGTGAAAATAAATCCGCTCTGCCATGATATGTTCCCGCGCAGGTCCATTACATCTGTCGGTGAATATCTACACAACACCGCGTCATACAAGAAACAAGCTCATTGGGGATAAGAGATTCTAAAAGACTTGTAATCTGGTTCGATTACTAGCAAATAAGTAAGTGGCCATCTGAAATTAAAGTGAGGAAAAAATATTGTTCTGCATTCAGAGTGAACCATCAAACTGTGCAATGTTATCGAAAAGCGTGGGTTCGGAGGCAAGCATATTGTTTCTCAAGTGACATTAGTTCAAAACATTGATTTCTCACTATTAAAATGATAAATGCAGAGCTCGCAGCCGCATCCAGCTTCAAGTTAATTGACGTTTTAATCAGCTACAGATTAAAATGAGACCACGGGAAGTGGGAACATTCATGCCTCGAGTTGTCCAACACCTAAATCATGTCGCAATACAATAATAAAGTAGCGGGCAATGTATAACAAAAAGTTCATCTTTAAATAATATAACTCATAATCAATAGTTACTCTATAATATAACGTAATATCTATGCCTAAGCAAAATAATTATCTAAATGTTATGTAATAATGTATAAAGAAAAAATATTATTTTTGGTTAATCGCTGTGATCACCACCACCTAGGTGGCAGCAGACATCGAGCGATGCCCACAAATATAAATACTGCGTAAATAATACACTGACAAATATAACGTGTCTATGAAACAACCAAATTTTTAAATTGCACTAATACTTTAACTCATAATACGTAGTGGCGAAATAGTTTCAGCCCACTGAACATTATAGTCATTTTTAACAATCAACAATACTTACATCTGAAATAAACGATGTCGAAACATGTCAAGTGAATAAGGCAAACTCAACAGTGTCGTAAAATACAGACAAAATTCAAATCTTGCAATGAATATCATATATCGAAAAACATACTGCTTTTATAACAAATAGCATATAAAAATATTATTATGTCGATGATAACCGACTCTAGTACGAGTTTCATTATGCTTAATGATATCGATGAAACAAGCACTAGCCGCGCGGAGGAATCCCTGACTAGACATAAGAATACATAAACGATGTCTGCTGCTAAGCTACATACGAAATAATACTAGAAAAGAAAAATACATAGTAAAGCTAACAATTGGTAAGTCCATCGTTTAAGTACATGAAGAATGCTCTAATGAAAGCTAGTCAATATATTATTATATCTATAAACAATAAATGCAAGGCGCTGGTCCCGCGGCGCGAGGCTCTGAGCCGCGCTCCGCCGCCCTTTGAGCTATGCAAACTAATAACGCTATGATAGTTAATATTGCAAATTAATTTCACTACACGAGGAGACTATCCTCGCTAGATTACCCACTAAGTATACTTGAAGGTTAATGTATCTAGCTCTATCCTAAATCAGTAAAAATACCTACTATGGGCGAGTGCCCACGCTACATGGAACGGTCCAACTAGCCTAAGGTCACTGAGACGCTAGGAAAGGTCAACGACTAAGTCACCGCGCGGTCGTACGCGACCCGCGGGAAGCTGCCAATATCACATCCGATAACGTAAACAATAAATACGTAACACTTAATAAAATCTTTTTTATTTTTTTTGTAAATTTTGTCTTATCAATAGATTCGCTGGTCGGCGCCCGTGAGCAAAGTTTTGAGCAACAAGGACGAGAACTGATCCGTTACATTAGTTTAATTTTACGAGAAAATTGGTGTTTGTAAGTTCTTGGTTCGGTATAGAAGTGCGCGTAACATCAGCAGGGCGCGACCAGCTCATGGACAAGAAATGGACGCGAGTGGCGACGCCACAGGACGGCAGACAACACAACGGTGGCGCGGACGGACGGTAACCGTCGAGTGTCATCACATTATATGTCTTTCAATGAAGTTTACAACACTCATCAACAAATCCCGGATAAATTCAACCTCTAAGCAACATTACTCGTTCGCAGCGGTCCGCAGTCTCGAGTGACTACTAAATCCGGTGCAGTCCGTTCCGCGCCACAACAGTCTAAACGTCACTAACAAAAAAATACTGAAACACTACGAGTACAACTAGAACAAGATGGACGAAAGTATTCGGCAGAGGGCCACAACAACACAACAAACGTATCCGCTACAGAACAGATTACATAGTCTTTTTGCGCACACAATGGATGGACGTCGACGAATATCTTTTTTTCTTTTTAGAAATTTTTATTTGGACGTACTAAACATTCGTATCGAGTAGAGGATTCTATGAATATAATAAGATTCGAACGATAAATATAATGTATATCATAAAAAATAACGTCGCACTGTTTCATCGAAACCTCCGTTCAACTCCCACACGTATAAGAAAATGTGCCTCCGACGGCGCGGGCCACGCACTGGGCAGGGAACCTACCGCGGGTACCTCACGAGGCTATCACGCCTGCTGCCTAGTGCGGCGTCCGCCCGCCGTGTCATCTGTGATATCGTAACAACGGTGATAAATTTATATACGTAATAAAATACACTGATCCTATTACAAAAATACTCGATAAACATCAATTTGACGACGTGCAATAGATAGAAGATAATTTGAGGAAATTCGATATCAAATCTGGATCGGTGGTGCGCGGGTGAAGTAGGCGACGCTCGCGACACACAGTGCTACACACAGGCCGGCGCGGCCTGCCTCGCGGTAAAAATCAGTCAACTTTAACATTACAACACCAACCGTTCACCGGCGGGGGGCCGCGACAATGGGCTAAGTTTTTATTCAATTAATTCTATGTTTTCGTTCCTCTATGCTAACGGGTCGAGCGTCGCGCGCACGGCTGCACAGTTTGACGGTTCACAGAGCTACGGAGGCCGCGCGGGCGCTCCGCTCGACCGCGCGTCGCCGAGGCCCCCCGGCCGCACACCCGTACGTTTAATTAGATTAAAATTTTATAAAACGTATAAAGAATTTCGTCCCCGGGGGACTCACAGTTATAAAAATTGTCGCGAGTTCGGCTCGGCCGCGTCCGCGCACACGTGCGACCGCTCGCTCGTCTCGCCCGACACTAACACTATAAATTCGTGACGCCATCGATCGCGTCGGCCGCGCGCACTGCCGCGGCACGCGCGAGGCGAGAGAGTCCAGAGTGTCCCGTCCCGCTCGGCCTAGCTGCGCAGATGCGCGTGCGAGGGAGAGGGCGCGAGCAGCGCGCGCAGGGCGGCGGCAGCAGCCTTGAGCGCGGACACCAGCCGCTAGAAGTCTCTCCCGCGCGCGCGCGCCGGCCCGCCCGCCTTCGGCACGCGCCGCGTGCGCATCTCGCGGTCCACCTGCGGGGGGGGGGGGGGGCGTTAGTGAAGGAGATAACGTGTAACATGGTAAAACAACATGCCTTTTCTTTCAGCCAGTGGCAAGACACATCACATAGCCGTTGTCTACCAACGCCTTCTGTGCATTAAACAAAAATAATTACTGGGATGCAACTTTTAATTTTGCTGCGAAAAGTCACTGTTTACGTTAGCGCGCAATGAAACGACCGCAAAAAAAAAATAACTCCGTAACCAGAAAGTTCCCATGTATGGTCTACAGTACGAAAACAAGTGATTCCGGCTTCGTTCAGCATCTTTTTACATCGTGTATGTCTTCTAAACGGTGACATTACCTCCAGCTCCTCCAGCCGCTGTGTGAGCGCCAGTTTCTGCTGCACAGCCAGCCGCAGCAGCTGGTTGAGGGTCTTCTTCTCTTCCTCCGCGCCGGCGAGCGCCTGGGTCAGCTCGTCCACTTGCGTGACGTACTCCTCGCAACGAGCCGCGAACATCGCGCGAAGACCTACACACAACACGAACTATTAATTGATGGACTTGCATTTATCGCGAGTGAAATCTGTTTATGTAATGTGTAATGTACAAACGATGTGTGTGATTTAACGAAAAATGGTTTTACACGCAAATGTGTTATTCCGCTGATCTGCCTTATCGTGCAAATTCGCATAATTGGTCTGTTATGATATTACAAATAATGATATGTACACATTTTACGTGTACAAAAATTTGATTTAAAAAAATGGGCAACAACTTCTTTTTATACCAAAAAAAAGAAATTATCAATGAAAATGCAACAAAACTATCAAAAGAAGTGCATACCTCGACATTTCACAGAAGCAAGAAAAAAGTTACAAATAATTCACCAATATAGCCAATATCATGAACAATACTCACTGGAGAAAGTAGCAGCGTCTTCCTTCAACAATCTTAACTCGTTCCTCAGCTTCAGCATGGTCTCAGTAACGATGATCTTCTCAGTCTCGTATTTAGACTTGAGGTTAGCCAGAGCGACCTCTGCCGTGTTCTTGTTGGACTTGAGGACGGTACGTAGGGTCGCGATCTGTTCGCGCTTCGTAGATAGCAGGGACTTTAGCTTGATCACCTGTTCTTGAAGTTCTACTACCTCGGCACCGCGTTCTTCGGAATCCATTACTGTAAGTTAAAAAAAAAGTGAGTTTTGCATTTGGAATGCATTTTTGGAACGTTCGGTTACCTCTTTTCAAATTGTTAATCTAAAAAAAACCGACTTCTTTAAAAAAAAACACTACAAAGTCAAAAATAACTTCAATTTCGGAATTCGGTGTCTTAGGATCTGAATTTAAGGTTTTTTTGCTACCGACTTCTGAAATAAGTTATTTTTGACTTTGTAGTGTTTTTTTTAAGGAAGTCGGTTTTTATTTTTTTGTAAAAAGTTTTTATTTTTAACTTTTTAGCTATGGTAGATACCCCGCACTAATGTAATCGCGTTATTCGTTCATTTGTCGCGCCAATACTTAATGCAAATATAAAACTTATATGGTTTTCACATGGATCCTACTGTCCAAATGACACCAAATTAAAATGGGACCATTCAGGAAGCACCAGCATTCAAATAAAAAAAAACATCGAAATCGGTTCACCCAGTAACAAGTTATGAGCTAATAAACATTTTAAAAAAATATACAGACGAATGGATAACCTCCTCCTTTTTTGAAGTCGGTTAAAAATAAGTCAGACCGGAAGACATTTGATAAAATAATAATGAGTAAGTTTTGAGATTGGAAGATGTTGTTGATTAGTACGGTGGTAGTTACGTAGAAAGTTCTTTTTTAAGTCCAAATAAGGCAGACCACACATGTCAGGTACCTGATTCAATTCTCCAATTACGTTTCAGATCGGATGCGCCCCGCACAGAGACGGTTGATTGCGTTCGGTTACGCTTCCCAGTCGCGCGTAAGAGCCCATCATGCCGTGTGAATGTCAAATTTCCACTATTTTTATCTTGTCACAAGAAAATAAGTAAGCCTTTTTATTAGTCGAGCCAGATCAAACTCTTGTAGTGCTACGATTCCTACTAGTGAGGCTAGTGCGACGATAGACCTAGTTAGCTCCGACAATGCTCCTGGTGGAAACTGGGTGGAAGTACCTGGACGCAAAAGACGTCGCAGTCCAGATGAACTACTCACTGGTCAAAAACGAACAAAATTAAACAGCTACTGGCTTAGTGCTCCTGTTACTACTTACAACCGATTCTCCAGCCTTCAGGTCACTAATGATCCTCCTGAAACTGCTCAAAAGCCCATCAGACCACCTCCGTTGTTCATAGACAAAGTCAGCAACATTCAGCCACTCTATGAATTGTTGAATGTCACAGCCGCTGATAAGTATGAAATCAAGATCCTCCGTGGAGAACAAGTAAAAATCCAGCCAAAAACGTCAGAAGCTTATACTAAAATCTACAAGGAACTTCAAAAACGAGAAACTGAATTCTATACCTACAAACCCAAAGCGGAAAGGAGCTTTCGAGTAGTCCATAAAAATATCTACCCGTCTACTGACACCAACGATATAAAAGGAGCTATTGAAGAACTAGACCACAATGCTACAAACGTCTGGAATATAAAGGACAGGAAAACCAAAACACCTCTTCCACTCCACTACATAGATCTCAAGCCTAATCCAAATAATAAAAACATTTATAACACTAAGCACCTTCTCCATTGCTGTGTTATATTTGAACCACTAAGACCTAAAAGAGAGATCCCGCAATGCTCTAACTGCCAGAGATATGGACTCACGCGCAGGTTCTGTCACCGTCAGCCCAGTAGTGTTAAGTGCGCTGGACCACACGCTACTAGTGAATGCGCGAGGAAAGAGCGATCTGATAATGTGGGGTGCATCCTTTGTGAAGGAAACCACCCCGCAAATTACAAGGGATGTTCGGTATATAAGGAATTGCAAAAAGTTAAGTACCCCCCACTGAGACCAAAAACCCAACTCAACAAAGACACGCAAGGAAAAACAGACTTCTGTGCTATTAAAGGTATCTCGAAAAACTACTTTCAATGCCAGAGCAGTTATAACCTATCTTCGGACCATTCACCGGTATTAGTTACATTATTAAGTCGCTTCAAAGAAACTCCAGAAACTTGTGTGCTTCACACAAAAAAGACAGATTGGGAGCTCTTTAGATCAATGGTCGATCAAGCTTTGTCGCCTTCAGTCAGTCTAAAAACAGAAGATGATATAGTTGCAGCGATTGAATTTTTTAATAACTCGGTTCAAAATGCTGCTTGCGAATCTACTCCTGCTAACAAGTCAAGTAAGAACAAGACATCTATATCCCATACAATACTGGATAAAATAATTGAAAAACGAAGACTGAGAAAACAATGCCAACAATTTAGATGCCCTGATGATAAAAGAAAACTGAACCACGCTGTTAAGAAACTCTTCTGGACAGTAATATTAATAATAGTGTGCAGGCGTCCCTGTGCAACCCTGATGCTACAGCTGCTACAGAATACTCTCTGTGGAAAGCTACAAAAAAGTTAAAGCGGCCTAAAACAGTCCCCCACTTCGGCAAGCCAACGGTTCTGGGCTCGAAGTAATGAAGAAAAATGTTTAACATTCGCTGAACACTTAAAAGGCGGCTCACTCCCACGAAGGGTCCCCAGAGCACAAAGAAGTTCTGAGAGAGGTCCTCCTGGATTGTGATCCATCTAAGAGCCCCGTGAAACAAAAACTAATCAGAAATTTGAAAATAGAAAGAAATCACTTAATACCCGACCATCAATTTGGGTTTCGACAGGGCATGGCACAATAGATCAAGTCCACAGGCTCGTGAGTAAAATTTACAACACATTCGAAGATAAGGAATATTGTGCTGCTGCATTCCTTGACATCTCTCAAGCGTTTGATAGAGTTTGGCATGAAGGTATATCTATGTATATGCCCTCTATAAAATAAAAAACAGCTTCCCAAATAACATCTTCCTTATCTTGATGTCGTATCTGAGAGATGGGTGTTTCTTTGTGCAGAGTGCCGAAGCTTCATTAAAACTATGCCCCATTACTGCTGGGGTGCCTCAGGGCAGTGTACTAGGACCCACTTTATATCTGATTCATACTGCTGACCTCCCAATATCCAATTTAGCGACTACAGGGACCTTTGCAGATGATACAGCTGTACTGGTGTCCCATACTGATCATAAAGTAGTATCAGCTATGCTACAGTCTTATTTGGACGATATAGCCCTCTGGCTCAAAAAGTGGAGGATAAAAGCCAACGAGACAAAATCGGTAAATGTCACATTCACTCAGAGGAAGGCTACCTACCCACCAGTACAGTTCAATAGAGTTCAATTGCCTCAAGCTGAACATGTCAAATACCTTGGTGTATACCTCGACAGAGGTCTTACATGGAAAAAACACAACTTCACGAAACGGAAGCAACTTGGACTGACACTAAGAAAGTTATACTGGATAGTAGGTCGAAAATCTCAATTATATCTGGAAAATAAAACCCTCTTATACAAAGCTATAATCAAGCCTATATGGACCTATGGCATCCAGCTATGGGGAACAGCTTCACAATCTAATATAGAGATCATACAGCGATTCCAGAACAAGCTCCTAAGAACAATTAAAAACGCCCCATGGTTCGTACCCAATGAAGCTCTACACCATGATTTGAAAATTCCGACAGTCAAAGAGGAAATAAAAAGCTATATCAAGTCATACAAAGAAAGAATAACTCGCCACCCAAATACCCTGGCAAACCACCTAATGGATAAAGAAGGCATACGCAGGCTAAAACACAAAATTCCACAGGATTTCATCGGACAATCATAGCTACATGCGAAATGAGAACTAGGATGTGTGTCACAGGACGCATACCAAGCAAGACATCTAAGACGTCATACAGATTACTGAATGTCCTAATAGAAAGTGACAGATTGTAAGAAAAGTAGTTAAAAAAATAAAAGCGGTTTCGTTCTTGAAAGTAAGCGTGTGCTGCTTGCTAGCTGATTCAGCTTATGAAATTGACACCTTCGGGTAAGAATGAAGCCCTGATTCCATAACCGTGTCAGAAAACCAGACATGTGCCGCCTGAATGATAGACAGTAAGATAACTAAGTGAAAACTAGAAGAGATTACTTAAATTCTTCACCATTTATGGGCAATTAGAAAATTATTAATTCATAAATGGTAAAAACCTGATGGATCGTTTAGTTAGTAATATGCTGGCACAATTATATTGGGTCGTTAGCCCACATTACATGGCGATCCGCATTATGATTTAGATTTAATACGAGGCGGCTAGAGAACACAAAAGACACGGAGGTTTGGAAGGAAAAAGAAAGGCTTTTGTCCAGCAGTGGGCAATAACACAGGTTTATTCACTAACTACCAACATAATAAAGCCAAAAAAACCTTTCGGACCATCCTGTTCCTGCATCCATCATATGATATACTGCAGCATCATCACACACGTCACCAGGCTGGTTCTCAAAGACGTCTTAATACCCGACGTTAGGGTCGAATCGCTTCTTTGGCAAGGTATGTTCTTACAATACACACTCCCTCCATTTAACACAGTATTTCTCCAGACCGAATGCAAGTTTATTGAATTTCCAATGCTGCTATTATTATTAGATATAATTACGTTTCCGGGTTTGTGAAAAGGAAGGGCGGTATTCGGAAATGGTATCATAGGATTCTGATAAGTCGTATTATTAATACAATTATCAAAAGAATCTTGTATTTTCGCATTGGAGTCGTTAGTTTGCGAAAGTTTTGATATATTTTCGAAGTAATTCGTTATTTCTTTGACACTTCTTTGTTGTGGTTTATCTTGCTTGGCATTGTCGATGCCTAAGGATTGTAGATGACATATCAAATTTTGTAGCTTTCGCTTCGTGTCGGCTATCTTTAACTTGCAGTTGTTTTGGTCTTTTAGTTTCTTTATAGGAGTGTAGTAGGGGATCCGGGATTTGGAGTAGTGGTCGGGTTGGACACCTAGGTTATGGGAGAAAATTGAGGCTACATTATATGGGTATAAAGAAGGAGGAAAGGTTTAAATGGTTTGGAATGAAGGTTTCTGTTTTTTCGCAGGTTTGAAGATGACTGTGTTGCCATTTAAAACTACTTGCGGCAACAAACATAATGTTGCATTTAGGTTTGACGTGGAGCTATCACAGGCAATTTGGATTTATTTGCAAATTGATGCTGTTATTTCAAACAAGTTTAGTATTTTTTTTATATTACAGTGGAGACACTGGGTTTCACTATCTAAATTTAACGGTATCGTCAACCTTGATGCTTTACCTTCCTATATTATGGTTAAATGTCAATATCACGTTATGAAACAACAAGGTCTATTTGCTTATGTGACAGATAGATAAGATAATTTAGACCTTAGTGAAGTTTCAATTTACTGGGACGTTTTGTCAAAAGTGGTGATTAAATTGCGAGGTTGACTAAGCCGAAATTTGATAGCAACATTTTTGTCAGTAGCTGTGAAGGTCCACGTACCAGGTTGGTGCCTGTTGCGCGAGTCGAGCGCGGTGTCGAGCGCTCTCCTCAGGTGCGTGAGCTGGTCTAACAAAGTGTCGGCCGTGCGCGCCACGCCGCCCGCCGCGCGCAGTCCCTCCAGCTCGCCCGCCGCCAGCGCCAGGGCTTCGGCTTCCGCGCCACGTCCTTCGGCGCCGGATACTGTGGGAACAGGGTACGTATGAAATAAAAACATTTATGGAAGTTTCACTAAGGATAGGTGCTTTTTGATCATGAAAGAAGACGTCTGCCACTGCTTAAACGTCCACCGCTCTTTAGGCTTGAGTTGGCAAGAAGTGACGCAACACTCTTACTTCTCTTTTCTTCAGATAAGTAAGCCAATTCCCGCACTATTTGACACAAATGTGGATAAATTTGAGGTATTTTTGGCAAATAGAAGCTGAGAATAATCGCACTGTTTAACACTAAGACTTGAAAATTGAACAGTATTTTTTTCGACGTTTAACACCGATAGTTGGAAATCTAGCGCGCAATAAAATCCTGCAATTATATTTTTATGTCTGTTTCGTACTAGACGTAAAAATATTGCGGCAGGATTTGTGCAGTTGGATTCACAACCTGAAAGATTCTCCAAAATCGTTTGCTCTACAAAGCAGAAAATTCAATTAATATTGGTGAATTTTCAAGTTTGGTCACTATTAGCGCTACGATTGTGTAACACTTACGTTATTATTTTCTTTTAAATCAGTGTAGTCAATAGAAAGTAATGATACCAAGAAAATGATATAAAAAAAAAAAAACTAAAAAAATCACGCTTCCATAACAAGCCAAACTAAAAAGTAGAAAATAATGATTAAAAGCGTGGGGTGCTTTTTGAGGTTTTTTTTTTTAAATTGATATAAAAAAAAAATAATAATAATAATATCTTAGGACAACCAACACAACGTTATCTGATCCCAAACTAGGCAGAGCCTGTACTATGGTAACCAGACAACTGATAAACATACTTATATATTTCTAAATACATACATATTATAGATAAATTACACCCAGACACAGAACAAATGATTGTGCTCATCACACAAAGATTTGTCCTGGGTGGGAATCGAACCCACGACCTCAGTCTTAGCAGTCAGGGTCACTAACCACTAGACTAACAGGCCAGTCTATCAGATATCAAATATATAGTTAACCAATGGTTTTTTATTTTTTTATTATTATTTATTTCATATTTTTAGGGTGTTTCGAATTTTGTGTGTATAAATAGAATACCGCTTACCGTCGTTCTGCCCCGCGTGCTCCAGCAGTACCCGCTCGGGCTGCGTGCCGTTGACGGCACACACGTGATGGTAGATCTGCGCCAGCGTCTCCGCCGCCGACTGCAGCGCCGGCCCCGCCGTCGACAGCGCGCGACCCGCGCCTGCGGACGGGAATAAGGATTGTGTTAGCACAGGATAGATAGGCAATATTGTGGTTGGAGAATAAATTGTGACCCAGATTATTCGTGATTTACATGCTGAATACATTTCTTGTTGTTTTTTTATGCATAACTCACACTGTTTTCCATGGTTATGGGCAGAAACTACAGACTTTATTCTTCATAAGTCATAATAGTATTTTTTTTTAAGTGCTTTTTCTTTTCTCTGCCTTTTCTTTTAACGGCATTCCACAATTCGACAACATGTTTGTGTAAGTGAAAATCATAAATGAATTCTCTGACAAAGAAAAAACAGTCTAAAAGCAGGAAATTTTGTACAAGAGATTTGATGTAAAAAAAGGTGGGTCCCGTTTTTCTTAACTCGAGATGAAGTTTGTATGGAAGTTAAATATTTTACCGATACGACGAATCCATCGAGCACGGCATATCTATCTTATAGAAGATTAGTCGCTTACCTCCAGCCAACGTCCTCAACAGGTCGGCGTCGGCGTCCAGCGCGGCACAGCGCACCTCGGCCTCGGCCACCCTGTCGGCCAGCTGCGCCAGCGCGGCCCGCTGCAGCGCCGCCGTGCCGTCAGTGGGCAGCGAGCCCGACGCCACCTCGGCCAGTAGCGCGGCCAGGCCGGACAGCTCTCCGCCAGACACGCGCCACCACGTCAGCCATTTAGCAGCGCGCGCCGATACTCCGCCTGATTCTACCTTCTCGTCGTCCTGAAAACATTTGTTTTTTCAAGAATCGTAAAAAAAATCAAAAAAATATTTGTTAAGAATTAAGGTTAAGCCACGAGCCATTGAGCTCAACTTCCCCGTTCGACGCTGTGCTGCGACAAGGCTCGGTCGATCTCAACACAGCTAGTAAGCAAAGGATAAAAAGGACGAGTGCAGTGTAGCGTGCATGATAACCGACTGTAAGTCCAAATAAACCGTGAGTGAATTGGTTTGGAACCAATGTTAGTGTAACATAATTTCTAGCGTACAGTGTTTCTATTTCCACTTAAATTTTTAGCTTCCGTCAAGTTAAGCTTCTTTAGCTTCCTGTAATATTAAAGATGATTAAACAACAGTACTACTGACCAAGGGCGCGCAGTCGGAATGCAGGGCGTGTAGTGCAGTAACTCGTGAGGCAGCGCGCGTGAGTCCGGCGCGCAGTAGAGCGGCCGCCGCGCTCTCGCTCTCTGCCGTCACCTGTGCGCTGCGCATGGAGGCTTGAAGTTGACCCTACGAAGCACCAGAAAATACAAATTATTTCCTAAATTTCTGCAACACTTCAAAATAAAGGGACGACGAGCACTGGCTAGGCTCAAGAAATTATGCTGATAACAATATGGTTTGTTAAAACCTACTATTGACAAAGTTAAAAATGGTTTCGGAACGGTAATTTGTCTTTAACATCTAAAAAAATCTTGTAATCCTTCTTGTATGTGCAAAAGTAACAATCGTTAGCTACGGAAATTTAAGTGACATTTTAGTTTTTAGAAATTCAGAGCCACACAGTAGCGTAGCCGAACAGTTGCAATTTCTGACAGTCCAACATCGAATTTGTCAGTCATCATGACAATTTTACAGTATTCCATTCAAATGTATTAACTAGCCGACAGACGCTGTCGTGTCAAATTTCAATATAGTCTTAAGTTCAAAGGAAAATGGCCCTTCAGTTTTTCCCCAATTTTAGACTATCCGGGCATTTTTTTCAAATTTAACCGTCCATAAAACCTTAATTCGGACTATTATTACGAACATTTTAAAACAAATTAGCTAAATCTGTCCAGCCGTTCTCAAGTGTTGCGATCAAAGACTATATAACCACTTGACTGCGCATACAGTGCCCCGACGCTCGAAAACTACATATTAGTATTTTGTCGCCTATGCATAGGCTGCGGTTCAAGTAGCCATTTTAGTTGTGACCAATTGTTAGACCTCTGTGCACGCTAAATTATTGCAAATAATATAACTAAATCTGCAATTATAACGCATCAAAATACCTTCATGCGCGGTGAAGTGGTGTGAGAAACATTCCAAGACTTCTAGTTACAAAAATGATCGCATAACTTTTCATCAGTAAATAAACAGTACGAAAAATTATTGTGATTTAATCAGATTATGATCCACCGTAGGGGTCTATTTAAAATGGTGGCTGGGTAAACCAGCACACTGTGTGAGTCCCGCGTTGATGTCTTTTGGAAAAGTCTCGTTCTTTCATTAGACAATTCTAATGCATCTATCCCTTACTTTCACTTTGTATTTTTATCGTAAAAATTAGTGCTGTTTCCTTTAATAGCTGAAAGTCTTTATCGAAAATTTAAATTAAAATGAATGAAAATTTTATTCAATTGAAATACTGTGGCTTCTTTAGCTTCGTCTTGACAATCCGTTTGTAAACTGGCGCCAAAACTACCGTGACCATAGTACCTTCTGCCTTGGGGATGATATTCGACACCGCTTCTGATTGCTATTTCGTCGAATATGATAGTGGCGAAAGTTTTGTTCTTGGATTCTCTAGTTTTCATTTTATTAGTGATTGATTTTGATTAAATATGATTTCTTTGACTTTAATTGAGTATTTATCACAATTTTAAAATCCATTTTATCGATATCGACTATTTTCCCTTAATGAAGTAGAGCAGCCCTACGATGGGCATACCTACGCAACTTGACCTTGAATTGACCAATTGCAGGCGCACGTTCTTCCTCGTCCCCCGGCCCGCAGTGGTGAGTCGTGTGCTAAGCAGAAATCGGCCTATACGCTCTCTAGTGGTTTTATTCTCTTTGGTTGCGATTAACAAGGAACACCATTTATTTTTTGTTAATGTCATTATTTCAGCCGAAAGATCATGAGACTGCTGGACAAGTGTGGCGATTATGGCACCCCCCCTGGGTTGCCATAATCGCCACACTTTTTAAAGGCCATAATTGCCACGTTTGGTAATCACAGTAAAATGCATAGAGAACGCTGCTGCACATTCTCTAGTAAAAGTCCCTTAGTTGCCTTTTATGACACCCACGGAAAGAAGTTCTTTAAGTCCGGCAACGGAACACTACCAGTAAAACCTGTGTTAACTCGGCGCTGCATAAAAGATGAAACCCTCTGTTTCATGACACATTTTGATTCAAAACTCCGACATCTAAATTGCTATATTACATCCAGTCTACCTACAGTTATCTCGAGTTATCTAATTAGCATCAATTCCCAAATCTCATGAAACATTCCAGGTAATAACGCTGAAGTTCACGAATGAGGTCAGTTTCGTTAAACGAGACTAAAATATGCATACAGAGCGGAGTGAAGTTACCTTGAATATTTGAACAGCGAAACAACGGGCTGGTCGTAATTTGAAATTGAATATGTGATTAGTATTTTAGCTGTGTAGTTAGGCAATGAAGTAAACTAAGAGAGACTGAGTTCGTTGAAATTATGAACGAACGCTCTTAAAGCAGAATTCGTTTTTATTGAAATACTAGTTTTTGCCAGCTACTTCGCCCGCGTATTGTGAATATAAACCTTGATCTTGAATCACTCTGTATACTGATGTAAATCGCATTCAAATCCGTTGCGGAGTTTAAAAATCTAAGCATACAGACGCGGAAAGCGACTATGATTTATACTATGTAGAGATTTCACGTCTGCTATAAAGGTTTGCAGTCCAACTTTTAAGCAAGCAAGTTGTAAGCACTTAAAACTCTTAGCAAGATAACGTGCTGGGAATTTTTACACGTTGCAATTTAGATGCGGACGTAAACAAACTCGCGCGCAATTTATGATTTCAGTATACTAATTTAATCAGTTTGATTCGCGACTTCACCGCGTGATGATCTCAAGTCTAAGTTCCCATGGAATCACTGGTCTACTAGGTTCTAGCAGTAAACTAATCATAACCAAAACAAATAACTCATTTAAAACAAATAACGTATATCATCATCATCATCATTTCAGCCGAAAAACGTCCACTGCTGGACATAGGCCTCCCCAATTTAGGGGGGTTAGTAACGTGGATTTGTCACTCGAAACTTTTAACACTAAAACATCTCTCTTCATACTACAAACTTCTCTCTTCTCATACGATGGTTACAATACAAAATCATGGGAAACAATGACTTACATTTTCGTTATGCGCCTGTTCAAGTTGCTTCTCAAGTCGGGATATTTCGTGCAGATGTACTTCGGAGAACAAGTCGGCGTGGTGGTCACCCATGGCGTTGGCGAGCTCGGCTGATGATGAGCCGCCTGGCTCTCCGTCGTCTTCTGCACCGTCGTCTGGCATACCTGACGAGAAAAACATGGATTTGGGGATTTTTTCTGAGAAATTCAACGGTGGTTTAAGATAAGTTGACATGAAAAGCTAAGCTGACGATGAACCGCCTGTTTCAGCGTCGTCTTCTGCACCATCTTCTGGCATGCCTGACGTATATTTTAAATGGTTGATGGTAAATTATGGGGAAAAACCTTGCGTGGTTCCCGTTTTTCTTTAGTAATTCTTTGGTGGTTTAAGATAAGATGACATGAAAAGCGTCACTCACATAACACATTATGAACTACATATTATATGGTAGTAGGTACGGTATTCAACTGTGCTGCTGTAGTAGCTTAAATTTGTATGGGAGTACTCTATGCAAATGCAGACTCCATAGTGCTTGAAGATTTATAAAAGACGCAATATCTATCGAAATTTATACAAATTTACCTTTTTGATTAGCGTCTGCCATCAGGTTTGTATTTCATATATTTCCAAAGTAAATAAGCTAATGGAGCGCTGTACTATATTGTTTTTAATTAATACTAACACTTTTGTATTTTTACGTAGTTATTATGTTGATGCTATTCAGAAGAGGGTAGTTGTGAAACTTTACAAACACGAACTGTCATCAAAATATTTATATTCCAAATTCAAATTCGACAATGATAAAAGAATATTGATGCCCAACAATAAAAGTCGTGACGACGCGACGGAACTTTTTAAATATTTCTTCTGTATTTTTAATATTCCAATTTGAATCGCTTGTATATTTGGAATGAAAATAATAAGTAATACTTATTGGGATAAAATGTCGGATTGTATAAAACTGAAATTAATCGAAATAAATGTATGTAAGAAGCGACAACAAGCCAATGACGGGTGAGTTCAAAGCGATTACTGCAAAACAACCCTAAATAGAAAGAAATTGTGTCCTTTCACAGAAATGTAGATTTTAATCGTGATAGCGCAGGTAACTCTGCCTCTTGCACGAGTTTGTGTGTTCAAATCAGTACCGAGAGCTTTTCAATTCAC
This sequence comes from Aporophyla nigra, assembly GCA_947507805.1. Classification (NCBI taxonomy): domain Eukaryota; kingdom Metazoa; phylum Arthropoda; class Insecta; order Lepidoptera; family Noctuidae; genus Aporophyla; species Aporophyla nigra. The sequence goes on from OX382306.1 coordinate 7,071,029, forward strand.
TTACATGGGTAAAGGAAAACATCGTGAATAAACTTGGATCTTATTTTTATTGGCATTTGAGTCGGAAATCGCCAACCGGCCTTAAAGTAGCGTGGTGATTAATATTCTTGCTATAACTGTATGTGATGCCCTGCGCTACGCTGGGACAGTACAGGCTGGTCTTATTACTATTATTTAATGAACTTACCTCGTATACTATACGCCAAGTTAGTGATATTGTAGGCGGCTTCCCTGCTAAGGTGAGCGTCAAGCTCCTTCTTAGCAGCGAATTTAGCTTCTCTTTCGGCTTGCAGCGCTTCAAGCGCTTCCGCCAGCTGCCGCTCAGCGATACGGCGCAGCGCTGCGGTCTCGTCAGCCATGGCGCGCGCATTCTCAGCCTCTTCGCGTAGTTGTCTGACTTCATGTTTTAGACCTTCGAATTCGACCTGCAAGAAGAATAACCGTTAGCTTTCTTACTACGGAGATTTTTTACAATCTTCCAGTATTTTATAGAGATGCAGCTCATATTCAATTCTCAGTTTTAAAGTGAGAAACGGATAAAACCTATGCGGGTCTTTTTTTAGCTATTTTTATCGTAGAAAAACATGATTAAAAAAAACCGTTTTAGGGAAATTTGCGAAATAACTCTAAAACACTCGTATTTATGGGCAGTCGTGGAAAAATTCTATCACTGAGAACCCATACACTATCATTCTGCAGTTTTTTCGGGGTTAGTCCCAGGACAAAAGACATCACACATATTTACAGGAGACTTCGGCAAAGTAGCATACCATTCAAACCCATTTGAATTCATTGCTCCAATAAGCAATATTGCACCCTTAACTACTAAATTCTCAAACAGTTTGGAAAATTCAATAGTCCATAAGTTCCAGATTCGATTGCATGGAGATATATGAGCCAATCAATTAGGCGTCAGGTTTCGCGAACAGCGGTGGGCACGGCTCCAAAGTTGCGCGTAAAATATCAATAGAGTAGGTACTGAACAGTATCTATGGGTGATTGTGACGCGAGGGACAATATTGGGTAATAAACTGTGATTGAATTTTGTATGGAATACTAATCTGGCGCTTGTAAGTTACTTTTATGTTATAGGCTACTGTATAGCCTGATTAGAATAAGTAAATGAAAGCAGCATTTTTTTATTTTGTTTTGTTTCCTTTTGGTAGTAGCATGAGCTGTTCGAGTGGTAATTCTGCTTTGGTACCAACAGTTCTGCGTATCGTTCCTCATATAACATTATGCAATGTCTTCCTAGTAACATCTGAAGACCAATTCTCATAATTAAAATCTCTCGCTCCTCATCTATCTAGTCGCATTGTCACTTCGGCGACAAACAAATGTCAAAAACTTGTAAAAAAAGTTGCGGATAATTGAGATATTTAAGACAGATTGAGACAGATCAGACTGTGAACATCCTCAAAATTATGAGAATTTTCCCTATGATCTTAGAGAAACATTGATTGTACGAACGAAGTTCCCTAACGCGGCTGGAGGTTGGAGTTCATTGGTAAATAAAGTCACGTAAGGAAAAATCGTTTTGCCCCCTAAATGCGACTTTCTGTTCTTCTCTCTTTCTATTAAACACGAGTGTGTGTGCGTGAGTATCGCGTAAGAATCTACGTTCCGGACAAAGGTTCCCAACCGCACAAGTTTTTGTTTTATTAACTAGTTTGGTTCCTCTCCTCACACCGTGTAACTACCTGTGTTTACAAATAAAAATTTCTTATTCGTTCTCTCTTGCCCTCCAATCACGCCTTGAAATAATGGATGAGACCTAAGATAGAACTAGCAATTCCTAAACTGTCTCTGAAAAAAAAAAAACACTTATCTCCGAGCCACCATCGCAGTCGGGTAACTAATAAAGCTGGTTTACTAACCTGTGACGATCTAAGCGCGGAGACTTGCTTCTGTAGCGATATATTCTCGTCCTCCAAGTCCCCTATATCGACCAGCAGCCTCTGTTCCCTCTGCCGTGCCTCCCGGAGCTCTGCCCTCAGAGCCACGCGCTCTGACTCACGGGACTGCTTGTCGTGGCCGAGCTCGGAACTTTCCGCCAGCAAGCGATCTCTTTCGCTTACTACGCGATCTAGTTCGTGACGTAACTGTAAAAAAAATACAAACAATTGAAGTATAATAATATTCATTTTTCGAAAGACATATGTAGTATTTCGCCAGTTATGTTTAGAGGCTCCTTCAAACAGGAGCGACGCGACAGTGCGACGTGAATCTTGCAGAACAATTTTTATGAAAACTTTACGGAAACTTTGAACTTTGTTCTACAAAAGTCGCGTCGCTTCTGTTTACAGAAGTATTAAGGTTCGTGTATTAGACTGTTTCCATTTATCGGACATAAATTCGACCCAGTAATCGAACAAATGAGGAAATTTACGCTCAGAACTCGCACTTGCGAGTACTAGCCCGACGCGGCAGGCAAAAAACAATATTTTATAGATGACATTAAAAGTAGAGTAGGTGTATAAAAACCTAGTGGAATGAAATACGACAAGTGCATTGTAGAATATAAAAACATGAACAAGTCATAAATCTAGCTTGTATACAATTTTAACATTATAAAGGTGTTCGGAACGTGATAAAACTTTATTAATGGAAACGAAATGCGTATTGTTTGCCATTTATCGTCACGGAGTTTTCATTTATGTCGTAATAAACATAGAAGCCTGAGTACAGTGACGAACATAAATACCTTGCAATAAACACAATTTCAAAGCGATTTTCTCCTGAAATAACAATCATTACAACTAGAGAAAAGATCTATTTTATTATTGTAAATGGTTTCGAAAATACAACGTTCGTAACATAATAAAATTTCTACTATTAATTTAGGAGACAATCGCTTTTGAAGTATTCATGCTCGTGATTGTACCCTACACGCGATGTTCAATTGTTCAGTATCTACTACTTGACTATAAACTGAATTTATGTATCGGATTTAGAGATAACTCTACAACTCTATTATGCATGAATATGAATCGGGTATTTGCCGATCTTTTATGACCGATAGCACCGTTGAGTGTCGAGTTCCAATAGCTTAATTCAATTAGCTTTGTTTCATCTTTAGTTCCGCTGTGCACTAAACCGTACTGTTCTTACGATAGGCAACCTAGTTATTTCTACGTATTAAGATGTTCGACATGAAATTCAACTGATTTCAGAAATCGCCTTTATGAACCTAAATTTACAGCTTCCGGACGTAAAGGTGATGTGACGTGAAGATGCGTTAAGGAAGCTCACGAAATTCAATAATGTTGATTAAAATATGATTCGCGTCCGTAAAAAATATGGCTTTACACAATTTAAAATCATCTACTTCATGAAAAAGTAATTTCATGGGATTAAATGAACTTAGCGCCGCGTCTGTCTGTCTGAATGTGATAAACTCAAAAACTACGGATTATCATACGGTTTTCACGAATAGTCGAAGTGATTCATGAGGAAGGTTGAGGTGTATAATTCTTTAAAGGTTTCGTGTAAATTATCTGAAATATCACGATGATTGTTAAAAAACATGCCCACTGAAAGCTGTTAAGCCCTTTTTTGTGGGAGTGAAATCATCAAATGACAATCTTCCGCTCTGGGTGGAGCGGGAGGGCGTGTCAGACTTTTACTGACTAAAACCCACCCGTGTTCCTTCAGTTGCCTATATGCCAGGGCCACCGTAACTCTTTCGAGCTGTAAAGCCCTGGCGTACGCCTCGCAAAACCAATAGAGTTATATGAAAATAATGTATTACGGAATTATTCCTCTAGGGTCCTTATAATCTCGGTAGTACGTTCCCATGGGAACGACATCCACGCAGGCGAAGCTGCGGGCAAAAGCTATTACCATTCCGAGAGACGACAATCTAATAAAACCGACCTTGTTCACATTACTTGAAAGAAGAGGTACAGTAAAAGCATCAACAACGCCGGACATAGTAATATTTTACGACATTTCCCTGCTATTAAGTCTTCATTGTATGTAACGTTCTATAGGGGTTGGGGTCGCTAACGTTTGATTAACGGTTTGATAACATAAAGTGCCGTTAAAACGCCGCGATCATTATTTTTTATAATTATGTAATAGCACTCTTTTTGAGTGTAATTAATGGATTGGTATCTACCACACCCATCGCGGTCTACATTCTTTTACATTAACATTTAATGTGAAAGCATTATGGTGCAAACTCTAGGGTAGTCCGCGAAATTCATTTTTTTCTTACGTTTATTACAATTTACACGATAGTGTTAACTGTCAAGCTATATGAATTGCGAAGGTTACAAATATAGCTTTAGATAATTTGAATGACTATTTCATGAACAAAGTCATTAAATGGGAATGAACTTAAGAGAGTCGTATTGATGATTTTAATCTATACTAATTCAATATTCTATACTAATATTATAAACGCGAAAGTAACTCTGTCTGTCTGTAACGCTTTCACGTCTAAACCACTGAACCGATTTTGATGTGGTAAGGGGTAAGTTTGAATCCCAATAAAGGACATAACTATGGTACTTTTCATTCCACGACTTCGTCTGCGTCCGCGATAACCGACATTAACGCATACGAAGTCGCGGGCAAAAGCTAGTGTGATTATAATTCTTTAAAGCAATATTTGTTACGGTCGCGCCTTCATGTTCATGACAATACTCCAATAAATCGACCGGTCTAAATCGATAAGGTTGTTGTGAAGGACATTTATAGCCTAGGGTTAATTACGAAGGCCTGTTGAACTTCTCATACTTTTTCATACGTAATGAATCCACCTGAAGAATATATGGAAACTTAACTTGGGTCTTTTTATCATGGTCATCAGCCATGGCCTGGGGTTGTCAATTCTACTACTGAATATTATAAAGAGGTAAAATTTGTTTGTTTGTGAATTTGTATGTAAGGAGTAACCTCTGGAACTACCCGTCGAATTTGAATTGTTTTTGCAATTGATAGCCTTGACGACGGTTATAGGCTATTTTATATGCTACGACACTACGGAGCCAAGTAAAAATAAAATAAATAGAAAGAACGCTAAGATAAAACAAGGAAATATGACGGGCGGGCTATGCGGTGCTATTGGATATATTTTATGTTGAAACCAGAAATTTCACGCGATCGAAGTCGCGGGCAGAAGCTAGTTAGTTAATAAAAATAACAAAATTATACCCTTTTTTTTGGATGGGAAATCATCAAATGACGTGTCCCGCTCTTGGGCGGAGCGGGAGGGCGTGTCAGACTTTTACTGACTAAAACCCACCCGTGTTACTTCAGTTGCCCATATGCCAGGGTCACGGTATCTCTTTCGAACAATCTCGCGACCCTGGTAGGAAATGATACCCTAACTTAACTAACACTATTTACAATCTAAAATGGGTAAACAATCACCCGCATCGCTGTCTGACTGGTAACGACAATGCTACCCTAGAGAATGTTGCCTAGCTAGCAGGCACTGGCCAAGGTAAAAGCCAGCCAGTGTTCACCATTATTTACATACTATTGATTTACTAGTAGACTGTAAGCACTCTAGTGATGAGCCCCGCCTATTTCGCATACAGACAAATGACAGGGAGCGGCCGATCGTAAACGTAACGCGGTCAGGCCTCACTTAGGTCAATAAGCTAACAGAAAACTATATCTAAGTATCGTAATGTCACGTAAATATAAGGTCGTGTTACATTACAAGATTTTGATACAGGTTGGGTGTCTAAACAAAGTCACTGAAACTGGGAAATAGATTACTTTAGTGGTAAAAAAACTCGAGGAAAGCGCCAAGGTAGCTCACAAAGCCTGCCAGGGTCGCGAGATTTGTTCAAAAGAGTTACCGTGGCCCTGGCATGGGCAACTGAAGGCACACGGGTTTTAGTCAGTAAGACTGACACGCCCTCCCGCTCCGCGCAGTGCGGGAGACGTCATTTGACTTCACACGACGTCATTTCAATAAATAAATTTGATGATTTCCCACCCACAAAAAAAGAAAAAGGTTGCTGACGAATTTTTTTAATTTTTTTTTTTGTTTTTTGCAATTTTTAGGTCACTGTCACGCTGTATGTTGAAAAAAATTATTCGCAACAACTAACAACTATGTATTAATTTGTAGAGTTTTACACACCATAGCCTTCAAAGATGTGGTGGTCGTAAAATGAGGAAAAGGGCAGTAAAGTATCACGACCAAAGTATCGCATCGCACCCTTACCTAACATTTTATGATCTGGAAACCTTTTGTAGAGTTGTGATTATGCCATTATCCTTCAAGGTCACCTGCTAAAGAAACACGACGAAATCTAGTCCGGTCTTTAAAATTCATAAATAGAACACGAAGAAAGCAATCAATACGACGCAGCCGGTTGCTACCCTATCGAATTTTATAAAAACCGATTAAATTACGAGTCGCAGTCAGGTGTGACTCATACGTAGACTTTGTATGTCATTGTCATTCTTAATAAGCTTGTCAGACAGCCGTTTGGTATTAATCAGCTTCCGTCATCCGTCCAGATGACATTCCCCACATGGCAGGCATGCTGTAGGAACATGTAGAGTTAAAGTCAGCTTCCATTTTGAGATTTACCCAGTATGTTTAGTGGTTGTTGACCAACCCGTATTCATCATCACTTCAGCCAAAAGACGCCCACTGCTGGACATAGGCCTCCCACAATTTGGGGATGTTTGTCATAATCGCCATGCTTGGCAGGCGGGTTGTCGATCGCAGTATGGTGGTAAAATGCGTAGAGAACGCTGCTGCCCATTCTCTAGTAGACTTACTAGAGAATGGGCAGCAGCGTTCTCTTAGTCGCCTCTTACGACACCCACGTTTTGTTCTAGGTCATGGCGGTCTAGTGGTGATGATTATTTACACTAAGTAAAACGCCTGTCTGGGTTTGAACCGACAACCACCACTCGTAATCGGGACCTTTACCACTGGGATGTAGGTAAATAAATAATAAATATCTTAGGACAACCAACACACCGTTATCTAATCCCAAGCTAGGCAGAGCCTGTACTATGGCAACCAGACAATTGATAAACATACTTATATATTATTTCTAAATACATACATTTATAGATAATTTATACCCAGTAGGTACTGTCGATACAAAACGAAGGAGGAGTACAAATCTGACGACTCACATTAGACCCGTCTGGCAAAGCATGACGAGGAGAACCGACCTCAAAAGAAATGGGATAATGTGGAGAGGAGGTGGTAAAAATCTGATCAAACAGGATGTGTGATACACCTTCTAAAGTTAGAGAAAACGGGCTGTAAAGCAAATTTTGGGTCAGTGGGTCGTCTTAGGAGCAAATTTTTCTAAGTCCTTGCTCCATTGCGCCCCTAAGGCTACACTCCAACCCAAATATCATCAAAGAGACAGGACAACGTCTGTCGGGTCAGCAAGTAAATAATAAATAAACTTGTCATTGCCAATGGCAGTACAATTGTCACACGTCCTGTTCCTTCTTAGCCAATAAAATTCGACATAAAGCTCAATCATATATATAGAGCACAATAAGTGCACCGGCACACGAGCCGGCACGACACCGGACGATATAATGCGTTCTGACTGCTCTGAGTCATGCATTGTAAACAAATCTGTTACAGTGATAAGAGAATCGACCTACAGGCTCACGGGCACCCGCAGTTACTCATAGCTCGTGACTCTAGCTGTAGGTGATTAATTAACGAAGTGAAGGAACTTCATGGTGAAATTAACACGTTAAATAAATTATGTCATTAATTTTTCGAGATAAAGTGTTTGTAGAATAATCGTACTGAGTGCTCCGTGTCTATTGCTGGAGAATGGGGCCGTTAAGTTCGAATTACTATGTAGATAGTTCGATGGACAAACAGATATGGTATTCAGTATCTAAGCAATAATAGAGAGAATAGAATTTCTAACAACTAACCGAATAATAGTTTTCAGAACAATCTCCTATCGGGCCTTTATCTCACGAATAGTTGCGACATAAAAGGACCCTATTGAATGAATTCATGAATTATGCATGTGCGAGACATAAAACTTCGGGACGGGACGACTTTATGTCGATAAACCCGTAAATGGAGATTAAATCTAGCCGTATTTGTTCTCCTGGCGACCTGCCAGCAGCCAAACAATTGTCAACAGTATTCCATTATTACTGTAAACACTCCTTGACGTGAAACAGGAGTAATGTCTACCGACCTCTCCCTTGGGAAAGCCAGTTGAATAAACAAGAAATAATAACACATTAATACCTCGCCTCCTTCATTCATTTTTCGTCGCCAACAATCTGCGTGCACTACACTAAAACATATTTATTTACACACATTCACTTGGCACACGCACTAAATATTCGGCATAATTTAAAATACACGAATGCACAGAACTCGTGTGCATTGCTAAAAATCTACACACCATTGAGTAATGCGTGAATACGTGAATCAAGGCCGGGCAAATAAAAATGTATTTCTGGACCAGTGTTATGGATTCCCGTCGGCTGCGCTTACGCCATTCGGAGGATTACATCACGGACGAGAGGTCTTTTCGTTTCGCGGGTATATCAACTCCTGCACCGCCGATGACTTGTGATTATCCACGGTTAGCAATATTTTCTGCGTTGAAAATAATATTTTTGCTAATAAGGAGAGTACTTTAATACATAATGTAGTCGTGGTGTGTTGAGTAGGGGCGTCTCGCGCACACTGCTCTGAGGGTCCGCGGATGATTCACATCAATTGCTCCCATTTCATTAAACCGAGCGTAGACATGCTGTCAGATGTGTCTCGGGGAAAATTGTTAAATGAGATAATGAGAAGCTCGTCATAACTTAAAATTAAACTGTTTTACATCAGCGGAAGACATCGCCATGTGTAGTTGCAGTGAGTGTGCAGTTTGTCACCGGCTATAATTTGAAACGATACTTCAAATATTTTAAGTTTTCGCTTATCAGTTGCAGCGAATTACTGCCACTATCAGTCATTTGTATTAATTTGCACAGTGTACGTAATACGTATGTATCTGGAGATATAATCTACGTACAAATCTACTTTGTGAAATCTGTTAAGTACATTTTTTTTTTCTAAGCTTAAAACTACAGAAACCTTATCAGTCCTTACTAACTCACCTGCGATTAGACTCGGTTAATAAGTTTGCGGAACAAAATCGATAAGGCGTCATATTATCGCCTATGACTAAGATTTATAATGATTTTTATGATTTTCCACCATACTAGAAGAAAATCTTCTCTGTACTGCTGATACAATAAAGTTTGCATTAAAAACTAATTTATTCAATAAAGAATGTCATATTTCGTTATACAGCTAAAAGTTAATCATTGTAAATACGACTTAACTTATGGGTTTTTTTTTATGCACGCGGTGTGGACGCGCGTTACGTCGTCGCCGCAAACGCAATTAGGCAGCACTCCTTTTCAAAACGCAGTAAAACGCGTCGTAGTATCGCTTTACAAGGAACACGAATATAAAAAACACCCGTGTGCATAAGCCCTAAATCAGAACAAATATTGAACAAAAAACAAAAATTGATACTCTTACAACTGGCGGCAAAATAACTCTCCATGCAACAAAAAAATTTTTTTTATATGTTCAATTTTCAGCTTTTTGCATTGCACTTAAAGTTAAATTTCAACTGTTATCAAATAGTGTCCTGATTCCTTTATCACCTCAAAAGGAAAAACTTTTCATGAAAAAGAAATTACAAAGAAAAAGTACCTGTTTGGATTCACTCTCCAGCTCCAGGATCTGAAGGGTGAGGGAGCTCTCCATAGCAGCGGACTCGTTGAGGAGAGCATTTTCTTGCTCTATTCCACTCCGGGTCGTTACCTTCTGTGTTGTGTCTAGTTTCATAAGAGCCTGGGGACAAAGAAAAGGTAAATTTTGAAAAAAATGTAAATGGGAATTCAAAGTTTTTGTAATTAACTGGCTAGCTTTTGCATACTCACAGAAATCCTAGTGGAATATCTACTAATATTATGAAGTGGTAATATTTGTTCATTTGTATGTAGGGGTAATCTCTAGAACCAGTAGGATTTCAAAAAATCTTTTGGCATAGATAGCCCTTTTCTTGAGGAAGGTTATATGCTATTTAACATCACATAAAAAGTCAAGAAAATCAACAAAAGAAAAATAAATAATATTCTGAGCAGTCAATGCAATGCTACTGGATATATTTGATGTTAAAACAACAAAATTTATTGAGACAAAATCCTGGGCAGAAGCTAGTCCAGGATAATATAGTTGATCTATGTGCCTGATTTAATTCAAATCTGTTAAGCTATTAATAAGTGACTGTTTAAGAAGGCATCACAAGCTTTCACATGTTTATTATAATATAAGTAAGTAAGAATTTAAATAATAACTGACCACCTGACTTTCTACAAGTTGATACGACTATGTATAGTATAGAGAATGTAGTTCAGGAACATAACAGTTTCCTATACCGAGCCAACTACTCTCAGAGTTATACAAACAAATTAATATGTTGATTTTTGTTCTCTGAACCTTCATAAAAAACATGTTTCACGTTATGGGATGACTCCCTCTAATTATATTTTATAACTAGCTTCTCCCGAGACTTCGTGGGTGTCAAATTTTTGCTCCCCTGGCCCTTCCCATCGCATCGAATTGCCTGCCAGTATTTGGCCATTCTTCGTTGCTGCTCCACTCCTTTTGATTGTAGCGTGATGTTATATAGCATATAGCCTTCCTCAATAAATAGGCTACCCAACACAAAAATAATTTTTCAATTCGGACCAGTAGTTCCTGAGATTACCGCATTCAACCAAACAAACTCTTCAGCTTTATAATATTAGTATACATTTGTAACATTGTAGTTAGTGCACACTGTAACAAATTTCAACTGGCGGACAGACAGCAGAGCCTTAGTTATATGTTCCCGTTGGCACCCTTTGAGTCCTAATAGTTGCCTTGTATAAAACGCAGTAGGCAGTGAAAATCCATCTATCATAAGGAAAACTCATGAAAAAGGAGTGTTTTATGAAGGCGGAAGTATTGAATAACTTCTTTAATTATTTCTAGAGACATTTCTATCTTCTTACTAATGGGGAATATGGCTGCTGCCATTAAGAGAATTATTCATTAATGCCATACCATTCCAACTCATACATTGTTATAGTCATTATACTAATTAGAATTTCTAATTTATTAAAACTTTTTGTTAATGAGCCTGATGATGGTTTTACAAATTAAATCTCACATACAGCAGGTAAAATAATGTACAGGTAATTATACCCTACAGAATCAGTTTTAAATAGGTTTCACTATTTTCCTGAAAGCAAAGCAGTGTCAATTACGATAGTCGGACATGAAATTAATTGTATGCACTGATAAGCAGAATACTGTAAGAATATATTTCTGAACCAAAGATATTCTAATTGTTTCAGGAAAAATATTACAGGTGTATGTTTATTTTTATAAGAGATAGTTGTAAAATTATTTTTCTTCAAACATCATGTTGAATATTTCGACATAAGTTTTACAGTAAAAGAAACTTTGAATTATGAGAATTACTATATTACAATGCTTTTTAATAGTAAAATAGAAACTAGTAAAATACATAGTCATCACATAAAATAGTATTAAAGTGATTGTATGTAATTTAGCTCCAAAACTATGCCATACAACTAACTTTCTCAAACTTTGTTAACAAAGTTTGAGATAGTTTTTCTGAATGGTAAATAAGAAAGTAACAGTAACTAAATTTATATTAATGTAGCAATTGAACGTACAATATATGCTCAATGCAAGAAGATGAACAGCTAACTGTTCCAGTGTATGTAGGTTATTCTTACTCATAATTTTCACTTGCGACTTTTGAAAGTAGTGCATAATATGAATTGTATAAAGACGGATTAAAATGTCCGTTTCGGCACGTTTTAATGTACCCATTAATGCATGAAGAGTGAAATGAGCAGAATGTAGGCCACTAACCTCTTGTGTGATTTCCAAGTCGTGTTTGGTGTTCTCGTACAGGCTCTCCAGCTCGTCGCATCTTTGCTGCAGCGAGCTCTTCTCTTCCAGCAGCACCAGGCCCAGTTGCGCCGACTGGATCTTCTCGCTGCTGGCTTGATCGAGCTCGCGGCCAAGCCTCTCGATCTCAGCCTTCAGCTCCGCGATCGATAAATCGCTTTGAGCCGCGGCTGCCATCGTGTGACAGTTAGACGGCTAGATATTCAATCTTCATAAACAAAGTAAATAATCTCAGAAAAACAACTATATAAAACGTGTAAAATCAATTGTTTCTACATTCTCTCAAAGGTAAAACGTCTTGACAGCTCATTTCAGTGTTGTCAATGCGATGTTTGACTCTGACACCAACCGATGTCACGTAAATAAACTACCACAGAAAAATATTTTTTCGATTAGTAAATAATAAATTATGTTATATACTCACGTTATTTGGAGATTTATCACGAATCATATTTCTCAACTAATAACACTGGTAGACATGATTTTTCTTTGGTAACTGATTATTTGAACAAATTGAACTCCCGAGTTGGGATTTATATTTTAGTACGGGCAACACGAGAACACAGATTAAAAAAATAAGAACAAACTGAGGCAAATGTATTGAATGTGAGTGCCAAAAAAAAAAAACTATCAAAAAAAGAGGATCACTCATTCAGCTCGCAGCCCGGCTACAAAAATCATCAGAGCATAGCTACATAGTCTGGTCTGGACTGATTATTACCTAACTGTTTTTGTTATGTACCGACTCTAGCGGAAAGAGTCAACAGCCTATTTACCTTGAACTTAACTGCATTTATGCTCAGAATTTAGGTAAAAAGGCAGAATCTAATAGTTATAGCTATTCCAATTTCTGCCTTTTAACTTTAAAGGTTGACTCGTAGATAGTGCTGCTTCAGGGGCCAGCAATTATATGAACTAGCTTATCAATATTACAGTCCACTGCACCGTTGCACGCTGGACATAACAACTTGTTGGGACCCAGTTTTTTTTTTTGTTTGTTAGGTCCTACTCAAACACAATCTTCGATAACGGCTTTGAAGGAAAAAATAAACAAACAGGAAAAAGTGTTATTTACTTTTTATTTTTTAAACACCAAATTGACAATAATTACAAATTTTGGTATAAAATTACAACGACAAACATCCAAATCAAATTAAAATGTGGGATGATAACCGGGTAATGTAACGAAATGGGGTTTACACACTAATTATGAAACTTTTCTGAGACATATTTTGTGTAGAAACCTCATAATGGTAATTAATAGTTCCAAACATAATATTGCATTCTATAAATTATGATAAAATAATTTGCTAGTACCATAATTAAAATAGTTAAATTAATGATATTTGAAGAACACAGTAACAAATAGGGAATTAAACAATGTTTGAACGTAACAAAGAATAATATATAAACGACTCTATAACACCTCTAGTAAATAATACAAGCGCAAGCGCATCTAGTCTTGCATTCTTGACAGACTCTAGAAGTAGGTAGATCGAAGATCCTGAAGGCCAATTCTCATAATTAAAAACGTTCAAAATCTAGTGGCAGTCTCATCTCGGCGACAATCAAATGTCAAAAACTTGTCAAAAATGTATGGACTCTCAAGGTATTTTTGACAGATTTCGAGGGGGATGAGACTGTGAACGTTCTTAAAATTATGAGAACTGCCCCTTTGTTCTTAAGGAGGATGAACTAAGTTAGCTCGCTATATTCAAATATTGTTACGTTTTTTGCAATTTGCATGTTAGTGTCAGGTTGTACTTATGTTGATTAATATGTCGCACCCCTAGATCTAAAGGGAACTAACTCAAAATTCTTAATTTTTGAGTTATGAACAGCTTTGAGTCTTTCATTTCAATACCTATCGACCAATAAACCAAATTCAGAACTATTTCCATAATAATAGAATAAAAAATACGGCGTAAAGGAATTAAAATCAACAAATACAACCCTCTAAGTTCATTGATCCTATTGAATTACTACATAACATAACATCACGCCTTGTTTCCTCGAAGGCTTGGGCAGAGGTGTACCTATAGTACACACACATTTCACCTGTTATGCTTAAGTCCCATGTAATAGGGGACGAGCCTATTGCCAAATGATGAAAAACAATAAAAAACGTAAAAAAAAAATGAATTCGCGGGCTACCCTGGCGCTACCCCTTAAGTATTATCTACACGAAAACTGGTGGAGAGATACTTTGGAGCTATTCTAAGTTGTAACTAGAATCTAACGCAAGGATCAACAAAAGTGTTCAAGATTTTAACGTTTCCTTTCCACATCTTTGTTACGTTCAAATCGACCACTCATAAATAAGTAAAGAAAAGTAATGTATTGCATATTAATATCGAACCAAAATAAATTGGCTCTCTAAACTATGTTAGCACCGGTATAAATATCAGTTGACATGAAAAAATAACGATGATTCCCCAGTAAATTCGCTTACACTCATTTAATAATTGACCTAATTAACATACTAATCTTACTGTAAAAGGAATGAAGAATTATTGCTATTTGAATTCACAAAGACAATTTCGGAATGATCTATGTAAATTTCCCAGTAAGTCGACGTTACTAGATTCATCTTGGAATCTTCACAATACTAACATATTATTTATTATCTAAGTTCTAAATCACACTGAGAACGCCAATTTTATATTTTTTGGTCGGTGCTGGATTTACCAAAAAGATTCAAAAAACGAATTCATCGACATTAGAATCTAGGAGGCTACTGTAAACGTCCCGTTTTCTTTAGTCAGGCACAGGGGTAAATCCACCACTGAACTAAATGTTGTTAAAATGATATCCTGCAGTGGAGGTGATTTATAATAAATGATAAATAAAGATTGGCGTTTACAATGTGTTGCCATCTACACACATTATCAAACTAAATAATATCATTTGAAGAAAAAAATAAAACTTATAAATAAAGATGACTATGAAGATGTTATATACTTATAAAATAAAAATTTGTAAATTTTTATTATGGTCACAACAAAATCCAATATTTTGTACTAATCGGCATTTTAAACATTAATAAGTTATGAAAATAATTATAATTTATTTTGGGGGATACTATTATGAAAAATTGGCACCGAGATGGCGGGAAACGATTTAAAGCTCAGCGTCTACTTTTTGTAGCGCCATTTTGTTTTTTGTATTGGTGGATTTTTGTGACTAGCACAAAAATAGTATTGCTAGCGCACAAAACACTAGCTACACTTCTTCAAAATGAAGTGATTATTGTAATATATTTTTGATAAACCCTTGTTCCAGTATAGTTCTTTTAATTCCTAACTGCAACTGTTTTATAGCTGTTTCTAAAGGGAGAAGGCTGTCTTTTAATTAAAATCATTTATCACAGCAAGATGTAAAAAGAAACTTAGTAAAATCAGTATTACAAAGTCGCAGTATTATTGTGAGCAAAAATATAACTTTGAGATTATAAGTTGAGCAACACAAAATAAATTAATCGCATCACTAAAATGAGCAAAATACGTTACAACACTAAACCAATGTTTTATTGCTATTCTCATGGACGATTTAAACGTGAATTATTATTTATTTTAAATTAAATATTTAAATATATTGTTAACTTGTAGTCTACATCTACTTGTACTGTTAGTATTTAAAAGTTCGATCTAAAGGTGAGATTGAGGCATCCAGTGCGAGATAGATGGCGGTACTATCGACACGGCTGAAATTATTAAAAAACATTGGAGAATACTCTTGTAACTCTAATATTCAATAATGTTAAGTTAGGAATAAAGACACTTTTTAGTTGATACTTCTAGCTACCCCAACCAACCCCGTCACATCGCCTGCCCACACTAATACCTAGTTTTCGTTTAGCGTGCTTTCTGACCTTTTTTTTGCTCGGGTCCTAACATAATGTTAAATAGGCTATAGCCTTCCTCAAGGACTGGGCTATCAAAGCAAAAACATTTTTTCAAATTCGACGGTAGTTACAGAGTTTCAAACAAACAAACTCTTAAGCTTTATTATTATAGTTCAATTAAATTGGTTTTTAGCGTCGACCTAAGGAAAGTGGGTACGACTGCACTCGAAGCCCAAATCTCTTTGTAATTAGATCGTTAGAGGCTGCTTCACAGAAAATCCTAATCATTGTATTCAAGGAAATGTAAATTTTACTCACTAATTTTAATTTCACTACCAGAAACATTGTTAATAGGAAACACATCGAATCTTATTTAATTACTAGTCTGTATAACATTTCAACTAATAAATTCTGTTAATTTGGCAGTGCAGCGATCTAAAGAGTTGCCATTTTATGGTTTTGATACTGCCATAGACAAGAAAACTTCTGTGGTGTGACCTTTATGGTTATTTTACTGATGTTCAGTTTTACTTTTAAATATTTTTACAGTCGTAAATTTTTCGTTCTTCTTTTGTCTTTTGAAAGTTTTCTTGTCTTTGGCATCGGATCTAACACAATTCTACCTTATTTTCACTACATATAACTCGCTACTTATACACCAAACAATGATATAATATTAAACAATAAATTCATACTATAATATCGTCCAGGAATTCTAACCCATAGACATAATATCTACGAAGACACTAACTGCTTCAAATTCCAAATAAAATATGAGATAATTTAATACTAACTACTAAATTACTACTAATACTTATGCATAAGTACAATAATTAATATTCAAATAGATAATAGTGAAATTAGTCTAATTTAGAGACCGTGGCCTAGAGAAAAAATAGGATATGGGAGGAGCAAACAAAAGAGGTGCTTTTGATAAGTTTACGGCAAGCTAGTGTTGTCCAATAAAAATAATGGTATAAAAATATGACCCCGCCAAAAATAGGACGAGGTTTCATCTTGTATTTTATTCCCAACTCTAGGCCCCGGCCTCGACAACTGATTGATAGAAATAAATTATTTAACATTACACATAGACTAGAGAAGTAAATAATGAATCCATTTACATAAATAAATATTGAGATGTATACATTAATCAGCACCAAAATGATCATAATATTCATCATATTATTATAAGGTTGAAAAAGTCACTTACTTTAAGATTCATTTAATTTTACCTAATTAAGTATTTACAAAACAAGTTAAGAAAATCGATTAGGAAACACGTCGAGAAAAAGGTGAACAAATTTAATTTACAAGAAAGTTTCTAGAGTACCAATTGTATTAAATTTAATTCTTAATTTTAACGACTACCTAAAATCTCGACTAACGTCTGCTATACTAATTCTACCGTTTGTAGAAGAAAATTCAGGTTCAACAAAATTTGTAAGTCATGATAAAAAGTTAAGAAAAGAATTCCCACAATTGCCAGTATCAATTTAGTACAACCTTAAATAAAATATTTCGCTTTAATCGCCGCCCGGGTCGCTTTTTCCTACGGAGTCCCAATAAAAATTGATACTGACACGAAACTTTTCACTTATTCTACAACCATCTTATTAATAGACTCAGAGTAAAGTTTCACCAAATTCGCAAAATATAGGTTCAACTGACGTAACTCGCGCCCGAGTTCACCAACTTGTAATTATACATTTAACCGTTGCTTAAGCAAACGGTAATCGGTTGATTAAAGAACCTGGTCGTTTGTTTTTATTTTAGAAATAAGCATCACCTTTGACGTCTTTTTCTGTTCCTATAAACGGTTAAATTACATTACAACTTGTTTCCCCAAAGGGTTGGACAAAGGTGTACCTATGGTACACCTACATTTCTCCAGTTATTTCTAAGTCCCATGTAATAGGGGGCGAGTTTATTGCCATCAACCGGACACAAACTCAGACTTCGGGCTGCTACTGAAAAATTTCAGATCACAAAACCAAATGCTGCGTGACCTGGGAAACAAACCCAAAACGACGTGCTCAGCAATACCGCGTGCGACCACTAGTCTAAAGAATCAATCAGTTAAACAAATAAACAAATTTTGGTGAACACGGGCCTTACTGGTGTTTAACTGAACTCCGAGTTTCATACACAAAAAGTGCCAAAGCAGATTACATAACCACACAGCCTGTAGACACGTCATCCCGCGCAGGCGCAGGTGGGCGGGGCGGAGACACCGCTACAGAGGGCGTAGGCTCCGCCCCCCCTGACTCCTTCCTTCCCGTTGGCTTCGACACCTCAGCCTTTTGCGGCGGAGGGAGTTTTGCTTCTTGAGTTTGAGGTTTTACCTTCGTCTCCTGACCTAAGGAACTGGTGCTGGAAGTTCTGACTCGGGATTTGGACATCGATAGGCGACGCTCTCGATTGTTGATGATCGAGGTTAGGAAGGGAATCTGGTTGCTGATCGCCATCATGAATGGTTTGTAGCCGAGGCTGGAAAAAAAAGTGTGGTGTGAAAGTTTATGTGGGCAATCGGTAATATGATATTCGTAATTATTCGTATTAAATATCACACCTAGATAGGAGATGTCTTTAAATTTTTATCTTTTAAAGGGAACCTTTTCTTGAATCGCTTAAACGAATATAAGTGGCAGCGGAATCTACGTCTAAGTAAAACTTGGTATCTTTTGTAGCTATTCCAGATCTAACATAACAGACGTTCTGTATAAATTATAGTATTCAGCTACATGAAGTCTGCACGCCGAAAGATAAAATATGGTGTTACCAAGAATGTGATATACAACAACTACATGAATGTAAAACTTCTGCATACCTATTGTTTATCCGTATTATATGTGTAAATAAATTAATTTAAATTTACATCTGATCACACTTAAACGTACAAAAGATAAGACGTTACTACAGTAAAGACATACCACTCTGCGTCAGTCCAGGCGCATATATCCTGCAGCGTCCTGCGCAGTCGGCGCACCGCGTCCAGACTGACGTCATTCCCGCGCGCCGCGTTCGTAGTCCGCAGCACGGCGAGCGCGTCGCGTAGCACCACCGCTACGATCACTGCCCACTCTACGCAGCTTGCTTCCGTCATCAGTTGTAGGTAGTATCTGGAAATTGTAATGGGAAATTTGTACGATCTGTTTCAAAACTATCTGTTGTAAATAAATCTAATTTACATATGGGCAGAGCACCGTCGGTTCTTCGTGGAGGCGATCGGCGGCGGCGATCTCTCATGTTCACCCCTGATGCCAGAGGGCATGGGAAGCCGTCTCCTCATTCTGCGAAGCAGTAATGCTCGCGACGGAGGAAGCAGTCTCTGCGCCTTCACGTCCCTAGCCGCTGCTGGAGAAGCCATGGGCGTCGGGAGTGTATAGCGGACTTCCGGCCACCGTTGGCGCGGGTTTGCAGGCGGCGAGCAATTGGTAGCTCGCCGTGACTCTGGCAAAGGCAACTGAAGGAACACGGGTGGGTTTTAGTCAGCAAATGTCTAACACGCCCTTCCGCTCCACCTAGAGCAGGAGACGTCATTTGATGATTTCCCACTTACAAAAAAAGGACGGGTAAAGTGTTTTTGGGGTTTTGTAGCGGCATAGCGCCGCTCCTCGCCCCTCGCCGCCCCACGCAACATATACTGACCTGAGCTGCACGTGCGCAGTGTGCGAGCCGCGCTCGGCCTGGCGGTGGTGCAGGCGTAGCGCCGCTCCTCGCCCCTCGCCGCCCCACGCAACATATACTGACCTGAGCTGCACGTGCGCAGTGTGCGAGCCGCGCTCGGCCTGGTGGTGGTGCAGGCGTAGCGCCGCTCCTCGCCCCTCGCCGCCCCACGCAACATATACTGACCTGAGCTGCACGTGCGCAGTGTGCGAGCCGCGCTCGGCCTGGTGGTGGTGCAGGCGCTCCATGAGGGCGGCGTAGCGCCGCTCTTCGCCTGCGCCTAGGGCCTCGCCACCCCACGCCACGCCGCCGCCCTCCGCCACGCTGCCCTCACCCGCAGAACTGACGATAATTGATATCGAATAAGGAAATGTGTTGAACGTAAGGCGTGCCTCGAAAGTGGTATAAAGAGTGACCTGCAATTTGACGTACATATTTCTTCCAGATCGTTATAGTTTGACCCATTTACAGTAGTTATGCATTCCGATAAGCGTTAGCAAAAGATCGTGGAATTAGAGAAAACTTAAGTTTTATAATTTTGTTTTACATGACTCATGGTCTAGTCGATGGTCACTATCACATGTCGTGGTCGTTTTCCCAAATAAAATCACCTGTCGCTTAGTATATTTTAAGAAAACTAAAAAGCCACTCTGCTACTTGTAACCTGGACATGGCGACTTGGGTGCCTTACATGTGATGGTTTGCTGAGGAATTTGAAAGTAGTAAGCTGGCATAAACCAGCTATTTATTTTAATCAAATTTACAATATATCAACAATTTGACTTTTGCCAGCAATATCGACTGTTTCATCGGCATATTATATTTGAATATATTTGTAAGCTTTGTACACTGTATGTTGTGGACTTAGCCTAATGTACGAGTATGTGTACGCCGCCTAATGAGCATGACGTTGCACACGAGAATGACAGTGACAGGTGACTCGAGATAGAGAATTTAATCCTGCTCGTGAAGTAATTTATTTCTCATTGTATAAAATGAATAAGGAAAAGAAGTAAAGTTCATTAAATAGCTAGTTTAACTAAGTAAAGTAATACAGTGTCGACCTACTAAAATAGTGGAAGTAAAAAACCTTTAATTGTCGATTTTTCTATTTTTAGGTTAGTAGGCCAGACTTCACGATGTGTAAATATTTGATTACAATTAATTTGAGTATTCTAATCTCATAATAAATTTAAACCTTTCTATTTTTAGATAAATCAAATTGTGTGTTATTTACTCCCGTATCATCTTACATATTACAAATCGACAATTGTCAGAGTTTGATTGGATAATAGTAGATAATGGCAAAATTACAATTTGAAGTTGAGCTGGCAGCAGATGAAGATCCGAAGAACAACATCATTACTATAAAATCAATAACAAAAGAGGATGGAGTAACATATCTCATACCGCCATGTTTCCAAGCAGCAAAACACCACCTTCAATTGACAAAGTTACCAGAATTTTTGAAAATAAAAAAAACGTTACAGAGAAGAGGTCATAATAGAAAGGTGTGGATCTCCATTCCAAGTGATGTTTTAGAACTATACATAGATGATGCCGGAAATATGATATTTAATGATTATTTATTACAAGAAATGCCTCAAGTCACAAGCCAATCTATTACAGATGGAAAATTAATGCAAATTTTAGAGAAATTAAGTGATAAATCCAATGTCAACAAAGAAAAACATAATTTAAGTAAATTAAATGAAAAATTTGTTTTAAAGAAGTTTGATAGCAAGATCACTAATGCCAAACAATGGTTGCAAAGTTTTGAAAGTGAATGTACAAGATTTGATATAAATGATGATACAGAGAAAATTAGTGCTTTGAGATTATTTATGAATGACTCAGAAAGTGACTGGTATGAGTCTATGTTAATTAAATACAGTTTAAACTCGCCGTGGAAAAAATGGCAAGTGAGTTTTCTAGACACGTTTGCAGATAAAAGTTGGTCATCTGTAATGTATGCACTGAGTTTCAAACATTTAAATGGCTCTCTGCTGGAATATGCATTAAAAAAACAGAGACTGTTACTAGAATATAATTGTGATATAGATACCAGAACTCTCACTGACTTAATTGTCGCAGGATTGCCAACCTATATTATAAGTAAACTAGATAGACAAGAGGTGACAGACCCAACTCTTCTATTTAGTACCCTACGGATGCATGAAAATCAGAATAAAAATGTACAAAAACATTTCACTGAGAAAAAAAGCTCTACTAAAACAGAAGCGGAATGTAAAAAAAAAACACCTTGTCAAATATGTTACAAAATGGGAAAGAAAAACAGATTTCACTCTGAAGATATGTGCTGGTTCAAAGAACACAGGTATTTATGACCCTGACTCAAATATAACCTTAATAAATTCCCAATTAATAAAAGTAACAAATTCAAAGAAAAACTACTTTGAAAATAAATTCAACACAATTGGTGGGGGGGGGGGGGGGGGAACAACAGGTTTAATAACATTGAATGGAAAAATACTGAATATTAAAAAGGAAATAAATGCGTTTATTTGCAAGGATAAAAACTTCACTCATGATTTGCTTTTGGGACTGGATACAATAAAGCGGTTTGGATTGACCCATGATGGGAATTTAAACATCCAACTGCAGGAAAATGCCAACCCAAGTGCAAATAAATACATCATCCCAACTGAAGACAAAAAATATGGTAATCAAGAAATTGAAACCAGAGAGTTTAACTCAGAAATATTTAATATCGAAATAAATTTCAATGAGGGCATAGATGTGAATAAATTTGATATAGATACTACTGATTTGGAACATGACCAAAGAATGGAAATTAGTACATTATTAAATGATTACAAACACATATTTGCCAAAGATAAATACGATGTAGGCCAAGTAAAAAACTATGAAGCATTTATAGACCTACAAATAGAGAAATATTGCTCAAAAAGACCATATAGATGCACCTTAGATGATAAGGAAGAAATCGAGAAGCAAATTGGACAGTTGCTAAAGAATGAATTAATTGAAGAATCTTATAGTCCATTCGCAGCACCAGTGACATTGGCATTCAAACGGGATGAAGGAAAAAAGTCAAGATTATGTATCGACTTTAGAGATCTTAATAAGATTGTTACCCCACAGCCACATCCGTTTCTTCTAATAGAAGATCTAATGGTAAAAACGATAAACTGTAAGTATTTTACTACTCTTGATATTAATTCTGCTTTTTGGTCTATACCATTGAGGATCAGCGACAGAGAAAAGACAGGTTTTGTTACACAGGAAGGTCATTATCAATGGACTTGCCTTCCTTTTGGGCTGAAAACATCTCCGGCAATTTTCCAAAGAATCCTGAATAATGTTATAAGAAAACATAACCTGTCAAATTTTGCGATGAACTACATTGATGATATTACGTTGTTCTCAAAAACTTTTAATGAACATATAGACCATTTATCGAAACTACTGAATGCAATTGCTGAAGAAGGATTCCGTCTGAAATTAACAAAATGTAAATTTGCAGCACAGTCTGTAAAATTCTTAGGACATATAGTAAAAGGTAATACAATAACACCTTTAAAAGACAACCTCAGATCTATAGCAGAATTTCCAGCACCACAAAACAAGAAACAAATAAGACAATTTCTGGGTAAAGTAAATTTTTATAATAAATATATTCCTAATGCTGCAATAACTCTTGACCCAATACACAATTTACTTAGAAAAAACATAAATTTCGATTGGTCAGCTGATTGTGAAAAAGCTTTCCAAACAATAAAAAATAATTTATGTTCTGCCCCAATTCTGGCTATTTTCGATCAAGAAGCGACAACTTTTGTATACACTGATGCAAGTATAAAAGGAATTGGTGAAATACTAAAACAAACACAGAAATGTGGAGAAATCAAACCAGTGGCGTACTTTTCAAAGAAGTTGAATGAATCACAAAAGAAGAAGAAAGCCATATTTTTAGAATGTTTAGCCAAAAAAGAAAGTTTAAAGTTTTGGCAACACTGGCTAATAGGAAAATCATTCACAATTTATACAGACCACAAGCCGCTAGAAAATCTAAACATAAAAAATTGAACAGATGATGAACTAGGAGACATGACTCATTACCTATCACAATACAACTTTGTAATAAAATACAACCCAGGTAGAAACAACACAGAAGCAGACTGCTTAAGCAGAAATCCTGTGTATGAAAGCCACGAAAACGAAGAAGATAACTTGAAAACCGTAAATATTGTAAGGATTGAGGAGATATTGGACGACCAGAACAAAAATCCAAACATAAAGAACAAATATAGTGTTATTAGAGAAAATGGTATATATTACAAATGGCACAACAAGAAAAAAAAAAACATTTTGACCGAGGACTATAGTAAGAGATTAATTAAAAAGGTGCATGAGCATTTCTGTCATGTAGGAATAAATCAGATTGAGTCAAAAATAAGACCTTTCTACACGGCACCAAACCTACTGGATAATATAAAACTGATTTGCCGTCAATGTGAAGTTTGTATAAAAAACAAATCAAGATTAAATAGAAATTATGGACTCATGTCACAATTAGGACCGGCACAAAAACCTTTCCAAATCATGTCCATAGACACAGTAGGAGGATTTGGTGGTAACAGGTCTTCAAAAAAGTATCTACACTTGTTGATGGATCATTTCACACGTTATGCATACATTTCATGCTCCAAGACACAACTGACTAAGGACTTTATAAAACTGGTAGATCAAGTAATCAAGGATAATGAAGTGGAGATATTGCTCTCCGATCAATATCCAGCACTGAATTCAAAAGAGTTTAAAAAATATTTAAAGGACCACTCTGTTAATTTAATTTTTACAGCAGTGGATGCTCCTTTTTCAAATGGTCATAATGAGAGGTTGAACCAGACGCTGGTAAATAGGATTAGATGTGCCCTGAATAGCAAAGGAAAAAACACAGCTTGGACAACCGTGGCAATGGATTGTGTGAAAGCCTATAACTCAACAAACCACACAGTGACAGGTTATTCGCCTCTATATCTGTTAAGTGGAGAACCAACCGATGTACTACCAATGGACCTAAAGAAAAAACAAATGGAATCCGGAGAACTGGAAAAAGACCGACATACAGCATTTCTCAGATCAAAAAAATCACATGAATTAAACAAGGCCATTTTTGACAAAAATAGAATAGATTACAAGTTCCAAAAAGGTGATATGGTTTACATAATGGACTGTAATAAGTTAAACAGATCTAAAATGGATGAAATTAGAATTGGTCCTTTTGAGATCGAAGAAATGATATCAGATTCACTATGTAGAATCAACACTGGAAAGAATAAAAAGTGCTTGGGATTGTACCATGTGACAAAGCTCATTCCCCAGTTTGATCACTCAAATTAACCCCAGCTAATTTGCACTTTTGAGGGGGGGAGATGTAAGCTTTGTACACTGTATGTTGTGGACTTAGCCTAATGTACGAGTATGTGTACGCCGCCTAATGAGCATGACGTTGCACACGAGAATGACAGTGACAGGTGACTCGAGATAGAGAATTTAATCCTGCTCGTGAAGTAATTTATTTCTCATTGTATAAAATGAATAAGGAAAAGAAGTAAAGTTCATTAAATAGCTAGTTTAACTAAGTAAAGTAATACAGTGTCGACCTACTAAAATAGTGGAAGTAAAAAACCTTTAATTGTCGATTTTTCTATTTTTAGGTTAGTAGGCCAGACTTCACGATGTGTAAATATTTGATTACAATTAATTTGAGTATTCTAATCTCATAATAAATTTAAACCTTTCTATTTTTAGATAAATCAAATTGTGTGTTATTTACTCCCGTATCATCTTACATATTACATTTTTTTTTTTAAATTCTTTACCTCCTTAGATGGGTGATTAAATGATTGCTCTTTTTTCCGTCTATTTTTCGCTTAATGCCATACAAAAAATATGAGAACACTGGTGTCAAAGTTAATGTAGATACGATGATTTTTTTAAATGGTTAATTAACTTCGATTAACTTTTAACTGTGTCATGGTTTAGAACATTTGAATACATCGAAAGGTCTGCTTAAGTTATTTGGAACCGAATAGAATAGCAATGAAGACTATTTAATCTGAGAGTTTAAAGTGATTTTTAGTGATGAATTCTGGGTAATTTTCAAAAATACATAAAAATTGGGTTTTTTGCGCGTCCCATGAATTTTTCGCCAAAGCTTTATGGGATGTTTAATTGTTGCAAACAGGTCGCACTATCATTTCCTGGAAGGATTACGTCAAATTACAAGTCACCCTGTTTACTCATGTAAAGGTAGTCATAAAATACTCGCACATCCTTGAACAATAAGACTGAACGTTACTAATACAAAAGTGCAATAGCTACACGGTCCCACAAACATGGAACAGCATTTTTTAAAATTAATAGTCAACGCAACAAAACAACCTTTTAAATGGAATTGATTTTTGAATAAAAATCTTTTTCACAAAAAAACAAAAAACACTACAAAGTGAAAATCGATCCACAATTGCCAGAGATATCGCGGAACATACATATGAAAAATAATTGAAAACAGACAAGGCAGACCTTTTTGGAGTCGATTAAAAATACAGAAATGTATAAAACAAGACTTCAAGCAGGACACATGCTGTTACTGTTTTTTTTTTTTAAATTGGTGGACTATTTTAAAATCGCTGGAGTTAACATGCAAAGTAATCGAAAGAGGTCTGTAAACTGCTAAGGCCACGTATTAGGTTGCTGAATAAATGTTTTTTCTTTTCTTTCTTACCTAACAGGTCCGGGTGAGACAGGGACAGCACCAGTCATCAAAGGTAGCGCGGCGCGTAGTGGCAGGCTCATGTAACCACTATCACCGCATAAACTGTCTGACTCAGCTGATGGTGTGTATGAACCTAAAATGTTTTATAGTGCTTATAGTGCTTTAACTGAGAAGAACAAGTGGCGCAACAAACTCCCCAGCAGGACGCCTGACGTCTTTTTGAACGCCCGTTTGTTATTTGTTTACTTTTTGGTTGGATGTTTTTCAATCGGATTAAAGTTATCGTTACAGTGCTGGATACATTGCCACTCAACTATAAATGAAATAGGTTTACGGACAGAAGTCGGGTTCTAGGACGGTCGATGGGTCATGAACAATTTATCAAGACTTACTGGTAACAGTACTGCCCTTCCTCTGCAGATACTGCTCTGCATCGTTCACTACAGGGTACGGCCATGCGAAGTCTTCGTGCAGTCTCTTCACACACAGCACTGCACTATCTACTCTAGCTGCTCTCTCCCTCTCTCCGGCTAGCCACGCGACTAAGTGCACGTCTAAAGCGGCCGCCATTTTGCCTAGCGCGTATAACCGGGCCGTGGATAGGAGGAGACGCGCGTGGCGTTGGATCATCATGTCTATGAAGAATTCTTCGGCTGTACCGTTGTAGGAATCCCTGGTAGGAGGAATAAATTTGGTTATTTTATTTTTTTGGAATTCTTTGTTGTTAGACAGAGACAGCACTAGTAAACGGTTAAGTCACGGATTAGTAGGTTTACCCCACGGATATACAATTCCCGTAGGACGTTACAAAGATGGTAAATACTCCTTGGTCTTAAACGTAAACATTTATATCACAGTACCGCCACCTCACTACGTACCCTGTACTATTTTGGTCCTTCGAGCCGGATCGTGCCTCACGTAATTTCGGTAATTCGGAGCTTCGTCGGGCGAGATCAAAACTATCGTAACAAAAAACAGTTTGTGTTTATTGTGATTTAAGTAGCAGCACAGGCTGAGTACCAACAGAATAGAATAATAGATATCCTTCCATTTTTAATTTCTCTAACACGTCAAAGCCCATTGAAACATAAAATAAAACAACCCATTTATTAAAACATCTGAAGACGCTGCACTGATCCAATAATGTTCAAGTAAAGTAAAATACCAATTAATTATTTTTATTTCATCTTTCTCAGAGTAGTAGGATGAGTTCGATCTCACTTAGTTTTAAAACATCATTTATAGTACAAACGGCTCCAAGTCAAGCTATGCAGTTCCAGTATAAACTGATCTCAGCTTAAACTGGAAATGTATAGCTTGATATGTAGCCGTGTGTACGTGTATTTAAAAAAATATTATCTATAGAAATTATATAATATCATTTATAATTTGACATACTGTGAGAAAAGATTGTCTATTTACTGTTCATACTGCTGGTGAGACTCGTGATGAAACTGAGTAGCTGTGTCTCCAATGTACGTACCTGTCAGCCCTGGCAGGAACCGACTTTTTCCTCTTGACGGCGGCGGTGGCTCTTGCCGGGGCGGCGTGCGGGGCGGGCGCGGGCGGCGCGGGCGCGTGCGCGGGCGGGGACGGCTCGCGGGGTGACACTGTTGTGCTGAAGCTACGCCCTCGTCCGCCCGCCAGCTACGGAAGGAAGAAGGATATGAGCTGGTTGGTTATTGATTCGTAGAAATTATTATTACATGATGTTTAGTTACTTAATTGGCTTTGAAGAACATGATCTACCTAGCCTTGTAGCCAAACAAGTTGGATCCAACTTCCAGGCTAACCAGATGCAGCTTAGTAGGTATACCGATACCCTTTGGTAGAACATTTTTTTTTACATACTTTCAGGCTTTTGACGACCTGTTACAACAGTCTAAGGTCACCGAATGACAGCCGGGACCAACGGGTAAACGTGCTTTGTGCAGCACGGATATATGTAAAGATGGTCACCCATCCAAAGACCAACCGCGAAAAGCTTAGCTTAACCTGATCAACCAACCCGTGTGGCTGTTATTACTTAGCCACAAGCCACTCGAAAAACAATTTCACACAAATAATGAAAAAAAGTTTCTTTTGGCAGATTACTACAAGTTCAAAATAATCCAAATAAATCTACATGTTAAAATAAAATCATGCAATATATTTTACCCGGCTGGTTACCTGCATGCTGCCCAGTATAACAGACAAGTCCTCAGCATTAGGGCTGACTGTCTGCGACTGAACCACTTGTCCATACTTCGCTTGAACGTTCACCGAATTCCGCGGCGAGTCGACGTCATTCGGATCTATAGAGAGAACAATAAAATGTAAAGTCGACATTGTCATTACAGCCCTAAGGTTGAATGTGAAGGTTTGTCGATTTATACACACATTTGTACAGCAGTAAAGTTCCAAACAGGAATAAAAAAAAGGTTTACCTATAGCTCTCAAGAATCTCACAAGATCCCTGGCGAGATCCCATCTCTCCTGCTGCAACGCAGTATCCAGAAGCTGTGTCGCTAGCTGTCTGCTAACCGTCGAACTTTCCAAGTTCTAATAACAAACATCTATGTTTAACATTGAACAATATTCAAGCAAACGATATATATGTTTCAACGAATATTCAGTTACGTCAATATTTTTGAAGAAAAAAGTTTTACTGGTTAGTCGAATCTACACATACTTTAACACGTTAACTGCCATGGGTAAAATCAGATAAATGTCAAAAATGTACTTAGTGTTATTTGACTTTAAGTCGATTATTGATTAACCCCGCAGTGGTCGCGCGGATTACAATTGTAATCGAGGGTAGTAAAAAAATGAAATATTTCAAAAACAATTCAAGTGTGTAAGCCGAGACTCCATGTATTTTAAGTTCGATAGTCCCCGCCGCCACTCAGTTGCGCTCGCGCATTGCCGATGCGTCGTTGTGCCTGGAGAGGCTGTTTAAGTATTGCAAATTAACCCTGGATTACAATTGTAATCCGCGCGACCACTGCAGGGTTAAAAAGTGTCGGACACATAGTCCGACATGGCAGTTAACGTGTTAAGCCGGATACTCACTTTTAGCTGTTATGTAACATGTAAACGTTACTGTAGCGGTACAGCCTACAGATTATTAGTGAGTATCCGGCTTTAAACCACGACAGAATATTAGATTCATTGAATATAATCAGCACTATATAGTGTGCCCAGGCCTTATAGAAAATGTCTAAAGCTCTTGCCACATAGCGAAGGCATGGCGAACCAAAAGCGAGGCGAACATTTGTGATAAATGGTCTTGTATGCATCACGTCAAACAGAAAAGCGAATGCGAGCGCAGCACATTCAAAATTTGCTTTTGCCACGCCATGCCTGCGGTCCGCTGTTCTATGTGGCAGAAGCAAAAGCTACTTGAGGCTTTAGGGGAAACGCTATGGTAACCTTCGAAATTCAAATTTACTTACGTGTTTTGCAATTTTCAGGTCGTATGTTGAACAAAATATGGTTCGTGACCGTAACTAGCATGTGCCAAATTTTTACAATCAATCTTATTTTGACTTATTTGGGAAAAAAAAAAAACGATATTACATATTAGGTATGGAAAAAGTTTTATAAAACAAAATCAATGTAATAACAATATTTTCCACGAATTTACAAAAAGGTATGCTATGGTGAGCTGAGGACTCATCGGTAACGTAGTTGTTATTCCTTACAAACTTACCAGTTAGTTACCACATTATTTATCTAATTTTTTCAATCTATTAATAACTTTAGTGCGAAATGAATTTCTATGTAGCATAAATAAATCTATATCTAGGAAATGTTCATTGTACATTTACGTGAGACGCTTACCAGCGTTTGTCCGGGTGGAAAATGGAAATTGGAAATCTTGAACCTAATACTTTAGCGTTAAAGTTGAAAACCTATTAAAGAAATTTGACAGATTGTAGTAGCTTCAAGTGCTGGCGTCTGTACCTATACAATTATAAGCTTTAAAATCGTCAAAATAACCCTCTAAGTTCATACAACTCAATTGAATCACTATTTCATGAAATACTTAAGAAATTGCAAAGAACGTACGAAAATTTGAATTTTGGTAGCTACCTTAGTGCATCGTCCTTGAAGAGGTTGTAAACTCAAATAGTAATTACAGAAGAAGTTTCACTACTCTCAACTAAGTACATTTGGTCAAGTCTACGTTACAGTAGAAATTCGCGTAAAGAAGCGGACTGTATTGATTTTAATGTACCTTAAACAGCTGCAAGAAGAAAACATAATTAATTCAGAATCGTTAAGTTTTATAATTAATGTAGTTTTTTTTCTGTAAACATTGCATATATACCTGTAGTATAATTAGGTACGACGCGGCTGTGTCGAGCATCTTGCGGTGTAGACATTCTTGGAACAATTCCTTTGGTTTTCCCGCAGCTGAGAATAAATACGCCCATAGCGCTATCTCTGTCTTTCTTGCGCACTGGACTACAGTCTGAAAGAGATTAGATTGTATGATTGAGACCAAAGTTGTAAAGCTTGATATAATATGTATGTTTTTATAATTGACCTAGCGCTATCCACTCCTACTTCGCATGATTTTTACGACTTAACAAAGATTTCTTTATTATATGTAAGTTTAATACATATATTTCATGCACATAAATCTTCCGGAATAAATTAACTAAATGTAATGAATACCGCATAAAATCCGGTGCGTATTTTAGAAGAACAACGTGGTCACACGAAAAACTATAATTTTTAATATCTTAAGATGGATACAAATCGCTATTTTTTCAGATTTCATAGTCCATAATCAAATATTTGATTACGTCGGCTTATGCAAAATGCATACATGCGCATGCGAAACGCACTTTCAATAATCCACTGAAGTTAGTTATCTTCTGCCTAGCCCTATCCCTGCAATTTTTGGGGTCAGCTTCCAGTCTAACCGGATCCAGCTTACTATCAGTATTTTACGTGGTGCGACCGCCTATCTGACCACAACTAAGCTTTTTTTTTTTCATCTTATTACAAAGTGTAATTCTGTTTTTATGGCAACGCCTGTCAGTGCCATTCATGATTTATACGCCATTCTTCCCAATTGACTAGCAGCATGTATAATGGGCTATTTGTTCACTTGTCTGTTTAACGCGCAATCTTTTATTAATACATTTGCATACTTTGTTAGGTGTGAATGTGTGAAGTATGTAAAACATTTGTGCTACTTACTAGTAAGCAGTTGGCAGAAAAGATTGCAGGTAAAAACAATTTATACATACGAAATATGATTATTACCATCAATTTTGTTGTTCGTTTGAAAAATATTACTAGATCATTAACAAGTTTAAAAAAAAAAAATTAAATCAATAATATTTGTTTGTTATACTTTGGCATTAATAATAGTTAGTTTAATTTAATAGGACCACATAAATAAATAATTCTAAAATGCAGTTTAAGTCCATGATGACTATTTTCATCAGAAAACATTCATCATTTGTATTATTATATTAAACTATAGTATACAGGGTGTCCAAGAACCTGGCGTCCAACTGGATTCCCACGATGCCCCAAGTTCTAACAGTACTCAGAAAAATATTTTAAAAAATCCACCCCATGTACTTACAGAATTATACTGATTTCAAAAAAAAAGGGGAAATGAGCACCCTGTGACATACTTTTGAATGCTGTGACTGCTAATGCTGATAATTTCGATATTTCTTGGAGGTTTTGTAATCTAGGGTATTGCTGTGTCTAAATAGAATGTAAAAATAAAGTACTTATTGTACCATTTTAAAATAAAATATTATTTTAACTAAAGGTGATATGGAAAACTATTGAATTTCGCAACTTTGACCGACTGTAGTGTAAAAAAAATGTACCAAAATAGTATGGCAAGTGACGTCAAATTTTGACGCGTTTATTCCTCTTTTTAAAAAGGTATAATACTTACACATTAATTTGAAAAAAAAATTTTTTGATAATATTTTTACTCAACAACCCAATTTTTACGATGTCTTACAGAATTCTTAGAAAGAAAAATTTACGACGAATTGAATCTAACCTCTAAAGAATTACTATTGTATGCTCATAAAAATAACAACAGGCCTCTCAAAAAACAGGTTAGACCGTAAGGGACGGTATGTGCATGCATCTCACCATAGTGATTCGTTATTACAACAGGAGGGAGCAAGACAGAAACTATCTTTGCGATTTGCTGGTTCTTCTTTATGGTACCCCATTATTCAGGTAAGAGTGAGGGAGAAAAAGGTTAGAGGTGCGAGTGAGATAGATAGTGACGCTATCTGGGATCGTGCTATTTAGGATAACAGTACGGTCAGTACGCGTCACTGCCTCCTGCCGTTACTACGCACCTCTCTCTTATTGTTACCATTGATCACGTACTACGATTTAAAGCTTTGTTTATTGGACTCGATTACTCTTTGTGCTCTGGACTTTGAAACGAACTCTTTACGACGACCTTTGCCTGTGTTTGGACAGTTTGTGTTTTGTGTGTGCTACCATGGCGACCTACACTCCGCAAGAATACGCAAATATGCACTACATTTATGGAGAATGTAGAGGTAATGGACGAGCTGCAGCGAGACTTTACAGAGAAAGGTATCCGAGGGCTACGCGATATCCCGACCATCGAGTTTTCATTAATGTGCACAGATCACTATGTGACGGGCGGTTCCCCAATCAAGTAGCTGGTGAAGGACGACCCGTAAATGACTTCATACGCGATGAAGTTTTAGAGGCGGTGTCGGCAAATCCAAGCATCTCTGTGCGAGGAATAGAAGCTGATACGGGGATACCGAAGAGCACAGCACACAGTATTCTCCAAAAAGAAGAATATCATCCGTACCACGTACAGCGAGTGCAAAGTCTTTTACCTCGAGACTATCCGAGCCGAGTCGCGTTTTGTGAAACAATCCTGCAAAAACATCGAGAAGACGAAAACTTTATCGACAAAATTTTGTGGTCAGATGAATCAACATTTAAGAAGGATGGCTACATGAACCTACACAACTTGCACGAGTGGCATGTGGAAAATCCGCACTTGATGCGAGAAGATAGATCCCAGTACCGGTTCAAAGTGAACATGTGGACCGGTATTCTCTGTGGGATATTGGTCCATTTGAGATGCCCGAGAATTTGACTGGCGAATCATATTTAAATTTTCTTCAAAATGATTTGCCAAACTTACTAGAAGAGACCCCACCAGATATGTGGTTCCAACACGACGGCTGTCCAGCACATTTTCGCGTATCCGTTAGAGAGTTTTTGGACGAGCAATACCCGAACAGGTGGATTGGGCGATCAGGAACAATCCCGTGGCCAGCCCGCTCACCTGACTTAAATCCGCTGGATTTTTTTTTCTGGGGAACTATGAAGGAGCTCGTTTATGCGAAGCCCATTAATGACATCGCTGACCTTCGTGAGAAGATAACACAAGCAGTGCAGGTGATACGTCAAAAAAGTTACTCGCGAAACATAAAGCGGTCCTTTTTAAGGAGAGTGAGAGCTTGTATTGCCGCGGGTGGTCAACATTTTGAACATTTATTGTAATAAAATATCTTTAAACTAACATTCTTTGCTTTTATTCTACTGGGAACCCATCTACCTGTGTGTATTTCCTTCTTGCTCACTCTTGGAACCGAAGTAAATAATAGTAGTAACATAACAGTTTCTAAGATAAGAAAGGGTCCGACAGTTACCGTTAGTAGGTAGGCACTTCGTAAAAATTGGGTTGTTGAGTAAAAATATTATCAATTTTTTTTTTTTCAAATTAATGTGTAAGTATTATACCTTTTTAAAAAGAGGAATAAACGCGTCAAAATTTGACGTCACTTGCCATACTATTTTGGTACATTTTTTTTACACTACAGTCGGTCAAAGTTGCGAAATTCAATAGTTTTCCATATCACCTTTAGTTAAAATAATATTTTATTTTAAAATGGTACAATAAGTACATTATTTTTACATTCTATTTAGACACAGCAATACCCTAGATTACAAAACCTCCAAGAAATATCGAAATTATCAGCATTAGCAGTCACAGCATTCAAAAGTATGTCACAGGGTGCTCATTTCCCCTTTTTTTTTGAAATCAGTATAATTCTGTAAGTACATGGGGTGGATTTTTTAAAATATTTTTCTGAGTACTGTTAGAACTTGGGGCATCGTGGGAATCCAGTTGGACGCCAGGTTCTTGGACACCCTGTATATTATATTAAACTAGCTTTTGCCAGCAGCTTTTGCCTGCGTATTATACCTACGTATAAACCTTCATCTTGAATCACTGGCTATTGATGAAAATTGCATTAAAATCCGATGCGTAGTTTAAAAGATCTAAGCATACAGATGCGGGAAGCTACTTTGTTTTATACTATGTAAAGTCCACTCACTTGCAAATACACAGGAAATTCATGCACGAATTCAATAATCGACGGCAGTTGAGCATCAGGTATAGGCTCCTTACTCGTAGCCTCTTCTTCCAGCACCTCATGTAGAAGCAGTTCTAGGGAGTGCGGGAAGTACGCCAGTTGTGAGCAAGATCGCGCTATCTCCCACGCGTGGTAGCCCAAGTTACGACGGAGTAGCTGACGGAGGATTTGGTGGAGGTAGACTTGGCTCTAAAAATAATGAAGAAAGATTTATTAACGGCAATTTTTGAACGCCAGAACTATGCATAGTGCAATGTGTTCCAGTGACAAATACAAGTCCTTAATGTAAATCAACTGAAATCAAAATTCAATTATTCAAATTTGGCTGAAAATCAACACTTCTTCAACGTCTAATTACATAAGATAGTCCCCCAAAACATTCGCCTTTCACCACTTCCTAGTTCTTTAGATGGAAAGAAGTAATCATAAAGGAAAGTCTTTTCATGCCAATAGTGTATTTAATGTAAGCTGTCACGCCCTTTATGCCAGGAGGCTTTTATTTTTGCAGCCATGTTTACATTATACATATTTTTTTGCTTATGCTTGAGTATAGTTTTCATTTTATTTCTTGGTATATTGGGTTGGCTACCTAGCATATAGCAAATCATTTAATTTAATTTAATGTTTTGTGTCTCTTAATGTTTTACTATGTACCATTGTATAGAATCAAGTTGTTCTAACTGGACAGACAGCTGTGCTGCTGGGGAGTTTGTTGGCCACTTCTTCTTCCCAGCTAAAGCACTAGGAAGTGCGCGACGGGTAGGCGTTTTGGGGGACTGTCTTTTGTAATTTTGACGTTCGAAAAGTGCTGATCCTCAGCCTAATTTGAATAAATGACTTTTGATTTTGATTTGATTTTGAATGGTTATCCCTCAATATCTGCTCTTAGGCTAAGCCTGGTGACGATAAATTACAACAGGCCGTTGGTGTGGTATTCGAACAACTGATTCAAAACCAATTGAAACTCCACTTTTAAATATTCCTAAACGGCTGAAATTGGCATAAAGTTATAAGTCACAGAAGACTGTTTTTCATTATAGTAAGCTCCATTTGCCTGTACCATAAAACAATCAATTAAGAGTTGCACTATACTTCATCACTTTTCATCACTTGGTACTATAGACTTTCAGCAAGTGCCCTGACCTGCACTTATCAATAAGGATATCTGGCGGATGCATCAATTTCAACTTAGTCAGGTTAATAACTAGGATATCATTACTTGGCGTTAAATTGCCAGTTACTTGGAAAAGATTTTGCTATAAATGTTTATTGGTTTAAATGCTATAATTGAATTTGTAATAGAGGAAGCAGGATGGAACTGAAATATATAGGTTTTTAATAAGTTCCTTTTGTTGCATAATTGTAGTGGTCTAGGGATGAAACAAGAGCTTGAAATACTATAAATTAATATGAGATTTTTGGTACGCGCCGGGTACTAAATGTGGTACAGGTACTGGTCATGTGGAGTATCCGTACGTATCGGTACGCAGGTACTGAAATGGTAAGAACCGCTAAGAACCGTAACAGAAACAAAACTTTTGGTACCGGTTCCAACACCTGGATGTAACTAATGCGAATGTCTGTGGCTCCATTAATATTTGACAGACTAAAAATGTACGCCAAAATGAAAGTAAAATTGTTCATTTATAATCGGTAATAGTATTCCAAACGAACTTACTGTTCTATTGACGACACAAAACGGCAGCGAAAATACTGAATTTGAATCTGAAGCGTATAATGTAGTGTCGTTCTCAGCACCCAGTAGGATGGCGTCGTCGAATAAAATTGCTGTGAACAAGAATGTTAGTTATAATAAAATAGACATAAATAATGGACATAGATAATAAAATAGACTTGGTACCGGACTGGGACAAGGCACCGTGTGGTGCCGGACGTAAAGAATAACGCCACCCCATTTCTTCCCGTGGGTGTCGTAAAAGGCGACTAAGGGACTTACTAGAGAATGGGCAGCAGCATTCTCTATGCATTTTACCACCATACTGCGATCGCCAGCCCGCCTGCCAAGCGTGGCGATTATGGCAAAGCCCCCCAAATCGGGGGAGGCCTGAGTCCAGAAGTGGATGTCTTACGGCTGAAATGATGAATAAAATAGACTTAATTTTTTAGCCTACATTACGGATGACCTGGTGAAGGCCGCAGGAATCCGTTGGATGCGAGAAGCACCGAACCAGTCGAAGTGGCGGTGCTTGGGGGAGGCCTATGTCCAGCAGTGGACGTCTTTCGGCTGAAATGATGATGATGATGATGCTATTACGTCTCACTACTGCTAGGCAAAAGCCTCCCCTTTTCCTTCCAAACCTCCCTGTTTTGTGCGATCTCTAGCCATTTATTCATATAAAAAAAAGCAGTGAAGTGAGGTTATAATGACTTTCTTGCTGCTTCAGTATCCTAACACAGACTCATAGTGAAATAATTTAGGTGCATCTGAGACGACAGAAGCTTTTTTGTACTGCTATCTTCGATATGTAGGAGCATATATGTACTTACTCAGTGGATAAATATTAAGATGGAACGGCAGCATGATCCTTTTAGCCATAAACGTATGTCTCCCTGAATCTGGGTGTCTGGTCGCATCTCTTGGTAGCAGGGGGAGCCATACTCTTGCGCCTAACGCTCCGCACCACAGCCACAGGGCTCGGGAAAGTTGTGTTTGTGAGCCGGCGACACTGCCACAGGACCAGACGCTTTCAACGCAGGATGCGAGGACCGTGGCTGGGAGGCAGCTGTATGCCTGAGGACAATGGGATGAACAAATATTAGTTTTCAACATCCAGACCATACTAATCTATACTTATATCTATTTTGTCTCTCTGTTACGTTTTCACGACTAAGCCACTGAATCGATTTTGATGAAATTTCGTGTGGGGTAAGTTTGAACCCCAAGAAAGGACATAGGCTACTTTTTACTCCGCGAATTCGTCTGCGTCCGCGATAGCCGACATTTACGCGAACAAAGTCGCGGTTAGTTAGTCGGGAGGGGACGCCCTAGGAAGACATATAGTGGCCTTATTGGTGATGTTCTTCAGAAAGGTCAGGTGCGTAGTACTCGCAACCGGCGTGTGTGTATGACCAATTGTATGAACCTAAACGAGGCAAAAGGAGTGTGTAGAGATCGTAGCAGGTGGCGTTCCGTGGTTTCTGCATACCCCCATGGGAAAAAGGCGTGATTGTATGTATGTATGTATGTAAGTCGCGGTTAAAAGCTAGTATAATATATGCAAAAGTTACTCTGTCAGCGTGTCAGCTGATCTGCCTGTCACTTTTCACGCTTGAACGGCTGAACGGGTTTGAATCGACCACACAGATAGCCACTCAGCCGTAAAATAGTATACCATATAGCATACTGGGTTTATAACAAGTTTAGGTCATAATATGCTATTTTATCCCAGTGGTACGTTCCCGTGGGATTATTCCCGACTTAACACGGGGGAAGCCAAAGGCTAAAGCTAGTTCTATACATGCAGGACTTCAGGTGATGCCTATGAATAGCAGTGGATGTCTTCTCGGCTAATATGGTGAAGATGATGGTTTAATTAAAGTGTCAAATTATTACCGCTGTATAGTAGCCAAACAAATTTGATTGAGAATGGCAGTTTTGTTATCAGAGAACAATTTTAGAACTTCTACTCATACTCAAGAAATAAATTCGCAAAGAGCTGCTGCATTCTGATGTTTTAGTGGCCGTGCCCTACTGTGAAGCCAAACACATTTAAATTCTAAAATATTGTTGGACAACTATCATGTTATCTTGTAATTAATATACAAATGTAGGGTAACCAAGCCGATCTGATCTAGATTATTACGACTCAAATAAAACACAAGAATCGACCAGTTTTAACTGTCTTATTATATTACTGGCCGGTAATAAATAGATTGATTTTATGCCATTTAATTGCATGTTTCGGGCAAATAATTTACATCTTAAGCAAAAAACCAGTTATGTACTTCATATTGAGCCAAAATATAAAGTTATAACGTAATTGTTTGTTCAAGTCTGTTGATGTGGGTGGATTTACTGAACGATTTCAGACTCTACATATTATACAAGCGGTGTTCCTACCTTGAAATCAATAATTACTATCAAGTTCACGAGCATATAAAACAGGTGCAAAAAGATTGATGTGCAATGTTATACAAGTAATATCTGATAATGATCACACTGACCGACATCAGTCAGTGGAACGTGCAATCAACCCAGCGTTTACGACGCCCAGAGCCGCACGCACAGACGCAACTGGAGCAAAACGTCGTATCATTAACGCGTTTAAATCTATTGCAGCAATACAACACGATGCTTAGAAACCTTAGATTTACAAATATTAAGTTATCACGGATAGCAATCATATAAATCATCGCCGCAATTGATCAGTTTCCGATCTGAAGCTTACTGAAAATTTTCGCGCGCTGACCCGCACGTCCTGCATACCGGGGCATCGAGCCCTCTTTACATATTAACTCGCGTTTTCACTGCCCGAAGGCTGTTCTATGAAAATGAGGAAGCCTGATGCAACTCTGGGCGATTGTTGTTACAGCTAGAGCGAGTGCGCGGTAAACATTCCACATCCGCAACATAGGACATGAAGGTCTAAACCAATCGCCTATAAATGCCTTCAAAGTTCTGATTGCTAAGCAGTGCGTTTTTGACATCACGTCAGTGCGTCTCCGGCATAATGAATATTTACGTAGCGGTTCGTGCAATCAGTTTTTGGTTTGAATTATCATGTTTTAAGGATATGTTTGTGAAGTGGTGTTTAAATTTTGCAGATATCGTGCCTCCTCGCCTTGACGGCGTCCGTAGCGGCTGACGGACTGGGAGGAGGACTTGTATATGCGCCAGGTCACGCTTCAGTAGATTATTATGTGAGTTTTATCAACATCCTATGTGCTGTTAAATGTATGCATTCTTTCATTTATCAGGAATTTATTTCTTGTAGGCATATCCCAGATACGCCTTCGAGTACGCAGTAAAAGACCCTCACACGGGAGACAACAAGGCGCAGTGGGAGAAGAGAGACGGAGACACAGTAAAAGGTACCTAATATTATATTTTAACCAAAAAAGCTTTCCATATGGACTTTTCGACAGTAAAACTATTTCATTTGTCTTTTGTTTACAGGGGCTTACTCACTAGTGGAACCAGACGGCAGTATAAGAATCGTAGAATATTGGGCAGATGACAAATCAGGGTTCAACGCTGTAGTAAAGCGCATAGGACCTAACCTGCACCCAGTGACCATACCAACATCCATTTACAAGGCACCCATTCCGTTGTTGGGCCATGCATCGGCCATTGCCCCGATTTCAGTAGGACCAATAGCTAAGTTAGGAGGATTAGCAGGAGCTCCCCTAATATCAGGACCGATCGCCGGTGGAGCAATATCTACCGCGAACCTTGTGAAGCCAATATCGATAGCGCCAATCGCACCAATCATTAAGACTCCAATCGCACCAATCGCGCCAATTGCATCATACGGGCCAATAGGACCAATAGGACCGATTTCTAAACCCTATGCACCTGTAGCACCATTATTACCATCATACTCGGGAATCCCAGGTCCAATTTACAAGGCAGGACCAGTGTATTCAGCACCTCCGCCTGTCTATAAATCTGGGCCCATATACTCTGCTCCTCTGCCGGGTCCAATAATCAACGCTGGACCAATATTGTCTGGAGGGTATGGAGGATATGGTGGTGAAATTGGAGGTTTGAAAGGCATTGGTGTGTCAGGACTTGGTGGAATCGGAATTGGGGGTTATGGAGGATTGAAGGGTGATGGCCTTTTAGCAGGATACGGTGGATACGGAGGCATTAGAGGCGATGGCCTGGTAGGAATAGGATACGGAGGAATTAAAGGCGATGGCTTGGGCGGATATGGCGGATACGCTGGACTCAAGGGTGATGGTCTTCTGGCAGGGTATGGCGGATACGGAGGTTGGAACGGCAATGGTCTTGGATATAGTGGACTCGGATCGGGTGCCGGTTACGTCAAAGCCCCAATTGGTGGCGGAACGTTAGCGGACCTTGGCCAAGGCATACTAAACCCGTGGGCCGCGGGCGGATCTTACGGCAAACACTGATTTACTACAAATCTGCTATTTCAGAATAAAAATTAACATCTTAATGCCGCTGTCCATAACTTAATTCTATACTTTACCTTCAACTGTGAGTCCCCTTTCAGAGTTTTAAGGTTGGATAAGTCAAAAAACTATTGTACATAAGATATTTAATATTTATGTTGCTAATTATAAGTCAGACTAGCACTAATAAAGCATATACCACCATGTGGTAGTATTGAGTTGTTTTATTACCCGGTAATTAGGTAATTGAGTTACAATTACTTCATTAAGCATTAAGCATTAGCCACCATAATTACAAAATTAGGTACTCAACCTTTACAGTATAATAAAGTTCAGGCATGTAAAAGAAATATATTAACTTGGGATAAAACATGACACAAAGAAAAAAAACAAACTCAAAAAAGACAATATGGAGGAAAAAAATATTTCAACATCACAGTCCAGAAATGGGAATGCAATGCTAAAAACAAAATCAGAAAATCGGTAATTATCGGTCTAACGATAATACGGCCAATTGGTAGTTTCCGAAAATGATTAAGTGATCAAGGCTTTTCAAATATAATTTGACTGGTTATGTTTTAATGCTTGAACGCACATCTGATCTTTATTTCCCTTTGAATATTTAATTAAAGGAAAAACCAATTACGTATTGAGATTGAGATTTAATAAACTTGCTCGTTAAGTTCTATACAAACATAGATTTTAAAATAGTAACGATGTCAACACAGTACATTAGATTTTGAAGTCGAAAATTTAGTTTTAGGTTTTTGTCCGTTTGAGTGGATGTATGTTCAGGATTGGCGCAAAAACGGCTGAACAGATTTAGATGAAATTTGGGACACAGATAGTTTATAAACTGGATGAACACATAGGGTACTTTTAATCCCGGTAGTTCGTTCCCGTGAGATATTTACAGACATCCATACGGGCGAAGTCTCGGGCAAAAGCTAGTTCTTGAATAAAAGCAAGTGATCGATGATAAAAACGGGTTATCTTTGAATCGGGTCTCGCAGTTTAGGTATCTTGGGCATGTTGAGACCGAAACCCTACATGATGACGCACATATTAAGAGAGCGGAGAGCATTGTTGGTGCGTGCTAACATGTTGGTGCATAGGTTTGCGAAGTGTATAACGCAGGTAAAGATAACTTTGTTCAGAGCCTACTGCCAAAGTTTTTATACCCGTGCCCTATGGACCAACTACACACAGCGGGCATACAATGCTCTCAGAGTACAGTATAATAACGTCTTTAGGGTTCTGGGGCGACTACCTCGATTTTGCAGTGCCTCAAGCATGTCTGCAGACGCAAGGGTGAATAACTTTACGCTATAATGCACAATCGTCAGCCTCACTAATTCGCCAAATTTGAGGGAGTGGAAACGGTATCCTAGGGATGTTTGTACACAAACCAGCATCGACAGCGGTGGGATGGCTCATCAGGCTGCATGTTACCCGATACTGTATCTTTTATTCCTTAATTTAGTCATTTATTTTAATTTTTAGCTTATTTACAACTATTTATTTCAATTTTATTTTTAAATTTATTTCAATTTTATTTTAATTTATTTTCTCTTCAAGTAAAACTGATCTCACGATTAACATAGTTTTTGAGATAATGTAATACTAATGGAATATGGGCATTTTAATAGTCTGAATTCTAAATTTTATAAATAATAACTTTATTTATACGAGATGACTTGTGACAGGTTGCTTTGGTTTAAATATCTACACAGGGCATACAGGATAACCACCGTGCAACTTGGCGTCTATGGATTCAACTGCGTTTAGTTTTTGAATTTGTGTCGGTTATTAAAAAAAACCTATCCTTACATTTTGACCGCGTAGCGTAGGTATTGGACTTGTTTTTAATAACCACTAGCAGTTTTTTTTTTAATAACCGTAGAAGTATTTCTACGCTAGTGGGTCTAGAATCATGAGCTGAATTCAAGGTTACAGTTTGTGCATCGATGTTTCGACCATCCTGTATAGGTATGTAACTGGACTGGCCTGTTAGTCTAGTGGTTAGTTACCCTGACTGCTAAGACTGAGGTCGTGGGTTCGATTCCCACCCAGGACGAATCTTTGTGTGATGAGCACAATCATTTGTTCTGTGTCTGGGTGCAATTTATCTATAATATGTATGTATTTAGAAATACATAACTATGTTTATCAGTTGTCTGGTTACCATAGTACAGGCTCTGCCTACTATGGGATCAGATAACGTTGTGTTGGTTGTCCTCAGATATGTCCTATTATTACTATAAAACCAAAGCAACCTGCCACATTTCACCTGTCTAGCCTTTTCCCAACTATGTTGGGTTCGGCCTCCACTCTAACCGCATGCAGCTGATTACCAGTATTTTTACATGAACGACGGCCTATCTGACGTCCACAACTCAGGTACTGGGTAATACACCTTAGTAAAACTGGTTGTAAGACTTTTCGGCTTCTGACGCCCAGTTACGACTGTCAAAGATCTTCGAATGACAGTCGGGCTACGGCTTATCGTGCTTTCCGAGGCACGGACGCTACTTGGTATAATGGAGATGTTTCATTTTCGGCCGTCAGATGTACATTTATCGAAAAAGAGGAAAAAAATACCACAAATTGGGGAAAAATATTCTCTGTTGAATTGTTGTGTACAAAAAATAATAATTTTTCAATTATTGCCATGTTTTATTCAACATGGCGGCTCGTTTGCTTGCAGACTTCATTCGTTCTGAAATCATGTCTCATCAAATCAATGGTAAGTAGAAAATAATGAAAA
Source organism: Aporophyla nigra (assembly GCA_947507805.1). NCBI lineage: Eukaryota > Metazoa > Arthropoda > Insecta > Lepidoptera > Noctuidae > Aporophyla > Aporophyla nigra. The sequence goes on from OX382306.1 coordinate 7,114,559, forward strand.
AATGTGTGTATTCTTGTAGTGTTAAAAATAAATTACTATTATTCTCTGATTCATATTTTTGAGTAAACATAATTAAGTGTGACCATTTCATAGTTACAAAAATCTTTAGTCTCCATTTTTGAAGTGTGTTTCTAAACGAATTCAAAATAACCGCTTGCTAACTCTTAGGACAAACGTCAAACATTTTTAATTTTAATTTTGTACATAAAAACCATTTGATGTTATGAAAAAAATGTTACTTTATTCTATTCAGGAGTAAGTTTCCCAGCTTCGCTAAAAAGTACATGTTATGGCCGGAGCCCCATATAAAAATGAAACATCTCCCCTTTATATATTTTTAAATAATTAAACTGACTACTCTTTCAGACAGAACCGTATCATACTGACAGTGTTATGACTGATTAGAGACATGCAACACTGACAGTGATGGTCGTAAATCACATGATTGACTATATCATTTATGTAAGTATATCAATGTAAACGCGATTGTTTTTGCGAGCCAAGTTTATAGAGGGACTTCAGCGAGGGTTCTGTCTGGTGTCTGCCTTAAAGTTGTAAAAAGTGAGGTAGCTAAGTTGGGTCATGCTGAAAGAATTTTTCATCAATTCCAGTATTTGAACAAAAGGAGACTAAATTATTGTTTAAAAATATTAGAACCAACTACTATTAAATTATTGTTTAATTATTTTTAATCCACATTGATAAGATCCTTTGTAAAGTATTAAGTATATTGTTTTAATGATTGTGAATGTAAAGACTATCTGGGTATTTTTTTTTCCTTATTTCCAAAGTAAGTTGTAATCAAGATCTGGCAGTTTGAGTGATTTATGCCGCTACCCAAATGCCCATTCTTTGGTATTGTTCGTCTTATCGTTGAGCTTCTTAGTTCTGAGTTGAGCCGCACCATTAGTGACAAATGCGTGCACTAACTGGACAGGTCCACTCAATGTGTGTCCTTCCTTCATCAAAAGACCATTTTAGACACCAATTAACAAGGTCTTCACATGATGTTCACCATGATTATGTCTGGACTTTAAAAGAGCCTGGAGAGAGAGGCCTTTCTTCTCAGAGTAGTCACATAGAAAACGTCGACCTCGTCTAGTTTTAAAAATATGATTGACGTGTAAAAGTGTTTGTAAAAACCTACTTATAGAAATAAAATTATTTATTTATTATTTATCATAGGAACAACAAATTCATTTCTATCCAGGCTTTCATACCTATGCCCCCTCATTTGGATGTAGCGAATTTAGGGGTCCGTTGGTGTCTGACGGGAACTTTCAAAGGTAACGCTAAATTCTATGCTAAATACAGAAGTGCATTAACCACATTTTTTGTACGCATTGGGTCATTTTTCATGTGAATAACGAACCAGTAATGGAAACGGGTCACACAAGTTCTACAATTGTTACACTTATAAAAGGACCGTATTTATACTGACAACTGAACATTCTGCGTATCACTCGCTGACAATATGAATCGATTTTTAATGGTTGGTAATTATTTATTAAAATCATGTCTGAAAGTGACGTCGAATTAATATTGACGCTTTTTAATTACTTTTGTATCTATTGGTTTTTTTTTTTGTATTAGTTAATGGCTCAAGTTGTAGTTTTCTGGATTAGTTTTATTTGCATATATTTGAGAAAATATTTTTAATTGACACAGAAATTATTGATATAAGATAAACAAATGCATCCACTTTTATTTATGCCTTATCCCTATAGCCAAATCAAGTATTTTAAGTAACAATAAAAAAAAAAAACTAGATTTTTAGACTATTCATTCTTCCAATGAAGTAGAAACATTTTAATTACTATAATAGTTTAACAAGTAATGTGTATACTTTCAGATTGCGTGCACACTCACCGTAGCTATTGCTACTGCTTCCGCTGGTGCCATTAACGCAGTCCCAATCGTTGACAAAATCGTAAGTATCCGATATTCCGACACAGAGTGATGCAACATGTTCTACAGAGATGTATTTTTCTGCGTGTGACTAGCCTGTTAGTCTAGTGGTTAGTGACCCTGACTGCAAAGACTGAGGTCGTGGGTTCAATTCCCACCCAGGACAAATCTTTGTGTGATGAGCACAATCATTTGTTCCGTGTCTGGGTGTTATTTATCTATAATATGTATGTATTTAGAAATATATAAGTATATTTATCAGTTGTCTGGTTACCATAGTACAGGCTCTGCCTAGTTTGGGATCAGATAACGGTGTGTTGGTTGTCCTAAGATATTTATTTATTTATTGTGTTGCAAATAATTGCAAGCTTTAAAAGATTTGGTATGACTAAACCTGTCTTCAACATTCCAGGATCACCCCCGCTACGCGTACAACTACGCCGTCAACGATCCAATAACAAAAGACAACAAAGCGCAATGGGAGGTAAGAGACGGTGATGTCGTCAAGGGCTCCTACTCATTGGTCGAGCCTGACGGAACACTGCGCGTCGTGGACTACGCAGCCAATGACCTAACCGGGTTTAACGCTGTTGTCAAGAAGATCGGTCCGAGTGTACACCCTCCAGTGTTACCAATAGCGAAAACTGTAGCTCCTATAACCTCAATAATTGGCCCTGTGAGCTATGGTTTCGGAACAGCACCCATTGTTGCCAACCTCCCAAAGCTAACGAACTTTGGAAAGTGGAGTCTACCTTGGGACCCATTTACCCACTCCTATGGAGGATGGGTCCCTCTAGCAGGGCCCTTACTAGACAAACCGTACGTCACAATATTCAGTAAGAAATATGTCGACGGTAAAGTACACAAGTGGACGACAGGACCCATACCGTTGTATGGAAGAACTTTAGTTTTGAAGACGAAACACTGAAATTGTATTATGAAAGATGTTGGATTTGTATTGCCTTGGTATATTTATTATTTTACCATATTGCTCAAGGTCTCGTCTGAGGTGATATTCATGAAACTGAAGAAGCCACTATAATGTCTTCAGCGCGTTTGGATTACTGAATTTAAGTATCGATAATATTTTGGTCACAGAAATAGGACTGAAATTATCTAGTCTATAAATGCTTTGTAAATAGAATTGTACAGCGACAAGTTTACTGTAAATAAAGGCATTTAAATTATGTTCTGGTGTTTGACTTAATGGATACTACAATAAATATTCTGTACTATAATAAAAATGTTCGACGAAAAACCATTGTTTCACTGTTAACCAATCGGTCAGTTATCAGGAAACTATAAAAATGTATGACAGAACAGTACAAGTTATACACATTGTTTTAACTGCAATATGTTTTTAACAGCCCACACCATTTTCAATAGATAAATGGAAGAAGAGCAAGAAATAGCTTGCTTTACTTCCGATTCAAATTCGATCAAACATGAAATTCACTAGATTACCTACATTTAAGTTTATCTTGACACAGACCTATCTCAAATTTTAACAGGCTACCTTTTACTGAGACAGATTTTGTGATAGACAGCCGGTTTAAGGTAAGCTAGTTTCGCAGCCACATAATTCTACTGTGTTTTTGCAGCCCTTTTTTCTAGCTGACCCCTATTCTGATTATAGGCTGACGCATATTTGGGCCATTTAGGCCGCGCAATTTTTTTTTACAGGCAAGCCAGCGCATCGAATATCAATACTAATAAGCGTGTTGCACGCTTATTAGTATTGATATTCGATGCGCTGCGGCCTGGGGCGGCTGTGATGTGGGCTTAGTTTTACTAACTAATACAGCAATTATAGTGAAAGTTCCAAGAGAAGTGTTAAGGTGACATATTGAGAAAACCGTGCTTTTTCTTTTAAGTGTACCTTTCTTACCGTACGATAGCCGAACTTAATATTAAAGTGTATGATTTTTGACTATATGATCTAGTATCCTGTAAAAGGAATACACGATACGATAAAATTTTCTCGATACAAAAAAATCGCAAAGTTCTATCCATGTTTATTATTTTTTTAGCCTCAAGGCGCAATGCGTTAGATTTATTAAACATAGTTTACTTTAAAACATTGATAATAATCTTATCTAAGTTTTTGTAAAACAGTTTTCGTTTTAATAACACTTTTCATTCATAAAAGACGGCGATTCGTTTTGGCACATACGTTATTTTATTCTAGGCGCATACACATTATCGCCATCTCTTTTTTTGCCTATAATAAGTAGTCTCATCACTCTCGTTCATTCATAAATCAGTCGCCCAGTAGGGCTCATCGACGACGGATCTATGTCACTTTTTTACAAATCGGTGCGATCAAAATTACGTTTTTTAAATATTAATGTCCTCAGAAAAAGGTAGTAGTGAAGTAGGTATTTTGCTGTAAATATTTAATATAATAAATGTTGGCTTTCCAAAAACTTTATATTTACACTGTATACTCGTATGTGTCTATTTTTGTGACTGTGAATAATATAACATTCTTTTTCTATTACTATTTAGTGACGACCTTGATTATGTATGAAAATGGGAAGAACCAAAAACTAAAATTGAACAGTACCTTCAAGGTTAGGAGTACCTGCACAGGGCAATTAATTAATTCATTTTGCAGGAATTCAATACCAATAAGATGATGATAACAAGAGGAATTCACCACCTTCACTAAAGCATTACAGCAACAATCTATTCTCACTTTGTAAAGTAATATTGAGTTAACATCCTATTTTTTTAGAGAAGAACGTCTGTTTTATCCCAAAAACTTATAATAATCGTTCATTTAGAAATAAATTAAAATATATGATTAGTTTTTAGGTTTGAAGTACGTCAACAATATATCTATATGTCAAGTACTGACACTATAAATACAAGAGCACAACGAAGGAATAGAGTAGCATTACAAGTGTGAAAAAGGTGAGGTTTTATAACTGACTGCGGCTCAAAGGAGGGTAATTATTTTACCACGCAAATGTATGGTGATCGGTGAAACGAAGTTGGAGTTTATAATCTCTTATATACCAACATCCATTTTATTTATATACCTCTAGAAGATTAGTTCGATATTTTTAATTTCATGTCGTAAATAACAAAGGTATGCAAAATTTACCTTTTTGAAACAAAACTACTACTTACACGTTTCGATTTTCATGACGTTTCGCATTAACCTGACTCACAAAATAAACTGTTATAAATCCTTGTAATACCTTATTTGCTTGTCACTGAAGCTTCTTTGTCATATTTGACATTAAATATTTTCATTAGCCCGTTTATATCTTTACAGTAAAACTGAATCACCGTCTTGAGCAAAAATTGGGACAAAAGCTTTTTCTCTACATCTATTTCTCTATATAATATAGAAAAGTAGTGCCCGTAGCCAATTTTTTTTTCTTTGAGTCGAGATCCTAAAAGTTCTGCGGCAATTTTAGAAAGATCTAATTTACGCACTTATTTGTTTAATTCTGGTTCTGTAAATAGCTGTGTCTCGGTTTTGTCGATAGAGAAATCAATCAGTCGACGGTCAATCACATTTACTAAATATTTTTTTAAACTACCAACAAGTAAAATAACAGTCGAAAATTATAATTGTTCATCATCTGCCTAGCCTTTTCCCAACTATTTTGGGGTCGGCTTCCAGTCTAACTGGATGTAGTTGAGTACCGGTATTTTACATGGAGCGACTGCCTATCTGACTTCCACAACCTTGTTACTGGGTAATACGATACCCCTTGGTAAGACTGGTTGTCAGACTTTTGACGACCCGTAACGACTGTCTAAGATCTACGAAAGACAGTCGGGCCGAACTGCTTTTGTTTTGGATGGTAGATCATCAAATGACGTCTCCCGCTGTGGATGCAGCGGAAGGGCGTGTCAGACTTTTACTGACTAAAACCCACCCGTGTTCCTTCAGTTGCCCATATGCCAGGGCCACGGTACCTCTTTCGAACTAATCTCGCGACCCTGGTAGGCGGACCAACGGCTTAACGTGGTTTGTAAACATAGTCACCCATCCACGGACCAACCGCGGCAAGCGTAGCTTAACCTGAATGACCGACTCGTGCAGCTGTTTTAAATTAGCCACAAGCCCTTCCGAAAATAATAATTGTTATCCTATCATATCTGTACTATGGTAGCATTTATGAAGATTTCTACAAAACCTTACGTGATGGAATTTTTTGTTTATTTTTCTGTTAATCAGGACCTCTAATTCTATAAGAAACCATTATTCGATTTCAATTAATTTTACCCATGCATATCAATAATCAAAATTTAAGTTTCAGGTTTTTAAATATTTTGTATTAGTTGTCTACTCCATAGTTTACTATGCGCAAAAATTTCAAAGACCGAGACAAATTAACGTCACTTGGCATGCTCATTTTTTTTAAATATGTTGCCGTCTTTATCTTGCATTGTTATTTAAACAGTTGTGCGACGGTGACAAGAATAATTCTTAGCGAAAGGCCATGCTAAGTAACGTTTTTAAATTTCGGTCAGTGATAATTCCTTCGTTCCACTTTTGGCCACTGGTAAAATAAGTCATTAAAGTTTGTGACGATGACGTGTCGGCCGACCAATGAAGATAGGTCCGCCACTCCCCGCGTGCGGGGGAAACAATCCAACTATCATCTATTTTCGAGGTGGGGTCTTAAGTATGTATAATTAACACCAAGAAAAAGGTCGGTGGAGAGAATAGAAGAGTCTTGACTATGTACACTATGATGGATTATGTGAATGTTACTAGAAAGGAAGTAACTTAAATTCTTATATATGTCTTTCTAATTTTCGGTATTGCCACACGTGGAGACTATTTTAATTTAATGTTAATTTACTGTTTGATACTCACGCTAACTGCTGTGCGAGTGTGCGATAGCTATCATATAAGTCATCATGACAGCTGAGTTCCAGTTTGTTTCTAGAAATCAGAAGTACAGTTAGGGATTGCACTAGACAGGTCCACTCAAATTTGTGTGGTTTCTTCCTCCAAAGACCATTTCAGACATGATGAATAACAGACCATGATTATTTCCGGATTTTTTATATAAACACTGACATTGATTAAATTCGTTCCCTACCCAGATGTCCTTTCTTCGGTATTGTTCGACGAATCGTTGGGCTCCTACGATCTGAGTTGAGCTGCATAATAGGGTATTTTCCGTTTTTTTAAAAACAGTTTTTTTTTGAAGACTGGGAAGAAATATTCAACAGAAAAATAAAATGTATCTAATCAATGTCCATTTTACACGTTAGAGGTGAAAAAAATCTAATTTATTTTTAATGGTTTTGAATTTACCGCCAAAACGCTCGGTGCGCTGACGTTTACCGTGTGACATCATTTTTGTGTATATTGCATTTTGACTTAGGTATGAAATCTGTGCTCGATCTGTAAATCTCGGAGTGGATTTAGGATATATTTAGGATTTTTGGAATGGATTAATAGAAATACAATGGAAGCTGGTTTTATAAAAGCCGATAGTGCAAATCTGCCCACAGTAGATGTTTTTATAGTTGGAAATTTCTTTGCAAACAACCCCGATTTTTGTGCTACGGAGTATAAATAGTTTATGTGGCGCAGTTTTAAAAGTATTTGTACACAGAGGCACCACACACCAGTAATAACATTTTCTATCCATTTGAGATACGAAATTACTTGATCGATATACTGTTTACAACTTGTTTACACAAAGATGCCATCACCGTGGTAAACGTCATCGTACGGAGCGTTTTGGCGGTAAATTTAAAACCATTGAAAATAAATTAGATTTTAATCACTTCTAATGCAGAAAATGGAGATTAATTACAAAAAAAAATATTTTACTGTTAAATATTCCTTCACAGTGTTCAAAATTAAATAGTTTTAAAAAAAGTGGAAAATACCTTATTTATGATAAATGCGTGCACTGACTGGACAAGTCACTATATGTGCACTCAATCTATGTGGTCTTTTCTTCAAAATACCATTTCATACACCTTTATAGTCTTTACATGATCTGACCAAGATTATATCTTAACTTTAAAACAGACTGTTTTTGAGATTACGATTTTGATTCGGCCTTTCTTCTCAGGGTAGTCAAAACACCATACTCACTAGATGATAAAAACATTTTTTTAAATATAATTAACGTTTAAAGGTGTTTGTACAAACCTACCTACAGAAATAAAATCTATACTTCTCTACTAATTTAATAAATGCGAAAGTAACTCTGTCTGTCTGTCACGCCTAAACCACTGAACTGATTGTGATGAGATTTGGTAAAGCGATAGACTAGAGCTTGGGAAAGGACATAGGCTACCTTTTGTTCCGGCAGCACGTTCCCGTGGGATAATTTTCGATATCCGCGCGGGCGAAGCCGCTGGCAAAAGCTAGTCATTTATAATTTAAAGATTGAAAATGTTAAGCGCCTAGGTTTACTTGCACTTCTTACTTATTCTTAAGATTTTGAATGAAAGTTGAGACTGTTCTAATGATGACGTGCGCGGCGTGACTAGGTATATGAGAATGAAATGTGTTGAATTCTACATTTTCACTCCTTGATAAGTACGTCATCAAAGATACAAAAGACCAAAGGGTCTGAGGCGACCGTCAAGCTTCGTTGTTGGTGTAAATATTGCATCAATTGTGCTACAGGATTATAAATACAGCCATTTCTATTCGGCTATTGCTAATGAAAGATTCCCATGTAGGAGTTCTTACCAACGATTTCTATAATGAATTTAATTGAAAAAGTTACTAGTGATCGTTCGAAAAGGGTTCTCAATTCTCATCAACCATTGTGATAATGACTGAACCAAATAAAGGTAGCAATTGATATATGATCTACGTATCAACCATACACCGAACAATCGCGAACAAACAAGTAAACAATACATCAGTCTACGACATAACAATCCCAATTAACTCATTAGTTAATCATATTATACGTGTCTAACTACCAGTTATGTATGAACTATTTATGAATACTAAATCAGGCAAAAAGAACTGAAACGGACCGGTTGAGAACAAGATGTTTGACAGTAACCGGGGCGCTGCCGGGTCGAATAATTAGTGTAGTATAAATAGGCGTGTCGCAAATGACAAAATACAGTGCACTTCGTTTGCTCACTGGAATACCTTGTCAGCAACATGAACATGTATATCTCGGTAATTACTTCCGGCATTTTGAAAAATGTTTCTTGTTTACAATAGATTTTTCTCTGAAGTTAAATTTGATCCTTTCCTTTTGCACAGAGAAGTAAAAAATATAAGTGTTATATAAGCTTTAAATACTGATTTATCTGGTGTCATCCCAAAGGACTCCTTTTAAGTTAAAAGAATATTTTGCAAGGGCATACATTTTGCTCGGGATATTTTTTGAACGCTAAGGCGAAAAAAGATGACCAAATCCTTATTGTGTTTAACAGGTCACCTGCCTGCTGGCTCTGGTTGCGGCCACTTCGGCGATTCCGCCCGCGACGCTGTCATATGTTCCCATTACCACCATTGATAAAATCGTAAGTAAAACCTTTATTTATAAAGACTTAATTATAACTATAATTTAAATGGTACACTATAATAGAGTATATTTAAATAATAAACTAGACGAAATGTGTATATCTTATCTTACAGAGCAATTTTATTTCAGCCGAACCCAAACTATGGATTTAACTACGCGGTTAACGACCCGTCGACGGGTGACAACAAAGCGCAGTGGGAGACCCGCAACGGTGACCTGGTGCGAGGAGCATACTCCTTAGTGGAACCTGACGGCAATGTCCGTCTGGTGGAATACACTGCCGACTCACTCACTGGGTTCAATGCCGTCGTCAAACGAACCGGACCGAGTGTACACTCTGTGGCGTTACCGATAGCGGCACCTATTCTTGCCAGGCCGATCGTTGAGACTCTTTCGCCGATCACGCCCGTGATCACCAGGGCACACTTAGGACCGATAAATGTTGGTCCTATTGGGCATGGACCCATTGGGCACGGACCTATTGGTCCCATTGGACATGGCCCTATCGGTCCTATTGGATACGGACCGATCGGTCCACTTGGTCTTATTGAACATGGACCTATTGGCCCCATCGGTCCAATCGGACATGGCCCTATCGCTGAAATCACACCCGTAGCCGAAGTCCATCATCAGCCAATCATAACCCCGGTAATCGACACGCCACCAATCATCGCGCCTGTGCCGACTTTCGACCTCCCTCTGATCTACCCGCTGCCCCCAGCTGGTCCGTGGGTACATCTATCGGGCACTTCGTACGGAGGGAAAGGCAACATCGTCCGCCGCTGGGCCGCCGGACCGATCTCACTAGACGGTAAGACGCTCACCATCAGAACCAAACACCATTAAGCTAGTATAAGTTTCAAATGTAAATAATTCCTATAACTAACTTCTCCGTGTATAGGTAACCTATTTAGTTACTCACGGCGCTAGTGTGTTCTTGCATTTGACGATGTACATGCAAAAATACACATAGGTCATGTTAGAAGTTAAGATTGAGTGGTGTAATCCAAAGCAATGAAGTGTACCTGAATAATAAATAAATATTTTACGAACGAACTGGTTTTTTTTTTTTCAGCGTATTTGTGGGTAGTGCGGCGTAAAATGGGCTCGTTTAGTTATGCGTGCCGCACATTCAATGACACGAACGTAAACTGGTACGTAATGTATGCGGTTTTCGTTACATAATTGCGTAAATTGGTTAATTACTTGTATCGACGAATTATAAAAACTTATACTCAAGAATTAGGTTCTGCATACTTATTAAGAGCGCCTTCACACTAGCGTTTGTCCGGCGTAGGTGTTCGATAAACATATGCGCAGCGCAGACGCCGCGACAACGCGACGCCTGCGCCACGTTGTTGCGGCGTTTCCTCTGGAGTCAATTGAACGCTGCGCTAACGTGGCGCAAACGTCAGACAATTGCAATGTCGTTTAGGAAATATCATTAACAAAATGGATTTTGACGAGGAAACTCTATTGTTGGCTTTGCTTTTAAAAAGATAATTATTGCGAAAACGTGAAAATTAAAATAAAAGTATATGTGAGAACCCATTAAGGAGTGTACGGTCAAGTGAAAGTAATTATTTTGTGCTTTATTGTAACACATAAAAAATGATTTAAAATGTTTTTATTGTACATGACTCCGCCCGCAGTAACGCGGCGCATACGTCGCGCACCTGCGGCGCCAACGCAGCGTATTCATTTACCCTTGCACTGACGCCGCGACAACGCGACGCCTGCGCCGCGTAGTCGCGGCGTCTCCGCTGCGCATACATTTATCGAACGCCTACGCTGGACAAACGCTAGTGTAAAGGCGCTCTAAGCGTAAAGTAAGAATATGCCCTGCCATTTTATAGTAACTAGTGGTCGCCCAGTGTTCGAAATTCGAACGTGTTATTTTAATGCTTTTCGAAAGCATTTTTTTTTATATCAGCTCTCTGCACTCCTTCTCGATATAAGCTTAAACTGTAGCAAATTTCATACTCCTCCGTCTTTGTTCTGTCTTGTGTGTCTTCGTTTTTGTAAATGGGGTATACAGTTTCAGCTTCACGGAATAGTACAAAGATAAACAAAAGTTGGCTGCCTCTAGTATTTTTATATAGTCTTAAATCATCATCATCATCCACAACCCGACTTCACCCACGGCTGGGCATAGTCCTCTCTTTTCTTGTGTGAATCCACAAGCACCTGTGCCAGCTTCATTTAGTTTCTACCACCGATGGTAACATAGTCAAATATACTACATCTCAAAAGGGAAAAAAAACATTTAGAACACATTCCAATGCATTTTCTCATTTGCACCTAAACTTGGTATCTGACGGTAATAGTTTTGCAGGACCTGCCGCGGCCGTGTTCTGCATGACTATCACGGTGATACAATACTATCCGTTTCTCATTAAACTACGAAATATATTTTAACTTACCGGATTATTATCTTCATCAACGTCATACTCTTCTCTTTGAACCATCATCAGTTTACCGCTGGCGTTAATCACCTGAAAATATGACCCACATTTGGAATATATAAAGTTAGCGAATAATATATTCTACTATCCTCAATCACGCAAAATCGCCTGAACGGATTTGCCACACAGATAGTTATATAATATATATAACCTGGATTAACAAATAGGATACTTTTTTTATCCCGATAGTATGTTCCCGTGATTTGTTTAAACGCAAGCATGCGTTTGCCAAATCGGTTTGAATAGCCTGGCTTAGTTCTAAATTTAATTTTCATTATGGAAGACCAGAGGTCATAATATCTTTTAAAATTATTAATCCAGTGTGAGAGAGAGATGAGAGTTATACAAGACGGATAGCACCATCTCTTTTCGCAACGGACAGTGACGGTTCAAAGACCACATTCGCGAGGACGTAATATATATATTACGACGCGATTTTATCGCACACTGGATTTTCTAATCTCGGCGTTGACTCGAGCATTAAGAATCCAACAGAGTGCATCCCAAAAAACAAACTGTTGGATTTTCATCTCTGAAAGAAAGAAGAAGAAAGAAAATACGTTTATTTGCGATAAATATGATGCAAAGAAAAACTGAACACAACAAAAATATAAAAATAGCTGGGGAAAATATGCGTCAAATCCACGCAAAACGGCCATCGCTCAGCATAATACTGCGACTCTATGCGAGGCAGCCCCAGCGCTGATTTTCAGCGACGGCGGCTCTCAGCGCTAAGCAGTGCGTACAAGATACAGAGCGCGAAAAAATCCTGCTGCGATATTTTTACGGTTGGACTAACAAGTACAGTTCCAGGACGGGTACCGGAATACCGTCTACTTTAGTAGTGTACTACGTAATTCCTTACCAGTGAGTCAGGCTGACGTTGCACATGCACAAATACAGTGGACGAGCGGTGACGCTGCGGCGGGTCCTGCAGGCGACACAGGGACGCCGACACCACGCAGGCGGGGTGAGATAGCGCTGATACATCTACTGCTTGCACGCAGCGCATTTCTATGTTTCCGGCTGAAAAGAAATATATGTTTTAGCATCACCAACAGGACAGGCTGGTAAAAAACCCTTACATAGTGTTTCCAATTAGTTGTGACAGCAGAAAGTTGGTAATTTACTGACATTGAGCTGTTCGCATATTCACAGCACGATAAACGTAGTGACCGTTTTTTTTTTTTGGATGGGAAATCATCAAATGACTTCTCTCGCTCTGGGCGGAGCGGGAGGGCGTGTCAGACTTTTAAAACCCACCCGTGTTCCTTCAGTTGCCCATGTGCCAGGGTCACGGTATCTCTTTCGAACAATCTCGCGACCGTTAATTTTACAGTAAGATAATTATAGATTATTATGCCACGACACTAAATAAATTAAGTATCATCATCATCATTTCAGCAGGTAGGCCTCCCTAAAATTGGGGGGCTGCCCATAAGATGATTATGGGCAACCCCGCTTGGTAGGCGGTTTGGCGATCGCTGTTTGGGAAAGGGAGGCCTATGCCATGCAGTGTGACAATACAGGCTAGTTCGATAGATTACATAGACTGGCTACCACTACAGTTTATTATTTTTATACTAGCTTTTGTCCGCGGCTTCGCCCGCGTAAATGTCGGAAATTAACGCAAGAGGACGTACTACCGCGGTAAGAATGTGGCAATCCAGGTTATATATATAGGTAATATATACAAAAAAGGGTGGGTAGTGCCACGATCAACATTACCTCTGTTATTTTATTTTATATTGTATTATTATATTATATTACCCGCGACTTCGACCGCGTGGTATTTACCAAAAAAGTTTCTCATTCGTTTTATTTTTTTTCCTGCGATCCTACTTTTTTTTCTAAAGTAAAAGTAGCCTAAGTTACTCCTTGTTACATCAGCTATCTGCCAGTGAAAGTCCCATCAAAATCGGCCCAGCCATTTCAGAGATTAGCCGGAACAAACAGACAAAATTTAAAAAAATATTGTTTTGGTATATGTACCGTGTATACATCCATATACACTTAGTAAAAAGTGGTTATTTTAATATTACAAACAGACACTCCAATTATAAAAATAAATATTATAAAGCTGAATAGTTTGTTTGTTTGATTGAACGCGGTTATCTCAGGAAGTCCTGGCCCGAATTGAAAAAATCTTTTTGTGTTGGGTAGCCTATTTATTGAGGAAGACTATATAACATCACGCTACAGTCAAAAGAAGCGGAGCAACAACGAAAAATGGACGTAAACTGGCAGGCAATTCGATGCGACGGGAAGGGACAGGGGAGCAGAACTTTGACGCAGACGAAGTCGCGGGCAGAAGCTAGTTAGTAATATCTACTGCTGAAACGTCTGTGATACGCTAACTTAAGCTTTTACATAAAAGTACTATACATAATGTACTGACCATTATCCACACAGTTGAGCTCGTATATGGTGACGAGCGCGTCGGCTCCGAATACGACGAGCTGATCATCCAGTATGTCCAGCACGAACACTTGAGATTGAACGCGAACTATTTTCGCGAACTTGTTGTCCAGTTTCGCTTCGCGCGGGTAGAAGCGGATCTCGTCGTGACCGTCGAGGATGCTGTAGCATCCTGTGGGATGAGAGAAGTCAAAATTAAGTTAGTAGGAAAGCCGTAGCAAAGCGTAAATAGCATAGCCATAACATTGTGAGGAAACTGGTATATTCTAGAACCCAAAATTCCAAGACTATGTGATATGCGCTAACCCGCACTGAGCCTGGGTGGTGGATTGTGGCCCACTTCCTCTCGGATTTAGAAAACTCCAGTTTGGCATCTGTTTTCTATGTTTTACTTATAATCTACGGCATTTCTGACCAATATTTATACACTCCAGGTTGAATCTGATCGTCCCTAAGGGCGAAGAATTCAGGTCCTGTGAGACAGCACCTACTGTGTAAAACCAGGAACGGTTAAAGATTTTTTTTTTAATCTATTGAGGTTGTGCTATACAGTTAAAAATTATTCTTCAATCGTTCTGTACAAATCATCATCATCATATCAGCCGAAAGACGCCCACTGCTGGGTCTCCCACAAAAAGGGGGGTTTGCTATAATTGCCACGCTTGCCAGGCAGGTTGGCGATCGCAGTATAGTGGTAAAATGCACTGAGAACGCTGCTGCCCATTCTCTAGAAACTCGCATAGTCGCCTTCTAAGACACCCATGAGAGGATTTATATTCTATTCTTCGATCTCCTCACGATGTTTTCATTCACCACTTTAAGAATCATATTTTGATAGTACATCGGAATCGGACCAAAACGTCCTCAATAGTTTAGAAATTAGTCTACAAATAGGTATACCTATAACGATATACTCTCTCCACCACAGCATGCCGCCCGCGACCACGAAGTCCTTCTCCTGCGCTTCATTGCCGAACAGCTTCCATCTTCTCGACAAACAGTTGTAGTGCGCCAGTCCTGTGCGACCGGCCACGCATACGTTTACGCCTGTCTCGTCTATTGCGCTGTACTGTGAAAGGAAATCAATTCATTTATTTATAGTTACGTGCCTCGTGATTTCCTCGTTGGTCTAGTGGACGCAAAGCGTTATTGCTGAGTATGAGGTCCTGTTTGATTTTCAAGTCCGGGAGTGTCATTAGGTTTTTCATCAGAAAATTCTAGGTACATACTACATACTCATCATCTGCCTGCTTTTTCCCAACTTTTTGGGGTTGGCTTCCAGTTTGACCGAAAGGAGCTGAATAGCAGTTTACATTTTTACATTACAGTTACTGGGTAATACGACAGCCCTGGTAAAGACTGGCTGCTAGACTTTCGGGCTTCTGACGACCAGTAAAGACTGTCAAAGGTTCGAAAATGACAGCCGGGACCACCAGCTTCACTTGTTTTTCGAGCCATGGAGGGATCTTGGTATGTCACCCATCGACGTACATACCGCGGCAAGCGTAGCTTAACCTGACCTATCGACCGGTTTTTTTTTGTGGGTGGGAAATCATCAAGTCTCCCGCTCTGGTCGGAGCGGGAGGGCGTGTCAGACTTTTAATGACCAAAACTCAACCGTCTTCCTTCAGTTGCCCATTAACCAGGGCTGCGGTATCTCTTTCTAACAAATCTCACGACCCTGGCAGGCATCGGTCCTAGCAGACCTTCAATACTGCTGATATGTCTTAAAGGCGCGCGTGGAACACTACGCGCCGTCGACACGGGCTTGGTCCATACCGGGCGGCGAACTACCTATTGCTCGCCACCCGCAAGCTCAAGCCTACGGTGGCCGGGATCTGCAATGGACTCCCGGCGCCCGGGGCGTCTCCTCATGCGGCGGCTAGCACGTGAGGGCACAGAGACTGCCACTCCCTCACGCGCCCCGCCTCCTCCTTCGCGAGCATTACTGCTTCGCAGAAAGAGGTGACGGCTTCCCATGCCCTCTCGCTCCGTACCAGGGCCGGACGCGAGAGGTCGCCGCCGCCGATCGCCTCCACGAGGACACGGCGGTGCTCCGCCCAGGCAGGGCACACCTCCGACCTATCGACCGGTGCCGCTGTTTTTACTTAGCCAAAACCCCGGACTACTTAGCCAAGCAACGACGCAGTATATTACATTAATATAGAAACCGACTCACCCTCAGTGGCCAATTCGTGGCAATATAAGTAGCCGGCAGAGGCAATATAATCCACTGCTTTCTGCACTCATTGTCATCAATGAACTCCCTATAGTTGGTACTGCTCTCATACTCCATATTGGGCTGGTCTGGTAGCCCGTTCTCTGCCTGGTAGATCTCTGAAGACGAGTCTATGATGGAGATCTTTGTTCGTTTCGTTAGGTTGTCTTCGAGGTTGATGTAGAGTTTGTCGTCCGCTTGTAGGTAGAGGTGTCTTTGATTGCTCTGAAAAGATCAGAAATGTTTAGTTATATGGGATGTTTTAAATTGTCACATATAATGACAACAAAAGGTTAAATTAAAAAAAAACCTCGCACATAACCGAAACCTCTATCATTTTAAAAATATGCGCGCCCTTTAAGTTTGATAAGAAATTGTAGGTATAATTTTGATTAAAGGATCGTCGTTTCGAAACGGCTCAACCGATTTTTATGAAACATGTCTAAGAACCACTGCTAGAAAGCCTAGTTTAATTGTTTTTTAAACCGCACCCATATCGGTTCAACCGTTTAAGAGCTATGGTGCCATAGATAGACACACATAGTGGTCAAACTTATAACGCCCATATTTTTGCGTCGGGGTTAAATGATTTAATTGAATGGATGAGACTGACTAGTGATATATCAAGGTGGACTTAGGTAATAAAAAAGAAAAACGCATATCCTTTGTTCAAGTTTTAGTACAATGTTGCTTTTCATTAAAAATATATCGAAATGTAAACTCCCTTTTATTCAGGTGGGTAGATAGACTCTTACACTTACCATGCAAGGGTTAACGCTGAGTGGACTTTTGACAAAGTCCAGTTGAATAATGTTAGTACTTGAATCTCCCTCCACTTTCACCATCCATAGCTGGTATCCTTCTGTCGCCCATTCCTAGACAAAAATAAATAATACTTTACAACTTTGCAAAGGACAACAATAACAACTATGAAACAGTAGCAGTTGTGGGTAACCATACTTTATAATAACTTATCCTACTTTATTTTCGATAAATATATTTCATACTTTTGTATAAAGTATTATCATCATATACCTAACCTTTTCTCAACTATGTTGAGGTCGGCTTCCTTTCTAACCGGATATGCAGCTAAATACCAGTATTTTAAAGTAGACACAACCAGTAGGTTGGACTTACTAAGGTCATGGTTGAGTCCATAGTCCCATATTTGCGAGCATACGAGTATAAGGCTCCGAACGTACTCTGTATAGACACGCCCCCCCCCCCCCCTCTCCCAACTATCAATATAATATACTTACTAAACTAGACACAACCAGTGGGTTGGACTTGCTAAGGTCTTGATTGAGTCCGTAGTCCCACGCTAACGAGCACATGAGTAGCGCTCCAAACGTACTCCATATGGACACGCCACCTCTCTCCCAACTAACTGCCACAGCTCGACCGTCTGCTGTCCATCTGAAATTAGTATCATAAATGCATTATAATACGATGCATCACAATAGGAAAGCCATCAGCCACAAATGGCGGTACGAAAACTTAACAAACTTTGCTAACAAACGATTATTTTTTTATCATGACTACTAGCTATACGAGGTCATGTTAAATTAACAGACAAACCTTCACTTTCACTAAAATTAAATTAACAAAAAGAATAATAATAAAACACTTCCTCCCGATACCGGAGGCCCACTATTTTTTTATATTTTTAAATGTTTTTTTTTTTGTTGTAAATTTATTTTTCTAAAAATATTTAAAAATGTAACTAATATGTATATAAAGAAATAAACGATAATAATAAAAATAATAAAAAATACCATTTACCCTAGTATAATGGTCCTTACGCTAGGATTCCCTGTATCGTAAGTAACACGATTGTCAGTAATAGCATTAATGTAAAACAATAACATAAAATATAATGAAAAGTAATCAATTATTTTCTGCTGCGCGTTCCCATTTAGTCTGGGAAGTTTCGCTACCAAATCCAATTTAACCTTGCATATTTCGAGCTATATGAGAAAAGAACTCATCAACACAAATAATAAGGGGACTTTACCTCACACATTTAACAGGTCCAGGATCGCCAGGGAAGTCCTTGGAACTGAGCACCATCGTATGTGACAGTTCCAAGCCGCCCGTAGCTTCGTCTATCGTGAATACATCCACTTGAGAACTAAAATATTAAAAAAGAAATGATTAATTATGGTCACCTATATAAAATATCCATAGATTATTAACCAAGTCATTCATTTTTTTTTAAGTTATGACTTCAAAAAAAATATTATTTCTTAAAGTTGATTTTTTTAAACAATTTTTATCAGAGGTTTCTACTTGTCGTCGGCATAATATAATTGATACTCACTTTTTCCTGCCAATAGCAATTAATCTAAACTTATGGTTGACTCTAGCGCAAGTCGCGTCATCGATGCCGGGTGCCCAAATGCCTTGAACAGCCTACAAACAAGAAAATATATATTACAAAGATATTTTATTATGTGCGGTATTCTAGCAGACCAACTTCCCATTAAAAATATAAATAGTTGAGAAACTGATAGACTATATGATCGAAGATTCATCTCATAGGAGTATAAGCACGCAAAAACATTGGCAAAGGTTGTCCCATTGCCGCTGCCTATCACACAGAGGATCTGGCTAGGTAATTCATTAAAATGTGCCATAAAGGAAAACTACAAGGACAACACACGAATTTAAACTTTTGAGGGGTCTCAATAGCGTGCTTTAGGGTCTAAAATCAATTATCACAACACTCGCTTTACAATTTCTTACCATTAAATCTGTGTCCAATAATATCTGGGATTGTTAAAACATGTTTTATTAAAAATATTACATTTCAATTTGTTTTG
Organism: Aporophyla nigra; assembly: GCA_947507805.1. Lineage (NCBI taxonomy): Eukaryota > Metazoa > Arthropoda > Insecta > Lepidoptera > Noctuidae > Aporophyla > Aporophyla nigra. The sequence continues at coordinate 7,133,880 of OX382306.1, forward strand.
TTGTTGGGATTAAAATGAATTATTCTCGTGTTATAAAAACGACTTGTTCATATTTGCTCTGCCAGGAATGAAATACGAAATACATTTCAGTAACCAGAAAAATATAGTTTATTTTTATTCGTAATAACAAGTAACTATTATCAAGAGAAATAACCACATTAATAACTAACATAATAATGGGACCCGATTAGTTTCAGACTCCGGAGAGATTAATCATGAGGTGTAAGCCGCGGCATGGTCAGAACCAGCCTTAGAAAGTCGGGAAACTTATTTGACGACTTATCGTCATAAATCCCGAAACAATACATGACTAAAACCGTATAAAATACCTAACATGTCTCACGAAAGTTTTAATATCAGGAATAACAGGCATCATTATTTAAACCCTAATAAAAGTTAAGGAAAAATAAGCATTTTTATACTCACATTAGGATCAAACTTGAGATTAGGCGCCGTTAGATACGCCGCCCGTCCGTCATTGAGCGTTATTCCGAAACCGCACACAAGCGGGGAGTATTCTATGTCGTTCACATGCGTATTGTCTTCTAATATCGGCTCAGCTGAAATTATCGGCCAAGAATTTGGTTTACGTTAGAAAAAACTCAACAATTTAGCTTAGTTTAAGATAAAATCAGACTAAAGTATAAATAAGCTTATTATTAGACGGGGAAGGGGCATCGGTGGTGTGACTATGAATGATAGGCTGAGGAATGATGTGAGAAGGCAACGGTGCGGTTTAAAAGCAGATGTACTGACAAAAATTCAAAAGAATATGCATAGATTATTTAATCATGTTGAGAGGATGAATGAGAACTGACTAACAAAAGGTACTTTGCAAGGTAGATAGATATGAGTGAAAACGCCGGGAGGGGACGTCTTAATAGGACATTTAGTGACTTTATGGATGATGTTCTTCAGAAAGGTCAAATGTGCAGTTCTCGCAGCCAGCGTGCGTACATGACTACATTTATGAAAGTAAACGAGGCAAAAGGAGTATGTAAAGATCGTAGCAAGTGGCGTTTTGTAGTTTCTGCCCCCTTGTGAAGAAGACATGAGTTATGTAAGTATGTATGGATATTAGGAGGGGGGACAAACTACCATTCATTCTTTGAGTACCTCTCTCATGCAGAATACTTTAACACGTTGAGTGCCGATCACGCGATATCGAGTGATTCGTCGGCTCTGCATTATGGCCGATCACGCGATATCGCATGATTTTTTTTTTGGATGGGAAATCATCAAATGAGTTTTCCCGCTCTGGGCGGAGAGGGAGGGCGTGTCAGACTTTTACTTACTAAAACCCACCCGTGTTCCTTCAGTTGCCCATGTGCCGGGGCCACGCTATCTTTTTCGAACAATCACGCGACCCCGGATATCGCGTGCTTGCTACTAACAATTTTGTACGCGCTCTAAATCTGTGGCCATATGGGATTAACCATCAATCTGTGTTCGGCACTCAACGTGTTAAAAAGGGAGTAAATAACGTATGAATGCAGGCATTTGTATTTCATATTTAGTCAATGAGAGCAAACAAGGCACTTACTGAAGAGGCCTTGAATGATATTATAGACTGATTGACTGATAAAGTTAACTAATTGGGACTATTAAGATTGCCTACTCTATTAGAAATCTTGACGGCATAATGTGCCTTCCTTGTGTGAAAACTAAGCAGAGAGATATGCCAATGCTTCTTGTTTATATTAAATCTATACTAATATTATAAAGCTGAAGAGTTTGTTTGTTTGTATTTTTGTTTGTTTGGTTGAACGCGCTAATCTCAAGAACTACTGGTCCGAATTGAATAATTCTTTTTGGGTTGAGTAGCCTATTTATTGAGGAAGGCTATAGGCTATATAACATCTCGCTACAATCAAAAGGAGCGGAGCAGCAACGAAAAATGTTCGAAAACTGGCAGGCAATTCGGTGCGACGGGAAGGGTCAGGGGAGCAAAAATTTAACGCGAACGAAGTCGCGGGCAGAAGCTAGTAAGTTATATTATTATTATTCATTTCCTAGCCTTTTTCCAGCTATACATGTTGGGGTCGGCTTCCAGTCTAACCGGATGCCGCTGAATACTAGCATTTTCCATAGAGCAACTGCCTATCGCACTACCATCATCACATCACTTCAGCCGTAAGACGTCCACTGCTGGACTTAGGCCTCCCCCAATTTGGGGGGCTTTGCCATAATCGCCACGCTTGGCAGGCGGGTTGGCGATCGCAGTATGGTGGTAAAATGCATACAGAACGCTGCTGCCCATTCTCTAGTAAGTCCCTTAGTCGCCTTTTACGACCCCCACGGGAAGAAATGGGGTGGTGTTATTCTTTACGTCCGGCACCACACGGTACCAGTATCCGGTATCCGGTATCGCACTTCCACAACCCTGTAACTGGATAATACGACAACCCTTGGTAAGACAGATTGCCATATTTCCGGGATTCTGATGACCCGTAACCAAAGATCAAAGAGCCACGAATGACAGCCGGGACCAACGGCTTGTAGTGCTTTCCGTGGCACGGACCCGTCTTGGTACGTTAAGATGGTCACCCATCCACGGACCAACCGCACCAAGCGAAGCTTAACATGATCGATCGACCCGTGTGGCTATTATTACTTAGCCACGTTTCATATAAAACGAATTCCCATAAATTGTATATGTGTAAATTAGAGACAGATCACAGATGCACAAACTCCCAGGGTCGGAGTATTAATATTATATGAAGGTCATACAGTACTGTACCTAATCTTCGAAGTTAATTGCCGTCAGTACTAAGTAATTACTTAGCCTTGAAAGCTGATTCCAAGTTAAAACGGTGTTGCCAGTCCGATTAGAAATATTTGTATTGCATTTATAACGGGCTGGTGTCCACGATTCCGCATCGGGTTTCGGAAAATCGATAAAATCATTTTATTCTAATGCTATCTCATCGTCGTCATTATCAGCTATAAAATTCCCACAGCTGGGACACAGGCCTCCTCTCGCTGAATGGTAGTGGACCGTAAAAAACCAAGCGGGTCCAGTGCGGGTTGGTAGATTTCACATGACACATAATCTATCCAATTTTGTCTAGTTTTATACAATATAACCTAATTTTATGCTTGTATGTGAAGTACCTACTTGTATTGAACACTAACTTGTACGAGTGATTTGCACCACACTGTTAACATAAGTTGGTTTTTTATAAAGTAAACTAACTTCTGCCCGCGACTTCGTCCACGTTACTTAAATTTCTTGTTCCCCCGACCCTTCCCGTCGCGTCGAATCGCCTACCCGTGCGATTTTCCCCGTTTTTGCAAAATTTTTCGTTACTGCTCCGCTCCTCTTGGTTGTAGCGTGATGTTATATAGCCTATAGCATTTCTCGATAAATAGGCTACCCAACACAAAAAGAATTTTTCAATTCGGAGCAGCAGTTCCTAAGATTAGCGCGTTCAATCAAACAAACAAACAAACTCTTCAGCTTTATCATTAGATACCCGCCAGCTCTTCAAGAAACGCCTTGATGTCGCTGACGATTTCATTGAGAATACCTTGGTTACCGAAATACTGAATAGCTTGATTTCATTACCTTTAGAAACCTGTTGGTTTATAGAGAACGGTATTCGTCCTAAATCGAGACAGTAGTCCCTGTTCTGTGTACCGTCCCATCGGTACCGCAGTAAGTGGGCTCTGGTGGTGCAGACGAGGATTTCCGTGCCTGATATACAGCACATTCGAGTGATCTGTCCATCCCATACCAGCACCTCTTTTAACTGGAAGGAGAGATAAAAAAAGACTACTGACTTAAATCCATCAGAAACTTTCAGGAAAAAAGAACCTTTACTACATTTTATTCTCTTGAAAAAAGAAGTTATTCTCAATACACAGGCATTCAGTTTTGGAAGAGTCTGTAGCACAGGTTAAAGTGATCAAAACAACGCAAACCCCGACTTTTTCTAAAATTCGTAATTTAATATAAAGTATTAATAATTATAAATACCTCTATTGTGTGTAAAACTGCCTAAGAATAAAATTAGCTTTTATAAATCTACATCCACACTAACATTAGGTATAATAAAGAGGTAAAGTATGTTGAGTCGCGATGTGCTAGTAAAAAATTATATGCATATACTGTGAATAATTACAGTATTTTTATCGTTGAGTAAGTAGGCCACACTTTATTTAAATATAAAGTAGGTACTTTCTGCTATCTATGCTCATGGGTTATGAATATTTAACAACAAAATTCTCTCATTTGTCTATTTCACAATACTAAAGTTAAGCTACTGGTCATTAAAGTGTTTTTATAGCAAGATTTGTAACTCCTTTACTATGAAATAAAGTACTTACATACCAAAGTGCCAGGGTAATTTATTACTGTGCGTTATGATAGGTTTCAATACACTACATACACCATATTAGTTCTGCCCGCGAATTCGTCCACATGTTTTGACATAAAACATGTCCTATGGCTCTCGACAATAGCATAGATCTCTATCACTGACAGAATTTTTGAAATTCAAGCAGTAATTTCGAAGATTACCTCCTACATACAAACTCACTATGGTGACCTATCACGTTTCATACAAAGTTGGGGCCCAAAACCGTAAGCCAACAAAAATAATTGTTTATCTCGGTCAGGGAAGTCCTCTTTATAATTGTTATGGGTGAAATATGGCTGATCTATTTTTACTTCTTTATAATATTTGTATAGATCATATCTATACATCACATTTATTTAATTTTTATCACTTTTTTGCTATGATTTGTCCGACATGGTGGACACATTTATTATCTCATTTGAAGATATAATAGAATAGACACAATAAATAACGTAACGTAACGTTAATGTAAAATTAACTATGTACATACTTAACATTAAAAATATTACCAGAGTGATTTTCAGTGATGGTATGACTTCTTTTACGAATAGTTCAGCAGAGTCTCGTCGCAAACTAGCAGTGGGGGGATCATATTGTTGGTATGCTGTCTGTTCACTGTGGGCTTCTACGTTATACAGTATTAGGTGGCCTTCTGATGTCTGAAATAGAGAATTTCATGTTGTAGGTTGCTGTACCTAATGCTCTAATAAGTCATTATATTATGTATAGGTTTCATTTTTAATTTAAACTTTTATCAACAAAGGTGTACTTAAGATCATAGCAGTTGACATTCTGTACATTCTGCGGGCCAAGCGTAAAAAGAAAGAGTTTACGTATGTTTGTAATATAAAACAAAGAGGTATTAACACTTTCAGTGCCAAGAACCCGGATCCGGGTCCAACAGAATTACCATTCGCATGCCCACAACTCGCATCCGAATCCTACGTATAAGTAGTTTGTACCTTGCGACCATGCCGTGCACCCGCCTACCGGGTGCAAATTACAAAAATAAGCTAGGTGTGAATAGAGTCTACTTTTGAATAATTCTTTTTTCGACCTGGCACTAAAAGTGTTAAGCATATAAACTAAATATATATTCAGTACTCTACTTACAGAAATGCATATCATAGAAGAATCCGGTTTCCACTCCACACCAACATTGACTCCGAGTCTTTGGAGAGATTCTGTGCTCCTCTTATGGTACACTATGGGGACAGTTGGCTAGAACAGAGACATTTGGGTTATTAGGTAGGAGCACTTGAAATTGAAAATTATTCTTCACTTTCTTCTATTTCACTTTCTGACACAGCCTTGCGGAAAATCTTTTATGAATAACTATAAGTCTGATGTTGATTTTTATCATCCCTTCAGGCTGTTAAAGTACAATAAAGTTGTACTTAAACCCTAGAAAACTAAAGAATTTAAATGAGCCCTTTCATTCGAGAAGTTCATAAGATCTAATGTTGAGTACTGTTCGTACTTCATATTGTAACTGACTTTGACATCAAGTTTACAACTGTAAACGTGATGTCAAAGTCAGTTACATCAATAATTTTATTCATCTTGGTTCGCAGATGCAAAAGCAAATTATTTATTATTCAATAACACATAAACAAAAAACATATTACTATGATATATGACTAATTCAAAAGTAAACTAAAGTTTATTAAATATATCAAGATGTTGCAGTTGATAACTAATGCAGTTGTACAAAAATTGTTGGCGATGTTTTATAATGATAATAAGAAATGATATGATAACCAGATAAAGACATTACAGTGTTTTCTAATTTTCTAATCTTAAATAATAATAATTAACAACAGATTGTTATACCTGTTTAAACAGTTCATCACATGATAGTGAATTTCAGTGCAAAACTGTGACCAAAGGTGAAATGCATGTAGTTTGTCAATATGACCTCAATGTTCACATAAAGATAAACATACCTTACAAAACCATACTGCGAGGCAGTCATCGCTCAATGAAGCAAACAATATCTTGTCTCTATTCGAAACTATTTGTTTTATAATTTGATTATCTGCACCTAGATTTTTTAGAACTTTGGGCCATCCTATTGGAAAGTACATTTTGATTGTAAAACATTTGCCACTTGTATTACGAGAAATATAGTTGAACACTAGAGAATTCGACTAAACCGTGTCACTAGTTTCATTTGTAAAATAAGACCTTCTGATATGATTTGATATTAATTAAAAATGTAATAAAGCTTGAGCTTCTCAAAAACGTCAACATAATTCGCCACTGTCACAAAATAACACACACACAAACATACTGTCATAAAATCTATTGAAGTATGACGTTTCGTTCGGTAAGCTAATATGTGGCGTTCCGCGCATAAAGGTACCAGTAGGGGGGAGGTATTGAGTTAAGGCCGGATGTAGAATCTAGAAGAGTCCCTTTATTTGATGATTACAAAAAAAAAAAAAATTGTAACAGACATCCAAAGTTTAAATTTTTAAAAAACTAGTTACGAGAAAATAGAGTTTGAAAGAAACAATGTTCTACAGCTTGGCAAAAAGAGTCTGGAAAAAATGAGTGCGCCTGTTTAGCAGGTATGGCCACCCTGTATACTAGGACTAAAAGTGATAAGATACTTGTTGTTTTAATCAACAAACACGAGATCCTGGAAATTCTCAACACTCAAGATTTCAAGACTTGATAGGTACACAGGCTTTTACTTTCATTGTATTTAGTAAATTGCGCATTATTTCGCTAGAATAACCTTTTATCTAAGAGATGCGAATGCCATCATTATAACAGTATGAAAACTTATTCAGTTTAAAAAATAAATTAAATTACACTGAGAGATTGCCGATTGAACCCTATACACAAGAAATAATGTTCAGCAATCGCATTTGCGGCCACCATCTAGGGTATTCACAACCATTCGATGGTTGATATGCCTGTATCAAATTTGACATGAATGATAATGCACGAATCCTGTTAATGCTGACAGTTTATAGTCGACAAGACGGCGACTAACAGCTGCATACTGTCGAAAACTAATCGGAAGTTGAAGAGTACCTATAACATGTCGCATTCGAAAGGTACGGGCAATATCGAATAATCTTGAACAGCTGACTAATGAAGCCATCAGGTATATCTGTATGTGGGGTACATAATACTATCACTATCCACATAACAATGAAAATAAAAGAACACGCTAAACTTTAGGTTTTATTTTAAAAAAAAAAGTGAGGTATCATCATTCGTGTATTCCTTTTCGGTGCTATGATAGATTTTTCCATTAACACTGATGTGCCAGTTTTACATTTCTTATTTATGAAATCTAAATAGTGTACAAATCTTTCTTAGACGTTTACGGCTCCCATTATAATCCAAGTCTCCTCAAACTATAGGTAATATATTACGTAGAATAGGCACCTGAAAAATAATAAATGTAAATTATACTTATTTTTACTGTGGTATGTGGTTTGCGATAATAGCATTAATAAAAAATACTTGCCTGTTTCTTTAGTGTTGAACTTTTTGTCCTATTGCACACGGATCAAAATCGTCTAATTCTTTCTTCCGCCAACTGTTTTGGTGTTTATCCAGGTGTAGAAAAAATCCTTAAATTTTTAACCTTCATTAACAACTTCTCTAATTGTACTGTGAGTTTTACCTTGAAAAAAAAAATATAAAGACAATCGTATTAATTCCATGAACATTTTTCAATTTCAAGTATCAACCATTAAAGAGTCAACGTACACGCGATTTGTCAAACTGGAAAACATAACCGCAATAATCTATTAATAATGGCTTGAAACTTATAATACCGATAAAACTTTTAGAAAGGAAAAACAATGACTGGCATTGACTAAAAGATACATTTCTTGGATAAATACGTGTCATGTCGGCAATTCTTTCGAAAACATTGTCAATCCCGGGTTCCATTCCCAGGTCGGATAGTATCATTGGGTTTTTCCATCAGAAATTTCTAAGAAGCAGCCTGTGCTCTAGATTTGTGCCCGGTTGATGGCAGAAGGGTCGTCTCAAATGACATGGGACTTACACATAACTGGCAAAATATGGATGTACTATATATAGGTCTCTGTCAAACTGTCGGGAATTAAAGGCGTGATGATATGTATTTGTTCATGCATATCTCCAGCTCCACATTACTTATGTTATTCAGTGACGCAGCTTTCACAAAGTGGAGCGGGGGAGGGGGGGGTGTACTTAATGATGCTAGGAAATTGTGATTGGGATCTTATCTGGATAAATACTCAAAATGGATAAATACTCGATAAATATCCGTTTTTACTGAGTATTTATCCAAAACAGCGGATAAATACTATTTCAAGTTTCATTAACGAAAATTTTGTCATTTTACAAAGAAAAAGATTGAAAGTAATAAATTTTTTTAAAAAGAAGGTTGTGTACCGTACTCTAAAAGTTAAAAAGTCTATATTTCCAATAATTTAGCTCAATCATGAATAGAGTTCGTCAGAACATAATCACTACAGTCATTCAAAATAAACCAATTATCTAAATATATAAAATTCAAAGTCCTGAGTGACTGACTGACTGACTGACTGATATATCAACGCACAGCCTAAACCGCTGGTACTAGAGACGTGAAATTTGGAGGGTGTGTTCTTTGTAAAGAGTAGGTATCCACTAAGAAAGGGTTTTTTGAAATTCCATCCCTAAGAGGATGAATTGGGAGGTTGAATTTTCACGCGGGCGAAGTCGCTGGCGGAAGCTAGTATTTAATAAATGCAAGTTTTGATGCTTTTTCTGACATCACATTTTTTTTTTCTGTGTATGTTTATATGTGGTCTAAAAAGCCTTTCTGTTGCGACAGAAGTATACGGTGTTGAAAGAATACTCATTGCTAGTTTAGTTAACTTTGTCAAAAAACATAGCTCTTTCCATCAGGCTTTTTTTTTGGGTGGTAATCATCAAATGACGTCTCACGCTCTGGGTGGAGGAGAAGGGCGTGTCAGACTTTTACTGACTAAAACCCACCCGTGTTCCTTCAGTTGCCTGTGCCAGGGCCACGGTAACTATCGAACAAATCCGCGACCCTGGCAGGCATCGGTCCAAGCGGACCCCATCAAAAATGCTGAGATCTCTTTGAGGCGCGCGCGGAACACAACGCGCCGTCGACCCAAGCCTGGTCCTTACCGGGTGGCGAGCTACCCATTGTCGCCGCCCGCAAGCCCGTGCCTACGGTGGACGGGAGTCCACAATTGACTCTTGACGCCCGGGGAGTCTCCTGCGGTCGCTAGGGGCGTGGGAGCGCAGAGATTGCGTCTCCCTCGCGCTCGGCTAAGGGGTTTATTTCGTTAGTGTTCTTCCAAATAAAAGGTTTTCACCAACAACCTTTCCTGGGCTTATGCAGCGAATGTTGTTGTTGTATGTACTTCCACATTCAACAAACCATTTCGACATTCCGCTTATAAAATCTTTGGCATCGAAAGGGGTAATTGCGGAACTTTTTATCGGTAGGAATTGGTTTAATATTCATAGTTAAACAACATTCATTGCGTTATTTACGTTATTGAGCCGACAATTTATTCGAACAAATGACGCAATGGTGTAGAAATAATCTTCAATCCCATTCAGATTCTGATGAATTGTGCGTTTCGCAATTAGGATGCAGGTCTTTGTCTTGATTTAACTCGATCGTGTTTGGGTAAAGCAGATCATCATCATTATCATCGTTCTTCTGCCCTTATCCCAATTTTTTTGGGGTCGGTGCAAATTGTCTTTTTCTTCCACACTTCACTATTAGTCGCTATCTGCACACCCTTTCTATCCATATTATTCACACTGTTCAGCCATCCGTTCTTTGGTCTCTCCCTTCTCTTTTAGTCATCGACATTCATACTCAAAACTTTCCTCACGGCATTTACCTCATTCCTCCAAACCACGTGCCAAGCAGCAAACTTTGAGTCAAGTAAACAAAATTAAAGAAAAAAATTAAAGGCAATCGTTACCCTTTTTGCCACTGCTGAGAGAATTTGACTCTTGGTTTTATTATCAAGAAACTTAATTAGACAAAATAAACCTCATTTTAGATTTCTTATCCTAGAAGATGATATACACTAGGTGGGCGCTTGTTGGGCTCTATTTGAAAGAGAGAAGCATTGATCTATGCAATCCCACAAAAAGAAAAACTGTTGTGTCATTTGACATGACAGTATCTTCTATTGTTAACAATAAGAGATTGGCTTTTGTATTTATCAGGTGCCCCATCTTGTGCATTATGGCAGCTTTAACTTCGCTCCCGATTTCCTTTGTTTTACAATGCCTGCATTAATACCAGTTCTTTTGATTTATTTAAAGATTTTATTATATCTGCATAGTTTATAAAATTGTTAAAATCTTCATAATTCAGACCCATGAGTCAGCAAATTAATAGTCCGTGCTTCGCAGTTAAAAGTGTGAACATCTTTTATTGATTGCGTTTCTAGCGTGGTCACTAACAACACCAAACTTTTCTTCGCCTTGTTTATAATGTCTTTTAGAACTTCTTCACGGAGAAATTTACCTGTGTGGGGATTCTGTACACTCTCATTAAAGAAAGGTTCTAAAAAAATATCTACGAGCATGTTCTATTAGAGACAAAGGGACTCCTGACACAATAATAGCCCTGGCAATTGATGACAGATCTAAATAATTTCAAAAGATAGTATTTCGGAAAGTTCAAATCATAGTACAAGTAATAAACATTATAAAAGAATCATCAAATGCACAAAAAATATATTTATCCATCATTTTGGGTAAACACTCGATAAAAATGAGTAAAAACTGAGTATTTATCCGAAACGGATAAATACTCGAGTATTTATCCTACGAGTATTTATCCACTGCCCATCTCTACACAGCACTATTTGATAAGTAGTAGACAATAAAACTGGAGTAGCAAATTAATAGGTTACGTAGGATGAGCAGAGTGAGTGAAACGAGCTCGAATATTTTAACAACCCGCCTGGCTTAGGTTCGGTTTTATTCATATTTTCAACAAAAATAGAAGTTACACTATCGAGTTATGCCAAGAAAGCTCAAGTAACTATGAGAATTATGAATGCAAGAGCGAGCGTAGCGAGCTCGAAATTTTTTCAACCCATCTGTTTTGGGTTCGGTTTAGTTTTATATTTTCAAAAAGAAATATGAGTTACACTGTCAATTTATGCCAGGAAAGCCCAGGTAACTATGAGAATAATGAATGCAAGAGCGAGCGAAGCAAGCTTGAAAATTTTAACGACACGCGTGGGTTAAAAGAACTAAACATTTTAGCTCAAACATTGCTTACTCTTGCCTTTTGGATGTCGCGGCGCTCTTTATCAGGGAGTGTCACAGTAAGTGGTCTCAAGACTTCGCTCCCGACCACAGAATGCATTATGGTCCTTAGTAAAATCGAGCCTCAAACATTTACTCTATCAGTAGAAATCTCTTGAGTATATGTGTTCTGTGGTAGAAATTGAGCTCGCGTATTTTGCGCTTGCGTCCCACAGCTCCACCACACTAGTTGGCTGAAAAAAGGAAATTAAAGTTTAGATTTCGTTTGGCAACACTGGATTTTTAGCGATTCTGATGCTAACAACAAAAAATCTTCTTTTTCTTGATTATTATGAAAATAATTGTGATTGTAACGCGGTATTCCTTCATTTATCGTGTTAATAAATAATATGTAATTGTTAAAGTGGTTGAAGCTACCTTATTCCACCAACATGTCTGAGAATAAGGATACGCAGGTGACCAACCTCTGTTTAACTGAGGATGCATTTGATCAGTTCCAAGCAATTTCAATGTATCAGGAAAAGGAATACATCACTCTGCCTGCAATAGTATCAGCGAAACCCAAGGAACCAGATCCCGGCGAATTAAGTCATCTCAGTTTTGCTAATGAGGTAGTTATAACTACAGAGAACGAAGTAAACAGCACAGTCAATGACAACACGGAAGAGATGGTTCCCGAGATGGAGGAAGAAACCTTTGAAGATATAACTTACTTAGAAGACGACATAGACGACGTAGATAACGATTATGTACCACGGAATGATACTAGAAGAGGCCGAAAAAAGAAACATGTGATTAAAAATGATACTAAAAATGTCTCCAATAACATGACGATCCTTGGTGCAAAAGACAGCAGTGACATTCAGGTAAACTCTGAACAAGAATCCTCCCTAATAAGTAGCACTATACCTCGTAAAAGAGGTAGAAAACCTAAGCCTAAACCAGAACCTGTTTTCGAACCAGGGAATAATCAAGATAGTTTGAATATCTCTAGCTCACGACTTAGTTCTGATCCTGAAACTTCAGATATAGTAACCAGTGTTAAGAGAAAGCGTGGTCGGCCACGAAAATCACTTCCAAATGACCACAATACTTCTAACAAAGACTTCTCAAGCGAGATGAGTGGTTCTGACAGCAACAGAATTGATGATGTGCTTCTTCCCCGCAAGAGAGGTAGACCGAAAAAAACACAATCTGGATCTGTAAATCTCCAAAATAACATAGAAAATGAACCAGAAACCCCATCAAACGACCTCATACGTGTAGAAGAATTAATTGGGACACAATTCACAAACACACAGGAAAGTAGCAAGGAGTTGTTAGATTTAGACGCATCTAAAATAGAAAATAGAGACTTGGATAAGAAAATTTTTAGTGATTCAGATAATGATGAGCTGGATGACATTACTTTAAATAAATTAAAAAAGCATTCTGAAACATCAACAACTGCTGATGAAAATAATTTTGCAGAAAATGACAAGGATCAAGAATTAACAAATAGCACATCTGAATTAACTGTTTCATATCCCTCGGCAAATAAAAAAAGAACCTTGCATAAAAAAGGGAGAGGTAAGTCTAAAAAATTACCTACAGATGTTGCTAAAAATAATCAAATGGAAACTTTTGAAAAATCTGACTCTTTGGTAGCGAGTGCAGTATCTAATAATGAAACTGATTTAAAAAGCTTGCAAACAGATTCTGATGACAATGAAAATTTGACCCTGAGTCAATTAAAAGAAACTAACAGTAACTTAGCAAATACTGAAAGTAATGACACATCTGAAGTATCAACTACTAATGATAAGGATGTTGAAGTTCTGAGAGAAGAAACTATTGAAAGTAACAGTGATGATAAAGTGATTAAAACTCCAACAAAACGCAACATTAAAATGCCAGTTATGTCAGACTTTGAATACAATGTTGACAGTGTTATAGAGAAGGAAGACACTGGAAATGAAGCAGATACTAATAATGGATTACTTGTCGAAGACACTTCTAAAAGACCTATGCGTAGAAAAGCTGCGAAATTACATTATGAAGAAGAGTCTGATGAGGATCCTTTTGCTAATGTTGAATTATCTGATGATGATGAACCAAGAAAAGGTAAAAAATATTACTCTGATGATGAATATGTACCAGGCAGAAGGGGAAATAAAGATATAGATTCTACAGACAGTGAAATTGCAGAGACTCGGGTTAATGAAACACATCAAAAGAGGAAAAAGTTGCGTAAAAAATGGGACAGTCAATCTCCTCAGAAAAAAGGGAAATTGGATCAGTCAATTCACGAGGTGGAAAGTGATGATGTAGAAGAATGTTTAGAACCTTCTACAGTAGTAAAACCAACTGATGATGACAAATCACAAAATTCAAAACTCTGGGGCTGTAGCAACGAGTTTGAAAACTTCCTTGCTAAAAAGATTCAAGGTACTAATTTAAAAATTAAAAAAGTGTCTGCAAATACACCAACAGACAACAAAACTCTTGAAATACCTGTATTAGACCAAGGAGCAAAGAAGACCTATGAGATGTGTAGCCAAACAAATGTGATTCATACTGCATCCATTGCTGTGCAAACCACTACACCTTATGATATCCCCATGAAGGAGAATGTTGGTTTAACAGCAGAACAGTCTGAAAAAGCTTGTTATTTCCTAAATAGTATTGTAAAAACAACTTCTGAGTTAGGTACATTGATGACACAAAAATCAGAAGATTTTATTAAAAAGAAAATAAACACTACTCATGTCACTGACACCATGAAGATGGATTACTGTGTGAAAAAGTCATTCTTATTATTCAAACTAGCTAAACATAATCTAATGCAGATGGAAGAGGATCTTGCTAAACAATATGATGAATTTCTAAAAAATAATAATTTAACAGCATGTAGGGAACTACCAAAACAAATAGAGGCCTCAGCAAAACAAACAAGTAGTGACAGTGATTGTGAAATCGTAGAGGAACCAGCTGGAACAACTTCTGAGAATAAAACAAAGGGAAAACCAAAATTCAATCCTAAAACTGTGTTTCTGAACAAAGAACTTTCTATTAAGATTGCAAAAAAACCATCTGAGACCAACAAAAAACTCGATATTAAAGGGAGGCATACAGTATGGATTAATGACACAGTGATGGTAAAAAAAGTAACGCAGTCTTTTTTAGCCCAGGACAGCCGAAATAAAAAACCTCCAGATAATAACATTACAAAACAAATGGTAAGTGATTTTTTTAAGAATTATTACCATCAGAAAGCAATATCACTTTGTGCCCCTTTCATAACCACAGATTGGCTTAATGTGAGCAAAGAATGTGTGTGCAACTATTTTGTTATAAAACCAGTTCTATGTAATAATAATAATGATGTAAATTATTCTGCCAATGGAGGAATTAGCACAGAAAACAATGCCAGTACCTCGGAGACAAATCATGCTATAATGCAAATACCTAAAAAAACCATATTAACATGCCCAGAAACCCTTTTTAAACTGTGTTTTCGGATTGTGAAAAATCAAATATATGATAAAAGATATGTCAAAAGAGTTTGTCATCAACACATACAAAATGAACTTACAGATGGGAAAGACCAGCCAATGACATTATTCCGACAATGCCTGGGAGTCCTGACTAGTAAAGCTGCTAAAACCGTGGAAAGGAGCCCAACACCCTCAAACAACAAAACCACTCAAGATGAATCAACTGTACCAACTCTTAAAATGCTCTGCTACCAAAGAATGGTTGCATTACTATCCAACTCAGGTAAAACGGATCCCAGAGAAGAACAAGAGCTGGCAGAAACAAGGTGTAGTACAGAAGAATCTAATAATTCGATTTCCTCCTGTTCTTCGAAATATTCAACATCATTAATTAAGATATATGATATCAAGTCACTCTTGTCCTTATGTGTTGAATTCATACAAAGAAAACAAGTGATTACCCACCAAAGAATAGCGCCATTACTATCCAACTCAGGCATAGAGGATCTCAGGGAAGAACAAGAAGTGGCAGAAATAAGGTGTAGTACAGATGAATCCAATTATTTGATTTCCACCTGTTCCTCAAAACATTTGTTACCATCAATTAGAATATATGAAATCAAGTCACTCTTATCTTTATGTGTTGAATTCTTACAAAGAAAACAAGTTATAGAATCAAGTTATATCACTAGTGTATTAAAACCGAAATCTTTAAAAACCTCTGCTTTTGACCGTGTCAGTGAATTGGTATATGGAGAGATGAATGTTACTTTACTTGGAACTACTCAGTTCAATGTAAGTGATGATAATGATGGAATTCTGATTGAAGGTTTAACAATAAATAGTGTAAATACATTATCTGAGGAAGCATTCCTCAATCTAGAACATTCACATGCGGATAATCCAGATAGCTCCGAGTACTTAGATGACTTTGATAATGAAGAACATTATGAGCCAGACTTTAATGAAACTGACGAGGAAAACCCAACTGAAACTGAAACCGAAACCAGTTGGGTATCACAAGTGAAAATGCAGGAATTTCGGTCATGCTTCAACACCGTTAACACAGATGGCAATGAAGAAGAAATGGTTTCAGTTATTACTCAAATTAAAATTGAACCTGACGATGATTTGCCTAATAATCTAGATTCACTGGTTCATGTGAAAACTGAACCATTTCATGGACTTAACGAAATGACAATTATACCAGAAGTCAAGCCAGAAGCGATAGATGTCATCGGTTCGGCACCAACAGAACACTCTGAACAGAATAGAAGTAGTTACGATGTCGAAGCATTCGAACAATTTGCTGCTTCCAATAAACTTTTGCGTGAATTACATGTTGACGATATCTTCAGCCAAGGTCCGCACAGGATACGTAGACAACATGAACCTGATTACGAAGAAGATGACATGAGTATGAGCCTCCTAATCCCACAGACATATGAACCTTTGAGTATTGAAACTGTAAAAGGGAGGTTAATGGAAACTAGTTCTGATGATGATAGTTCTAAAATTAAAAAGATTACAGGGAAAAAGAAACCTGATAAACGTAAAGGTAAGCAGAAAAAAGCTGAGCCAAAGACTATAAACAAAGAAACACCTACACTAGAATCCACGAAGACTAAAGATAAGCCGACTAATAACGAAGTTGCTAATTTAACCAAAAGAATGAGAGATAAAATCAGACAAGAGGAGAAAAAAGACGATTCTACAGATTCCGAATCTGAAAATTTACCGTTACGCCTAAGAAAAAAGAAAGAACTAGAAAAGTTACAACCAGTGCAGGCCAAAAAAAGTGAGATACAATGTAACAATGTTGATTCTACTGATCAAATTGATGATGTTGTGGATAATTTTACTGGCTTTACAGCTATTGATCAGAATGAGATAACTAACTATCAGAAGTACATGCAATATGTGTATGACAAAATTATACCAGAGAAAGAAGGAAAAATAATCCAAATAAATAATAAGGTTGCTGAAGTAAAAGAAACACGTGAAGAACCGTTAATTTCTAATGAACCTGTAGAATTATTGGAGTGTGAACCCACTATGCCTATTTTTGATGATCCAGTAGGCTATAAAAGATGTACCAGAAGAAGCAAAGGAAAAGTAGAAGTATCAAAGAAAGAGGAAATATCTAACAAAGAAGAAAAATCAAAAAAGAAAGAATTATCAAATAAAGAAGAATTATCAAAGAAAGAAGAATTATCAAAGAAAGAAGAATTATCAAGGAAAGAAGAATTATCAAAGAAAGAAGAATTATCAAAGAAAGAAGAATTATCAAATAGGGAAGAAATATCAAAGGAAGAACCTTACAAGAAACGATTATCTGTAGAGATAGAAGAAATTTTAAAAGAAAAGATAAAGAAAGAAGATGTTTTAAAAGAAAAGGTTTTAGAAGAAACTCCTTCATTTGTAGACCGCAATGGTTGGCACTGCTATCCAGTTAATGGAGCTGATGAAAAGCTTTATCAAAGTTCTTGTGTAGCTTTGGAAAAACTGCCAGAATCTTTTGTCCAGACATATTTTGAGTATCAAGGCATTACCAGCAAAAATGTTGATGACCATGAGATTGACAGGTACAGTAACCATTGAGTTTTTAATTGCTTTTTAATAGTTTTCTGAAGCATATATAAATTATAGTATTAATTTAAAATATTAATGTTTATAATACTTTCAGGTTGACGAACCTAAACTCCTTGAATAGAACAGGTCAGTTGAACTTAAGTAAAAATAAATTAAAGTCTAAGCGGGAAGCTAAGGATGACCACATGTCTGAAGCGGGCAGTCGGGCTGAAAGTCCCACTTATTCTGACCATTATGATGAGCTAGAGCCTTCAGACGATGAAGGAGCCAATATTGATGATGAAGTTGCTCCGCCTGTTGTAAGTATAAAACGAAATTTTCTAAACTAAGTTTCTTTGTTTCAACGCGATAATCTCTGGAGCTGCCAATCATATAAAAATCTTTTTTGCATTTTATAGCACAACTCTTGAGGTAAATTATAGGTCATATTTAAAATCACGCTTCAACCCTTAGGAACCGAGTATAAGAAAAATCTGTTAGCAAAAACACAATATTCTTACTCATAATCGTGACATTCCTACTAATCAAGTATAGAACTTTTCTTGGCAGCAAATACTTAATTGTATTTTAAATTACTTAATTTTATGTGTAAGTAATAAAAAAAAGTATTTAATTTATTTTTCCATAATTAAAATAAAAGATTACCTTACATCCACAGCCACTAAAACAGACCGAAAACACGCTAGCTAAGAACCTCCTAATGGGCGACAACGACAGTGATTCTGACTCTGGGGTTAAGGTGAAAAAAGAACCTTCTGAAGGTACCGAAAAGACGAAACCTAGCAAGTCTAAGGAGAAAGAACAAGTTGAGGCAGAAGATCGTGCAGACCTGATGCTGACAGCTGACAAGATGATGAACAAAGAACTGACGTTGTTACATGCACCCGTTGTGGTGACTGACGAGCTTCAGAACACGCCTTCCAAGGGACCTGTTACGAGAAATAAACAGGTAATATGTTTGCGAGTTAAGAATTTCTTGCCCGTTCTTCTCAAAAGGAATATAGTACGCTTTGGAATGGGTAACTAGCTTGCATCTTTGTGACTAACCAAGCCCATGATAATTGAGATGATTAATTCCTGCCAGGGTCGCGAGATTGTTCGAAAGAGATACCGTGACCCTGGCACATAGGCAACTGAAGGAACACGGGTGGGTTTTAGTCAGTAAAAGTCTGACACGCCCTCCCGCTCCGCCCAGAGTGGGAGAAGTTATATGATGATTTCCCATCCAGAAAAAAAAAATATACCCATGATAATTTAAAAGTGTCTGTAATCGGATTACTTGAAATTATTGCTTCGAGTTTGAGTTTGCACATTCGTATTGCAGTTAGTGTGAAGTTGATTATAAAAAATCGTTTCAATTATTATGTAATGAATGAGCCACTTATTCCTTTTTATCGAGTACCGTTGTGCGAGATTTAGGTTGTATTAAAAGATTATTTATTGCCAATAGTTTTAAATTTTTATATTGGTTCTTAGGAAATGGTTTGATTTAGAACTGAAGTCAAGTGTAGTAAGTAAAGTAACAGAAATCGAAACAATTCTTAACCTATTTTGTCTAAAATTTGACTAAGTTCTATATTGTTTTACTCATTTTTTTTAATATGAAAGTGGTAACAAGTGATTCATACATGTATAGACGACTTTCACAACAATACATTGTAATTTATTCATACCGTTTGAAGTTCAAAACGTTTCTTAATATTGTGATATCTTAAAACTCTGACATCAACAAAGCAGTAGCTGGTTTGAGGTTGATTAATCAAAATTAAATAATAAAAAATAAATAAGTAGCTCAAACATTATAATTATTCTTCTGTTCATTGTATTGTTTAATTTTTATCTGAAATAATTAGATGAAAATATTCATAATACAAATTATCCTGTATGTTATGCATTAAAACTTATAGGAATATAGTATTTTAGTTGTAAAATCACGTATATCAGTGTTAATAAAAAGTAGCCCAAGTCCTCTCTTGGGGCTCAAACTTACCCTGTACCAAATTTCATCAAAATCGGTTCAATCGTAAAACCGTAACAGAGTTATTTTCGCATTTATAATATTAGTATTTAATTATTTTCGAACGAATCGAGGTTTTATCCAAACATTCATTTGTCACCTCGTTTCTTTTCTTTATCACAAAGTAGAAGCTGAAGGATACAAACTTGTAACAGCTAATGACTATGTTCTATGTTATGGGGATTTGGTTTCCGCACTTAGTCCTTTGAGTGGACCATTGTGCGTGGGCCATGGCGGCCGTCGGTATTTACTCCAACCAGCCCACCTCCCTCCAGAAGTTGGTTATGTCTCCTGGTCTGCTAAGAACGTCCGTGTAAGATTTGGGTGTCCCGAGGGTATCTGTCCTAATCTGGGTGACGCCTGTACATCGAAGAGTACATGCGCAACGGTTTCCTCAGCCTCCATGCAGGCCATGCACAGGGACCTGTCCGTTATGCTTATTGTGTAAAAGTGCTTGTTTAGCGGGCAGTGTCCTGTGATGGTGCCCGTCATCAGACGCAGACTATCCCTGTCCAGGCGTAGCAGACGTCTGGTAAGCCTACCATCCGGGGATGGCATAGCTTTCCTGGACTGCCTGCAGCCTGGTGCCGAGGTCCACCAGCTCTCCGCTTGTGTGTGGGTAAATTCCTGCAGCCACCTGCGTAGCTGGTGAAAGGGGATGGGCACGATGGGCTCGGGGCCGCAGACTGACTCGCTGGATGCCTTTCTGGCCAGTTCGTCAGCAACGTCATTGCCTAGTGATCCAATGTGTTCTTTTATCCATTGCAGTGTCACTTTGTTGCGATTAGAAATTGTTACCCGTTCTAATGCGTTGTGACATTCTAGTGTAAGGCTCGAGGTTATGTATCGTTTGGCTAGGGATTGGAGGACTGAAGCGCTGTCGGAGAGTATACGTATACGGGTGTCCGTAACTCTTCTGGCTTCTATGGCATACGCCGCCTGTATAATGGCCACGCATTCCGCCTGGTAGAGGGTGTTGAGCATTCCCAGCGGGTTGGATATTTTTATGTTTAGGTCGTGTGAGAAAACTCCGACTCCGGTTCCAGAGGTAGTCTTTGAGCCATCAGTATAGACTCTTAGCTCTTCCGGGCCCGAGTGGTCGTTTTGTTCTTCTGTGAGTATAACATTGTAGTGCTTTTGAAAGTAGTGTAGTTTTGGGGTTTTATCGCAGGGTGATGCCATCATTGGTTGTCGCTTGATCGCATCGTCCCTAATGTGTGAGTGCTTGACCCTCGAGTCGTTGCTTAGGGTCCCTACTATGTTCAGTCTTAGGGCAGCCAGGGCTGCCTCCTCCCGCACGATCAGGTGTAGAGGTGGTAGCCCGAGCATTACCTGTAAGGCAGCGGTGGGTGTAGTCCTCATGCAGCTAGTGATGGCTACACAAGCGAACCGCTGCACCTTTTCAAGGTCTTTTTGGGCTGTGCTCAGGCCTGTTCTGGGCCACCAGACTATTGAGCCGTATGTGATGATTGGTCGAATAACTGTGGTGTATAGCCAGTGGGTGACTTTGGGGCTGATTCCCCAATTCCTGCCAAGCATTCTCTTGCACTGCCACAGGGATATACTGGCCTTTGTAGTAATGTAGTTAGTGTGTTTTGCCCAGTTCAGCTGTTTGTCCAAAAATATGCCCAGGTATTTGATTTCAGTTGATAGGCTTAGGGTGGTGCCAAATAGTCGTGGCAGTTCGAGTTTCGCGAGTTTCCTCTTTTTTGTAAAGAGGATCATCTCGGTTTTTGAGGGGTTTACTGATAGTTGGTGTTTATTATTTACAGCTAATGACTTGTATGTTTCTACAGAGAAGTGCAACGAAAAATCAACCGTCTACCACCCAAACGAAGAATGAAGAAGATTCTTCTTCTGAGGAAGAGAAGCAATGGGTGAGCACCAAGGAGAAGCTTCTCAAAAGAATGGGCAAGAAGGATCAAACAAGGTATTGTCAACCATATCTTCTTATATTTGTCGTTTATAAAATTGAAATGTATTTTTCTATCTCAAAGTAGAATAAGGTGATTAGATTTAAGTCTTTATAATAAGGATTAAGTAATAAATAATAAGGTGAATGGGAATAAATAATAAATAATAAGATGATTTAATGTTAGTCTATAATTAAGATAATAAATAAATAATAAATGTTTCTGTCTTAATACTATATCCTTTGTTTTTCATTTATCCTGGATATAAATTCTAAATTCTACCATGTAGTAAAGGTCACCAAATTGGTCCAATTGGTTAAACGTTAAAACGTACCAAACAAAGAACCCGAAAATCTATTTACTTTAGTATCCCTAAAGTGAGTTGGAAAATGTAATGTAAATTGAATTTATTGGATCAGACATCTTTATGTGTACTCTCTCTGGCTTTTATGTAAAAGGTGCTCTAAAATCTATATTAAAAAGGTTGTGAGTTCGTTTTCTATCCGGAAGTTTAAAAGGATTGTGGATTAGGGTTATGCATTATTTTTTTCTTTTTGCTATCAAACTTAATTTTACGTAATGCAATTTTATTACCTTGCTGCATAAAACTTGTTGAGACAGGTACTGTTGTTTGTACTCTAAACCCAGCTCTAAAGTCAGGGTATACCGATAAAATAATTTATTAATTCATCTCTGTAATGGAAATAATAACATACTCCGTATCCATCCCGTTCTAATCTAAATTGAATTTGTATCTACAAATTTAATTTAGATTAGGAGGGAGCACATTAAGACGCCGCGGTGTATTCCAAAAACAATTCTACATCACTTTCGTATATTTTCATATATCATCGCACGCTACAGGTAGGCCGCAGAAGAGCCCGGTGCTGTAACAAGAGCTTGCCTTACTTTAAAAAGCTATTAGATGATAAAAAACATCACATGATATATATTTTTTCATTAAAAAAAAACAAAATATTTAAATGTACGCAGTTTGGACGACGCTAAACGCGCCAAGCTTGTGAGCGAGTTCATAGAGAGGCGCGGCGGGTTCGCCGACTCGCACATACGACCGCGCAGCTCTCGCACGCGCCGCTCCGGCAAGAAGTTCCTGGAGAGGCAGAAACAACTTGGGTAAGAAAAACTACATAATCAGATTCTATGGAAACCAGCGTCAGACGGCCACACATAGCTTGGAAGATTTGAACACTCATTTGTGAGGCAAAGGTGAAAATATGAATTCAAAATTTGAACAAGGGCCACAAATCGCAGTTTTTTAAACTAATCCTTCAGACAAAAAACACCCATCTTAGCAGAATAATTCATGAAATTAATAATAAGGTTAAATATATTATCCATGTTCAGAATAATTTGCTCTGTTCTTTGCTCCTGGCTTTTGTTTCAAAATCTCGACGCCATATCGAGGATAAATCTATGGATTAAAGCAATAAATGTGGTTGAAGAAAGTAAAAAAATAATCATTTTATTTTTCAGAATATTATCAAGAGAGCTGTTTGGAGAATCGTCAGACACCTGTATGTCCAAAAGATCTCAAGCCAGCTTGTTTAGGGGACGTCGTAACATTAGGAAGGTAAATTATCGTATCAAAGTGTTTGTTTAGAAAAACTACAACAGACACTTCGCAGGGTGGCACTCATGACATGATGTGATGAAATGTCAAAACTTGGGATTTCTGTGCTATATCATCTGCCTAGCCTTTTCCCAACTATGTTGTTGTCGGCTTCCAGTATACCCGGATGCAGCTGAATACCAGTATTTTACCTGGAACGACTGCCTATCTGACTTCCGCATCCAGTTATTGATAAACAACATGATACCCCTAGTAAGACTGGGTGTCAAACTTTCGGGCTTTTGATGACCCGTAACGACTGTTAAAGAGCCATGAATGACAGCCGAAACCAACGGCTTAATGAGCATTCCGAATCACCGAAGGGTCTTGGTATGTAAGGATGGTCACCCATCCTCAGACCTACCGCGGCAAGCGTAGCTTTACCGGATCGATTAAACCGTGCGACTGTTATTACTT
The DNA here is from genome assembly GCA_947507805.1 of Aporophyla nigra. NCBI lineage: Eukaryota > Metazoa > Arthropoda > Insecta > Lepidoptera > Noctuidae > Aporophyla > Aporophyla nigra. The sequence goes on from OX382306.1 coordinate 7,157,561, forward strand.
AGCCACAACTGTGCTATAAAAGGCCAAATTAAAGCAGATGCCAAAACTCCACAGACATGGTTGGTATCGATTTCTGTTAAATCACCTACAATTAGAGCTTCAAATGATGATGTTCAGAAGTTTGTTATTCGTCATTATATAGATACTCCAAGTTCATTCAATGTGATTAAATGAACTTGCGAGCTTTATAGTGATTATTTAATGGTTATAATTCTTTAATACGATTCGCGACCGTAACAAATATGTTGTTACGATCGCGAATCGTATTATATTCCACTAAAAATTGGCACTGACCTGCAATTTGCGCAATTTGCAGAACGTTTCAGTTTCATGGGATACCTTAGCGTTTTCCCCTCAATAGAAATGTTAACAGAAAGTATTCCACAGGTTATAGACAAGAAATCACTGGCGCGCAGTACTGTAGTGGCAAATATGGAGGAGTTCGAGAGAAAGAGAAGACTGAATGCTAAGCAAGCTAAATTGGTAAGCATGAAAAATTTATGTTCATTGTAATAAGGTATAAATTTGTGGTTCCTTCAGTTGCCTGTGCCAGGGCCACGGTAACTCTTTCGAACGAATCCGCCACCTTGGCAGGCATTAGTCCTCGCGGACCCCAAAAGATGTCTCTTTGAGGCGCGCGTGGAATACTACGCGCCGTCGACCCGACCCTGGACCTTACCGGGCGGCGAGCTATCCATTGCTCGCCGCCCGCAAGCCCGCGCCTACGGTGGCCGGAAGACCGCAATGGACTCTCGGCGCCCGAGGCGGCACATCCTGGGGCGGCTAGGGGCGTAAAGGCGCAGTGATGCCTGTGACGCTGACCTTTGTCAAATTATTTGCGATTTGGAACCGATACAAAATATACCTTATCTCTACAGTAACAAAGTATATTTTGCATTGTCATCAAATTCTGTCTTTGTCCGTACAGAGAGAACTATTAGGCTGCGAAGAGGGCGTGAACGTGCTAGTCATTAACGACGAGGTGTGTCTGGAGTATGACTTCGAAGAGAACCGCCCCGTCGTCACCGTGCACCCCTTCTTCACTAAAGTTATGAAGGCTCATCAGGTATGGAGATAAGACTACTACCTTTTGAACTCATCCGGGACTATTTTCTTATTTTATACTATTGTTTATGTGATTTAGTTCTAGGACATGCCGGTTTCCTCATAATGTTTTCCTTTACCGATTCGAAGACATGTTACATTTACCAACCCGTACTGGACCCGCGCGGTAGATTGTAGCCCACTTCCTCTCAAAAAGAGGAGGCCCCTTATCCCAGCGATGGAAAAATTGTATGTTGATTATCATGTGTGATTTATAATTTTTCTATTTAACAACTAGAGGCGTGTATAAATACAGGCGTGATAAAGAGTTAGGTAGAGGTATACTTACACACCATTTCGCCATTAATGTGTCTATTAGTATCATAATATTAATTTATTGTAGATATCTTCATGGGGAAGTCCCAATAAATTCATTTCCTTTTTTTTTTCTTTGTATGTAGAAGAGACCAACTAGTACAAGGTAACGGGTTCTTGAAAGAGATTCAGGTATAAGGTATAATAAAATACCATCGCATTTATTGAAAAGTACAAGGAATTCATGTCTATGGCAAGTAAAGATTACACAAATTACAGCACACACGCCCTGGAACAATGACTACAAATTATTAAGAGAAAAGATGAAATGTGAACGATAAAAAAAGACGAAGAATTTCTAAGTTTATGTGCGATAATTTATCTCTTATTTTGAACCATTCCTTCGATGATTTTGGTTTTTATTTTGAAACGTGGCAACAAATTGCAACCGTAGAAAATAAAAATTCTTCTTTTTATTTTCTACTACTTTACCATAAGTTTCTATGCGTCTCCATCAATCGAGAAATGAACAAGGAACTTATACCCGACCCCTGGAATGCGCACAGGCTGTCAAGGCGCGGTCCGAGCGAGATAGCTTCGCGAGAGCCCTCTGTCCCTTTCATTAGGGTGACCAAGCACTAATATAACAGGATATAATATATTAACCAATAATTTGATTTAAAAAAATAATTATTATTATGCTTTAAGGATGGATTAACGTAAAACGCATTGTGGATAATTTATATATATTTATTTGGTAGATATTTACAGTCAGGTTCACACATTACTAAATAAAACAGTTTTATGCAATTTCTGTCTTAAAGTTGATTTTTGTTTGAGTTTTACCGTGGCTCATCATACGGGCGGTAAGATAATGAGACGCAATGCTTTATTAAGGTGCATTTCGTGTGAATCTTATTAATTTACACAAAGTAATGCGCTTGCTTGGGTTTGAACTCACGACCTACTACTCGTAATTCGTATTTCGCGGCCTTTACGGGCAACCACTGCTGAGTCTGAAATTATAGTTTTTAAAATATACGAAGTGAGACACCTAAATCAGCGATTAACATGGGAAGTCGTAACTTTTTTGCCATTTCCCTAGAATGTTCCTCGGGAAATGTGAAATTTCATGATCACTTCTATTAAGTATTCGGTACATCATTCCTTGTAAAGTTATATGCGTGGCTTGTACTAAAGAACAGTCTCAACTCACATATTACTAAAATAAATGTTAAAATCAGCCTAGTATAAACATAAAATACCTATAACAGACATGCGTAATTATGCTTACGTTGAAGACTACCTCCTATTTAGCTGTATTGTGTAAATAATCTTATAATTTCGTTAATTATGGGCACCCTACCTTAGAAAGGGACACAGGACTCTCGAAACGCTTCTCTCTCGGACCGAATTTCTCTTTGACCAAGTGATTGTCTGTAATAGAACTTAGAGTCATATACATAAGGTTTATTTTTATAATGGTGTCAAATTGACAATGCACATTCCAGGGGTCGGGTATAAGTTCCTTGGAAATGAAAGTCATTTGAACTGAAGCCGTGAGTGACCTACTGACGTCCATTGAGTTGGTTTAATCTAATTGTAAGTGGAATGACCGTGAATGACAACCCCCCAGGTTTATTGTATGTACTTTACAAATAGGACATTCTGCTAATGGGACGATTTACTAACAAGACATTTTACTCAAGTGTCGTATTGATAACAGGTCGTTTTGCTATTAAGGCCATTTGGTTTGAGAACACTTCGATACGGAGGGATAATAAATATGACAGTTTGACAGCTGTTGTAAAGAATATGTCAATGCGCCATTTTTATTCGTGATATAAAAGTTATTAAAATTCGGCCCTTATGGTAAGCCCAGTTGCCAAATACAGTGGCTATGAAAATTTATATTCTCATAGCCACTGTATTCGGCAACTGGGTTTCTACTGCAATATTGTCTTGGAATCTGCGTCACTTGTACAGTCAACGTCAAAAATATCGGAAAGAACGGACTGCTCAATATTTCGTCAATTAAGAAAATTAAACTTTATCTCAATTGGATAGAGTTCTTGTCAGAATTACAGTTGTCGTGTACTGTCTTCCTTCTGAAACAATCCTTGTGTCATAAGTAATTGTCACAGTTCTTGTTCGTCCCAATATTATTTGATGCTGACTGAAAAGCCGCATTGGCGCGCGAAAGGTATCTTCTATACGAGCTTCGACATTTCGAATTACTGCAGTGGCCCAGTGGTAATGGCCCCGATTTACTTGTCGTAGGTTCCAACCCAGGCAGGCACATTACTTAGTGTAATATATTTTAACACCACTGCTCTCAAAATCGTAAAGGAAAATATCGTGACCGGCGTGTACTAAAACGAAAAATTGAAGACATGTGACATTCACAAACCTGCATGGAGAGGGATCTGCGTCTCAACAGTGGGAACGTATTAGGGTGCTTAAACTAATCCTGACTCTATAAGTATCCTTCTTTGAAGTATATATGATGGGTGTATTTCAATCGCTCAGGTAGATCGACACAGTCTACTTTTATACTATAGCATCATATTCTAAGCTGAATCACTGTCTCTCAAGATACAGGTTACCTAGTTTGTGAGGCAGGGTTTTCTATAATTATGTACAGATTTCAGTTCCTAGATTTATATTACATTATGTTACTACCGAAGCTCATTTAAACTGTCTTTATATAAAATATGTAAATCTGTACTTGTCTTATGAAAATAAAGTTTTATTATTCCGTTTATTTCTTTATACCTATACATATTAGTTACATGTTTAAATATTTTTAGAAAAATAAATTTACAACAAAAAACATTTAAAAATATAAAAAATAGTGGACCTCCGGTAGCGGGAGCAGGGTCCAGGCTACCGGTGGTTAGGGCTCCAGAGACAGGAACCTCCTCACGATGCGAGCCGTGTCAAGGAGTACTGCCTTCTGGATCAGGCTCTTGATCCAACCGCCTAACGATAGCCTCGACAGGTGTTGGTCGAGGGTATCGGCCATCAGCCCATTGGCTGATACGACAATCGGCACAATGACAGCCGAGTCAACATTCCACATGTCAACAACCTCGTGTGCTAAGTCGACATATTTAATCTGTTTCTCTTTCTCAGCTTTCACGAGGTTGCCGTCATGTGGAATGGTAACGTCCACTATCATTGTTCGGCGCGCTAACCGATCTATCACCACTATATCACGCTTATTGGCGACAATAGTCCTGTCAGTAATGATAGACCGATCCCAGTACAACGTGACATGGTCATTTTCGAGAACTGGGTCGGGCACATACTTGTAATACGGTACCTCAGAATCCACAAGTTTATATTGCAAAGCAAGTTGCTGGTGAATAATCCTGGCTACTTGGTTATGCCTGTGCAAGTATTCGCCGTTAGCCAGACGAGAACAACCAGAGATAATATGTCTGATAGACTCACCCGGATGGTGACATGCCCGACACACGTCAACCGTCCCGTCCTTCATAATATGTCTCCGGTAGTTATTCGTCAAGATAACTTCATCCATAATTGCACAGACAAAACCTTCAGTTTCCCCGAAAAGGTCACCAAAACGTAGCCAGGATACGGACGCTAAGAAATCTACACTGGGCTCATGAAGAGCCCTGTAGAAGCGCCCGTGAAGCTCCTTGTTTCGCCATACTTCTTTGCGGTCATCAGTAGTAAGTACTACAAGTTTGCGCCAGTTCTCTTTAGCCATGGATAGCGGGGTGAGCCCCTTGTCCACTGCGACCACATCACGGTGCATTCCCACTTCAGCTTTCAAAAAGTATTCCCTGAGACTGCACACCTCACGGTTGTGGAGGGTCTTTGCATTTAAAAAGCCTCGACCCCCGCACTTCCGCGGGATGTACAGCCTCATCACCGATGATCGTGGGTGATGCATCCGGTTTGCGGTCAGCATTGTACGGACCCTCCTATCCAGGGCGTCGAGTTCTGTCTGAGTCCATTTAAGTATGCCGAAAGAGTACATCAAAACTGGCATGACCCAACCGTTGAAGGCGCGCACCTTGTTTCCGCCTGAGAGAAGACTAATTAATACCTTCTTCAGGCGACCAAAGTAGCGCTCCTTCAACGATTGCTTCATGTCAGCATCGTTGATGCCTAACACTTCCGACATACCCAAATACTTATAGCTTTCGGATGAGGAAAGGGATCTGAGGTGTATGGAATCCGAAATTTGGATTCCCTCGGATTCCATAACCTCACCTCGCTTTACATGCATGACTGCACATTTGTCCACACCAAACTCCATCCTGATGGCGCTACTACAAGTTTCAGTTACCTTTAGTAGCTCCATCAGTTGCAGTTTGTTGGGGGCAAAGAGTTTTAGGTCATCCATGTAGAGGAGGTGAGATATAACCTGACCACCTCTCCTCAGCCGATAGCCTAGACCTAGACCTGAATCCTCCAGCAGTGTGCTTAGAGGATTCAGGGCTAAGCAGAACCAAAGTGGATTCAAACTGTCGCCCTGAAAATTTCCCCGCTTAATCCATACAGGCTCATCATTTCGCTGGATCTGTGGACATCCCGGATAGCGAAGGACTGTCCTCCATTGCCCCATGCACGACTCTAGGAAAGTGCGTAGAGTTGTATCAACCTTGTACAACTCCAGCACCCTCCTGAGCCATGTATGTGGCACCGAGTCGTAGGCCTTCTTATAGTCTATCCAGCATGTCGACAGATCCTTGCGGGATGGACGAACCTGTTGGCTTATGGCCATGTCGATGAGGAGTAGCTCCTTAGTACCGCGTGACCCGTTCCTACATCCATTTTGAGACACAGACATAATGTAGTTATTATCAATGTGTGTACTAATTTTTGCTCTCAAAATGGATGTAAGAAGTTTATAAACCGTCGACAAACATGTGATCGGTCTATAATTCTTAGGTTCCGCGGTACTACCTGACTTATAGAGAAGGTGGGTAATGCCTGTTAGAAAGTGCGGTAGCGACCCAGACTCTAAGGATGACTGGAAATGAGATGCCAGGCGACTGTGTGAACTGGTGAGCCATTTTAACCAAAAGTTGTGCAGTCCGTCCGGTCCCGGGGATTTCCAATTCGGTAACGGACGGACTGCTTCGGCTACATCTGATGGCGTAATTTGAACTGGCTCCATTTCTGGTATTCTTTCACACACTCGCTTGACATCCCGTATCCAGCCAGCCTCAACGTGACAGACGGGCACTGACCAAATGCTGCGCCAGAATGCACTCGTGGTGGCATCATCCGGGCAGCATACGTCCGTCACATTTTGTTCGGGTCGCTCCCAAGCTCGATATACCCACCTCTCATCGGTCTGGAACATACGATTCTGCTTATATCGGTCAACCCGCCGTTTATACCGCCGAATACGGCTTGCCCATGCACAGACTTTCTGCTTCAGGAAGTCGATGCGCTCTGTGACACGGGACATGTAGTCTGGAGGACTGATTCCAGTCCCCGAGAATGCCCGCCTTACAAAGCGCATCACTCGTGGTCGTGTATTGCCCTCCCTGAAGCAGTATAGTTTGCCGATGAGTACCCTGGCCCCATCGATACGACGCTCGATCCTGCATTGCCAGGCTGGTACGGTTGGTATTGGTCGAGTAGCTCCGTCACAGCTTGGGAACTTGACGTTAGCTAAACGACATGCCGCAACAGCCGCGCAATACAGGATCGAGTGTGTATCGACGAGATTCTCGCTGCTCTCGAATAAATTCTTAAGCTGCGAGTCCAAGGTACACACCAGCGCCCTATTTTTCTTGTGCATAGGCAACCGTGGTAATCGGGGTCTTTGTTCGGTTGGGGTAGACCTATACTCGCGAAGCGCATCCTCCAGAGCACTCCTCAGTCGGTTGTTGCACTGGCTACTTACTGTGGCAACCATATCATCTTCTTCTTCAACATGATGGGACCGCGGCGGAATTGCGTTAACCGATGACCCTTGTGCCGCGGTTTGTGTTGGAGTCGAGACGACATAGTTGCTCAGTACTTCTGAGCGCAGCCTTTCAAGTGCGGTGTCGTCCAACCTGTGATTGCGTTGGATAACCCGCACTTGATCCGATAGTCGTTGGGCCGAGACGTTGACGGTTGGTTCTAGTTCCTGGAACAGAGATAGCATCCGATCACGGTACGCAGTGAGGTTAGTTCCCCCCTTTGTAGACCCGTAATATGCGCGCATGACGTTCTCGTTCATAGACTGAGTCCATCTCATGCGCCGCACACAACCACCGGCAGCGGGGACCCGGCTCGGGGCCGGTTGGCCCCTAAGTCCCAAGCTCTTCGGTGGCCGGCCTCTCCCCTGCCGACGTAAAGGTGTTGGCGACGTCGGCGGGGAAAAATATTCGTCGCTCGAGCTCGACGCAACTGCCACGGCCGGTGTCACAGCACTCTCGATGGTGCTGGGTTCCGGCGGCGGCGAGGCGGAGCTGAGCGACGAGTCCGGAGGTGGTGGGCGTGCGTTCCGTGTAGCTGATCGTGTCAACATTTCATCTTCTTCATGTCAATTTACATTTTGTAGTTATTTTATTTCTATATTTTCATTTTGATTTTATCGGAGGTGACATCTGTCATGTCACCCCCGATTCGCCAGTTTTAAGATTAGTTTTTTTACATTATGGTAAATGGTGGTATTTTATTATTCCTAAAGGGTTTTTCTGTTGCGGATTTCCTGTCTATTGCAAATTTCTTGTAAAATTGCGTCTAATTTATTTTTGTTGTTGAAATTAGGAACACAAGATGTCCTGTCAATACAGTGTTGCCAGCTATTTTATTATTATTAAATATTTGTAGGCTGGTAATTATTCAATTGTTTTTTTGTCCAGTACGAAGGCGTGAAGTTTATGTGGGACGCTTGCTTCGAGAGCCTGGCGGAGTTAGAGGCAGGAAAACTGGGTGCAGGCTGCATCCTCGCTCACTGCATGGGACTTGGTAAAACGCTGCAAGTGCTGGCTTTGTTACACACGGTAGGTACTACAGGGTGCTATTGGTGGAGGGAACAGAGAGGAGAAACATAGTGTGGCATACCACCTCACGACGCCGAGTTGGACGATCTATCGTAAAGAAACTTTTACGAAAAAGACACTTTCACTTCAGAAGTTGCTGGCAAAAACGAAAGACAACGATTTTCGAAAAAAAAAGTTATTGTTCACTTGTTAGTGTTTTTTTAAGGAATTTGGTTGAGTTTATGTTTTCATTTTTAGTACATAAGATACCTACGCCACATCAATTCCTATACCACTTCTTGATATGTAAACAACAGTAACAGGAAGTTTTGTAACAGCGTCAAGATACACAATGTAGATTAAATCAAAAACTACCTAAGCAAAGTAAATAAATATGGGACCACAGCACTGGCTTCCTTTACCAAATGAAAAGAATTTTCAAAATCGGTCTACAAGTGAAGAAAATATCGATTATCATGTTTTTTTGTTGTTTGGTCTTTCTTTACGTCATGTTTATCGCAAATAAACGTATTTCGTCGTTGCAAATTTAAAATCTCCTATGTGTAAAAAGTAACTTTTCGAGAAAAACGAAAAAAACTGTTTCCTGAAAAAGAAACTGAGGAAACATTCTTATTTTTTTTTAGATGTAAAGTGTAACGTATGTATGTGTGGACTTATAATGTATTGAGATAGAATTTGTCGTATATCAATGTGTCGTTCAGCGTATATTTATATAAATTTAATTATTTTTCTGCACATAGGAGATTTAAGTTGCAACTTTTTGTCACATAAGTGGTTTTACAGTTTATTACATCAGGCACATAGGAGTTTTCGATGGTCAATAAACATGAGATTTTATTAAATTAGCGAATATTTTAACGATACATTAAGATATTCACATATGAGTTTTTTCAATAGGTAGGTATACAAAATCGCTTTTAAAATATATGCATAGCTCGTATTTGTGAAAACTGTTACATAGGAGATTTTAAATTTGCAACGACGATTTACTGTTTTCATATTTTAAAAAACTGTTTAATCTTATAATAATAATAAATTATCTTTAGAAGTCAGTTAAAAACTAAACAATGCAGCTGTTTTTGCGCAACTTAGACATTTTAGGACATATCTATGTCCAACAGCGGTAGGTAGAGACAAATCCCGTTTCCAAAGCAATGTTTTTAGACACGGCATACGGCCGTGAACGTTGCGCAAACGCACAGAATGACATATTGTTTCACACAGTCATGATAGCACAACAAAGCATTCCATGTGTTTTTACAGCGCATCCCTTTTGTTCCCAGGTATTGACCCACCCTGGCGTGAAAATGAAACGCGTTCTCGTGTGCTGCCCTCTATCGACCGTACTCAACTGGGTCGACGAGATACACAAATGGATCGGACCGGTAACCAATCAGATCAAGGTAAGAAATAGTGGATAGTTGTGTACATGTATTACAGTTTGGCAGGAATTGAAAACATGAATGTAGCACACATAGAAAATACACGCACAAAAGAGCAGTGTTGACCTAGTGGTAACGGCCGCGACTTACGAGTAGTATGTCGTGAGTTCGAACCCAAGCAGGCGCTTTACTTTGTGTAAATTATTTCATCACCACTGCTCACAAAACGGTGAAAGAAAACATCGTAAGGAAACCGGCATGTCTCAGAACCAAAAATTCGAAGACATGTGACATCTACCAACCCGCACTGGGCCCGCGTGGTGGATTATGGCCCACTCCCTCTCACCGAGAGGAGGCCTGTGTCCCAGCAGTGGGAACATTATAGGCTGCTGATGATGATGATGACACACGTAAATATTTATCCTCCTCTAGCAAAAAATATCTGTTGTTTCATAGACAAGTGCAATTCCTGCACGGTCTAAATATATATAACATCATTTATTTTAAATAAATTGAATCATGTATTGAATTCATGGTAACACCCTATGTATATTTGATTGGCGTGTTAGTCTAGTGGTTAGTGACCCTGACTGCAAAGACTGAGGTCGTGGGTTCGATTCCCACCCAGGACAAATCTTTGTGTGATGAGCACGATCATTTGTTCTGTGTCTGGGTGTAATTTATCTATAATATGTATGTATTTAGAAATATATAAGTATGTTTATCAGTTGTCTGATTACCATAGTACAGGCGCTGCCTAGTTTGGGATCAGATAACGGTGTGTTGGTTGTCCTAAGATATTTATTTATTTATATATTATTATATCAACTTAAAGTTCAAAATAATTAGGTTTAATCTGCATGGAAATGTTGACTGTGAATCAGGATAAATAAAACCTACGCAGTTCAGACCCGCCTCGAACTTGGGCCATAGTCTATTTTAAATATTTTCCCATACCATGTGATCAAGTTGTTTAATTTCTTTTTCCAAGCAACGAAAACTAAAGAGGAAATTACAGGTATTACATTCATATAACGCTTTAGAACAAATAGTAGCCTATAAGATTTTAACCTGCCACAACAGGCACATGTACCTGAGGCTTTACCAGGTAGTAACTTGAAAATGTTTACAGTTCTAGGTAAACTAGGCTATTACAAGACCATCCGTTGTCTACGGATCTTCTAGAAAGATAATTTCGCATGATATGTTTGTTTTAAGCTTTTGTTTGTTGCACTGCATTTCATACTTTTTTGCTTCTACAAGATAACTGCTTTTCTGCTGCTGCCCTAACAAGTGCTTTATTTAAAAAGTTCATTTTTAGAACAAACTGTTTTAAATTCTTAGGCAAAAGAACACTATCAATATTTCGAGTCCAATAAAGGACGAAATAGAGAAGAAATATTTTACTTATTCCTTCAAAAAAAATTATCTTGTTTTACTTTTTCACAATTCTCGTTATTTTTTTTTTTTTAAATAAAACTTTAGAGGTGTCAAGGGACACCCGGATGGAACGAAGTTCCTTTCCAGGATTCATAATAGTTATAACTTTTTAATTACTTATTATGTACAAAAAACCTGTATACACTCAACAAAAATATTCTCTCTCTCTCCCTATCTCCTCTCTCCCTCTCTCTACCTCGCTCTCTCTCTCCCTCGCCCTCTCTCTCTCTCCCTCTCTCCTTCTCTCTCTCCCTCTCTCTCCCTCTCCCTCTCTCTCTCTCTCCTTCTCTCTCTCTCCCTCTCTCTCTCCCCCCTCTCTCTCTCTCTCTCCCCCCCCCCTCTCCCCCTCGTTGTTTTCTTGAAGTCGGTTAAAGCATGTCGGGACAACTTTTCGTAAGAATTTTTTCCGTCTAGCCCCCTTTCACAACGCGCGATAAGGAACTTCGTTCCAATAATCAACACGTAATGACTTTTATAATGGAAGAACAGTGACTCCCAACTCTCAGGTGTATACCTAGTTTGGGAGCTAGGGGACCTATCCTTAAGATACTACTTCTGTGTATTGTATTCTGTGTATTGTAAAGTAATTTCTGTGTTGAAATTAAGGTCCATTTCACGAATACAAAAAATCTACACATAACACTTCTGTGCCCACAGGTATTCGAATTATCAAAACTCAAGAAAACATACGAACGCGCCTACCAACTAGAAGACTGGTACAGCGGAGGCGGCATATTCATCATAGGATACGAACTCTTCCGAAGTCTATCGACTCTCGATCCGTTCCTCGACGACGTACGACCTACAATCGTTAACAAAATACGTACAGCCCTCCTTGACCCCGGTCCAGACATAATAGTATGTGATGAAGGGCATTTACTCAAGAATGATTGTTCTGTTCTCGCTGTAGCTATGAGCAGGGTTGTCACCAAAAGAAGGATTATACTGACTGGAACGCCTATGCAGAATAATCTGAGAGAGTATTATTGTATGGTGAACTTTGTTAAGCCTAATTTGCTGGGAACTTATGCGGAGTATTCTAATCGGTAAGTGGAAGATTTAAATTGGGAATGTGGTGTTTATTCAACCTATGTACTGTCCCACTTCTAGGAAAAGTCTGCCTCTGATGATTTCTTAATACCTTTTACTTTGGTGACTATTTTAGTCAATCCGGTATATTTTATGACTAGCTTTTGCCCGCGACTTCGTACGCGTCAAATTGCTCCCTGACCCTTTCCGTCTCATCGAATTGCCTCCCAGTTTTCGTCCATTTTTCTTTGCTGCTCTGCTCCTTTTGATCGTAGCGTTATGTTATATTAGCCTATAGCCTTCCTCAATAAATAGGCTACCCAACACAATAATTTTTCAATTCGGACCAGTAGTTCCTGAGATTACCGCGTTCAACCAAACAAACAAACAAACTCTTCAGCTTTATAATATTAGTATAGATTTTATGTGCTTAAAGTTTTCGCTGATGCTGCCGGTACGAGACACAAAAGGCATAAACAAACGAAAAGAAATAAAGTTTAAAACTAACCACTATCTCCATCGTATAGGTTCGAAAATCCAATAATGAACGGGCAGCACCGAGATTCCAGTGAAGAAGACATCAAACTAATGAAGGCTCGCACACACATCCTGCACAAAGTACTAGAAGGCTGTCTTCAAAGACAAGAAGCTTCAGTACTGTATCCGTACTTGCCTAAGAAACATGAGTACACCTTGTTTATCACACTAACGCCATGCCAGTGGGACTTGTACAAGCACTACTTGCATAACTATGGGAACAAGACTAAACAGAGCATATTGAAGGACTTCCATATACTACAGAAGATATGGTCGCATCCTCAAGTGCTGCACAACTTCCAGACGAAGGCAAGGGATCGGGACGAGAAGAATAGAATTAAAGGTATGATGATTTTAAATACCCAGTTTTTAGACAGCAATATTGGCTATGTAATAAAATGTGAAAGAGATATATTAACATGTTTATATAAAATTGAAGCTCAAAAACGGTTCTACGAAAGTAGATTGCGCCCTGGCGTATCACAGAACAGTAAATCCAATCATCAATATTGTGTTAGCTATGACGATTGAATTGAATTTTGAGACTAGAGAACAGAAGAAAAACCGGTTTTTGAAATTCGCGTCGCCAGACCATGACATTTTATATTGTCTATGGCACACTAACCCCATAGTTTTTCTGTAGTACTGTATGTATGTATGTATATGTAAATTATGAATTGTTATAATTTGTTGTTTCAAGCGATGGAAATGAAAGAGGAAAGTACAGGTATTTTGTTCAATAACTTCGTTCGCGCACGTATATTATAATATATACTATTATGTTATTATTATGTACATACAATATTGTATCCATTACAAATATCATATAGGTTAATGTTATATACTAAAGCCGCATATTTAGTTGCGTTACACAGAATGTCGCATAACGTTTTTATTTTGAATTAGAATGTTGCCAGTAACACTGCAATATAACATGCAACGAATCTTGCACATTGTGTTTATCATTGAATACGGCGCCCAACGCATTAGTAGGTCCAAACCTTTTTCGCTTGCAATTTTTAAAGAGTAACCATAAAGTTCTCATGCATGCGTTTACTATTTAGCTCTAAAACGAATGCCTTCATACTTCGCCAAACTACAGCCTCATTTCACGATGGCAATTTCTTGCTGGTGGCATACAATCAAATCATCACCGTCATTGCCTAGCTTTTTCCAATTTCGTCGGGATCGGCCTCCAATCTAATCGGATGCAGCTGAATACCAGTATTTTGCATGGAGCGACTCCACCCACCCTCTACCCAGTTAGGGGGTAATACGATAACCCTTGCTAAGACTGGTTGTTAGGCTGGAAACAGTGCTTGACCGACGGTCAGCGCTGACCGTACGTTCTGACCCTCGGCGCTGACCGTCGGTTGCGAAAATGCATTCAGTGCTACGCTGACGGCGAACTGCGACGCGTGTGTACAGTTCACAAGAAAAATGAATCCTTTTACTGAATGCTCTAATATGTGCGTACGGTCGGTCGCTCCGTCAGCGAAGCACTGAACGCATCCATACAATCTCATAACTCGTCCGTCAACCGACGTACGCGCGACCGACGAGCCGGACCGACGGCTCGACCGACCGTACGCGCGTACCAAATCACGCGCGTACCGTCAGCGTAGCTGTGTGCGCGTTCATAGACTTGCATAGATATAGCTACGCCGACCGACGGTCAGCGCTGACCGTCGGTCAAGCACTGTTTCCAGCCTTAGGCCCGGATTCCTCTGTCGCTGACGTCGGTCGCGTACCGTCAGTCGCGTAGCGCGCTGACCATCAGCGCCAATGAAAACATCCGTAGTGCGATACTGACCGCTCCACGGTACAGGCGTCTCTAAGTGGATTTGTTGTGGATTTGTGAAGCGGAGTTTGAATTTGGGATATTATTATGAACCCGTTTATAAATTATATTGTATCTTTTACTTACCGATCTCCTTTTTTTTATCATCGCCCTCATTATTGAATTCGGGAAAAAGTGCTTCATAAACTTGTAACCAAAAGGAGATGTTTCATTTTCGGCCATCAGATGTACATTTATCAAAAAAGAGGAAAAAATACCACAAATTAGGGAAAAATATTCTCTGGTTAATTTGCGCCTGATTTGTTGTGTACAAAAAATAATAGTTTTTCAATTTTTACCATGTTTTATTCAACATGACGTCTCGTTTGCTAGCAGACTTCATTCGTTCTGAAATCATGTCTCATCAAATCAATGTTAAGTAGAAAATAATTAAAAAATGTGTGTATTCTTGTAGTGTTAAAAATAAATTACTATTATTCTCTTGTAAATATTTTTGAGTAAACATAATTAAGTGTGATCATTTCATCGTTACAAAAATCTTTAGTCTCCATTCTTGAAGTGTGTTTCTAAACGAATTCAAAATAACCACTTGCTAACTCTTAGGACAAAGTCAAACATTTTTAATTTTTATTTTGTACATAAAAACCATTTGATATTATGAAAAAAATGTTACTTTATTCTATTCATGAGTAATTTACCCAGCTTCGCTAAACAGTACACGTTATGGCCGGAGCCCCATATAAAAATGAAACATCTCCTTTTGCTCTGGCATCGCGATCTTTGTAAAGTTCATTCGATAAATCCCACAATGCAGGACGTAGGCGCACTTCGGCAATCACACGTTCGGTATCAATGTTCATGGTGGCGGGCGACTGTACGCGCGCGTGCCGACGGTCGGGAACAGAGTGAGGACGCTCATAGCGTTCTATAGCGCGTCAGCCGACCGACGAACGCGGCGCTGACGAGCGAGACCGACGCGCGTCATCAGCGGCGCGTAGCAACTCGCGCGCCGCTGATGTCAGCGTCACAGTGTGGTGCTTCATAGAACACAACGTATATTCGTACGCGCGACCGACATCAGCGACCGACATCAGCGACAGAGGAATTCGGGCCTTAGACTTTCGGGTTTCTGACGACCCATGTCAAAGATCCATACAATCAAATAAAAACAACTAATGACTTGCATCGTCAAACCACTCTTTAGACAGCGCTTTTATTCTTGCTTCAACTTATAGCATGCCACAGGCAATGAAATCGCACCGCATAATTCTGCATCCGTCTGTCTGTAATACATTGTAATCGCAACTATATTTTCACAGCGGAGAAACTCGAAGATGACTTGGCAACCGAGGACCTGGAAGAAATAAAGCCGAATGCGGCTGAAGACCTGTGGTGGCTGGAATACTTGGACGGCGGCAATATGTTGGAGACGCTTGATAGCTCCAACAAGTTCGTTGTAGTCTTCCGGATATTGGACGAGTGCGTCGCACTGGGGGATAAAGTGTGAGTAATTTAATTTAAACATAGAATAGGAATGTATAGAGACGCATTATAAATGACTACAGTTTCGAGGCGTGAAAACGTGACGTATTTCGCTCTTGATCATTGACAACTGAGAACGGTACGGGTAAATATTTTGGGCTACTCTAACTTAAAAAAACTCTAAGTTTATAAGTATAAACCAAAGTGTCCCGCTTCCAACATTAAATTTGTTTATTTTCAGTCGTGACACATTTAAACGATATCTTTCTTTTCCACAGGCTAATATTCTCCACTTCACTATTCTGTCTGGATGCCCTAGAATACTTCCTGAAGAAGATAAAGAATTGGTCTTTAGGGCACGACTACTACCGACTGGACGGGTCGGTTCCGGCCGAGGTGCGCCAGAAGTGGTGCCGCGAGTTTAACGCTGACAACAACTATAAGACTAAGTGAGTTTGTACCCAATTTTCGAAAAGAACAGCGCAGAGCAGAACGTTTTCTGATCACAGTGAATAATAAAAAATAAAAACTTTATCATTATTTTCATAAATTTTAAACTACGTGATTCTGCGAACTTCAAACAAATTCTCAGTCTTGCGTCTCTCACGTGAACTCGTTTGAATTTTAAGACATTGGCGTTAAGGTTTATTATTTAAAAATCCTTTTGTCTGTTAATAGACTGATTTTGTCATTATAGCTTCATTAGATTTAAGATAATATTGACTCAAGGCTTGTAAAACGTATCGTAGTCAGCATCCTGCCAGGGTCGTGGAATTGTTAGAAAGAGTTACCGGGGCCCTGGCATAGGCAACTGAAGGAACACGGGTGGGTTTTAGTCAGTAAAAGTCTGACACGCCCTCCCGCTCCACCCAGAGCGGGATACGTCAGTTGATGATTTCCCACCGACAAAAAAAAAATCGTAGTCAGCTTGGTATGGCATGTATACCTACTTATCTTTTTGTCACATTCTCAATCAAAATAATCACATTTCCACTCAGATTGTTCCTGGTATCGACCCGAGCCGGCTGCCTAGGCCTGAACATGACGGCTGCCAACCGCGTCATCATCATGGACACGTCGTGGAACCCCGCGCACGACATACAGAGCATTTTTCGAGTCTACCGCTTCGGACAAAAGAAGGACTGCTACATTTACCGCCTGGTCGCTATGGTGAGTCACAATCACTAGCTTACCCATGACCCTGCCAGGGTCGCGAGATTTGTTCGAAAGAGTTACCGTGGCGCTGGCATATTGGCAACTGAAGGAACACGGGTAGGTTTTAGTCAGTAAAAGTCTGACATGCCCTTCCGCTCCACCTAGAGCGCGAGACGTCATATGATGATTCCCATCCACAACTAAAAAACCCATGACATTTAGAGCAGGTTCGGAGTCAATGACGGTACTGTGACGGTTTAATTCATGTCTGATGTGTTTGTGGGATGTAGCAGAATTAAGAAGGCACTTCCCGGTTCCTCTATCGTCAACGCGAGCATGATTGAAAAGCTTGTTGTTTCATCCAAAGCAATGCAAGTGAGTGAGAACGCGATATCATCGAACGATAATTGCCGCACTAAGATTTCACAAAGATTCTCCCAGAAAATACGTGTTTTTGAAAAAGCCTTACAAGTTTTTGGAAAAAGTATTTGTTGTTTAAAATCTCCATTATATGTGCGAGGTACAAATTAATAAAAAAATATTAAGAGTATGAGAACTCTTTTATTAACAATTTTCATTCCTCAGGGTACGATGGAGCAGAAGATATACGAACGTTCAGTGACGAAGCAAGCTGTCGCTTGCCGCGTGGTCGACGAGCAGCAGATCGATCGCCATTACAACATGGCCGAACTCACCGAGTTATATAAGTAAATAATAATAATAATAAATATCTTAGGACAACCAACACACCATTATCTGATCCCAAACTAGGCAGAGCCTGTACTATGGCAATCAGACAACTGATAAATATACTTATATATTTCTAAATACATACATACTATAGATAAATTACACCCAGACACAGAACAAATGATTGAGCTCATCACACAAACATTTGTCTTGGGTGGGAATCGAACCCACGGCCTCAGTCTTTGCAGTCAGGGTCACTAACCACTAGACTAACAGGCCAAGTACATAACAACTTTAAATATTTCTATTCCTCCTTACTAAGAAATAAAAGAAAGATAGAAAATACATACAAGTAAATAAAAAAAAATGTTTTGTTTGCATCTACAAACATTGCATTTATAACATAAATTGAGGCATTTTCTTTCTATGTTTTGCTCTAAACGTGACACATAAAGAAAAACAATAACACAAAAAAAAAAAATAGTTGGGGAAAATTATGCGTTAATCCAAAGGCAAATCGGCATTCGCTCAGCATCATCATCATCATTTCAGCTGTAAGACGTCCACTGCTGAACATAGGCTTCCCCCAATTTAGGGGGCTTTACCATAATCGCCACGCTTGGCAGGCGGGTTGGCTATCGCAGTATGGTGGTAAAATGCATAGAGAACGCTGCTGCCCATTCTCTATTCACTTTTTTACGACACCCACGGGAAGAAATGGAATGATGCTATTCTTTACGTCTGGTACCACACGGAACTTGGTCGTTCAGCATAATGCTGTGATATTATGCGAGAGCCACAGCTCTGAGGGATAATTGCGTGACTTGCTATCAGTAGGAATTGGTTTAATATTCATAGTTAAATAATAATAAGGATTAAGGATCGAGCGAGGCATATTTCAGGGTGATAGTTTGAGTCCGCTTTGGTTCTGCTTAGCCCTGAATCCTCTGAGCACACTGCTGGAGGATTCAGGTATCGGCTATCGGTTGAGGAGAGGTGGTCAGGTTATATCTCACCTCCTTTACATGGATGACCTTAAACTCTTTGCCCCCAACAATTTTCAACTGATGGAGTTACTGAAAGTAACTGAAACCTTCAGTAGCGCCATCAGGATGGAATTTGGTGTGGACAAATGTGCAGTCATGCATGTGAAGCGAGGGCAGATTGTGGAATCCGCGGGAACCCAACTCTCGGATTCCATAAACCTCCGAGCCCTCTCCGCATCCGAAACCTATAAGTATTTGAGTATGTCGGAAGCGTTGGGCATCAATAAATAAAAAAATAAAAAATAAATATCTTCTTAGGACAACCAACACAACGTTATCTGATCCCAAACTAGGCAGAGCCTGTACTATGGCAACCAGACAACTGATAAACATACTTATATATTTCTAAATACATACATATTATAGATAAATAACACCCAGACACAGAACAAATGATCGTGCTCATAACACAAAGATTTGTCCTGGGTGGGAATCGAACCCACAACCTCAGTCTTAGGAGTCAGGGTCACTAACCACTAGACTAACGACTAATACTACTGACATGAAGCAATCGCTGAAGGAGCGCTTCTTTGGCCGCCTGAAGAAAGTATTTAATAGTCAGGTGGAAACAAGGTGCGCGCCTTCAACGGTTGGGTCATGCCGGTTTTGATGTACTCTTTCGACATATTCAAATGGACTCAAACCGAACTCGACGCCCTGGATAGGAGGGTCCGTACGCTGCTGACTGCATATCGAATGCATCACCCACGGTCATTGGTAATGAGGCTGTATATCCCGCGAAAGTGTGGAGGTCGAGGCTTTTTAAACGCTAAGACTCTCCACAATCGCGAGATATGCAGTCTCAGGGAATATTTCCTAGAAACCGACGTGGGGATGCATCGAGATGTGGTTGCGGTTGACAAGGGTCTCACCCCGCTCTCCTTGGCTAACGAGAACTGGCGCAAACCTATAGTACTTGGCACTAATGAACGCATGGAGGTATGGCAGAGTAAGGAGCTCCACGGACGCTTTTTCCGGGCCCTACATGGACCCGATGTAGATTTTCTAGCGTCCGTAGCCTGGCTGCGTTTCGGTGACCTCTTTGGGGAAACCGAAGGTTTTGTCTGTGCAATTATGGACGAAGTTATGATGACGAACAATTACCGGAGATTTATTGTGAAAGACGGCACGGTTGACATCTGTCGGGCATGCCACTGTCCAGGAGAATCACTTAGGCACATAATCTCCGGGTGTTCTCGTCTAGCTAACGAAGAATACTTGCATAGACACAATCTTGTAGCCAGAATTATCCACCAGCAACTTGCTCTAAAATACTGCCTTGTGGAATCAGAAGTGCCGTACTACAGGTATGTGCCCGACCCAGTTCTTGAAAATGGCCATATCACACTGTACTGGGATCGATCCATCATCACTGACAGGACTGTTGTTGCAAATAAGCCTGATATAGTGGTGGTGGATCGCCTAGAAAGGCGCACAATGATTGTTGACATAACGGTTGTAACTTAGGGGAACATAGTCCCCCACCTATGGCTCCGCCTCCTGCGGTGCCTAATGCGGACCACAACACCGATGACGACGACAACGCCCCAGAGGTGACCGAGGTAGAGTTGAGAGTGGCGGTGCGTCGGCTAAATGCCAAAAATACCGCCCCAGGACCCGACGGCTTGCCTGGCAAAGCCTGGGTCCTGGCCTTAGAGGCTCTCGGGCCTCGACTCAGGGGGCTCCTAAGCGCATGCTTGGAGAGGGGCCAGTTCCCACTTCGTTGGAAGACGGGGAAACTGGTCCTCATTAAGAAGCCGGGGCGCCCAGCGGACTCTCCGTCCGCTTACCGGCCCATCGTGCTGCTCGACGAGGTGGGCAAGCTCTTTGAAAGAGTAATTGCAGACCGCCTCGTCGGGTGGCTGGTGCGGGAGGGGCCGGACTTGTCGGACGGTCAGTACGGCTTCCGCAAGGGGCGCTCTACGGTGGACGCCATCATGCGCGTGCGAGCCCTCACGACGGGGGATGCAGTGGCCCGGGGTGGGGTCGTCTTGGCGGTGTCTCTAGACATCGCCAATGCCTTCAACACCCTGCCCTGGAGTTGCATTAGGGAGGCACTCCGGTATCACCGGATGCCGACCTACCTCTGTCGCGTGGTCGAGGCCTATCTGACGGATAGGGCCGTAATCTACCCCGGTCACCAGGGAGAGTGGAACCGGCGAGAGATGTCGTGCGGTGTCCCACAGGGATCGGTCGTGGGGCCGCATCTGTGGGACATCGGTTACGACTGGGTGCTGCGCGCCGACCTCCCTAACGGCGTCAGCGTAGTCTGCTACGCTGACGACACGCTGGTCTTGGCGCAGGGGAGGTCGCACGAAGCGGCGGCCGAACTAATGACACGCGGGGTTGCGACAATCGTCGAAAGAATCCGGCAATTGGGACTCGAGGTGGCCTTGCACAAGTCTGAGGCCATGGGTTTTCATGGTCCTCGGAACACGCCACCTGCGGGTTCCCAACTCACGGTAGGAGGGGTTCACATCGGCGTCGAGTCGACGATGAAGTACCTGGGACTTGTCCTCGACAGCCGGTGGAACTTCGTCGAGCACTTCCGACGTTTGGCTCCCAGACTGGAGCGGGCTGGGGCTGCCTTAAAGCGGCTCCTGCCTAATCTGGGGGGTCCAAACGCCTCCTGCCGGAGGCTCTACACGGGGGTCGTGCGGTCCATGGCCCTCTACGGGGCACCGGTGTGGGCGCCCTCATTGAGGCTGCGCCCAGCGCGCCGCTTGAGTGCGGCCCAGAGGGTCATGGCCATTCGGTTAATCCGGGGATACCGCACGGTCTCCTGCGAGGCGGCGAGCCTCCTTGCCGGAGTGCCGCCATGGGATCTGGAGGCAAAGGTCCTCGCCCACATGTGGGAGTGGCGCGAGGATGCGAAACGCCGGGGCGAAACTCCGCTGCCGCGACAAATCGCGGCACGGCGGACAGAGCTCCGGCAGGATCTCATGGCGACATGGCGGGTACGATTGTCGCAACCCAGCGCAGGGCACGCCACAATTGCGGCGGTAAGTCCCCTCTTTGAGGAGTGGATAGAGAGGCGCCACGGCGTCCTCACCTTCCGCCTGACACAGGTTCTCACCGGGCATGGGTGCTTCGGTGGGTTCCTGTTCAGGATAAAGCGGGAGGAAACGCCCGGGTGTTTCCATTGTGAGGATCGTCTAGAGGACACGGTGGAGCATACGGTGGAAGTGTGCCCTGCCTGGGCGGAGCACCGCCGTGTCCTCGTGGAGGCGATCGGCGGCGGCGACCTCTCGCTTCCGGCCCTGGTGCGAGCCATGGTACGGAGCGAGAGGGCATGGGAAGCCGTCACCTCCTTCTGCGAAGCAGTAATGCTCGCGAAGGAGGAGGCGGGGCGCGTGAGGGAGTGGCAGTCTCTGCGCCCTCACGTCCCTAGCCGCCGCAGGAGGAGACGCCCCGGGCGCCGGGAGTCGATTGCGGACTCCCGGCCACCGTAGGCGCGAGCTTGCGGGTGGCGAGCAATGGGTAGCTCGCCGCCCGGTAAGGACCAAGCTCGGGTCGACGGCGCGTAGTGTTCCACGCGCGCCTCAAAGAGATGTCAGCAGTACTGAAGGGGTCTGCTAGGACCGATGCCTGCCGGGGTCACGTGATTGTTCTAAAGAGATACCTTGACCCTGGCACATGGGCAACTGAAGGAACACGGGTGGGTTTTAGTCAGTAAAAGTCTGACACGCCCTCCCGCTCCGCCCAGAGCGGGAGAAGTCATTTGATGATTTCCCATCCAAAAAAAAAAAAAAAAAAAAAAAAAAAAAAAAAGGGATAAAGCAGTGTCTTCTGTCGCGGGTGACGATTTAAATCGCGAGCGTAACGAAGGACCTCGTGGTTTAAAAAGGTAGCGAGGGTGTTAAAAACTTAAATCACGAGCGAAGCGAGGGATTTAAGACGAGTCCTGAGTGTAGCGAGGGATTTAAGTTCACCCAAGACTAAAACAGCTTTATCACCGAGGAAAATACTCTACTTTTCGTACCATTTGCGAAAAAGTTAACACAATAATAATATGAGATAAGCATTTATTAAAAATAATGACAATTAAAAATAAATTAAAATAAACTTAACGTTTATGTATTTGAAGAAAACAAAAACGCGGCAAATTCCTAGACTAATATTTTTTTATCGGAAAAGCAAAGGCATCAAGCTCATACGGCCTCGTCGGTTTTCGTAATTTTATTTAATAATCATAACTGCATAATAAATGCGTATTCCTTTTTCAAAAAGATGTATAATGCTTTATATACAAACTCAATGGTGTAAACACAGATGTAGTTCAGTATAAATTTCGGTAAGTATTCCAAATTTAAATCACATTCTCCCCCTAGAGGATGAATGAAATTCAATACAATTTTCTTTCCCTGTTTTTAACAGATTAAAATTGACTATTGTTATGTTCGGTTTTTGTGGCATAGAATGTCACTTTTTTGAGCAAGTGGTATGAAAACATACTTATAAATTACTAAATATAAACATATTATAGATAAATTACACCCAGACACAGAACAAATGATTGTGCTTATCAAAAAACAATATTCATTGCGTTATTTACGTTGCTGAGCCGACAATTTATTCGAACAAATGACGCAATGGTTTAGAAATAATCTTCAATCCCATTCAGATTCTGATAAATGGTGCGTTTCGCAATTAGGGTGGTGGTTTTCATCAACGTGTCTAAGTATAGTATTCGTGGTGCAGGTTTGACGAAGGCGGATCGTGCGTGGCGGGCGGCGTGGCGGTGGGCGTGCACGACGTGGCGCTGCTGCGCGTGGCGCGCGACGTGCTGCTGCACGCCGTGCACGAGCACGACTCGCTGCTGCGCGGCTCCAGCGAGCAGGGCCTGCCCGAGCACGAGCGGAACGCCGTCTGGATGCAGTTCCAGCAGGAGCAGGCGCATAAACGTTATTATACCTTGTGTTCATACTATTCAGAACAATTATTTTTATCTCCACCAGTATTCTTGTGGCTCTGCCAAAGGAAAATGTAAATAAAACTAACACCACCAATAAAAATATGGTCCTGACATATGGGCAACTGAAGGAACACGGGTGGGTTTTAATCAGTAAACATCTGACACGCCCTTCCGCTATATCCAGAGCCAGAGACGCCACCTGATGAAACCCCACCAAAAAAAGTTTTAAAATTTTCGTAGATATTGTGTTACCGAAAAACTTATCAGATGGCAAATTATCCTTTGTTGTCGATTCAATAATAACAGATTGCATACTGAAAAAACACCAACTTTAATTGTTTTTTGTATTACTTTCTCCACAGAAATGGAAAACAAACTAATCGTGAAAATTCCAAAGGTTGCGTTAAAGCGCAATCACGATAACGCGTCTGCATCAGCCACCGTCGTCAAAGAAGAAGACACCAGCGACTTCAATACTAACGATGTTAAAACTAAGAAAGGAAAGAAATCTTCCTTCATCAAGTGCTGCATACCCATAAAAGACAATGACAACCCAGAAACCAGTAACGGCCCAAATAAAGAATCATCCATCATCAGACCAGGCAACAGCAAACAACACATGGACCATGTGGCATCCACTTCATCCGTCGTCCAAAAACCTTTTGACGCTATCCACAAAGAAGAAGTCATGGTGGAAAAAATCACAGACATACTCATCAAATATGACTTTCAGAACAAAAAAGGAACGCCTGACATAGCCAATCTAGTCAAGAAAGTTAGAAATATAATGAGGAGAGGATATATTACTGAGGAAGATATGTCAGATGATTTGACTGCCAGTATCGCGAGGGTGTTACTACCACAGCACATGTCTCTTCCCATGGTCACTAATATTATGTGCGAGTCTATTAACAACTCCGCGGAACCGAACGCAATGACAAGCGACGCTGACCCAGAGTTGATAACCAGTGACCCCACTCCCAGTACATTCTATACAAATCAAAGGAAATCTGACGAACCTGAACTAAAGACAAAAAGAAAAGCCGCAATAGCAGCTGAAAAGAGCATCGATACTTTAGCACAAGATGTAGTCATTAATTTAGATGACGATGATTTCGATGCAAGTGATACAGATTTTATACCGGACGAAGATTTGGCTAGTTTCAAACCAAAAAAAAAGTCAAAAAACTCAACCCCCTCAAAAATGGCCGAAACAGACGAAAGCACTATGAGTGCTGATGAATCACGAAAAGTAGAGACCGATTTTGACAGCTTGATGACTAATTCGAACCCCAGTATTAAGATTGAAGATAAAGTCACAACCAATGAAGATAAGGACACAAGTATTCTTAAGAAGTGCGGCCGTAAAAAACCGAAAGATAGAATTATTAAGACTAGAACCGAAAAAAATAACTTACCTAATGTACCTAGAAAATCAATTGACGATGAACCGACCGCGAGTGTCAGTAAACCCACAGAAAAAGACAATTCAAGCATATTATTGAGTGATGATGACGATGCACCATTAAGCAGCACAACTACCAAGAAAATTGTTGATAGTCCAAACCCTTCGAACGACGAGGTATTATGTTTACCGATGGCTTTGTTGAAAAATCAGAATTTTATCAATATTGTAGCGCAGACGTACCTGGCCGGTAACCCTATGTTAGATGAAGATGCGGCTACCCTCGCTGCTCAATATAGTACGTTGAAAGCGTTTAAAGAGGCCGAACAGACTGGAAAGGGTGTGTCTAGCGGCCCCATCTATGATATAGCTGTGAAGGTAAGCCGATTATTTCAGATATTTACTATTGGATTTCAAAACCCAGACTTTATTTGTCGCATCAAAAACATGTAGTTAGCTTGCAATATTTTTTATTTATACCAGTCATCATCAGATATCCAACTTTAACACTAAATGATGGGAAATACACAGTCAAATTAAATTAACAGGCGATATTCATCACGTATGTGAAGTTACCCCAATGGACTTAATTACACGCTTTATATTAGCTTCACTTGTATGTTTGTACATTTGTATGTTTGTTTGTAACCGACTCCTTATAGCGCGATTTTGACCTACTTTAAACGACCAGATTTCATTCAAACTTTGCACACCTGTCAAGGACCGATGACAATGCAATAATTTCATAAATTTGTGCCATTATCCTTGTCAGGGTTACCAGGACAGCAAAAAAACTGTCACAACTACGCTGACATACGTCTCAAAATTCGAAACACCCTAAAAAATAGAAAATAAATAATAGTTTAAAAAAACTAAAAAACACGCTTCCATTGAAAACCAAACTAAAAAGTACAAAATAATGGAAAAAAAGCGTGGGGTGCCTGATATCAATAAAAAAATACCTTAAAAAGCACCCCATGCTTTTTTCCATTATTTTATGTTGTGTATAAGGTGTAAACAAAATACCTGGGCAAACTGTTATAGAATATAGTATACATGAATATGAGTATCGTTTACTATGGATGGGGCCACCATTGTAAGAAAATAAAAACTATTGTTTCATACATTTTGGTTGTGTACCTAGTGCATTGTTGTAAGGAAAACCTATTTTGCTATATTCTATAACCAAAATGTTGAAAGTTAGATCATCCGAACTATCTCCATTACTGAATATAATATCTCCGAATGGATGAGCACTTCACACTTGACACCCATCACCATACAAAATAACTATTGACAGCTAGGTCAGCGGGCAAAGTGCATCACTTATTTCAAAATAAATATTCATTCTTAATCCTAGAGGATTAAAATATATTAGAACTCTCAGAGAGCGAATAAAATAGGTAAAAACGTTGACAACGCAGCTACACATTTGTATTCTTGTTTAATCTTCAGTTCGTTTGTGTTTTGTTTTCGTAGTTGGCACCAAACGTACAAATACTAGTACAGAGGCCAAATCTTCAAGGTCATCGGGCAATGTAACATCCTTAAAGTTGTATGTTGTTCCTTGTTTGTTCCAAAAACACTTAACTCTCTACAGGTACTCGGCACAAAATTACTAAGGAAACTGCACAATGAGAACCCAAAAGCTGCCGCCTCATCTGCCGGTGATGTTGATGCCACCAAACAGA
This sequence comes from Aporophyla nigra, assembly GCA_947507805.1. Classification (NCBI taxonomy): domain Eukaryota; kingdom Metazoa; phylum Arthropoda; class Insecta; order Lepidoptera; family Noctuidae; genus Aporophyla; species Aporophyla nigra. The sequence goes on from OX382306.1 coordinate 7,184,476, forward strand.
TGAAGGAACAAATGATTGAAACTCAGAAAACCTTCGATGAAACCGCTGCGAAGAGTTCCAAGAGTGCTAAACTTCGGGAAGATATGATTCAGCAGAAATTCGCTATGAATAAAGCCATAGCAGCTGAAAAGGCCAAAGCCGCTGACATGGCCAAAGCAGCTCATAAGGCAAAGGCGGCTGAGGTCCAGGCCGCAGTCACACCGCCCGCAGCCAGTGTTAATAGTCCTGTGGTGCCGGTTGGGTTGTAAGTATTGAGCTTTATATTTAGAAATTCGAAAATGAAGTCTTCCAATTGTTATGACTAGAGAACCGCGTGAAAGAATTTTTAAAATCGTTTAAGTCGTTTTGGAGTTTATTCCAAACAATTAAATCTTCCCTCTTTATAATATTAGTGTAGACTATTTCTAGCTTTAACCGATTGCATATCTTTCGAAGACTACAGATGTGACATATCGATGGTCCCTATTAACAATGTCGGTTCTGCAAAAAGACTACTGTTCAGTAGAGCAGTTCAGTTTGTTTTACTACTAACACTGTTGCGGGGACAACCGACAATATTATCTTTAAAACTGGCTAAAAATCATGATAAAAAAAAAACGTACGATAGATCTTTTTATTGTGATTCTATTTATTTAAAAAAGTGAATATTGGTAAAAATGCATAACCGACATTGTTAATAGGGACCATCGATATATAAAGGGTTTTTCAACAAGAACTTTGTTTTTCAATTGGGGCAATACCAACAGCATGACAGTTTTGAAATGTAGTTTTTTGACGTATTCGTAGTACATGCTTTGGCAATTGTTACAATGAATTCAATGTCGCTCGAAAATAGCATTAAAATAATTAAAATCCACTATGAAAATGGTGGTTCTTTACAGTTACATTTCGTAAAATTTGTGATATTTTCGGACAACATAATCGTCCTTCTGAGACCGCTATTAAGTATTTGGTCGCTAAATTTGAGTCGACAGGCTCGGTACAAAATGTGCCACATGTCACACAGCCAATGAAACGATCAATTTATTGCAAACCAAATTTCCCGATCGCATAATTTCACGAAATTCAGCGGTTAAGTGGCCAGCCAGACCGTGTGATTTAACACCACTGGATTATTTTTTGTGGGGCTATGTTAAGGACAGAGTCTATACGGAGCCAACCGAATCGATTGCAGCATTAAAACTCAAAATCCGTGATGTGATTAACGATTAATATTTTGCCAAAAAGTGGTTAAAAACTTTGATGAAAGAATCGACATCTGTCAGCGTGCTCGTGGTGGATATTTGTCAGATATCATTTTGCATTCATAATTGCCAATCTTTTCCCTTGGTAATGCAATAAAAATTTGAATCATCTTCATCTAAATTCTTTGTTTTATTTTGTTTTAAAAAACAAAGTTCTTGTTGAAAAGCCCTTTATATAAGTATAAAAGGTAACATAACTTCACGCCTGTATTCCCCAAGGGATAGGCATAGGTGTGGCTATAGTAACCCATATTCGCCAGATATATTTGAGTCTTATATAACAGGGGACTAGCTCTATGGCCATTGTTATAACTGATATTTTTTGTTTAGTATCAAGACAACGTCGTGTATAGGAGCTAGACGGACGTTGAAGAGCGAGCACGCAGAGCCGCGCGTGGAGTGCATTCTGCCCGACGACGATGACGTCTTCATCAGCGACGTGCGCGCTTCGTCCATGTCCTCGTCCACTCCGCCAGCGCTCGTCCCGTTTTCCGCACCGCCTGCGTCCGTCCCGTCGCCCGCGCCACCCGCGTCCGTCCCGTCGTCCGCACCACCCGCGTCCGTTCCGTCGTCCGCCCCACCCGCGCCCGTGTCGTGTCATCCCAAGCCCGCGCCCGTCCCTACGTACGCCCCGATCGCGCCAGCCCCGCCGCACGTGCCCACCACCAAGCCTATCATCCTCAACAACATGCTTTACAAGCCAATCACACGCGGCTTAGAAGCTCAACAAAGCTTTAGGGTTACCGTCGGCAGCGGACACGGATCCCCCTTATCGGCACCTAAATTAGTAACGCCAACTAAATTAGTAACGCCACCTAAATTAGTAACGCCACCTCAACTCATCCTAAGGTCTTTCGTGCCCAATGCCCCAATACCAATGCTAAACATAACCGCAACTACAGCTGCACCGACGCCGATAGTTCCTGAAGAAATCCTGCCGAATAACAACACCATCTGTATAGACAGCGACGAAGAAGAATCCCTTCCACCGAGAGTTCTAGCAACATTAACCTCCACGGCCCCCGCAGCCTCGCACCAAGCGCCAGTCCCCGTGTCCCTCACCAGCGCACAGAACCCAGGAGTCAAAATCCCTCTCCCGCCCATGCAGAACCTTCTCCACCACTCTGCTCCAGCCACTCATGCTCATTCAAAAGTACCACAGAAATTGGTGCTACGACAAGTCATGTCGCCCAACGGCGCACAATCCCAATTTGTTCTCATACCGTCTGATAAACTTCCATTGCCATCAACCTCCATCGCAGACCCACCAATGACAACTCATGCGGAGTCAAATATAGTTTCACTTAGTTCGTTCAACCCTGCACCGAGCGAGCCCATTTTAGCTGCTAAAAAACCTGAAGTTAGCTCCACAGTCAGTAGAACTGCATGCAAACCGGGCGATATACTCAGGATAACCAAAACGGGAGCTATCGAAGTGATAACCCGGGCGGATTTACAAAAAAAAACAGATAAACCTGCTTCTGACCCTATGGACACGAACAATGTTATCATTCAGAACCCAAAGCCGATTGCTCCGAAACTACCCGAAGACCCAAATAGAGAAACTGCTTCGACTTCCAAATTGAAAAATTATCTTCTAAAACCCAGAACATATGAGACGGTAAACCTAACTGAAACAAAACCCGAGGTTTCTAAATCAAAATCGACTGCTCAGAAAACTTTCAAGTCCTCGACTATTGACTTAACTAAAATGTCACATGTTACTGCTAAACAAAAAACGATCACTCCAAAAACTTCCGCTACTGCGACGTTTGATCTAACCGATACAAACGAGTTTTCTTTACTGAAGAAGACTACTCCACAAAGAATGGAAAAAAATAGAACCGAGAACAAAGTAGACGCACGGAAATCACGGCATATTAGTAGCCCTCGGACAACGAGTCCTGAGAACCCTCTGTCAATCCTGAAGGACGTCGTGCACATAAAAGCTGGAGACTACACAGAAAAGTCTGTACTCCTTACATCAGAAAAAAGTAAAACCTCCAATATTTCTGTGCAACACGTCGTTTCAGCGGACACTAAAACCACAGCAACAGAATTAAAACTAACCAAGATATCGAAGGAGCACATACCTAAACATATAGACGATGCAGTAGAGAAACAGATTAGAAAAGACGCTCTAATGAAGAAAATAACGCCTTTCTTAAGTAAAAACCAAACGAAAACTCAAGAAGAACCGAAAAATCGTGGAAAGAACACGATAAGCTTTGACAATTTGAGTAGTGCTCATACTAGCAAGTTATTGAAAAATACCGGAGCCGGTAAATCGACTGACAAGAAAGGCAAATCTGTCTTGAAGCCCACGGAAACTGTGGATCTTACGTAAGTATACATTTTTTTACTGAGATGACATAATTACCCAGTTGAATTATCAGAACAAAGAGGTAGACAAAAATACAGATTTCTATTAACAACCCAGCCATATAGGAACTTTCATCAAGATGGCATAGCGAGTGAAGATCAAAAACCTAAAACTTTTTATAATACCCGACTTTATACAATGTAAAACCAACTTATCAATTGAGCTATAAACCAATCCTGCCAGGGTCGCGAGATTGTTCGAAAGAGATACCGCGACCCTGGCACATGGGCAACTGAAGGAACACGGGTGGGTTTTAGTCAGTAAAAGTCTGACACGCCCTCCCGCTCTGCCCACGAGCGGGAGACGTCATTTGATGATTTCACATCCAAAAAAAAAGAAAAGCTATAAACCAATATTGACTGGTTATTGCATGCTTTTTAGGGTTCCGTACCCAAAGGGTAAAACGAGACCCTGTTACTAAGACTCCGCTGTCCGTCCGTCCGTCCGTGATAGAGATTTGAAATTTTTCACATATGATGTATTTCTGTTGCCGTTATAACAACAAATACTAATAAACAAAATAAAATAAATATTTAAGGGTCCCATACAACAAACGTGATTTTTTTTTTGCTCATGTTTGCTCGATATTGATAACGCCAACAGGTAGACGCTTGAAATATTCACAGAATATTTAGTTATATATTCACGTTAAAACTAAATAATTAAATTAAAAAAAAAACAAATATTTAAGGGGGGTTCCCCTACAACAAGCGTGTTTTTTTTGCCGATAATGGTACGGAACCCTTCGTGCGCGAGTCCGACTCGCACTTTGCCGGTTTTTTGGAACAATACATTATCGTCACATATGTTTTTATTTTTACAGTAATTTGTTTCCATCCGGAACGAGTATCAAAACTAAGAGCGACTCTAAGAAGAGGCAGTCGGCTTCTACGGAAGTCACTGCGGCTAAAAAGAAAAAACCAGCACGTAAGTATATATATATATGCTTGAATGTCACTAAGGTACAGTTGAACCTATTTGTATCACGATTTACTTAAAAATATATCACCTTATTTATCTATGGCTAAGAGATAAGAGCCGCCCGGTTCAGTTAAGCAGTAAGCTACGCTTGCCACAATTGGTTCATACAAGAGTGACTATCTTTACATACCAAGGCCCTTCCGCACCTCGGAAAGCACGTTAAACCGTTGGTCCGGGACCACCTCTCTTTCGTAGATCTTAGACAGTCGTTACGGGTCCTCAGAGGCCTGGAAGTCTGACCACCATTCTTACTAAGGCGTATCGTCTTACCCAATAACTGGCTTGTGGAGGTCAGATAGGCAGTCGCCCCCCAGTGTAAAATACTGGTATTCTGCTGCATCCGGTTAGACTGGAAGTCGACCCCAACATAGTTCAGCAAAGCTAGGCAGATGAATAAGTTCTATTTTCGATTGTACAACAAACAGGTTATACTTTGACATATTATTAAGAATATAGTTGTAATATGTTTAAGAAAGCTTGCGCTACAATGAGTAAACACGTTTAGCGCTAATTGAATTAAAAACATCATTATATTTAAGTCACTGTTTTTGAGACAATAATGTTCAAAATACACTTGCGTGCAAAAAAATGGCCCACCCCGTGCTCTTCGATTTGAACAATATTATTTCAACCAGTTTTACTAACAATAACCGAATACATATATTGTATACTACCTACTACCTTCCCGAAAGTATATAGATTACGTTAGTGAAAGAATTATGAAAACTTGTACATTAGTTTTTGAGATAATCGCCAACTTAAAAATATATGGTCTTATAAGTAACCTCCTTTCTTTTGAAGTTCGTTAAAAAATCAAGTAAAATTTGTTTGAAACGCACAGAAATAAAAATAAATACATTGTACAGACGCCAGCATATAAAGCTACTACAATCTGTCAAATTTCTTTAATAGGTTTTCAACTTTATCGCTTAAGCTTTATCGTTCAAGATTGATTGAGAAAACCTGACAGTTTCGGGTACCTTGATGTGCTGGCGTCTGTACCTTACCTAGTTTCACACAATATTACATAATAAATAGCAGTTATTAAGATTTTTGAGATATCGTCTCTCAAATGAAGAGCACGGGCTGGGCCCATTTGGGCACGCGAGTGCATGTTCACCGCTAAACGTATTTATGCTGGTGGGCCTTATTAAAAATAGTTGTTTCAGTTTCGCAAACGACATAAACAGATTTAAACCTTTTCAAACTATGCAAGTTGCCAATAACATGTTTCTTTTTCCACAGCTATGACCCTAAAAGACTTCGATTTGGATGATATCGACGATATTATTGAACTGGAATAGCAGCTGATATTGGAAACTTTCATCATCATATCAGCCACAAGACAACCGCTGCTGGATATAGGCCTCCACCAATTTGGAGGGTTTTGCACATAATCGCCACGCTTGGCAGGCGGTTTTGCGATCGCAGGAATGTGGTAAAATGCTTAGAGAACGCTGCTACCAATTCTCTAGAAAGTCCCTTAATCGCGTTTTGTACACCCACAAGAAGAAATGGGGTGATGCTATTCTCTACGTCCGGCATCATACGGGACAAACTTTCATATTCCAAGACAATCAAAGGGTCAATGACCCTTACTCACTGCGAGTTCGACTCACGCGCCGAAACGGCTATTTTAACCTTTTTGAACCTCTAATAACGTTTAAGGTATCTTATTCCTGTTTGGAAGTATGTAAGCATGTCATTATATTAATCACAAGCGTACTACATAAATTATAGAAAAAAATATCAAAAATAAGTACTCGCGTTCTAGTTCGATTTTGTAACGATTTTGATTTGGCTTACGATTTATGATGTCGTATTTGTGACGTAATAGGTACACACGGCTACAGGTTAAGCTATACATTTCCAGTTTTAGCTGACCTCGCATTGTATAGGCTTGGCGTACAATGAGATCTCAGCTTATACTGGAAATTTAAAGCTTAATGTGTAGCCGTGCGTACCTATTATGTCGGGAAGTATAATAGTATATTTGAATGTTTTCTTAGTTTTTATTACGCACGACGACGAAACTATTATACCTTCCAGTTTTAGCTGACCTCACATTGCTTTTAGTACAATGAGAAGTCAGTTTATACTGGAAAAGTATATAGCTTGTTTATGTCACCGTACGTACTTTAAACTAAGAAAACATTCAAGTTTATAACTTTCAGTCATCATTGTTCCAGTGCGAAAACGAATGCCGCTTTACGTCCCGTATAGCTCCATCTCTTTTTACCTTGGAACAATGATGACTTTGGACTCTGTCCTGCTGTATGGTTATTAGCCGACTTTCATAAAGTAGTACGCATGGCAGCTTATACGCAACGCTTAAACTAACTGAGTGGTAACAAGAATTCAATCTTAGAACCATCGATATTATAAATGTACAGTGTAAACTTTTTGCACTCTTTTTTATTTACATTTTATTCTTAATCTATGGATCGAAAAAATCGTAGTTTCCAGAAAGCAAAAAGTTTACACTGCATCAATCAATATTTTAATCGTGATTCAAATATTATGTAATGCAGAGATACTCAACCTTAGGTCAATCTTTCTCTGTTTATTCTCATATTTAACGTTTTACCCACAACAATAACAAAACTGTATCTGTGTTCATATTTCAGCGTCGGCTATTATTGACTAATTATATTTTGTACAGGAAAAAGGTAAATTTTCTAGACCTAATTTCTTTTCACATAATATAATATAAAAGTATTTAATTATAAACCAGTAAGTTGGACTAAGGAGAAATTGTGGAAACCGTAGGTTGAGAATCGCTGATCTAATTATATTACGTGTCTTTTAATAATGGCACTAAAAAGCATCATATTCATGGTCAACAAATGTTGCGCAATATTGTTGCAGTATCATGTTTATGTTTTGGTGAAAATGTTACATGTTACTGTATCTATGTGGCGCAGCTATCATTTTCCATGAATACGAAGCTTATAACTTATGACTGCCATTGACGTCTACCATGTTCAACTTCTCTAAAATAGCTTGAACATTTCCTTTTAAATTTTAACATTAGGGTTTGTAAGTTGAACGTGGTGTCTCAATTGCATCGCGTAGCGGTAAAGGTTAGGAACTGTAATAGAAATCGTAAACTTTGTGATTTCCCACTAAAAATAAGAGTGCTACTTGATTTTCAGTTTCGACTTAAAAGTGGTTAAGTACAGTTGTGTCTATTCTCTGATTGTGATAAATGAATGTTTTTTTTTAACTGTGAGAACTTATTTTGTGTCCTATTTGATTATTTAGTGTTTCTAATGAATGTCAGAGTTTAGTAATACATAATTTAGATGTTAGTATAAGTATTATCGTGTAGGATTAGGGAATTCAAAATTATTGTTTATAGATTTATTTCTCAACTGGAAATTCAGTTTAGCAGCATCTCAAGTTCAGTTTTACTTCATTTATAATTTTTGTAAATTGATTAAGAATTTATTATTTTTCATATATTTTAGGTATGCTTTTAGTCATATGTTCCACATATTAAAATAAGTAACTGTTTTAAATATGGACATCCTTGGTGTTTGTGGAGTTCGAGCATTAAAATTATATATGTAATTGTAAATGGGACATGTGTCTAATACAACTCGTTTTACAATTCATTTAGTCTAGTGATAATCACATTTTATTTTTATTTTCCAGCTAAAGGATTGCAATTTTACGTTTTGTATAACTAGATGTAAGCTTACAAATAAATAGAAACGAAATACGAGTGTTTCTGTTCACTGATTAATGAGAATAAAAGCCAAATAATTATCGCAACTGTATATTTTCTTACACTTACAACAAAATATATTAAATATTTTATAATTTACGCACCTTAAACTAGAACATTAAAGCTGCTACATAGATATATTCCAAAAAATAATTTCATAATAAACGAATAACATAATGCCTGACCAGTCGCATATCACGTTGAAACTTAAAATTATATAAATTAATAACTTCCTATAATCATATAAGATCTTGGATGAACTTACAACTACAATAATTACGTTTTTCAGTGTTTAATATTTTATTTGTTCGATAAAAATCTACATATGTTAATGTTAAAGTAAAATGTTGCATTGGATTTGTATTAATAATCATTATTTGTATTGTACTAAATAATTTAACACTTATGGTTGGTGATAGCTTCAATCCAGTTTCTGTAATAAATATATTTCGACCGAAATACAGAGATAGATACGAAATGTATATTACAGAGAAAAAAATATGGATATTTATCTATGGCTTGCGCTCTTCTTTAGTGTAGTTAGGTTTCTCGTGGATAAAAATCATCACCACAAATAACAAATAAGTTTCATTTGGCTATTTTAATCTATACATATATCTATACTTGCATAAAACACCAATGAAAATATCGAAAACAATTTTTAAGAGATCTGTCAAATAATATCTTATGCTTGTAGCGTTGTAAGGACATAAAAGTATACTCTGACCGAGTAAAATTAACTTTAAACCCCACGTTTATAAGGTTCAAAATATCATCACTGGGTTTTGTCAGTGCACACACGGTCACACATCAAGCTATACCTTTTCAGTATAAGTTGACATCTCATTGTACGAAAACCTTGTACAATGCGAGGTCAGCTTGAGCTGTAGCCGTGTGTACAACTAAAAATATTTCAATACTCACATTCAGCCCACAATGCTTTTCAATCAAATAAAGTATACATTCCTAATTAATTTTAGCGAACATACACAGAAATGTTACAATAATTCCAATAATATCAGATATAAAATACCAGTAGTGACCTATTTTACAGGGAATCTTTTACGAATACTAACAATGTTAAGTAGTTCAATATTTTGGTAGAAATTACGTAGAAATCAGAAGCCAAATGGGATTCTGCAAAAGGCTGAAGGCCCTTAGCTCTGACACACAGACTGCGTTAAATTTTCATATCAAAGATGGTTTAGTCATCTGTGTAATGCGGACTTTCAACCAAAACGTTACGCATACTGAAATACATATATTAATAATACCTTTTATTCAATGAAAGATTAAAATTGTTTGATTTGATACGAAATCCCGCGAGTCCATGCTAAAGTGAGCTCACAGCGTTTCCATAAAAATCAAGTCAGATGTGTCAAAACTAAAAACGCGACCATATTTTAACGCGGTAGGGCCAATCTACGATTTAAATCTGCTGTTTTATAGTAATAAAACTGATTAGATAATTTCGGTATTTCCAATACTGTCTATGGAATGAGTTTTTAAAATTCATTATTAAAATTACTTTATACATTCGAAAAAAACACTCCCACACTATTTTAGCAAGGCGCAAGAAAGTTAAACTTTTACTTAAATTTTGAAAGTCATTTTTTTTTACAAAAGGTACCCAAAATTTAGATAACAATGGTCTCTCAATTTTTGAAATCACATTCTATGTTTCTTTACTAAACAAATAGCGATCATAACAACTATAAGTTTTATTTACAATTTCAATGCGGGTTTTCACTCCACTGATGTCTTACAATTTTTTTAAAGAGGTTTTTATACAGTAATATAATACAGGTAAATTATTTAGCAATGGCACTCGTGTCAAGCAAGGCATTTGGTGAGCCAAGCGTCTTTTAGCACTCTGTTGTCGAATAAAAATTTATATATCATTCTACCCCTCTCCAACAAGATCCTGGTGTTAGCTGTACACAAAAGTACATTAATAAGTATGTAAATAAAATGAATAGAACTCAATTTGAGTTTATTTTTACCAAAATAATGATATTATATTGATGTTTCGCGACTGTCTGACGTGAATAGAACTCAAATTGGATTTTATATTCCACAATACATTTTATTGATGGATAAATCAATTATTTTTGAGCTCTTCAAAAGTCAGAAATTAAATGAAATTTTAATCATCCTTTATATTTTAAAATAATGTTTGCATTATAATAATATGTGTTGGTGATCATTACAAGGTAATCTCCAAATTTTTTTGGGAATTTAGTAGGAACAACAAAGCCATATTAATGCCATCACTAAACGCCTGTATGGAACATAAATGCGCAGTCCCTGGGTGCTGGGCAGGCCCTCACCGCGAGTCCACGACGCTGGCCAGGCGCGCCTTGTCGAAGGCGCAGATGGCAGCCAGCAGAGACGAGCGCGGGTCGCACGGGGACGTGGCGCCGCGCGGAGTGGTCGGCGAGCCCGGGCCTGTGCCGCGGCTGTCCGTGTCCTGGGCTGCTAGAAAACAAGAATAATAATCACTACAATAGACAGTGAAAACTTCGTATAGAAACTGCGTATCGTACGCCCCGAATGCCAACGTATTGCCCGTCGTGCACACTCTCTTAAAGACTTGATAAATGAAGCAAAGAAAGTGCTGTTCGAGCCGTTACGTATAAGTCGAATAAAATAAAATATGAGTGACCGTCATGAAATGGAATAGAGCCGCCCCGACCCTTGCACGAGCCAGGCCGCACCACTGAGCCAGTACTAAGCTTTAAATTCGTCCCTAAATCTATATTAATTAAATGAAGTAAGAACTTTGTACCCCTTTTCATGAAAATTCGGACGGAGTTTGCTTGGCACAGTTAAAGCATGTATAGGAGAGAAAAAAAGGAATATTTAAATGAACAGTAGTGGAATTTCGACGACTAGGCGACCAGTATTTATATTTCCGATCCAGCCCGACCCTTGCTGCCCTCTTCCAGCGACGCCGTGAGCCGAGTTCCGTACCCCACAGAGGGTGCCCTTAGCGTGTCGCTTACATTCAGCTAGTCAGAATAGTTTCCGCCACATACATCTCGTTAGTAACTATTAATACTTACAAAAAAAACTACAAAGTCAAAAATAACTTAAATTTTTGAAGTCGGTGTCTGAGGATCTGTATTTAAAGTTTTTTTGCCACCGACTTCCGAAATTTTTGTTATTTTTGACTTTATAGTGTTTTTTTTTTTAAGGAAGTTTTATTTTTATCTTTTTAGTTATGGTAGATACCCCCCACTAATCTAATCGCGTTATTCGTTCATTTGTCGCGCAAATAATGCAAATTTAAGACTTATATGGTTTTCACATGGATCCCATTGTCCGAATGGAAACAAATTAAAATGGGACCATTCGGGAAGCACCAGCTTTCAAATAAAAAAGAATCATCAAAATCGGTTCACCCAGTCAACAGTTATGAGGTAACAAACATTAAAAAAAAAAAATACAGTCGAATTGATAACCTCCTCCTTTTTTTGAAGTCGGTTAAAAATGGAAGGAGAACTGGCGAGCTCGCGAATGATAGGAGTGGAAAAAAAATGCTTACATAGAGCGGGTGGCGTCGGCGATGAGGCGGTGCTTGCACTCTGCGACCGCACTGTCTCCGCCAATGATGACGTTGACTTCCATAGACTATCGCGTTTTTTCTGCAATTAAGTTTGAATATGAATGTCGATGGCTATAAGAGTAGAGGAAGACCATAAAAACGAAACTTTAGAGGTTTCAAGGGACACCCGGATGGAACGATGTTCCTTTCCAGGATTCATAATAGTTATAATTTTTTAATTATTTATTATGTACAAAAAAAATGTATACACTCAACAAAAATATTCTTTCTCTCTCCCTATCTCCTTCTCTCTCCCTCTCTCTCTCCCCCCTCCCCCTCTCTACTCACAACAAAAAAAAACAACAACATACAAAATATATACGGTCGAATTAAGAAACCTCGTCCTTTTTTTTAAGTCGGTTAAAGCATGTCGTGACAACTTTTCGTAAGTATTTTTTCCGTCTAGCCCCCTTTCACAACGCGCGATAAGGAACTTCGTTCCAATAGATGGACTATGTGAATGATGATGTGGATTGAAAGGGGGTGACTAACGAAATGACGACTAGTAGAGAAGTCTGGATGAAAAAGAGATGTTGCGCCGTTCCCAAATAAAGGATAAGGGCTGGAATGATGATGAAGTTCATTCATACACATTCTAAACTGGCACAAATACTCGCTTCAACACAAGAAATGAAAGAACCGCTTACCGCTCTTCGCTTTTGTTTCTTAATTTCTTCTTCGGAACCAAGTATTTCTTGTATACGGACTTCTCTTTTCGCGGTTCGCACCTGCAATAAAAAAAACAATGCATGTTATCACGTACAACTAGGCAACAACTAAATAAATGCAGAAAAAAAAACACGATCAGGGATTTTCAACTTTCAGCGCTAAGCCGAGCGTTGAAAATGTGACAGGGTGCTTAAATTTTTACGCTAAATCTACGGGTGCCTAACAAGAACATTTTCATTCCTCTTCATTTGTTATAATGGAATAAACATTGTAAACTCATTCTAAGAAACCCAAATTCACACACCATTTGTTTAAAATCAATTATACAGATCACATTTGCAATCAACCCAACATACCAATTTCTGTTCGCTTTTCAACCTAGCCTCCATATGCGCCACCGCCATCTTCAACTCTTCTTTCAAGGCGATTGGAAACTTGAGATACAGGCGTTCGTAGTGCGGGATCACAGTAAGCCCGTTGAGAGGGGCGCGCACGAAAAACGGGTGTTGTAGCAAATTGTCTATCGACGGGCCTCCGTGCTTACATGAGATCTTAGAGAGGCACATTCGGAGGACTGATTCTGAAACAGATTACAAGATTAATGATGTTATATTTTTGAATATTATATATCATACATTCATCCATCATCCATTTCAGCCGAAAGACGTCCACTGCTGGACATAGGCCTCCCGCAAAGGGAGGATTTGCCATAATCGCCACGCTTGGCCGCCTGGGTTGGCGAACGTAGTATTGTGGTAAAATGCATAGAGAACGCTGCTGCCCATTCTCTAGTAAGTCCCTCAGTCGCCTTTTACGACACCCACGGGAAGAAATTGGGTGATGCTATTCTTTACCACCGGCATCACACGGAACCAGATAAGTCGTAATCATGTCAGTCAAAAACTGTTCAATATTGGATAACAGTCTCCCCAAGCACTGCCACACCGACTGGTATTGAGCAGATTAAGTCAACGGTTTAACTTGCAAAGGGCATTCCGGTACGTGGTTACGGCTCTAGAACTTTTCGGCTCCACAACTGCTACAGCTATGGAATTACGGCTTAAAACAGGGTGTCTTAGTTGTCTAGAATACATCAAGTGTCTTACCATATACGTCTAAGTCAGATGTTCAAAATTATAAGATTACTATCACTTGAAGTCTAGTTCATAAGTTCTTAGAAGAACGCTCATCACATCCTGCAAATCTCCACCCACGTCTACAAGCAAAACAACATACCTAAATCCTCGTTCTGCAACAGAGGTTCACCCTCATAATGATCACAGGAGTAACCCGTCAACGGACACCCAACAGCCATCTCATACAGGGTCCGTCCGAAGCAGTACACATCGATGGCCTCCACCGGGACCCCTCGTCTAAGTTGTAAGATATGTGGTCGGTATAGACTGGGGACTCCTACTAAAATGTTCTCTATATCCATTAGAAGAGCCCGCTGGTTTTCTATTGCTATATTTCCGGGGTGGATGTGGCCTGAAAAAGAGGGTGAAAAGTATGATAACACATAAATTGGCATAATCAGCTAAAAAAAATGATTGAATGCGAATTGAAGTTCAAAGCTTAGTGATCATTCTGTTGTGCACCAACTAAACTTAAGTAAGGTTATTGCTATCTTTTTCCTTCTAATGAAACAAGAAAAAGACGGATATAAATAAGAAAAGTTACACTAATATTTTCTACGAAGCAACTGCGAGGAACTAAATTAAACATGCTTAAAATCACGCCAAATTCAAGGCAATCGAGACGTAATTTAGTTTGACAATTCTAAAGCGTCAGTGGTCTTTTTCTTTCGCGGTTTGCCAGTATAAGATAGCAGTGCTCTATTTTAATTTAGGTGGCGAACAAAACAATCGGATGCATTGCCAAAATAGTGAAGTGTCCTCATTTATCGGCGCGGAATCGGCTTGAGCCGATCAGGTACCACACGTGTCGCATTCAGTTTGACGCGGTATTCAGTCGCGACAGCCAAACCAAACCGAGATGAACTACTCCTTTTTCGCTTTTATTGCATGGTCATAAAGCTGACCTGCACAAGCCGTCCCCTCGTTGATTAGTGTGGTCACTCTTATAGTTAAAATACCACATATTGTAGGGGAGTAGAAGGCCAAGGCAATAGCTAATGTTAGCCCTACACACTGTGTTATTGTTATCTCCACAACAATCCAATTTAAGTTTACAGCATAAATTGTTCTAGTTATGGTAGGTACTCGTACAACTATATTTGGAGAGAATTTTACTATAGACATGTAAAAAAGCCTTTGTAAGTAATACGTACCGTGAGGTATGCCTTTTTCATGTAAAAACTTCAACGCTACCAATATCTGATATCCATAATGCGCCAGTTGTCCTAATGTAAACGGTTTCCTTATCCTAGGGTTGCCATATTTCGCTAAATAGCTCTTATTATACTCCGTTCCATAGAGTATGTCTCTTAGACTTCCGAATTCATGTATCTTTCTAACTACGAATGCTCCCGTTTCTAAATTTTGAATAGCTAATACTGGGTCTATGTGAGGGTGCTGGAAAGGAAAAAAGTTGATTTTATTAATCTGTACCTTAAGTTCATAGGAATAACGTTCATTTTCAAACTTATACATAGTTTATTGATGTCAAGTGTCATACGTATGATTGTTTGAATATAACAGAGCCATCCAGCAGATGACTGCACCTTTATGTCGTAGCAGTGAGGTTGATTTTCGTAGTGCAAATGTTACCTACCACCCGTTCATCAAGTATCAAGCCCCGAAATATTTGCGGAAGTCGTCAAGTCTACCAATTTACCTGATTATTTGATCAATCAGTAATTTGCATACTTACAGAATGATTTATCAAGCTCTTGAAGGCCGTTTGTAAGTCTTTATCACTGAGATACCTGTCGGCACCATAGCTCTGGTATGATAAAATGCAATTTGTTCGAGTTTCCGTGTCCGTGACCTGTAATAATAAAATGGTCCCATTCATTTAAAATAGACTTTCAATGTTAAGGATTACCTAACACGAAAAAAGAAGAGAAGGAAAACATCGTGAGGAAACCTGACATGTCCTAGAACCAAAACTTCGAAGATATGTCACATCTACCAACCCGCACTGGGACCGCGAGGTCGATAACAGCCTATTCCCTCTCGAAGAGAGCAGACCTGTGCCAGCAATAGGAACATAATAGGCTAATTATGTATACTTTAACCTAATAATAGATTTCTACTTTGCTGTTTTTTCTTTACATGTGTATTAAAACGGACGCCTAGAAAACGCTGGTGTGAGGAATTAGTAACGTTTATGGGAAATTGGCCGGAAAAGACTAGCTAGGCTGGCTAAGCTAAGCTATTAGGAGACCTTTCCCCAGCCGTAGAACAATACAGTTAAAAAAGTATTGTACAAAAGTATTAAACTATAGAACATTATTCCTGAATTCAAACGAATTTGCGAATTTTATGTAATTATAATATATAGATTGGGCACACTGAGAATTTTCTAGAAGCAGGAAGCGTAGGTCCTGGACGCCTTTCCTTTGAGTTGATTTATGATGATGTAAATGCGTAGCTATATTAAATCCTTTGTTTACATCTGTCGAGTACCTTGACTCTCGGTACTTGAACCTTTCAACATAATTATCGGCACTGATTTACAAAGTTAAGTCTTTGAACCTCAATTCGGAGTAAAAACATGTACGTCTAGTTTATTTTTATTATCACGTGCCCGATAAGTCGAGTGTGGAGTTATTATGATTCATAACAATGGACGTCAATGGAATCCCACGACAGGCAGACAGTATCAAGTTTTAATATAATGTATTTAAATAAAGCCTCGTGATGTATTTTTTTGTCGATGAACCCCTGATATAAGGCGTTAATTATTTCGTTAGTTATTTAGGTATTCCTGAAGTTAGTCGCTATTAAATAATAAAATCGCGCACCGTATTTTCAACTCTGTGTTGAACCGAGCATTGAAGATTGAATCTAACTTTAGACGTTGTGTTTTTTCGAAGCGAAATAAACACTGTATTCAATTTTGAGCTTACGGCGTTTTAGCAGAGCGTTGCAAATTCAGTGCGCGAAAAAATCCCGCGGCGATTATAGTACGTCCGTACGTCAACTTATGGCTGGCAATGACGTGTCAAGCATTATACAAAAGGGAAGAGATAATAGTCGCACGCGCCGGATGTTTTTGAATTAAACGAAGCTCTTCAGTTTGCAAATTTTAATTTTTCTGCCATCAAGAAAAAAGTCACACAATAAATTAATCACTGCCAACTCAAAAGGGTGTTAATCTTGAAGATACGTAAACAAAGTATGTCAGTAGGTGAAGTCATTTATGCATGTTCCAGACAGATTATTTGCTAGTACACTGTCCTCGTTTAAAAACACACATTACACGCGATGCGAGTTATCAGACAGTGGCTAGATTTCGTATCCAACGAATGTAATGTAATACACCAATTATTAAAATATTGTTATTAGCATTATAGCCAACTAGCTTTTGCCAGCGGCTTCGCCCGCGTGGAGGTCGGAAAATATCCCGCGGGAACGTACTGCCGAGATAAAAAGTACCCTATATGTTAATCCAGGTTATAAACTATCTGTGTGCCAAATTTCATCCAAATCCGTCCAGTAGTTTTTTCGTGAAAGGGTAACAAACATACACATACACATACATCCATCCTCACAAACTTTCGCATTTATAATATTAGTAGGATATGTGTGACGTATCTTTCAGTTGACCGATAATGACATATAGGATGTATCTGGGACTTTCAGTAACATTAAAGGCGATTGGGCAAATAATTTAACAGTTATATGAACAAAATGATATGAAAAAATATCGGTTACGGTTTTTTTTTTAAAGAACACATACTTTTATAGTAGTAATGTCTCTCGCGCATATTTCTACACTACGCATCGAGATACAGGCATAATTCAAATGGCTTTAGCTTTTATGGAGGAACACTGACTCCCGAGTCACACTATAACACTTGTCTGCGAACCAGGGCTTAGACACGTATATCTATACATATAAAATTCAAAGTCCTGAGTGACTGACTGACTGAATGACTGACTGATATATCAACGCACAGCCTAAACCACTGGTCCCAGAGACATGAAAGTTGTATTCTTTGTGAAGAGTAGGTATCCACTAAGAAAGGGTTTTTTGAAATTCCATCCCTAAGAGGGTGAATTGGCGGGTTGAATTTTCACGCGGGCGAAGCCGCTGGCGGAAGCTAGTTCTGTATATTGTAAATGTTTGTAACAGCGCTGTCCCTTTGTTTAATAAAGAATTTATTTGTTGTAGCTTTCTGTGCATCTTAACTTTGGTGGATTGAAAAAAGTATTAACACTGTCCTAAATCCGTTTGGATTTTTTTAAATCTTGTAGTTTGCATTACTTAGTAGAATAGGCGTTGCTAAAATGGGTTACAAATCAGATACTTACTAAAAAATAATGTTTCCGTATCCGCCATCCTACGGCGGGCAGAGGACCTTTCAGTTCGTATCTCCCGTCGCCACGCAACGCAATCGACACAGTCTGAAGAGCTTGTTCTGTAACCAAAAGTAAAGAAAACTTATACAGGGTGTCCAAGAACCTGGCGTCCAACTGGATTCCCACGATGCCCCAAGTTCTAACAGTACTCAGAAAAATATTTTAAAAAATCCACCCCATGTACTTACAGAATTATACTGATTTCAAAAAAAAAGGGGAAATGAGCACCCTGTGACATACTTTTGAATGCTGTGACTGCTAATGCTGATAATTTCGATATTTCTTGGAGGTTTTGTAATCTAGGGTATTGCTGTGTCTAAATAGAATGTAAAAATAAAGTACTTATTGTACCATTTTAAAATAAAATATTATTTTAACTAAAGGTGATATGGAAAACTATTGAATTTCGCAACTTTGACCGACTGTAGTGTAAAAAAAATGTACCAAAATAGTATGGCAAGTGACGTCAAATTTTGACGCGTTTATTCCTCTTTTTAAAAAGGTATAATACTTACACATTAATTTGAAAAAAAAAATTTTTGATAATATTTTTACTCAACAACCCAATTTTTACGATGTCTTACAGAATTCTTAGAAAGAAAAATTTACGACGAATTGAATCTAACCTCTAAAGAATTACTATTGTATGCTCATAAAAATAACAACAGGCCTCTCAAAAAACAGGTTAGACCGTAAGGGACGGTATGTGCATGCATCTCACCATAGTGATTCGTTATTACAACAGGAGGGAGCAAGACAGAAACTATCTTTGCGATTTGCTGGTTCTTCTTTATGGTACCCCATTATTCAGGTAAGAGTGAGGGAGAAAAAGGTTAGAGGTGCGAGTGAGATAGATAGTGACGCTATCTGGGATCGTGCTATTTAGGATAACAGTACGGTCAGTACGCGTCACTGCCTCCTGCCGTTACTACGCACCTCTCTCTTATTGTTACCATTGATCACGTACTACGATTTAAAGCTTTGTTTATTGGACTCGATTACTCTTTGTGCTCTGGACTTTGAAACGAACTCTTTACGACGACCTTTGCCTGTGTTTGGACAGTTTGTGTTTTGTGTGTGCTACCATGGCGACCTACACTCCGCAAGAATACGCAAATATGCACTACATTTATGGAGAATGTAGAGGTAATGGACGAGCTGCAGCGAGACTTTACAGAGAAAGGTATCCGAGGGCTACGCGATATCCCGACCATCGAGTTTTCATTAATGTGCACAGATCACTATGTGACGGGCGGTTCCCCAATCAAGTAGCTGGTGAAGGACGACCCGTAAATGACTTCATACGCGATGAAGTTTTAGAGGCGGTGTCGGCAAATCCAAGCATCTCTGTGCGAGGAATAGAAGCTGATACGGGGATACCGAAGAGCACAGCACACAGTATTCTCCAAAAAGAAGAATATCATCCGTACCACGTACAGCGAGTGCAAAGTCTTTTACCTCGAGACTATCCGAGCCGAGTCGCGTTTTGTGAAACAATCCTGCAAAAACATCGAGAAGACGAAAACTTTATCGACAAAATTTTGTGGTCAGATGAATCAACATTTAAGAAGGATGGCTACATGAACCTACACAACTTGCACGAGTGGCATGTGGAAAATCCGCACTTGATGCGAGAAGATAGATCCCAGTACCGGTTCAAAGTGAACATGTGGACCGGTATTCTCTGTGGGAATATTATTGGTCCATTTGAGATGCCCGAGAATTTGACTGGCGAATCATATTTAAATTTTCTTCAAAATGATTTGCCAAACTTACTAGAAGAGACCCCACCAGATATGTGGTTCCAACACGACGGCTGTCCAGCACATTTTCGCGTATCCGTTAGAGAGTTTTTGGACGAGCAATACCCGAACAGGTGGATTGGGCGATCAGGAACAATCCCGTGGCCAGCCCGCTCACCTGACTTAAATCCGCTGGATTTTTTTTTCTGGGGAACTATGAAGGAGCTCGTTTATGCGAAGCCCATTAATGACATCGCTGACCTTCGTGAGAAGATAACACAAGCAGTGCAGGTGATACGTCAAAAAAGTTACTCGCGAAACATAAAGCGGTCCTTTTTAAGGAGAGTGAGAGCTTGTATTGCCGCGGGTGGTCAACATTTTGAACATTTATTGTAATAAAATATCTTTAAACTAACATTCTTTGCTTTTATTCTACTGGGAACCCATCTACCTGTGTGTATTTCCTTCTTGCTCACTCTTGGAACCGAAGTAAATAATAGTAGTAACATAACAGTTTCTAAGATAAGAAAGGGTCCGACAGTTACCGTTAGTAGGTAGGCACTTCGTAAAAATTGGGTTGTTGAGTAAAAATATTATCAAAATTTTTTTTTTCAAATTAATGTGTAAGTATTATACCTTTTTAAAAAGAGGAATAAACGCGTCAAAATTTGACGTCACTTGCCATACTATTTTGGTACATTTTTTTTACACTACAGTCGGTCAAAGTTGCGAAATTCAATAGTTTTCCATATCACCTTTAGTTAAAATAATATTTTATTTTAAAATGGTACAATAAGTACATTATTTTTACATTCTATTTAGACACAGCAATACCCTAGATTACAAAACCTCCAAGAAATATCGAAATTATCAGCATTAGCAGTCACAGCATTCAAAAGTATGTCACAGGGTGCTCATTTCCCCTTTTTTTTTGAAATCAGTATAATTCTGTAAGTACATGGGGTGGATTTTTTAAAATATTTTTCTGAGTACTGTTAGAACTTGGGGCATCGTGGGAATCCAGTTGGACGCCAGGTTCTTGGACACCCTGTATACAGGGTGTCCAGTAAATAGCACGACATACTGCAGGCGGAGATAGCTTGGGGCACTACCTATCAATACAACACAATATATGTTCAGCAAAATCTTACGGATTTACAGTTATACAAAATTTTCCGAAATACCGAAAAATCTCTACCTTGAAAAAGATTTTTAAGCATCTCGTAATGAAAAAATCCTTTTCTAGTACTTTTTTTACATCAAATTATTCGTGAATAGTTACTTTACTCATTGATAAGTCTTTTTACTATCAAAGACAAGAATGTTTTCAAGAAATACTATTTTTTGTTTAAATTTGCACAGAACTATTTTCTTATCACTTAAGTTTAACCTACAGTGGTGAAAAAAAAATCCGTAAGATTTTGCTGAACATATATTGTGTTGTATTGATAGGTAGTGACCCAAGCTATCACCCCCTGCAGTATGTCGTGCTATTTACTGGACACCCTGTATAATCATCAGCCTATATTGTTCCGACTGTCAAAACTCAGGCCTGTTCTGTAAGAGTGTGGTGGTTGGGTGGCCGTAGCCCCATCAGCGAGTTCTGCACCCTAATTGCGTAAACACACTATCAATAAGAATCTGAATAATTTTGAAGGATAATGCTGATCCATTGCTTTGTCTGTTCGAAAAAATTGTCCGCACAACAACATAAATAACGCAATCAATGTCGTCGAACTGTCAAAATGAAAGATATTCCTACTGTTCGTGTATTACACAATTACCCCACAGAACAGGTTGATGGACTTTGAATCTAGGATATATCGGTAATGTTTTTAGGGTTCCGCACCTCAAAAGGAAAAAGCGGAACCCTTATAGGATCACTTTGTTGTCCGTCCGTCCGTCCGTCCGTCCGTCCGTCCGTCTGTCAAGACCCTTTTTCTCAGGAACGCGTGGAGATATAAAGCTGAAATTCATATCAAATACTCAAGTCTACTGTCTCTTAGAGCTGTGAAAAAATCAAACTTCTAAGCTAACGCAATCAAAAGATAGCCGTTTATGCCGCAAATTTCCGCAAATTTTCGAAACTTGCAAGGGAATCAAAACCTAAAGGGTACTTCCAGTCGATCTAGAATTTTGAAATTTGGTACGAAGCAACATCTTATAGCACAGATAAAGGAAAAATTGCGAACACCGTAAATTTTTAGTCACATCATATAATAAAAAATAAAATAAAATTTTAAACTTTATACCTACACATTTGTACGGAACCCTCGGTGCGCGAGTCCGACTCGCACTTGGCCGGTTTTTAAAGAAATATGCGCCTTTTCATGTAAGGGTGACGCCCTTACATGAAAATTTCTTTGTCGATTATATACAATCTTTCACTAACCAGAAGATGAGTGATCTCTTTTAAACGAAAAAATTTCGCCATAAAATGTGATTACTAATCATTGGGCCAGGTATGTGTATATCTTTATATCTGCCCAATACTTAACACAAACAGCGAAATATGAGGTGAACTGAACAATTATCCCCTAGCAATACGAAATGAGGTTTCAAATAACAAGCGGATCATTATCAACCTTGACCAGTAAGTGTCAGTTCACATTAGCACGATAATGTTACTGAAGGTAAAGTAAATACGTTATTTATATAAGTAAAAATAAAATAATCTACAAGTCTGGTACTTCAAAAAATAGTAAATTTTATAGAGAAGACTGAGACAAAGTACGGCGGAGCGTCGATTATCCGAACTAATTGGGGGACAGGCGTGTTCGGAAAACCGGTTTTTTCGGATAATCGAACTGTATTGATTCAGCCATACATATTTATGTACAGGTGAATGAAAACCTTATGTTTAGACATATCTTTAATGGCAAATAGTTTCTTTCACGCGGTAAAATTTAGTTTATCAACTAACGGCTACTTGAGAGTGACATACAACTAAAGGTGTCTTCAGACAGCGGGCGCGACGCGGCGGGACCGGGCGGCGACGCGACGCTGAGTAGTTGTAATGTACTAGATAGTATCACAGTCTATAAATCATACAGTCGTCCGACGAAGACGTCTAGACAGGGCAATCGTGCGGGGTGTGAGGGGCGAGACGGGGGAAGGGCGCTCCCGAGCTGCATACGCTACCGTGTTAGTAATTCGGGAGAAAACTTTCAGGGCTATCGTGTGTCACTTTATTTTTGTTTAAATAATTTAAAATAATTTTATTAAAATGGTGCATACGACGTGTGCTGTGAAGGATTGCAAGTCGTCATCTTACATTAATAAAGAATTGCGATTTCATCAATTGCCGCGCATGGATGAAAGGTAAACAAATAAATAAAATATTGTTTATTTGATAGAAAGCCAACATGGCGGCGCGACGTGTAGCCGATATTTATTTATTGTGCGGCGGCCAAGATGGCGCCGACGAAAACTTGCAAATTTTTCGTCATGGGTATCATTTTCATGGGTTTAGAGGTCGCTAAAACCGACTATGGGGTCAAAATTAAAATCCAAGATGGCGCAACGAAAATTTGCAAATTTTTCGTCATGGGTGTCATTTTCAAGATTTACGAAATCCCTACAAATAAAAATGAGGTCAAGTGTCTTTCGCGGAAATGTCTATCGTGCAAGTGTACCTGACCCAGGATGGAGGACATTTTTTGAAAAAAAAAAAAAAATAGTTATTCGTGTCAATTTTGTGATTTCTTGGGGTGAAGATTATGAAAATAACATCAATTTTCAAATCCAAGATGGCAGATATTTCTCTAAATGAAATTTAATTTAGAGAAATATCCGCCATCTTGGATTGTGACATGTGTTTTTTCTCAACCTCAATCTAGAATTGTATATTTTTGCGTGTCAGACCATAGACGAAGCAAGCAAGCAAGTATTATAAATTTCAGATGCAAATTATGGTTAGGCAATAATCAAAATCAAATCAAATCAGCCTATCGCAGTCCACTGCTGGACATAGGCCTCTCCCATGCTGCGCCACAACACCCTATCCTCCGCCTTCCACATCCAGTCTGTCCCAGCCACCTTTTTGAGGTCGTCGGTCCATCTAGCTGGGGGGCGTCCCACACTACGCTTGCCAATACGCGGTCTCCACTCCAGGACTCGTCTGCTCCATCGGCCATCGGTCTTTCGACAAACATGGCCAGCCCACTGCCACTTCAGCTTGCTGACCCTGCAAGCTATGTCGGTAACTCCAGTTCTTTTCCGGATAACATCGTTTCTGATCTTATCCATCAAAGAAACTCCGAGCATAGCCCGCTCCATAGCGCGCTGAGCGACCTTAAATTTGTGGATCAGCCCAACCGTCAGTGTCCACGTTTCGGCAGCGTATGTCATGACGGGCAGGACGCACTGGTTGAAGACCTTGGTCTTCAAACATTGCGGTATCGGTGACGAGAAGACTTGACGAAGTTTTCCAAACGCTGCCCAACCCAACTGGATCCTCCTGTCGGCTTCTTTCTCGAAGTTGTGTCTACCAAGCTGTATGACTTGCCCAAGGTAGACATACTCCGTCACAACCTCGAGAAGCGACCCTTCGATGCGGATTGGACTCGGCAAGACGTGCGAATTGTACATGACTTTCGTCTTGTCCAAGTTCATGCCGAGGCCTACCCGCCGTGAGGCTCCATTTAGGCTATGCAGCATCTGGTCTAACTGTTCCAGCGTCTCTGCCATTATGACGATGTCGTCGGCAAAACGAAGGTGTGAGATGCACTCGCCGTTCACACTGATTCCCTGTCCAGTCCAGTCCAGCGTCTTAAATACGTCCTCCAGCGCATTGGTGAACAGTTTCGGGGATATAACATCCCCCTGTCTCACCCCCCTGAGCAGTTGGATTGGGCTGGTTTTCGTATCCTGGATCTGGACAGTCATCGTTGCAGCGACATACAAGCACCTCATCACCTCGATGTATCTCCAGTCAATTCGACATCGTTGCAGAGAGGCCAGAACTGCCCAAATTTCGATAGAGTCGAAGGCTTTCTCGTAGTCCACAAATGCCATACACAGCGGCTGATTGTACTCCTCGGTCTTCTGTACAATTTGCCGAACAGTATGGATGTGGTCTACGGTGCTGAAGCCTTTTCGAAAACCGGCTTGTTCTGGTGGCTGGAACTCGTCAAGGCAGATAGGCAATAATGTTGATCTAAAATAAATTTAAAAAAGTTTACTTGAGACAACCCTAGCTCTTGCGACAATGCCTACACGTTGTCGGCATTTACAAGGAGATCAAAGGCGTCGTCCTACTGTAAGTTTTTATACTGTGGTGATAGTATGGACGACTTCACACAGAGCGCTCGGCGCGACGCGCCACGCCGCCGCCGCGCCGAGTCGGAATACAACTCAGAGGCCGGCGCGCCGCGAGCGGGGCGCGAGCGCAGCGTCGGCAGGACGGCGATAAATTGCAGAAGTATCACAAGTTTTAAATTGATTGACTGCGTCTTACATTTAATAACAGTTTTGTATGTTAGCTGATACGAGTAATGGATAGTGAATGAAAGTGAGCGATCGCCGACATTAGCTGTGATTGACTAAAACATTTTCATTACGAGTACAGTTTCAAACAACTAGCGCACGTGAATCAATTGAATTTGAACTTTATGCCAATGAGATTAGAGTCACACAACGCAAGCTTGTTTATTACAATGACTGTATCCTTTATTTAGTAAGTAAACTCAATTAATTTAAACTGAATAATTTGATACATTTAATCTAAGAAACCCGTTAAATCTTATTGAAAAGTCAAAAAAATTAAAACAGTTCGGTATAAAGCATAGGACCAATTTCCTAACAATTGAAATGATTTGGTTTTCTGTTTTGTCTCTGTAACTTTTAGGTCATTCACATGACAAGACAGCGCGGCGCCGCACAGTGGGTTGCAAATCGCGAGATAAGAAAGGTAATTCATAATTACCATGTGATTTCAATTTAGTGAAACGAAATTTTGTGATTTTTAGACTGTCTTGGCTTATAGTATAAAAAAATATTGTGAACTTGACTAAGCATACTCATATTTAAAGCATTTAACCATAAAATTAATCATCAACATTATATTTTTTTTTTAATTTTGAGGATTTTTAAAAAGCCACAAATGGTGGCGCAATATGAAGTATGTCAAAAAATTAAAAATAAATGGTACTATCTGTGTAGGATAGGTTAAGGATATAATGGCGAACCTTATAATTCTAGAGATAGAATAATTTTTCATGTCAGCACCGTACATTTTTTTTGTTTAAAAAATTATAACTCCTTCATTTTTACACGCAATTGCCCCATACGAAAGTTTTATAGAATAGTAATGATCAGCAGAATCCATTTCTAGCTAAAAAAAAGACCCTTCAAAATTCGAGTCTCTATGTCTATGAAAGGCGATATGCAGCCCACCGTACGTCGGCGCCGCCCGCCAGCGCGGCGCCGCGCCGGCACGGTGGTGGGTGAATATTTAGGAGACCCAAAATTTATGTCTCGTCATATTTCTCTTCACTGTTATAAACAATCTGAACAAAAGATCGTTTTTCAATACTATAAATAAATAACAAATAGTTTAAAAAAACTAAAAAACACGCTTCCATGGAAAACCAAACTAAAAAGTACAAAATAATGGAAAAAAAGCGTGGGGTGCTTTTAAGGTATTTTTTTTATTGATATCAGGCACCCCACGCTTTTTTTCCATTATTTTGTACTTTTTAGTTTGGTTTTCCATGGAAGCGTGTTTTTTAGTTTTTTTAAACTATTATTTATTTTCTATTTTTTAGGGTATTTCGAATTTTGAGACGTATGTCAGCGTAGTTTGTGACAGTTTTTTTGCTGTCCTGGTAACCCTGGCAAGGATAATGGCACAAATTTATGAAATTATTGCATTGTCATCAGTCCTTGACAGGTGTGCAAAGTTTGAATGAAATCTGGTCGTTTAAAGTGGGTCAAAATCGCACTATAAGGAGTCGGTTACAAACAAACATACAAATATACAAACATACAAACATACAAATATACAAACATACAAACATACAAACATACAAGTGAAGCTAATATAAAGCGTGTAAAAAGCAATCCAACCCGATTTAAGCTTGAACAACTAAAAAAAAAGTTATTAAAAAAAAACTATAGAAAACCGCACGACAATTGCATGTCACACTGACCAGAATTTAGTTTTTTCGTAGAATAAAATAATTACTGCTAAGCATTTTGAGATTTTGTTCAGAAAATATTCTATACATATCAATAAACTATGTTTTACATAAAAATAATAACAAAAATATTGTAAACAAGTTAGTCGAAAATAGCATAAAAAAATGTTCAAATTTCTCCCATCATTCTTAGCAACAGTATTGTTTTAAAACGTTTCGGTGAAACGAAACGCTTTTGGCGTGTCATGCTTGTCAAAAACCGAGCTCCTTAGTCAGCCGGCGCGCTTTGGAGACAACGGACGCCACGAGTTTCGAGTGGTAAGTTGCTGAATTTGATTCTCCATAATTTGTCATTTCAATCATCATTTATACATTTAACTGTACATCAATTATTTAAGCATTTTATGGTTGTATTATGATTCCATGAGGAAGTATTCGTGGAAAGAACTCCCCGTACTGTATTATTCGTTTGCTACCTACCATGATTTTCTAGGCGCGTGGAATATTCTAGCATTCATCATTATTGGCAACGTCATTATTAGTAACATCCCAAAAGACGACAATGACGCATGTTGCTTATAATGATAAACTAGAGAGAGAACAATGACGATTGTTGCCAATAATGATTTTAAGTACCGACGATAAACTTCGATCTAAATGTTTTTTTTTTTTTATTGTAGAATTTTGATACGTATGTACCGTAAAACGCCCACCCGGAAGCAAGGGTGAATAGAGACAAAACTTTGAACGGGATTTTAACATTATTTAAATATTGTTTACATTAAAGGACTACAAATTTTTAAATCATTTTCAATTTAATGTAATGTATGCATGATTTTTACAAAACTAGGAATATGGTGATTTGGTATTGTAAAATCTCTATCAAAGTCCTGTCTCTATTCTCCGTAATGTTACTAGCTACCTATTTTGATCTAATTTTTATTTCTCTTAAGGTTGCGCTATTATTCAACATGAAACTGACATATTACTTGTTACAAATAGATACAAACAGACACAGTGTGAACGTCAGACGATTCGTGAACATTTTAGAAGAGTTTAAAGTAATAATCGCTTCATATCAGGGTGGGCGCTGTAAAGCACTTTGCGAAGACCAAGAAAATTTAAAATTATACAGAGAATACGAATCTAACTACCCATTTCAATATGACAGTGTCAGTATTGTAACAGAGAGCAATAAACCGGAACAGATCATAACTATGTACAATATTGTAAACGATAGTGGAACAATTATTATCGATAAATGGAACGATTTATAGGTTCCTAACTATAGATTTGTAAGTTATGAAAGATTTTTAGTAGTTAGATACTAAATAACAACCATAAAATCGTATTTGTATGTATTTGTAGCTAAAGAGTACGTATTATGTAGTTTGTAGATAGGTCATACCCCAGTTGTAAGAGTCGTCTGTTTAGTGAAATCTTTCTTTACCTGATTAATACCCTACTTACTATCAAGCGGGATAGTAATCAAATAATGTATAAAATAAAATCAAAAGACAAATAACATTAATTCAAAAGATTTGTAATTATTGTGTAGGAAAATATAAGTTATTTTAATTTTGAAAGAACATGGGGTTAATCTTGAGAAAGATACATAATTAAGTAAATTTCATTCCAGATTAATAAGATTTTCCTTTTTTTTAGATCATCTTAATTAAAATCTTATATCACAAGAGTCTAAAAAATTATAACTTAAAATCAGCAAAGTAAAGACATTTATAAAGAAGATGCCACCTAAATTCAAAAAAAATAACGAAGATTTGATCAAAAGAAGACTGGCTCAGAAGATATGCAAAAGACGGCGGTATGCTGAAATAAAAAATGATCCAGAGTTGTTAGAATTAGAAAAGAAAAAGAGAAAAGAACGATATTTAAAACGGAAAGAAGCAAACAAAGAAAATAAAAAGTCCACTCGAGCACTTAAAGAACAAAGAAAGAAATGGAGAGAAAATTCTAAAAGGTAGGGATTATGGTTAAATTTTATCTTATTATTTAACCTAATGAGAAAAGTAATACTTAGTTGTTTGTTTTTGCAAATAATTAATTTTAAGAGTTTAAAGGCCATTCATTTTGATGAAAATTGTTTTTATAATTATAGATATCGTCAAAAAAAAAAGGAAGAAGCGGTTGAAGGAAGGAGGGCTCCATTTCAGGTGATAAATATTCAAGCGGTTAATGATGAAAATAGCTCGGACTCTTCAGACACCAAAGGGCTGGATCCTTTGCAACATAGTTCTGAATTTAAAGCAGCTGTGAGGAAAATTCGATACATAGAACTAAAAAAAAGGAAACAATTGCTTCGAATCATTGCAGCCCAAAAAAAAAGAAATTTAAGACAACGAAAGCGTATTCAGCGATTAATGGAACAATTGAAGGAAGCTCAAATCATGAGAACAGATCACGCAAGTACTTCGGCGGATAAATCTCAGGATACAGAATCAAAAAGTGGCGTAACAGAGAAAATAAAAACTACTTTTATTGAACGCATAAAAAGCTTTTACACAGAGGATGCAAACAGTACCATTAGCGCTTGCAAAAAGGAGTATATCACGCGCAATAAAGAGCGCAAGCAAAGAAGGTATTTATGCTTACCTTTAAAAGACCTATACAAAAAATTTCTATTACAAACTAATATGAAGGTAAGCTACTCATTTTTTTGCAAATTACGTCCCTTTTGGGTACTTTTTCCAAGAAACGCCAATAGAGAGACATGTCAGTGCACCGTTCACACAAATATGGAATTATTCATTTCTGCTTTGAATAGAGCATCTGTATTGAACGAAAAAAATTGCGACCAGGTTCTCTCGAAATTATGTTGCGATACTGGAAATATCAATTGCTTACAAAGGACTTGTGATGCTTGTAGGGCTAATAGTTTGGACTATAATCATGAGGTCGAAAACAGAAGTGTAACATATTTTCAATGGAATAAAGTTACCAAAGATGTTATTCTTGAAAAAGGTGGTAAAAAAAAGCAAACAGTAACTGAAAAAAGTAAGATAACAACTACTTCTACTGAAGCGATAGCAAAAATGGAAAAGGATTTAAAAATATTTCTTCAACACACTTATAAAGTTATCGGTCAATATAAAGCAATCAAAGGCCTTAAAGAAAACCTGAATATCTATGAAGCGCTGGTCTATGTAGACTTCTCCGAAAATTACTCCTTAAAGTTTGCGGAAGAAATACAGTCTTTCCACTTCGGTGGTAGTAGAAAACAAGTTTCTTTACATACTGCAGTTATATATACACACAATTTTGATACAGGACTAGTAACACCAACATCCATGTGCACACTAAGTGATTGCTTGCGTCACGATGCAGCAGCCATATGGGCACATTTGGTGCCGTTAATAGAAGAAGTATTAAAGTTGAACGGCTTCATTGACACAATCCATTTTTTGTCAGACTCACCATCATCTCAATACAGGAACAAGAACATGTTTTACATAATTACCCAAATTCATAAAGATTTTCCAGTTTTACATAAAGTTACGTGGAACTATTCGGAGTCTGGCCACGGAAAAGGTGCTCCCGACGGAATCGGAGCTACATTAAAAAGAACAGCGGATCGAATGGTTCTCCATGGGCAAGACATAGGAACATTTAACCAATTCTACGATTTGATTAAAGGTCGCATCGAAAATGAACAGCTCAATATTATTGTTAAAATAGTAGATGAAAAAGATATACTGCTAAAAACCAACTTGCTTCCTGATAACCTAAATTCCTTCAAGGGCACCCTTTCCGTGCACCAAGTAATATGGGAAAGTTTCGAAAAAACAATTATTTTAAGAAGTATGAGTTGTTTTGAATGCTCTGCTTCAGTAACCTGCGTTCACGGAAGGCATTTAGGTGTATTTGTACCTGGTCCTGTACGGAATGCATCAAAGCCTTCGTATTCCAAAGACTTAGTCTGAGCTACTTAAAGTTAATGAAGATTATATTACCAGATTTATTTGTCTTTTATTAGTTGACTTTGATTTATACACTTTTGGATAATTTTATTTTGTTACTTTGAATCTTTGAATCAAAAGGACAAGATAAGCAGGGTAATATATCGAAGTTGAATTTAGAAATGTGATCACTTATTTAGGGACAACGTAAGCGTAACTAGCTGCAATATAAAATATTCACTGACTGAAAGTATTGTTTGGCAAAGATAGTTAGCCACAAAGAATATTTAAATAGTGTGCACTAACTTAAGTTAATGAAAGGTATATTTCATCAAATTATGTTTAATCAATATGTTGACTGTGATTTATTATTTTTAAGGATTATTTTATTTTGTAACTTAAATCAAAAGGTCAAGACGACCAGAATATTATGTTTATTGAAGTTGAATTTAGAAATTTGCTAAGGAGTTCAGCGTTCAGCGCAACTAGCTGTAATAAAAAATATTCAATGACTGAAACTATTGTTTGGCGACGACAATAAGCCACAAAGATGATCAAGAATCAATCAATGTTATCAAAATTGGAGTTAAGTTTTTTGTTATTTTGACTTTGGCACAAATTTTCATCATATTGGTACATATTGATTCCATAACGTGAAATAACGTGCGCAACCACTGAATATTCTTCACTGTCTAATACTAGTAGCGTTGTCGTTTTACTTAATTTGTATTGTTTTCACTTAAAGTGACTGATTGAAAACAAATAAAACTAAAGTGATTTTGTCTATTTAGTATTTTATTT
This sequence comes from Aporophyla nigra, assembly GCA_947507805.1. Taxonomy (NCBI): domain Eukaryota; kingdom Metazoa; phylum Arthropoda; class Insecta; order Lepidoptera; family Noctuidae; genus Aporophyla; species Aporophyla nigra. The sequence continues at coordinate 7,216,178 of OX382306.1, forward strand.
TCTTACCCCATTTTTAATCTAATCGTTCCCACTCGCCCCCACTTTCGGTGACCACCGGAGGCGAACGAAGTTTGGGTGACTGGGAAAGATTAGCCCCCAAGTGTGATCACTGTAAATTGCCGCGGACTCGACATCCGCTGGCCTCCTAGGAAGCAGAACGCATCGACGACGCGGCAATATACAGCGATCACACTTGGGGGGCTAATCGTTCCCAGTCGCCCCCACTTTCGGTGGCCACTGGAGGCAAACGAAGTGGGGGTGACTGGGACTAAAGGTTTAACTTGACGTTAGCTCCACTGTACTTCCCCAGGTGAACTTTGCACAAAGCTCTGGTCACCTTCATTTTCAAGTCGTCATTCTTAGCAACACTCCATCATTATTTGAAACAATAACGTCATTGGTCTCTCAAATCGTCATTTTCGGCAACATGCCATTATTTAAAATTTTAATTATTTCCAAAAGTACTCAACTTTTTGAAGTGCCTCCCACTTAAAATTTCATCTTTTAAAGAGTTCTTTCTTCCAGCTTAATTTAGGAGTTCTGGCACAAGGTTTTAAAAATTTTAAATATTTCTTCAAGAATAATATTTTTCGAAGATTCACCCTGGTGCTTTTGTCGGCTCCACGTGCAGGCGGTATCTTTGATATTGTGTTAGTCCTCTAGTTAGTTCCTGTCCGACTGAGTTCGTGAGCGAAAGTGGTACGTGGAACTGATTGATAGATATTGGGTCGCATTTAACACTTTAGTTTAAAATTGTGTCTTGTTGTTATTATTACGTTTTTAGTGTTATGTTTTTATTAATTTTGTTGTGATAAACAATGCCTGAATACGTGTACAGTGGTCGTGAAAACGGTAACATGTTGATGTGTTTAGAAGCCCGTGGCAAAGCTATTCCTTTTGCTTTGTGGATTTACCGAGACAGATTTTCAAACCTCCGGCATCCTTCTGAATCTCGCATGAAAGGCATGGAGTACAGTTTGACAAATTAAGCCAAACCTCATAAGATCGCAAAAGATTTAGAAAGGTACGTAAAATGCCTCAGTCAATTTCAAAGTATAACGGCTACTAATACGATTAAAATTCATAATTTTGTAAAGCGCTTGAGGCTAAGTTACAACAGCCGCACGGGTCGATGATATGCTGACCTGTGATATTAGTTAGATACTTCATTAAAAAATAAGAGCAAGAGCGTTTCCACGTCTGAATCGCTCAACATTTTTTCAATGAATGAATCGCGGCGCGGCGCCGCTCAGTGGATCGTCCCCATACAAGAGGTCGGACATAGAATCAAAAATTGAAAAAGTATCTAATTTAAAAAAAAAAATTGGTTGCCTGTAAAGTCGGTATACGGGCGAAAGTTTTACGTGACAACGACTTTGAGTGGTAAAATAATTTTAATGTGAATATTCATTCGTATAGTAGGAAGAAGGATGAAATAATAGTAACAATTTAAAACATTTATTTATACAAAGAATTATATTTAAAACATTAATTTATACAAAGAATCTCGCACTGAATATGTCTGTCTCTCTCGCTCTTAGGCGGGCTAACCATGCCCGAGTGGATGGGACGCGTGCCTCTCACTCGCTCTCATTGTGAGCGCATAACGTGAGCGGAGCGTAACGCAGTTTCTTGAAGTGTCACCCGGCAAACCAATTTATAAGACGTTGTCACGTCAAAACAAAATATACAGTTGCATTTCTCTATTAAAGAACAACAAAAATTGTTGTACGCTTTTTTTATTTGACCAGCACTTTAGGCGCTATTCGATGAAAACTTTTATTTTTGTATGGAAACGAACACAAAAATGTATGTATCTCATTAGTCCCTCTTTGTTCGACTTGTGGATTTCACTACTGTTATTTACCCATTTTATGCCACATTTTCTTCAAGGACACATGGTGCCCCCAGAGTGCCCCTACCGAGATATTTTGCCTATAGTAACTATCTTTGTATGTGTATTACTGATGGAATGGAGGTACATTAAGTATACTTATTACTGAGAATTAGTCATCACTAAGTAGTTCCTTAAATAACAGGTGCATTTTTGAGGACTTTAATGACTTATGAACGCTTTTGTTGCAACATAACAAAAGCGTTAGTGAGTCATTAAGTAACGACTACCAGTACTTGCTTAATGTAATTAGTTATTGTAATTACTATGTTCACAGCCCTTAAGCTCTGCAGTGTGATTGGCTCATGTCATAATTAGCTTATCAAATTCATTGCTAGTTATAGTTATTTTTGTGTGTTTTGCACATGTGTATTGTTCTTTAATAGAGAAATGCAACTGTATAATTTTTTTTTTTTTAAATTAAATACTTTTTCAATTTTTGATTCTATGTCCGACCTCTTTTATGGGGACGATCCAATGTGCGCCGGCGGGACGGGACGTGATCGCGCCCGCAGTGTGAAGGCTCCCGCCGCGCCGGCGTCGCGCCGGCGGCGCCCCGCCACGTCGCGTCACGTCACGCCCCGCTCGCTGTGTGAAGACACCTTAACAATTCGAGACAATTTCGCGAGTATTTTAGCGCGGGAGGAGGATGGCACGCGCGTGTCGGACGGGCGTAGTCGTTCGGAGAAGCGGTCGTTCGGTTGATCGACGTTCGAATAATCGACGCTTCACTGCACTGTAACAAGCTTCTTTTAATTAAGGTGAAAGCGCCAATGAGCCCGGGAAATTCAAATTTTCTTACGTTTTTTTTTTTCACGGTCAGTGTCGGACTGTGTTGAATAAAATATGGTTCGGAACCGTAATAAAGACACAACATCGGTAATCAAATTACATCTACGCGAGCACCAAATGCCTCACCCGATATCTCATGTAGAAATCAGAACAAATATCAATTCAAAATTAATTCATAAAGAATGATGTTTAAAAGTGCCATAAAGTGCATAGTTGAAATGTTTGACTGTTACATCATAATGTAAAATTCTAGTCTATCTTTTGTTATAATTTTGAACATAGTTAAATCCTATGGTTACATCACCTGAAAGCTAAGAAAAACAATGCTTTAAACTTGGTCAAGGTTTTTAGTTTCTTCATTTAAGTATTCGTAAAAGTTTCTATTGCTTAAAAATTATGCATTTCATTTAAACTTGTATGATTTAATACAAAGCATGTCATAATTGGTCTACATTAATTAATATAACGTTACTAATTTTGACTATCCCGTTGGTCTAGTGGTCGGAAGCGCTACTACTAACCACGAGGTCCTGCACCCTAATTGCGAAACGCACAATTTATCAGAATCTGAATGGGATTGAAGATTATTTCTAAACCATTGCGTCATTTGTTCGAATAAATTGTTTGCTCAGCAACGTAAATGACGCAATGAATGTTGTTTAACTATGAATATTAAACCAATTCCTACCGATAAAAAGTTCCGCAATTACCCCTCTGGGTTCGATTCTCAGATTGAACAGTTTTATCTGAAATTTCTCAGTAGCAGCTCGAAATTTGAATTTGTGCCTGGTTGATGGCAATAGGCTCGCCCCTTATTACATGGGACTTAAAAATAAGTAGGGAAATGTGGGTGGTGGGTAAGGTTGGTAGGGTGAGGTACACCTCTGCCCACCCCTTCGGAAAACAAACCATAATGTTCTATTGGGTGTTTAATAAAATCGTTAAGAATAATTCATTTAATAAAGTGCGTTCATCTCAATCAACACAAACATGTTGTTTTTATTATACTCTTGGTTGTAAATTGGGTGCATCCTTAGATAGTGTAGTTCTTATCAGCCTTACTCATTTTAGCATAAAGATAATATTCTTTGTTCTCAGTAAACAACAGATATGTGAGATCCTTAGAAACTTTGAGAGTTAAACATTCACCTAACAATTGAAAACATTATACTTAAGAGGCCTCTCACAAAATTTGAGCGCTCGAGTTTAGGTAAACGACGGCAACTTTGTGTATGTGTGCGTAGATATCCACACATGCACAATACAAACAGTGTAACGCGAGTGTTGAGATAGTCTAAACAATCTTGAGCCGTTAGAATTATTATGCGGTATTTAAAGATTTATGTAAATACTTACTTTTATTTATCCAGTTTACTAAAGATTTCTAGACTAATAAAAAAATACAAATATATGTTATGTAAAGTATATAATAAAAAATAAAAATAAAGTATTCACATATTATTGTCAAGTAATAGTGACCTACACTTCATTAAATAAATATTTGTCGTAAAGGCATTGATCTTGCCTTTATAGGGTCTATGATTTCTGGCAATACGCAATTATTGTACGGCTGCAGAATGTTTATTTTGCCTTTTTGGACACAATCGTATACACGACCTTTACGCCCCATTGCTAAAACAAAGTATAAAATTATTCTACAATCTATTAAAATAATACTTTACTTGATAATAAACGAAACTAAATCATTCAAAGAAAAAACAAATACGAAGAGTAGCAAAATGTTGTAGTCGTAGTATATTTTTGCGTTCACGATACGAGTACTCGAAAACTAGAGACGCGGGAAAAAGTGGCACAGATCCTTCCTCCATGGGCGCTCGCGCCGTACTAAACGATGCCCGCATAAGCATCGTAATTTATTCTAATTTAGAGTGATTTTAAAAACGATATTATGTCTAATTAAATAAACGGATTTAAATAAAACTTGAGAATTCGATTTGTTATAGAGCATACTTTATATTGACATGATTTTTTAAATGTAATTATGCTTTATTCAAACCAAAAACACGCGCTACAATTGCGAATAGATCGTAAAAATTGCCATAAGACTTATTTTTTTTTATTAATTAATGTTATTAAAAATCAATATTCTAGTACTAAATGTTTCAACTAGATTATATGGCTGATATTTTGTGTATTTTTTTTACTCAAATTTCTACATATTAATGATGGAAATAGGGGTCTTAAATTGACCCTGCGCTGATTTTTAAGAAAACTATTTGTGGGAGATTAATTACTACAAAGTAAATAAATAAGTTTTTGTAAATGTGCTACTAAAAGTGTCAAGACAAAAGATTGATCTATTTTTTACATGTATTCGTCAATGCCAGAGTATTTATAAAGATGAGATGAGAGGTCAATTAGACGACTAAAATCTTAGATATTCGCGCAAAAATGTAAAATGGCTCTTAAATGGATAACATATCGACGGTTAAAAGGTTTAAGCGACAAAAACCAAATTGTTCAGGAGAGCGGTTTGAAATTGTAGAACAATTGACATAACTTTTTTTTAACCGACTTCAAAAAGGAGGAGGTTCTCAATTCAGTGAAAAATAACTTTAATTTCGGAAGTCGGTGGCAAAAAAAAACCATAAATACAGATCCTAAGACACCGACTTCCGAAATTAAAGTTATTTTTCACTTTGTAGTGTTTTTAAGGAAGTCGGTTGTTTTTTTTTGTAAAAAAGTTTTTTTTATTGTCATATCGTGAAAATTTTAAAGAAATTGTAGAGTCATCGGAGTAAGCGCATTCGAAAAAGCAGAAAATTTTAAGTAGGATGGAATTTATAAGTAATTTTCGACCAAAATGGCGCTTATTACCTTTTAACCGTCGAAATACATATTAGAATTGATAAGTTTGATTGATACATACATAACATTTAGGTTGCTGCCCTCTGTGCCACAAAACATGCAGCTTAAGAATTCTGCACTGCCACCCATAGCGCCATGGAAGTGGCGAGGTTATGGGCCAACGAAATATAAATAAACTTTGTGCCAGTATCACGGGCACTAATTGCAAGGGACTAAAACATAACTGGCAAAATGTAAATGTACTATAGGAACGTTGCTGCTCAACCCTCTGGGGAAACCAGGTGTAATATTATGTTATGTGTTGGTTAGGAACTTGGTGCTGTCCTAATAGTTTTACATGGTTTTCTCTTAAAAAATCCCTCATAGTATTTACCTGCTATATCCAATGGGTAATTGCTAGGGTCTAGGAAGCTCCTCACTTGTAATGATAAAGCTAACATCTCATATGACAGCACTTCATTGATGTAGTTCTGAAAATAAATCATTTTGTTAATACTTTTTAAAATAAATTACTATTACTATGTTAAGATGTAAGTGCCAAGGTAGCCCAAGAAATTTAATTCGCGGGATTAAATGAACTTAGAAGGATTATATGAAACTGATGCTTTGTATGATTATCTATACTAATATTATAAAGCTGAAGAGTTTGTTTGTTTGTATGTATGTTTGATTGGTTGAACGCGTTAATCTCAGAAACTGCTGGTCCGAATTGAAAAATATTTTTTGTGTTGGGTTGCCTATTTATTGAGGAAGGCTATAGGCTATATAACATCACGCTACAATCAAAAGGAACGGAGCAGCAACGAAAAATGGACGAAAACTGGCAGGCAATTCGATGCGACAGAAAGGGTCAGGGGAGCAAAAATTAGACGCGGGCGAAGTCGCGGGCAGAAGCTAGTAATTCTATAAATACATATGTATAAGCCCATTTACCCACTGTCGTAATAAAATCGCGCCGGAGGGAGGTGTTCCGCGCACTGGATCTTTAACATACTGCTCAGCGCCGAGAGCTTAAAATCGAAAAGTATAACACACTCTTCGTTTTTCGACGCGCTGTTTGATTCTCAATGCTCGGTTCAATACAGAGACTCGAAAATTCAGTGCGCAAAAAATCCCAGTGCGATTTTATTACGTCCGTGTTTACGTCGACTTACGGTCGCGAATCATATTTTAATAATAATAAACATACAACCTGATTCAGCCTGTACCTGTAAAGTGCATAAAAAAATCTCAGGCTAAGATGGCACTTCCATTACCTGAGGTTACCATTAACAGAGGTTTTAAATGACAGGAGTTTCAAGAATGCTTGAAACGTTATCTGATTAACCTTCCGTAAACCACGTGGGCAAAAGTTACGTCCTGCACTATGTGGGGTTTCCTATACCCCAACATCATTCTATCTATATATAGCGAATATATTTTTAAAGTTTATTTTATACATATTTATATTGTTTTTGGACTATTAGGGGATAGAAATAAAATAAATTTGTTAAGTAAAATAAACATTTTTAATATCTATAGGCATTGTAACAAAAATAGTACTTTTTTGAGATCGACGATTTTTGTCTCGCTGGGGTTTATTAAACCCCACGTGGTGCACGGAAGGTTAATGTCATTGCAAGCCCAATAAGGGGCGGTTGGTGACAGGAAAGAGTGAGACAGTCACTTTAAAAAAATATAAAAATTGACAATAAAATTGTGAATCATCAGTTCATCACTACCAAAATTCAGGGAATTGAACTCAGTTGTTAGAAAACTGTTGGGGTTTCCTTATTGACTCATTAAATTCATTCATTGGCTTTTATAACATGTTGGCCAGTGTAAACAAGAGGATTAAATGTGGGTTGACCCTTACTTGGAACAGTAGGGCTGACAGATTAAAGGTGTATTTAGTAGTAGAACGTGAAATAGGTATAATGGGGCAGATTAGGCGAAGATTACAGAGGTTAACCTTTTAACCGCCAGAGTCAAGTATAGATGACAAACCAAAATGTGCACAGCACGCCACGCTGGGCACATTTTGGTTTGTCATCTATACATGACTCTGGCGGTCAAAAGGTTAATAAGGTACTTAGGTACATAATTGTTCTTAATTATTCTTAGAAAAATATTTGTAATGTCTTCAGAATCTAAAAAACAATTCTCATCTACTAATTTCAAAGGATATGTGTGTATTTATGGTGTGTATGAGGGTGTGAGTGTGTGTATTAGTGGTTTTACCAAATATTTATAGCATGATAACAGTACAAACCTGTAAAGCTATTTGTCTTTCAGCAATGAATGCTGGCTGCATGTTTCCAATGAGTTTCTTTGGTGGTATGGGCAGTTCTATGTTGGCCTGCAGTAGCCCTGTGTGTAGGGCTGCGAAGTCCCGGTATCGACGCGACACATTCCACTTGTTTTCTTTCGAGGGACCTCGCTGCACACGCAAAACATATTCCTGGAACATTTAATCATATTAGAGTTTGTTATGGGTTGGGAAATATCAAACTATTTAAATTTAAAACTTGATACTACGACGAAGAACACGGAATATTTTTTCTCCGCTCATTATGCTGATATTCATGTTAATCGGCCGACAAAATGGAACAGAGATCGCTATAATAAGTTCACGAGTTTTTCAAAATAAAGCCAGATGTTCACATCATTGTATTTAAGACGAAGAAGTAAAAGGTCTCCGCAACAGACCGTAAGGTATTTCGAAACAAAAAATATCACTTACTGTGTGTTTATTAATGTTTTGTGCATTTTCCACTATGCAGCTTAGCTTTTCTGTGTCATCTAATAAGGCTTTGGTATGCGATGTTTTTTCGAATATAGCCATTGCACCAGGTATTTAAAATTCATTGATCGATATTACAATAAGACAAACACCACTAAACATTATGTTATCACTAAATATTGAAAAAGAAACTCTTTCGTTTCAATCATACAATTTAGTGAGATGCGTTTCATGTATGCTTCTTTTATTAAATTCGGTGTAACTCTTTCCACATTTTAAAATATATGAGCAAGAATCATATCAATGCTAAATAACCACGGTTAAAAACTTTTTCCTATGGAACGAATTCCGTTTTTGACAGTGGTGAGTGAAGTACTGTCAATGTCAATTTGAATTTGACAGATGTGATCCAGCTCCAAAATGTTTGGAATTTCTGACAGAATTTCTTCCACAGGAAACATAGATTTCTTCACAGGGTATCAAACAATTCAAGTTCAACTCAAATATTCATCAACATAATCTTTAAATGAAAATGTATTCTTAAATTAACTTCATAAAGATTTCTAGTGATAACAGGAATATTTTTATCAATTTTTGTGAATAGAAACGATTACAGCAATCAGCTGTTCTATGTCGTTCTGAAAACATTGACATGCTGAACGTTGCTACAGGGAAATAATATGTATCCACCGTATCCACAGATCCAAAAACAATAGAAAACAGGCACAGCTAAAAACGCATCTGTATAATTTTCTTTATGATAATTTCAACTTACTTCATTGTATTCTGATTTCAGTAATTTATTTTAGTTTATAAATTCCGGGGGATAATGATTTGTCTTTTGTCTAAATTGTTTCCGTTTCAGGTTTTGTTCTAAAATCTGATACATTTCATTTTATTTCAACAAACTGAATGGAGTTTGTGCTCTTATAATAAAATAAGATTTTAGACTTGTATTCTTGAGACGTTGTGTTTATTTTTTATTTGTATTAAATTACATTTATTCAGCGCAGTATTGGTTTTTTTGTATTTTTAAGTTCAAGATAATTTAAATGTCTCAGTAACTAAACGCACCTAATACTGCGGACATAACCATAGACCACGATCGAATAAGTCACTTCCTGTTCTACCGCAACGAGTCGCGAGCGGAGAACTTCGACTACCTTGGGCCTCTTTATTCGTCTGCCATAGTTATAAGAATTAGTGAAAAATGTCTCTCATCTCAGCCCGTATTGCCGGCTCAGTAGCCAGGCGTTTACCCAATGCCGCTTCGCAGGTAACTATCATTTAGATCAAGAACTTGGAGTGTATGAAAAGTTGTAATGTGAAAATTCTACCCGGTTATCACGTCTCGCAGAATGTCCACGGGTTAGGAATCATTGATGATTTGCTCATAATTACTGAACTGTAGTTAGTTATGTAACTAAGATTTTCCTTAAATGACCATTCTTGACAATATTTTCAAAAAGACGGCTTATTACATTTTTCTGTTGTGTATGATCGGTGTTATGTAATAATGGGCGATTCGATTTTCAGGTCCTCAGAATCATGAAATTAGTGAAATAAAGTAGAAAATGTTTAGTGAAAAGCAGAAAGGAGTGTGTTTGTGTCAGTTTCGTGTGTAAATGTAATGTGAAATGTGTTGATGTTGGTTATGTCGGTCGGCAGGTATCGAAGGTCGCGGGAATCGCAGCCCCCGCCGTGGCGGTTGCTGCACGCAACTTCCATGTGTCTCCCACCCAGAAGGCCGCTGAAATCTCCACTATCTTGGAGGAAAGGATCCTGGGTGCCGCTCCCAAGGTTAGTTTCAAGTGTTACATAAACTTGTTCTTATCAATTAATATCAGTACTTGGGGTAATGAGACGGCGCTGATTTTACGCTATTTGGCAGATTATGATGTTGCACTAAGGAGATGATATTGATCCATGACCTATTTCAGTTATGCAGTTCATTCACACTTAATACTTAACCTGCAGAGCCTTATTTTCAATGATATAATGAGAGTACTGCCTTTTTGAAAATTGTTTATTTACCTAATAGGGTAAGGCCACCTATTGTTGACACTCCACCAATTTATTGGCACGCTGCACTTATTTATCAATAATAAAGTTACCAGTTTCCGAATACAGTATTTGTTTTGAGTAATAAATAGAAGGTTTAATCTTCTATACTAGTGGCAACACAGAAACTGTTCCTTTTTAAAGATGGCGTCGCAATAAAAACGTGTTTGTCGTGTTCGGACCTGAATAAAATATTTTTCCAAATTCCAGTATTTTTGCTAAGGTAAGAAGTTCACAAATATCAATAATTTTCGTAAATCTTTTGAGTTTTGGTTACATATACTGTTTAATTGGATTATTTAGTTGTTTATCTTTCATTTTCAATCAAGATTTTTAATGTTTAGGCCCATTTTCTATACTTTTTTGCGGTGCCAACATTTGGTACACATAATATGAATGAAACCTTTTTATTGGCACATGTGTCAATATTAGATTATTATGATAATTTTACTTTTAGGACAAAATATACTTTATATCTATTCTTTTTCGACTCAGATTTCAAATAAATGCATGTCGTAAGTTAAGAACATATTTTTCCAAATTTTGGCCCCCTGCCAATTGAATGAAAAACCATTTATTAGCAGCAGTGTCAATAATTAGTATTTGGGGTGCCAATAATAATTGATAATAATTATTTTCAGTTATCTTCAAAATGAAGCCTCGTACAAAAAACATTAATAAATCTAAGATTGAGAAGGTAAAGCGGAAGGTTTATTCAGAAGAACATTTGCAAAAAGCCCTTGTAGAAATAGGTAAAGGCATGAGTAAAAAACTTGCTGCCAAAACCTTCCAAGTGCCGCGTTCGACTATACAATTCCGATTAAAAAATCCAGAGCATGGCTCTAAACCAGGCCCTCCCACAGTTTTAAATAACGAAGAAGAAGACGCGTTAGTCAACTGGATCAAACTCAGTAGCCAAAAAGGCTTCCCAAAAAGAAAAGAAGATTTGATAAAAAGTGTTTCGGAGTTTCTAAAAAAATCTAATCGGGCGTCCTCTTTTAAAAATGGTGAGAAATGGTTTAAATTATTTTTAGCCAGACATCCTACCCTTGCTTTTCGTACACCTGAAGCAGTTACAGCTGCCAGCTCAACAGTGTCAGAAAATGATGTTAGAGGATGGTTTAGGCAAATCAAAGACTACTTTGATGAAAACAATTTATTTCACATACTTTCTGACCCAAGACGAGTATTAAATGGCGATGAAACAAATTTTATTTTGTGCCCTAAAACAGGTCTCGTTTTGAGTTCAAAAGGAGAAAGAAATGTGTATGAAGTGGATCACGCCCAGGCCAAAACTTCGTTGACTGTTATGTTTACTTTTTGCGCAGATGGCACTCTTACTCCACCGATGGTCATTTTTCCTTATAAAAGATTACCTGCAGAAATAACTACTAAAATTCCTGAAGATTGGGGCGTAGGTCTTAGTGAGAATGGGTGGATGAATTCAGATATTTTTTACGAATACATTAAGAACGTTTTACATCCCCATTTGGTCAAAACAGGCATAATATTTCCAGTTATACTTTTTGTGGACGGTCACAAGTCTCACCTTACTTATGCCGTAAGTGAACTTTGTTCTAATTTGCAAATAGTTTTGATTGCACTTTATCCAAATTGTACAAGGCTTTTACAGCCTGCTGACGTTGCCGCATTCAAGCCTCTAAAAACAGAATGGCAAAAAACTGTCTTAGAATGGCGCAGAACAAATCCTTCCCAGGCACTCACTAAGACTCAATTTGTGCCATTGCTTAAAGTCACAATAGAAAAAAGCATAAAGCCGCAAACAATTATTAATGGATTTAGAGCAACAGGGATTTGTCCGTGGAATGCAGAAGCAGTAGACTACAGTAAATGCCTCGGATCTAAAGGCACAAAAACAACCAAATCATCTCACATCACTCAAGATAAAGAGAAATTACTCACAAAAGAAGAATTTGTTAAATTAGTAGGCAAGAATAAGGTTGATTGCATAGAAAAAGGAGAGTTAACATCAGAAGAGTGCATTGAATTGGTGAAGAGAATCTGGCATTTCTTTGGCACACCATCAAATTCACAAAACACTATTTATCAACAGCAAAATCTAGAAATCATAAATAAAGATGATGACTTAACTAATTTGGATATTGAAAATATGCAAATATTTATTAACGATTTTCCAAATAATATTGTTGAACCCGAAGAATCAAGGTTCGTCCCTATTTCAGAAGAAATTGTTTTTGAAAAAAACGTAGAGTGCTCAGATGAAGGGAACAAGACAATTGAAGATTTATCACAAGAACCTCATTTAGAATTCATAAACCACAGTGTGCAAATACATAATACACCTGAAGATCAGAATATAGATTTACCAAATGCACAATCAGTACAAATTATTTCAGTTCAATGTAATCCATCCCTCACAGCTTCAATACCCATGAAAAATCTTACTCCTGTTAAGTTAAATGATATTTTGATATTACCTAAAACACCGATACGAAAAGGAGTTAAAAACTCTGTTAAAACCCCGTTTGTACTAACTTCAGCACAGTGGAAAGCACAAGAAACTGAAAAAATCAGAATAAAAGAAGAGAAAGCAGAAGGGATCAAGAAAAGAAAAGAAGAAAGGGAACGAAAGAAAATAGAAAAAGAGAAACGACCGGCGCCAAAGAAACAAAACAAAAAGAAGTCTAAAGACGAAATAACAAAAATTTTATTTTCTGAGAAATTTTATAAATTTGATGGTGAAGATACCATTGTTGAAAATAAAGAAAATGATCAGGACTTAATTGATATAGATAGAGAGCTTAGAGGAGGGAGGAGTGGTAAAAGAACATATACCACTGTTGAAATAGAAAAAATGTTGACTGAATTAGATGATTAATACAAAGATACAACGATCTCAAAATTTTGACTGAATTAGATGATTAGTATGAACGATCTCAGTTACAATGATTACTTGATTTTGTTAACGTTTACTGATTTTTTATAATATTTTTTTGTAAGAAATTTAAAAGAAGTTCCTAAACTATGTTCTTTGATAAAAATAAATACCATTTTTTATTATTCTTCCAGTATTTTATTTCTGTAACCTGTAAAAGCCTAAATTAAAAAATCCATTAGATTGAAATCAGTTAATATCACATACCTACCTAGGTATGTTATGCTCATAATGTAAAATATAGGTGAGCCAATAAAAGGTTATGTTCACTGCTAATAAAAGGATTTTCTATGCCAATGACTGGTCTTTCCACTCAACATCATTTAATAATTTTTATTTTTTTTTAAACTGCTTAATCTAAAATAAAGTGTACTGAAAAACGTTCTCTAATGATATTAGAAGAGTTTAAATACCTCTTCTTTGTTTAAATTTGTATTACATGAGCAAAATTTAAAGTGTTTGTGGGATAGCCGCTTAAAGTGCCAATAAATGGGTGTTTTACCCTACTTCTTAAGCAAATTAATTTTTCATCTTTTGGACAGTATCATGGAAATCTATTTTCGATTATGAAACAATTTTTTTTTTTTTTCTGGAACTGCTTGTCTAAGTCTGAATTAACTAAGTAGGTTAAATTTCATTGGTCAAGGAATCCTAACTGGTTTAGAGTTTCTAGTTAGATCATATTCATGTTGAAAGAATTTACTGGCAAAGGTTATAATAAAAATTACTCAACTATCATCCTCTAAGAACAGATTCCATAAACACAAATTCTTAATTTAAATGGTATAAAATCATTTTAATTTTTTTCCAAATAGGCTGACTTGGAAGAGACTGGCCGTGTATTGAGCATTGGTGATGGTATCGCCCGTGTCTATGGACTCAAGAACATCCAGGCTGAGGAGATGGTGGAATTCTCCTCCGGTCTTAAGGTTTGTATGGTTACAATACATTAAAGCCAACATTTTTTTTTCTTATGGAACCTACTCTGGAAGATTTTCGCCTGCTGGAAATATTCAGTATTTACATCTCATACCCAAAGCAGATCATGAGTTTAATGGATGATAGATTAAATTAATATTCTTTTTCAGTTATGTAATTGGCTCTAACAAAATAATATATGCTACAGATGGTTTTTGAAATCCAGTAGGCTGTCACTAATTTTTATCTGTGTTCAAAGAACTGAAAAGTTCTTAAATAACTGAGTTTAAATTGTACATTTGTATAATATCACTGTAATTACAATACAAAACGGTTTTATGTGATTTTAATCACAATTATGATTCAATTCTGGTAGCAAAAATGGGGGGTTGGCTTTCTAAGTGGATGCAACTGGAAATTTGTGTTTTACATCAAATTAATGCCACATGAATATCTTATGATTTCTTTGCTTCTGGGGTTCATAAGATCTATTTCTAAGATTGGACCTCAAATGCAAATTCCAAGTTTCCAGTTTGGATTCCAAATTCTTTGGAAAGATGACTATTTTTCATAATCATATGTATAATTATTTTAAAATTACCATGCAGCTTATTGTATCATTATTTTGACACCAATTACCTCCAAAGACAACCATTATCTGAACATTTCCTGTATTTTAGCTCAGGAATACTGGAGTTAACTTGACCCTTTACACCAATCGTAAATCTAATCCACATCCATAATTGCTAAACCAACAATTTCCTACCATAAAAAAATCTACAATACTTTCTTCACTTCCATAGGGTATGGCCCTCAACTTGGAGCCCGACAACGTGGGTGTGGTAGTATTCGGTAACGACAAGCTGATCAAGGAAGGAGACATCGTCAAGCGTACCGGCGCCATCGTCGACGTGCCCGTCGGCGAACAGCTGTTGGGTCGCGTAGTCGACGCTCTGGGTAACGCCATCGACGGCAAGGGACCCCTCGGCACCTCGACCCGTATGCGAGTCGGAATCAAGGCCCCCGGTATCATCCCCCGTGTATCTGTGCGCGAGCCTATGCAGACTGGTGAGTTGTTGGTATTTTGTAACTCTAAAGTTCAAGATGAAATTTAATCATTCAGACTGAAATAATCACTTGAGATAAAAACTGTTAAGTGTCTTGCAATTGGAGATCACTTAAACCATAATTTCGGAAAAATGAATAATGAATAAGCCCTTTAACATTTTAATATCTTGATTACATAATCTACTAAATGGAGAATAGCAAAAAAATACTTGTAGACTTACTATGAATTACTACTGTCTTACACTAGTATTCTATACCAACTCACACACGACATAAAAACGCGCTTGCTTTTCGGCATTATGTAACAACACTACCACAAAAGGTTATAGAAAGAAAAATGTTATAAAATTTAAAATTCCCACACAGGTATCAAGGCTGTCGACTCCCTAGTACCCATCGGTCGTGGACAGCGTGAGCTGATCATTGGAGATCGTCAGACTGGCAAGACTGCCCTGGCCATCGACACCATCATCAACCAGCAGAGGTTCAACAAGGGAGAGGATGAGAAGAAGAAGCTGTACTGCATCTACGTCGCCATTGGACAGAAGAGGTCCACCGTCGCTCAGATCGTGAAGAGGTTGACTGATGCTGGTGAGAATTGGTTTTTTTCCACTTATGGCAACTAGTTTGTAGTTGGACTTCAGTTTTTTTGGTAGAAAATTGTATAGTTATGGTCCAAATATTACAGAAAAGGCGCAGATACGAGATATAAAGTGGAATTACAAAGAATTTTAAAAGTAACTGATACTTCTACGACTACTTTACTATTTTGTCTAAAGAGAATACCTATAAAGCATACTAGATTTCTTATTTCTTACATCAATTTATGCACAGGTTTTACTGGATATAAATCACCAATAACTTGTACCCGTCCTTAATCTGCACTGGTCTAATTTATGTTCTCTACATCTATCCAACCAAAAATTTTTCTTACTCAACTAGTTGCCTTACAAGTATCTTACTAACCCACTCTTTCCCCTTAGGTGCCATCAACTACACCATCATCGTGTCTGCCACGGCCTCCGACGCCGCCCCTCTGCAGTACCTCGCCCCCTACTCGGGTTGCGCCATGGGAGAGTTCTTCCGTGACAGCGGCAAGCACGCCCTCATCATCTACGACGATCTGTCCAAGCAGGCTGTTGCCTACCGTCAGGTATTGACGAAATTTGATTATTATTAAAAAAATATATGAGACCAAATTAAATACCTACCTACACAAGGTCAAAAATAAAGGACAGTGCTGTAATATTTATTTACAACAAAAATTCACGTATATGATAAGGCCAGAAGTTCCTTTGGGGTCATATTAATTTTATTTTTTGGTTAAAAATAAAATTACTGGGACCTAAACTCAAATGCGACTGCAATGTGTCTCCAGGTTACTCCACAATAACATAGAAATGCGACAAGTGAAATAAAGTTGAATTTTATTAACAGATGTCTCTGCTGCTGCGTCGTCCCCCGGGTCGTGAGGCCTACCCCGGTGATGTGTTCTACCTCCACTCTCGTCTGCTCGAGCGTGCCGCTAAGATGTAAGTATTATAAGGTCATGATTAAAGCTAAGCCTACACTGAAGCAGAACAGTATTTTACTGTTAATATATTAAAATTAACGATTTTTACTTGACTAGTTATGTTTTTCAACAGTAACTATGTTCCGCATAGCTAGCTAAAATCATCTACATTTACACTCTGTATATCTTCAAAATTACAATGCTAAAAGTGTCGCACAAATGCCATGCATTTACTAACCTACAACTACCAACTCAATGCCAAATACCAATATTTCTGCCTCATCTACAGGTCCGACAAGATGGGCGGTGGTTCCCTAACCGCTCTGCCCGTCATCGAGACCCAGGCTGGTGACGTATCTGCTTACATTCCCACCAACGTGATCTCCATTACTGACGGCCAGATCTTCTTGGAGACTGAGCTTTTCTACAAGGGTATCCGTCCCGCCATCAACGTCGGTCTGTCTGTATCCCGTGTAGGATCTGCTGCCCAGACTAAGGCTATGAAGCAGGTTTGTGACTTTTAAACGACCTTTAAAAGGTTACCTTGTAGGCCTAGAAGAACATTGTGTGACGAGTTATGTTTCCTACCAAGGCATCTAATTTCAAAGAGAGAAAATGGGTATGGAGGTCTTTGGCCTGCAATGGAACACAATAGACTCATAAAAAGACCTCTGAATATTTTTATTATCAGACTTGCATTTTTTTTTTTTTTTTGTTTGTCATCTTTGGCGCACAAACAACGACTTACCAAAGATTTCTTTACAATCAGTCAAGCCGAAATCGAGTTTTTGCGAGACTAACTTACGGCAATTGATATTTTATTAACAAATGACATTCATTTTAATTTTTGTTCACAATATGATTGAATTGTCATGGTTCAAAACCAGATTACAAAAAATTACTAGTTTAAAATTTATAAATCAGCTCTCAAATTCTATCTCGAATCATCATTTTGCTTGTAACAGGTGGCCGGTTCCATGAAGCTGGAGTTGGCCCAGTACCGTGAGGTCGCCGCGTTCGCGCAGTTCGGCTCTGACTTGGACGCCGCCACCCAGCAGCTGCTGAACCGTGGTATGCGTCTGACCGAACTGTTGAAGCAGGGACAGTATGTGCCCATGGCCATTGAGGAGCAGGTAATGTATACATTTGACAACTTTTTTTATTTCAGAGTATTTCCATATAAGTTACATATTCATGGTTCATATCACAAAATCCTAAAATGTTATTGTCTTAGTAACAAAATCGATGTATTGTAAGTGTAATTGTATGTTTTTAGTACCTATACCTAACTGATGACATATCGAAATTCAGTGGACAAGGACAGCCCTTATTAATTGATTTTGGAAAAAACAGTCAAAACAGACAGCAATAGCATTTAGGATGCTGTTGCTGCTACTTCACAGACTGCAGTAAGGAGTTTGCTTTCTTGCGCATGATGGCTTGAAAGCCATGCATATATTATGCTGAATCCCATATACATGACAAACATACCAGACGCACCGCAGCGCCACGGCAGGAGCCGTAGAGCGTTGTAGGTTCTGCTGCGTGTTTTTCACCCACAGGTGTCGAGTACGGTGCCTTAAAAAATGTTATCTTCACCTTGTGGGTGCAACATATGAAATTGTGAGTGAGTTTGCCATTCACTGCCAAAGTTCTGTCTCGGTCATCTTTAAGGTTACAATGTCACCCAGATACTTAAAATTGAGTTGTATTTAAGCATTTGCGACATCGCAAATGCTTTACACTGAGAGACCAGATTCCTTAATTCGCGGATTGGCTGATATTTAGAATATTAGACACAAACTAGATTTCTAGTTACCAACTTTACACATCCCTCACAAAAACATAAGGTAAAAAATCTCACATCAAACAGAAATATTCAATTTTTATTTTTCTATCTATAGGTCGCCATCATCTACTGTGGTGTCCGTGGTCACCTCGACAAACTTGACCCCGCAAAGATCACCGCTTTCGAGAAGGAGTTCACCCAGCACATCAAGACCAGCCACACAGCCCTGTTGGCCACCATCGCCAAGGACGGACAGATCACCAAGGAGTCTGACGAGTCACTCAAGAAGATCGTCACCGACTTCCTTGCTACCTTCACCCAGGCGGCGCACTAAAAGTCTAGCTTTTACGAACACAGGCTTTGACAAGAGATTGTGAGTCGCATTTAGGACGTCAACTTTACACCTTCGTAGGCAGTCTCATGTCAAACACCACTGTATGTTAACAGCTCGCTCATGGAAGCATTCCTATCAGCTATTATTTCGTAAAATGTAGGGGTGCTTCGATCAGCGGCCTAGTAGTAGTTGTCATTCGTATGGACTGTATTGAATGTTGATACAATCATGGAATGTATTTATCTCGAACGTCAGGAGTGGTTATATATTATTAAATATCGTAACAAAAATTTATATTACGTTTTATTATTCATACCCTTTTTTTTCTCTTTCTTTAATTAGGGACATTTATAATCGCAATGCGTATGTCAGTCCCATCGTACCCTAAATACACATTGGTCATATCTGGGCCATGAACCTAATCACATACCCTTTTACCATTAGGAATAACCTAATCGCGAGACCTCGAAACGACTCTGTAAAAATCTGACCATAGATTTTGCCTCCTTTTATTCGTCACTTGAGTTTTTAAAAGATCACGTAGTATGGTACTGTAAATATGTTGTACACAGAACACCTACTCCTAGCTAAGAGTACGCGAGTCAGGATCCCTTTGGGTAGGCCTTGTCCAATGCTGGAACACTTAGTTCTAACGGTGGATTAGTGTGGTAGACAAGAGTAAAAAAAAATATTGGCAGCTAGTGCGCGTATCTACCAATACCACGTAGGCGGCGTTTGGCCTGCCAAACTAACGGTACGTTCACACGGAGTCACGTTTAGCCGAATCTTATTTTCATAGGATCTGGAAAAACCGAATGTTGTATTCACACAGCACATCTTACATTGCCGTATCCGACGGCCTCGTATCGAGATCCCGTGTGAACACACCATCCGGATTTTTTTAGCAAGAGCGTGCACAGTTCCTCCCGTTGATTTGGAAGCGATGGACGTGATTAGTCTTGCTATAATATACTGGTACTATCGCCGTCAGCGTCGTGGAAAAAGATTGTGGTTAAACCCAATAGTACAAAGATGATCAACAGTTGGTGCCTTTACAACTCTAATGCAGCAGTTAAGAAATTATCCTCCTCCGCCCACCCCTCCTCCCCCGCTTATGCGACCTGACGATGTATTCGGTTTCAAGATCCGGCAAATAACCGAATCTACCCCTGCGTGTATCGTATGAACGCATGTATTGAATGCGCTATACCACTGCACCGGATCTTACATTTTGCAGTACGGCAAAATCGGATGTCAACTTTAGCAAGATTCGGTTTAACCGAATCCTGCAAAAACCCGATTCGGTAGAGAAAGAAACACTCGACGCCGTGTGAACGTATCGTAACGTCGCTGAGCGAGGATCTCTGATAGATCTTATTGTCGCGACCATCGATTACTTGCGGGCGGTTTGAATAACCTGCCATCGACTATGTATGTATCTCTTTTACTAGGCGGATCTTTGTACACGTTTCTGGAGCGAAAAATCGATGCTCTAAATAGTGACTTATTATAGCGACAATAATGTTTTTTAAATCTGTATCTACTTTGGATCTGACCTAAAATGTGCAGCTGGCACGCTAAGGATCGTGCCAGTCGCCGAACAAGCAGATCATGCAGGCAGCACGGGAGCAAGCTATGGTGACAGTGAGAGGCTAATTCCATGGTGGAAGATAGCCAAGTCGAATCCTGGTTAGACGATTATTTTTCTTGAAAACTACTCGAAGTCTTACTTTTTCCATCTTACTACAAGTACTTGTGTTATTGTTTTGCTAACAGTCTTGGATAATTTCTGAACGGTTTTTAAACAATTCCTGTCTGACATTGACAGTAATTTGATTTTGACAGCAATTCGCGCATGCTGCGCAGGTCATCGCATTGTTTCTGTTTCCTTTCTTCCCGATTGTTTTCCATATTTCCAGCTTGTGGGATCGAAAAACCCGTTAAAAACTTTTATTAAAAGAGTGACAATTAAACTTATTACCTATTATTAAGCTTTACATTATTCTAGTCAGAGAATAACTGGTAATATATGGAGTTCTTTGAGAAAGCGCATGTTTCGAAGAAGCCACCTTTGAAAAAAGATAATAAATCAGAAGAAATAGTAAAGAAACAACTAAGGCAAATGTTACAGGGTTTTAAGAGAAATGACAATGAGCTTATTAAGCACAGTGGAAACTCTAATAACGATATAGTTGAGGCTCACATGCACCTGGACGATTCGGCGTCTGTCAGCGGTTTTTCCGATCTAGAACTCACTAATTCTGAAAGCGAAGGAGACATTAGTCGAGCAACAACTTCTAAAACTGCCGGCAAGAGTACAGCTGGCACAGATGATGTTAATCTGTCTCATTTATCTGGAATTAACTCTGACACAGATGATAATTTAGATGAACTAAATTTGGAGGATTCCGACAGTCACGAATCCATATCAGAATGTAGGCAAAACAACGAATCTCTATCAGAATACAATGAGTCCATTGAAGATTCAGAAACAAGTGGCGATGTGGCATATTCTGACATAGAGGAGATATCATGTGAGACAAGTTCTGAAGGCGGAAAATCTGAAATGTTCGATCCTGATGGAGATTTAGCATCTAAGATACTTGAAAATCTTAGTAAAAATCAAATCAAACCAACCGTAAACAGTAAGAAAAGGAAAGTAGAAGATGAACCAAAGAAAAGTAAATCTAAGAAGAAAGATAGAAATAATGCACCATCTCACAAAAATGAAAGTACTGATGTTGATTCTGATGATGACAATGGCGATGATAGTATAACAATGGAAGCTCTAACAATTAATAGTGATGATGATGATGATGAAGCAAATGTGTCTGACAGTAACAGTACGCAGAATTCTGTGACAACCAATGAATCAGCTCCATTTATATCAATCACTGCAACAGACATGCCGAAACAAAGGCTCAGTGACATCTTAGAGGAGTACAGGCATCCTACAAACAGACATTTACAAGATATTGGCCATACTACATGTTATGGTACTGACATGTTCGCATCAGAAACAGATATGTTTGAAGACGTAGACAGTTTAGTACCAGAATTAGGTGATGATAACACTATTGAGGACCTGGAAAATGATGATATTATTGAAGTCCTAGATAATGATAATATTATTGAGGATTTAAATAATGACAATATTGTCGAGGAATCAGAAAATGATAACACCCAATATGAAGATGTGGGTACAGACATCACTCAAGAAGGAAGAACTACAGATAATGACAACACAATACAGTCAGACACAGAAATAAGTCTGTCAACTCAGGAAGAAGACTTGAAGCCTGTTAAAGTTTATCATGGCAAAGATTGCTACATCATTGTGCTAAAACATCCGGTAGAACTGTATTTCAATGGCAAAGTAAAAGCTAAATCTATAGCAGGCACAGTAGAAGTTTTTGGGCATACACTGAAGGATGTTGTTGACTTGTATGCCCCCAATAATAATTTTGCTCAATGCTTTAAGACTATTAAAAGTCCTAATAGTGATTATGGAGTGTTTAGAAAACTGACTACAGCAGGATTGTCAGTACGAGAAGCTGAAGAAATAGTCACCAAGATTGGGTTGTATGACGGGATAATAAGTTTATCAAAATTAAATGATGCAAGGATGGACTTTGTTGAGAGCAATGTCTTGATGGACCTGTTCTCAAAGCGTAACAAGGCACAGGGTAGTCTTAGAAAGGCTTCTGGGGATCTTGGATGCAGCCTCGTTTTGAAGAAACCTTGGAGGTACTTTGAAGAGAATGAGTCTTGGGATCAAGCTGTAAAATATGGTCTTGGTAAGTTAACACCTTTGCGATCACTCTCAGACTTGGTAGTTTTTGATTTGGGAATAAACCTCCCAAATTATTCATGTGTATATACCTGACTGCCCTTTCATCCTTTTTTTGTGTCTGATTCTTTACTTACCAAATTATAATACAGAAGAATCTCACTAATCTGGCACTATTAAAAACCAGAGGGTGCCGGGTTATTGGATTATATTTATAGAAAAAATAAAAGAAAGAGAATATTATATATTTCTATTAATGTTATAAACGTCTTTTTTATAACTGTAATATATCTCACAACTAAATAATTACATAGTTTTAAAACAATCCTTGATTAAGGTCTGTTTTTGTGCAACGTGGAGTAAGTAGGGGCGAGTGAGGCGTGGGCGGAGGGTAGGTAACAGGTAGATCGGGCTGGTGTCCGCAACTCCACATCTGAGCGCGTATTTAGCGTACGGCGTGGGCGGAGGGTGCCGGATTATTAGACGTATCGGTCTATTGAAGTACCGGATTAGTGAGATTCTACTGTATTACTGTAATGTACAGTCATTTACAAAAAAAAAGGATATCTGTTCCACCATAATACAATTTATGTAGTTTGGGGAACAGGGTGAATCAGTTCTTTGCTAACAACCATAATAAATACTTACAGATACATCAATCAAGAATTTTACCAACTTGTACTGCTTATGAGTTACTTACTGGAATTGATTTGGCAAATAAAGATGCGTGTTTTAATTTATTCTATGAAATATAATACTGTTCATCAAATTTTAACATTAGCATCTTCTGATTTCAGAAAGCAAGAGCCGAGGTATTGTATGTGGTGGCAAAGCACTGGGCAAGTCAACATTCCTGAGATACTATGTTAATAGACTGCTGGTTAATGGCCCAGTGCTGGTTATAGACTTGGATCCAGGGCAGGCTGAGTTCACAGTGGCAGGCAACATATCCGCCACTGTAGTCACTACGCCTTTACTCGGCCCCAACTATACACATTTACAAAATCCGGATATGTATGTATCAAACTTGATTGTTTCTTGTTAAGTTTAAAAAATCATATGACAGTTAGAAAAATTGTCTGCTTGTCTAAAACAGAAGCTGACAGTTACTGGGAACTAGGCGAAGTTGTTGGTCTAACTTAGCTTCAATTATACTGGTCGCATGACTGGCTGAAAGTCACAGTAGACTAGCCAGCTAATATGGACGTGTATAACTGTGTAAGGCTACAGTATATTGAAAAGTACAATAAGCGGTACATGTGTGGTCGAGACCAATTATTAGATCCCGACGTGACCTAAAGCAGACGCAATGAGGTAGCCCGTGAAATTTAAATTTCGCGGGCTACGCATCCCACAAAACGTAGTATAAGGACTTAAATAGTTACTTCGAGTTATACACAATATTAGACCATAAAAGTAATCTTAATGGTTTCGTTTTGCCGTTCAAAATAATCTTTCACATCCAAACAGACAAATTTGAAAAAGGATAGAAATAGCATCTAATCGGTTACACCCCATTTAAATATTTTTTGCATATTTAGAATGTATACAGAAACGCCTCGTCTATTGAGTCATTATACGTATAGATAGATATAATAATAATGTAATAAAATAAAGTTTTTTTAAAACTACTACATCCTCGTAACTATTCCCACCCAGTGTGCCTGTATGGGATAGTCGTGTCTGGATGCTATCATTTGCAAAATGCTGTTAGTGCTACCGCGCAGTCTTTGAAATAATGATGCCACTTTCTTACGTACTAAAGCGTGGAAACTTGTGACGCTGCAACCCCAACAGCATTCTGAAAGCATTATTATACTGAACTAGCCAAACCTAAACCAGATTCAAAGCTATTTCCATTGTTTGGAGTCGAATATTGGAAATAGTTTTGAATTTGGTTTATTGGTCGATAGGTATTGAAATGATAGACTCGAAGGTGTGCATAACTGAAAAATTAAGAATTTTGAGTTAGTTCCCTTTAGATCTAGGGGTGCGATATATACGCAGGACGTTATAGGCTCGTTGCGTATACCGAACCCAAAAGCGCCCCTGAGGTAAAAAGATTGGCAATATGCCCTAAAAAGTGTTCACTTCGTTGCTACATCGAGCAAACCTATGGGACAGCATATTGTTTCTTACCGCCAACGCCCTGCGTTCTCTTTCAATATCTGCATCATTCTTTAAGTCCTCCGTGACCAGATGACCCAGATATTTAAAGTTTTTAACAATTTTCTATGCAGATCCATCGACCATAATCAGGGCACAGTAGGGGGAAGTGGGGCAGATTGATTCATAAAAATTGAAAATGTAATAATATGTGAATAAACATAATATTTTTAGTTTATTTTCAACTCAACGTTTAGCCAAATGTATAAATATTATAATGTCAAGGATAATAATTGTTTATGTTGTGACAGAACGGTAAAAATACGTGTTGTGTAAAAAATATCTTTTGAATCATTCTGCCCCACCAACGGGGCACTTAGATACATCACGTGGGGTACTTTAATACAGTGTGAAAGTTGTATGAAATTGGTTAAATTATAAGACTTTCTTGAAAATTAACACTTCTTTTATTGTGAAGATATCATAATCAGTCTTACAAAATACTTATTACTTAATCAAATGAACAGTTTAGAATATTTTGTCTTGAAAAACGCTTGTGATGTTTTTGGGTGTAAAAGATTCCAGAAAGGCAGATTTTGAGAATTAAGCTGGATATATGGATAGTGTCTTGACAATATTTTGAATGTGCCAATCATTAAAACCTATTTCCAGTTTGCTTTTAAATGTAAACGCAAAAAACGCTGACTTCAAACGGTTGTAATTTATGTGACGTATATTGTGGCAAAAAAAAAAGATAGATAATCAAAACTTTAGGTGTTGGTAAGACTGTGTTAATGGCTGTTTCATCGAAATTTAGTATACGGTAAGGTGTGAATTTATAGCATTACATTACATGCTCATATATTTTTTTTTTTTAAATCAGCTACTGAGGTCTTATTAAATGCAAAACTGCTTGCGGCACTTGTGTTTTTAGGCTTTCTTAGGCTAAGTTCCTTTCCCATTTTCTAAATCCTGCTGCCCAATCTTTCCCGGCACGTTTATTTTCTTTCCCCAAGAATCTGGATATTTGCATCCTAAATATTTTGCATACTTATAAGCTAAAGATGAAAGTTGCTGCAAGGATAACCCATAATGCATCTTGAGCAAATCAGTACATATTCTGAAAAGACATTTTCTTGGGTAGTAAATACTTGAGCAACAGTATACTTTGACCCGTACAAATTAGTAGATGACGTTTCGTTTTCCTCGCAATCTTTTCTGAACTTTTCAACACGATATTGCAGAGTTGTAGGTTTGATACCTGATACCATATTTGTCAGCTGCTTTTCCAATAGACAGTACCCTCGAAGTAACTTCTGATATGGCGAGCTTGATCGTTTTTTCATCTATACTACGTCTATCGGTCTTTGACTTGTACTTGCGTTCCATTTTCTAATGACAAAAAAGGAATATATAATTTTAATTGAAATTTATATATTTTCACATTTTGTTGGGGCACCTTGAAACAGTTAGGGGGCACAATGATGTGTATCATTGTACCCCGTACTTCGCTGTATCTAAGTGCCCCAAAAGATATTTTTCAAAATATACGAATTTAGTAAATAAACTAACATTAAAAAAAAATTAAGAGTACTAAATCTTTAACATTTGATCCCTTAACTTACATTTGGTGTATAAAAATATTCACAGGATCGTACAGAAGACTGTAGAAACACTTTTACAAATGACGTATTTTTTTAGTTGATCGCACTCGAAACACGTTACGACTTGTTAAATGCCACCAGTTGACTGGCTGACGACGAGATCACATCGGATGCGATCAAACATATGTATGATCGTTTTAGAGGTGTCACCACTCGAATACATTCAATCGATTTTTAAATAATGCCTGTGTATCTATGTGCCCCTTGCATCAATGTGCCCCACCTCCCCCTACTAGGTCTCAGTTTTCCAGACCTAAAAATCAGTAGGTACCTACTATTCTGTGAGTTGTACCTGAGACCACGATAAGGTGCGTAACATACACAAATTTTAACCAGTGTCCTCAGGACGCTAACCAAGGGGCTAGCATAACCGTATCAGCAGCATAGCTTATGTTGTTGACACATGTTCCGTCAAAGTAGCATCTGACACGTGTCCTGCCGAGCTTCTCGATCAACTGGTTCACATGGCTGAAGAGGCCGGTATATGTGAGACCGCCCTGCCTTACACCGCATTCCAACCTATATTCGTCAGATAGTGTATCCACCCAACTCACCTGGTTCTTAGAATACAGATTGGCGCTTATGAATAATTGTATCCACGATTTTATGCCAGTGGTAGGCTTTTTGCATTAAGTATAATTCGAATATACGGTCACCAAACGAGATAAGTAACCAAGTAAATTAATAGAAAACAAACAATTAATTTATCGAATTAAATTTCATTCGAAGACATCCTTGGATTACTTATATCTTTTGATGACTGTATTACCATTCTTTATACACCTAATTTCGAACCCACTATCATGTCATACCTACCGAGCTTGATATGATAAGGCTTATGATTGTATGCATAAGACCGGCCGGAAACCTGAATGCTTGCCTTACTAACTTATAAAATGTTCAACGAGGCCCACATGAAACAGCATTTTCCGAATGGAAGAAAAGTCTGACACCCTCCCACTCCACCCAGACCGGGAGAAGTCATTTGATGAGTTCCAATAAAAAAAATTTAAAAAAAAATTGTTTCCATTCGGAAAATATATAAACGAGTGCGCCTAGTTGAAGATTTTGTATGTGAGGCAAGCATTAGGTTTCCGGATCAGGAAACCGTACGTATGCGGTCGACCTAAGGCGTATCACACCAATTTTACTTTCACACTGATATCTAACCAATCTCCTTCTTTCCAGAATGCTCAACATTGGTTTGATTAACACAATGGACAATACCAACCGTTACGTGAATGCAGTCACTGAAATATTTGCCCGCTGTCGCTCCAACCAGGCATACAACAGCATGCCCTGGATTATCAACACTATGGGCATGTGCACGCAAGTGGGGCTCAAGTTAATCCTCCTCACCATCCTACACGCACAACCAACCTTCTTGATGCAAATAGACACAAAAGTCACCAAAAAACGCTTCGAGTGCCAGTTTCAACCTAATGTTGTTAGAAATATGTATCAAAACTTCAAGTATGATCGCTTCTTCAGAAATGTTGAGATTCCTAATTTGAATTACGCGTTCATTTTGACGCAGCACCCTGAAGGTTCGGATAGGCATAATACTGCACTATCGCCGAAGGATCTGAGATATTTGAACTATTTGGCGTACTTCGGTGAACTGATGAACGTTCACAAAGGAACGCAGTTACTGGGGATTGTACCCTACGAGTGAGTATCATTTTGTTAAGAGGACGTAATTTTAATTGCATATAATATGTTGGTAGTTCAAGCAAAACTTTGGTCAAAAGCAGTAAGAGGTCCAGCATTTACCAAATACCTACTAGAAGTTGACTTGAATCTACGCCTATGTCGAGATCAACGTATGCAAAATACAGCAGTTCATATTAGCCATAAATAACGCCTATTGAAGTTCATTGCTTGCCTGCGATGCCTTTCTCTAAATGTAAGGCTGTACATTTTGGCTATAGGGTTATTTATTTCTACAGAGATGACGTTTTTTTATAGGAGCGTTAATATTAATAAACCCTACTTTAAAAAACCTCATCTCTCATCTACTAACTTTAGTAGGGATGAGTACATCTCTACTAAAGTAAGTATTTAACTCAGCCTCTACTCTTATCTGCAGCCGAAGGATTCAGTGCGTTGCGTTACAAGGTTGAAAATCTAAAAACGACTGACCAATTGCAATATAAACTACAAGCCTAACCCCAGAATAAATTAAAGGCAAATTAATCAAGGTATAATAAAAATAACCTTTTTTCTTCCATATCACTATTTAGTCCTCATTGCGGTAGCTTTCTAGCCACATCATCATTAGAAAAAGGCATTTTGCGCAGACCGCAACTAAATTGGGAGATCATCATCTTCCTGCGCTTGTCCCATGTTAATTGGGGTCGGCGCAACACATTTTCATCTTCAAGGACAAGAGAATGATGTTTTTTTTATTAATTACGTGTGCAAGATTCAATAGGCTTTTGTAGATTCTATTCTCGCTATGGTAGATACCGATTAGTGAAGCCAAACGGTAAAAAGTTCTTGTCTAGCGTAATATCCAGTAGCGATCTTGAACAGTGACACAATTTGCCAAGCACACACGCGAGCGGTCATATGTTCTATGTGAGAACGCGTATATTACACGACTGCATTACCTGCGTGGGAGCGAGCGAGAAACACAATATTTACCCATTAGCCTACTCGATAAATGCCTCCATCTGTTTCGGCGATTTCACGATCCCGTGCTATTTCCGGCAACAGCGGCAAAACTCAATGCTAGTTGAATCTCGGGAGTTGGGTACTGTCTGCCGAGTCTCCCCGTGGTTTATCGCGTATGATTCATTGTCCACCTTGGCCTACAAGGTACGGAAAATACTTGCATTCGTGGAATTTTAGATATAAATGCATCGTTGGAGTTCTGCCCTATACAATGACATGATAGCTAGAACAAGCTTTATTTATACCTATAGAAAAAAAAACAAGGCACTACTATAACGATACACAGTCAATGTTTACATAATTGGTATATATAATATAATACCGTCGTAACGGTACAACTGAAAAAATTAACAGGATGGAACATTTGATGGGATTTTCCATTCTTATATGGGTAAATTCGTGGATTGTTATGAATGACATGTTCAAACGTCCGATTATTACAATAACTGTGAGCTACAATTTTATGAGTAATAAGATAATGATTGTCCGGGAATTGAGCGTGATTCACGCGAAGGCTAACAATGGCTCGTTAATCAATCAGCTGCTCTGTTATCATTTCAGGTTCTATGAAAGTTTTGTAACTTTAGAACTAAGCCGGAATATCGGTTTCAGTAGGCAACTACATGTACTTCTAAAAAAATTTACTGTCAATAACTGTCTGCATTGCCCGCAACTAAATTACAAAGGTCACCACAATAAAACTTACGTCGAAATATATCCAATTTTAAAGACCTGCCTATGTTTTTATTAACTTGTGATTACCTAACAGCTTTCGAAAACATCAACATGCTTTCATGTTTTCATTGAAGAGCAACAGGTGGTGGCTTACCAACTTCTCTATATTATGTAGTTAGGTATAAGCATACTGTATAAACGATTAGACCTAGCATGGCATTGGAAACTACTAATGTATTGTATTTTTTTGTTCTAGAGTGAGCTTGTCAGATCTGAATGT
The DNA here is from genome assembly GCA_947507805.1 of Aporophyla nigra. Taxonomy (NCBI): domain Eukaryota; kingdom Metazoa; phylum Arthropoda; class Insecta; order Lepidoptera; family Noctuidae; genus Aporophyla; species Aporophyla nigra. The sequence goes on from OX382306.1 coordinate 7,246,206, forward strand.
GCTGACGAACGTAAAAGTAGCAAATGATTTGATACTGAAGGTGATTAACGGAAAAATAGTAGCGCTCTGTCAACTTGCCATAGAAGATAAGGGAAAAGTGTTTACCCTGCAAGATAACGGACTGCTATGCCACGGATTCGGTAACTACTTTTAGTTGTTTTTGAAAAAATAAATACATTAGGCCACAAAAATCAGAGTTGAAAGACTAGGAAACAAAAAACTTGTTTCTTTTTACAAAATTGATTTACTTATGGCAAAAATTCTGTTTTTTGTATTGAATATTGGTAGCCAAATTAACATAATAATAGGATCAACCATTATAAACTTATTATTATTGATATCCCAAATAAATAACTGGTATTCATGTTTTCAAACGGCTACAAAAGCAGGTGCTCTACATTTAAAATTAAAAACTTGTTTTTGAAAAGTGGATACTGACAAAATTATACTATATTGATTATTAAATATGCATGTCCTAATGACTAAGATATCACTGAAATAGGTGCAAATGTTTCAAGCAAACAAATAATGAACAGTTAAAAAATTTGTAGTTTACTCATAATGTATATAATGTAATTTCAAACAAATAGCATAAGAGGTATGCATAGAAATATAATTAATATCGTAAAATGTGTTATCAATAAGTGTAATAAAGTGCTGATTAAATATGATAACTAAGAACGTGACATACTCAGGCGTTTACTGGAGTTATTTGTATTGTTACAGGTTTGGTCCGCGGTGTGGACTTTGAGAAATGGGTGTTGTACATTGTGACCCCACTACCCGGAGACAAGCTGAGCGCAGTAGACGCGCTGGTGTACGCGGACTGGACGCCCGAGCTGTGGGGCCCGGAGCGCCAACTGCCCGACGGCACCGCGGTCCCTTACCGCAGCCCCATTAACTACAGACAGAAACAACTCATGTTGTCGCCCAGACGCCGGTTCAACCCGCTACAACTACTAAAAATGTCAAGGAGTGCCTAAATTGAAACTGTCAATGATTGGTTAATAAATTTGTAATTGGAGTAAATCCAAAATAATAAATCTTAAATTATATAAAAGGAAATCTAATAATTATTTTGTTAATTATATTTGACGATAATTTTGTACTTACAAGACTAATGAAACATAACATAAATGATCATATTTAACTTAAATATCCCCATTCTAAACACCTTTGCTTTATAAATGCTGCATTAAAATTTTATAAAAAGTCAAAAAGAGTCTAGTTAAGAATTGTTGACATGGGGTTCCTTTATTACTAATAAATTATATTAGGAAGTTATGATTTCACACAAACAATAGATTACAATACAACTGCCCTACAGAATCAGATTGGACGTCTCAGAGACGCGTCTAGCTGACAGGCACTTAGATGAGTGGGGCTCACGCTCCGTGTCAAATAAACATCCTACACAATTTATACACCACTATTTTATTGAAAAATTAAAATACAAAATACCGAACTAAACAAGTCTCGGTGAGATGCCACCGGTCGAGGAATAATCTATATGTAGAAGAAATGCTACTCGATTATATAACGTGATATTATAGCAAAATTCCAGTGGCCCTGCCGGAGACGAGAGGTCCACATGCCCCCGACTACTTTTGTTAAGGCATTTACGCTTACTCTTTATAGATAATCTATAAAATATACAAAGTACCAATTGTGAAAGAGTAGCCACACAAATACTGAGTGAGTGTGCATGCGACGCGGGCCGCGACGTCGCGTCAGCAGTCAGTATCGGAAGGAAGCACTGTGTGGCCGACCTCGCGACTGCTGCACAGTCCGAGTCGTTTCAAACTAAGTTATCAGGCAGTATGCGTACAATTCATTAAATCAGAGTTCTCCCGACAACAGCACAATTACAGCAGGGAACACCTAGTCTTCTTCTTCTTTTTGACCTGTAATGCAGCGCGAGTCGCCGTCTCGAACACCTCGCGCACTCCCTCCTTGCTCTTGGCGGAGCACTCCAGATACGCGAAAGCGTTAATCTTTTCCGCCATGGCTCTACCCTCCTGCGGCTTCACCGGCTCCTGCTTCATTTTGCGGAGCTCGTTAATCGTAGCCGGGTCATTGCGCAGATCCTTCTTGTTTCCCACTAAAATAATGGGCACATTAGGGCAGAAGTGCTTTACCTCGGGTGTCCACTTCTCCGGGATGTTCTCGAGCGAGTCGGGCGAGTCCACCGAGAAGCACATGAGGATCACATCAGTGTCGGGGTACGACAGCGGCCGCAACCTGTCGTAGTCTTCCTGACCAGCTGTATCCCACAAGGCGAGCTCAACCTGCTTGCCGTCCACCTCGATGTCGGCGACGTAGTTTTCGAACACAGTCGGCACGTACACTTCCGGAAACTGATCTTTGCTAAATACGATGAGCAGGCATGTTTTACCACACGCACCGTCACCGACGATCACTAATTTTTTGCGTATCGCAGCCATCGGTCCTGTGAAACAATACAACGCAAATAATTATGATGGTGTCGAGCGTCAACGCCTTTCATGACTTATAAATATGGCCGCCGTATAGGATTATGGGTAGGGAGTAGTCAGACAAGCCCTCAAATGTGAATAAGCACCTGAACTAGCGGAAGAAGTACAGCACCACCACATAGTACCCTCACATACGAGGGTGTTATTTATTATATTTTGTAGATACCTGAAGATTGTGGCTAATTTCTGCAGAATATTGGCTTATCGACACTTTTTAATCGTCTTTGCTCATCACAAGCACTTTCGTTCGTAAGTCACTAATGTTGCAACGTTAGAAAATATACCATCAGTTTGAATCGTAAAACATTTTGCTAAAATTATAAATTCGTTTCGTACAAAAATGCAGATACAACGTGGGCCTTATTTTAGAGAGTTTAAATATTTTTTTTTGATGGATAATAGTGTAACTAACGTATAAACTGCAAATACACCTAAAATATTACTTGCCATACTAAAATATTGTTGTTTTGACATTTGTTAAAATTCGGATACACGTCCAAAACAATGTTATGGTGTATAGATTTAAAAAAAATGAGTAAACATTGAGTAAAAGTAAAAAATCCAGACCGTCACATAAATGCACTAATTTCAGTTACCTCCTTTTCTCCAGTTCAAAGTATCGATGGCAAATTACAAAAATCTATATTACGCTAGTACTTACTTATTTAAACATTAATTGACTTAGTATGTAAGAATATGAGATAAAGAAGGAACGATAGGCCAAACACAATCTTCGAGCATTTTGTTCGTGGATTTTTTTCGTAGCTTATGAAATCCTAAAAATGTAATGTTAAAACTGTTATTTTTTTATGATCAAGATACTACGAGATTTTCTATGGATGCGGTTTCCTTTCCTTACAAATATAATAATGCGTGAAAGTACGTATGATCTATAAAAGCTTTACAGTAGGGACTTCGTTGTTTTAGCAGCTGTCTTCTTTATTTATGGGGTTATTTGCAATGATGTAACATTCAGTAAAGGCGTACTGCTTAAATGTAATCATTGGTTTATGTGAAAATGACTTCATGGATATAAATAAACTGTTGACACCGTCAGTGCGAACTATGAGGTCATACATAATATGTAGGCACATATAGTTAACGGTGCTCATGAGGTCAAAAAAACGTCATGCTAGCTATGTAGACTGAGACCGGTATCTCTTGACTAAAACGCAAAGTATTTCTATGGTGTGACGTCACGTATGTTTGACCATGATAATTTTATCGTCAATTTTCTAACATTAAATAAAATGAATGATGATATTATATCTACACGTAGAAGAACGTTTTATTACTTTCGTCATAACAACACTATATTGATAATAAACTCCTTGGAGTTTATTATCAATACCAACAAGTTCTTGACCAACTCCTAGATTATTTCTAGTTTTGGCATCTGGTTGGTAAACTACGTTTGTCGTACTAGCTGTCTACGTTGCCCCCAATATACTAAATAGAATGTATAATAAAATGAATGAACTAAGGTCATATGAACGTGCAAAAACCACAAAGTAGTTCAGTACTTACGGAGTTACTTCGTACCTATTTGATTAGCAGCTGATTTGCGCTTGATTGACCCGTTTCTTATCGGAAAACTGGCCGAAAGCCGAATTATTTAGACTATTGCGGACGATGTGTTTGTAGTAGTGAATTAATGAGTCATGTACTCATTCATGTCTCATTGATGTAACTAACTATGGTGACTCCTATCAACTCCCTTGTTTATAAACTTTGAGATGTTCTTTTCAGACGTTCGGACCTAGAGCTTACGTTGTATGTTGTTAATTGTTTTGCTAGAGCTGGAAGACATTTTTTAATGGTTTCCTTCCTTTTATAGTTACTGTAACTAAAGTAATTGGTTAGTCATACTTAATTTATAACACTCATCTTAAATGTTTTTTTTTTGTGCTGATAATGGTGACTCATGCAGTCGTCATAATCCAGTTTTCTTAGATTGCAATCAGCATCACACCTTAGAGTTAAAAACTATGGACTCCACCTACTTAGGTAAAGATATAGGTACCGTATTGAAGCCATACAAACCTACGAGACTAAGTAGGAAGGCGGATGCTGGTAATAAGTAACTAGTTCGGATTAATGACGCTTTACTAGCAGAATAGGTCCCGATTCGGGTCGAAAGATTTTGGACTGGTAACTGAGAGCTGTACACAACGTGAGTTGGTCTCACACGGTGGACCGATGATCTGGTGAAGGTCAAGTGAATCAGCTGGAGAACCACAGGATTGGATGAGCTGATTTGGCGACGCGCGACGCTTGAGTGAGGCCTGAGCAGTGCCGGATTTACCATAGAAGCTGAAAAAGCTGAAGCTTAGGGCGGCAAAATTAGGGGGGCGGCAAAAATGCCCTAAAAAAAAAATTTGGAACAGAAAAAAAGTAACGCTGCGGACACGAGGTGGGGATGCGGCAGCGGTAGGGCGGCGCACAGTAGGCTGAATGAATGAATTAACGCTTATGAATAATCTAATGAATTACTAGTTAAAAGGATACACACAAAAATTAGGGTTTACGTTAATTTTGCAATTAGTGTAGGCTCATCGTCCATACAAATTTTTCTTAAAAAAAAAAATTTCTTCATTTGTAAACGCAATTGCCCCACACGAAATTTTATAGAATTGTAATGATCAGCAGAATCCATTTCTAGCCAAAAATGGACCCTTCCAAATTTGAGCCTCTATGTCTATGAAAAACGATTTTCAGCCTACCGTGCGGCGGCAGCAGCCGCTTCCCCACTCGTGTCGCCTCGGAAGGGCCTGCCGCTGCCACTTCGACTGTCTTCGTGTTCATTGCAGTACTTGAATTCATCCGCCCATCTTTTGGACATTTTGACGTTGACAGGTGCATGGCAGGCGCTGTCCCGGGGGGGAGGGGGGGGAGGTCCTACGGGTCATGACCGTCCCCAAAATCAGTCATACTGTCGAGACCCTGAATGATTTGTCTGTCTTACAAACTTAAAATTGTTCTTACTTGAGCCACAGAGACTCCGATGGACATTTGCAAAAAGATTAAGAATATAAATAATCATGAGCAAAGTGACAGCTGCATGCCGTCAGAATCGACAAATTGTTGTATCAAAAATTTAAATGTCAAAATTTGTAAACCACCCAAGCCATATGATCTTCTCCTACCAAATAAAATACTAGCTTTTGCCAGCGGTTTCGCCCTCGTGAAGATCGAAAACTATCTCACGGGAACGTACTATCTGGATAAAAGTACCCTGTCTTATTCTAGGTTATAATCTTTCTGTGTGTCAAATTTCATGCAAAACCGTTTAGTAGGTTTTGTGTGAAAGAGTAACAAACATCCATATATCCTCACAAACTTTCACATTTATAATATTAGTAGGGTAAAAACTAGAAAGCAAACCCGAATGCATCCCACCAGTACGTAGGTTTAGAGGGGCTAAGGTTAAAGCCAGATTCTAAAACCTAAGCTGCTGTACAACGAGTTTAAGTTTTTCGTCATAACTCGACAAAGCAAGTTCTCTTTCTGTATAGTGGTCAAAAGAAAAATTTTACCACCCTACCTGGTGCTAAAATTTATCAGGCTCGATTTGCTCTCTCTTGCATTCTACATTCTCGTAATACTTGAACTTTCCATTTGGAAAGATCAAAGAAAATCTAACCTATCCGAGCGAATTTTCGATCTCGCTTCGCTCGCTCATGCATTCATAATTCTCATGATAACCTGGGTTTTTCTGGCATAAATCGACTATACAAATTCTATTTTGAGAATATGAAACAAAACCGAACCTCAACCAAGCGGGTTTTTAACATTTTTGAGCTCGCTTCGCTCGCTCTTGTATTCATAATTCTCATGATAACCTGGGATTTTCTGGCATAAATCGACTATACAACTCTTATTTATGTTTGAAAATATAAAACAAAACCGAACCTAACACAGGCGGGTTGTTAAAATTTTCGAGCTCGCTTCGCTCGCTCTTACATTCATAATTCTCATAGTTACCTGGGCTTTCCTGGCATGAATCGACTATGTAACTCCTATTTCTGTTTAAAAATATAATCAAAACCGAACCTAAGCCAGGCGGGTTGTTAAAATTTTCGAGTTCGCTTCGCTCGCTCTTTGCATCCTACGTTATCTATTAATTTGCTACTCCGTTTTAATTACCTACTACTTATCAAATAGTGCTGTGTGACCAATTTCCCAACATTATTAAGTACTAAAAGCTGCGTCACTGAACAGCATAAGTATACAGTTATGTACATCTCCAGCTCCACATGCTGGAGATGTACATAACTGTATACGTTACATTTTATGACGTCTTTAATTCCCTACCTAATCACCAATGTATAGTACACAGATATTTTGCCAGTTATGTTTAAGTCCCATGTCACATGAGGCAAGCCTTCTGCCACAAACCGGGCACAAGCTAGACTCCAGGCTGCTTCTGAGAAATTTCTGATGAACCCAATAACACTACCCGGCTAAGGAATCGAACCCGGAAACCGATCTCATGCTCAGCAGTAGCGCTTGCGACTACTAGACCTACGAGGATATGTACCTTCCTAAAAATATTCTTTAGTAAATGTGATGATCTTAGCCTGCGACCGCGCCTGGACTGCATGGTTAGCAGTATCGAGCCTTCCTACCTATCTTCCTTAGCCACCATACCTTATAAGTAGTGCAGTAAAAACAAAGCTTTGCTTTTCTTAACTTAAAAATATACCCAAAACGTTAAAAAAATAATCTAGAAACTAGATTATTTCCCTACTAGAAGTCGATTAAAAAAGGAATTAACTTTATTGTGAACAGTGTATTAAATTTTAGAAGTCAGTAGGAGCGGCAAAAAATGTTATAGCTTTGGGGCGGCAAATGTGTAAATCCAGCACTGGGCCTGAGCCTTGTTTCAGCTGAAATGATGATGAATGACGTCCGTTGCAGACAGAAGGACCGTTTGTAGGGAACTAGGGACTATACATCTCTTAGCTTCCACGGCTTATTTTGATTTCTGAATTGTTATTTTATTTTTGTTTTAATTGCGGACACCTTTAATGTGCTCTAACGTATATTTACATCGTTCTCACATTGATAATTTCAACATTCCCACAAACCAACTTTTTGTAACAATATTTTTTATTGTAAAGACTGTCCATGGAGTTTCATGTCCATTCTTCTCCATGGGTCCCTACTACGCTTTGAAAATTGTAGTAAGCAGACAAAAGGATTGGGACAACTAGGTACATACAACCGTTTCTCGTGTCACACGGCACACCGAAGTGCAGTTCACAAAAGTACGACCGTGACGCCAGACTTCAGAAACTTTGGAAAAGAGTTAAGGTTACCAGAAGATTTAATTACTGGCATCTCTCCTGATACCCCACGCTGCGTGGGCCACGCAGTATAAAAGATTATGCAAATGACCTGCGTAACAAGATGAATGATGTATATGAGCAAGTCAGACAATCAAGCCATCAGATATCCGAGGAATGAAAACTCGTTATGACCGGAAGATTAATAATAGTGGTTTCAACAGAGGTTCACTAGTATGGTTGCATAACCCAGAGCGCAACAACGGAGAGTCCCGTAAACTACTGGCAAAATAGGACGGACCATACCGAATTCTGACCAAGATCAACGACGTCACTTACCGAATACAAAAGAATATGCGAACTGCGCCTAAAATTCTTCATGTTGATCGATTGGTGCGAAATTATGGGTTTGATTATGCTCGGGACGAACATAACTTAGGAGGGGACAGTGTTGTGTAAATCGGCAAGACAGGAGACGCTACGCTATAGCCCTCTACCTATTTTTAACCGACTTCAAAAAAAGGAGGAGGTTATCAATTCGACTGTATTTTTTTTTTAGGTTTGTTACCTCATAACTTTTGACTGTGTGAACCGATTTTGATTTGAAAGCTGGTGCTTCCCGATTGGTCCCATTTGAATTTGGTTCCATTCGGACAGTGGGATCCATGTGAAAACCATATAAGTCTTAAATTTGCATTAAGTATTTGCGCGACAAATGAACGAATAACGCGATTAGATTAGTGCAGGGTATCTACCATAACTAAAAAGTTAAAATAAAAACTTTTTACAAAAAAATAACAACCGACTTCCTTACCTTCTTAGGAAGTCGGTTGTTATTTTTTTGGAAAAAGTTTTTTCGACTTTCAGAATACTACACGAAAGTTATGGAATTTTCAACAAGTTTATGCTTGCATAAATAGAGGGTTTTCTGCATTGCGGAGTCAGTTTCACTACGATCCAGCTCGTACCTTTCTACCCCCTTCCCGTGTTGCCCTAAGCCTAGGTCCATACCACACAGGGGGTGCCTTTAGCGAGTAGTCGCTCTAGATTTAAGTTTTTAAGGACTGGCTAGAGGTCTTCATTTATTAAAGTAGCCGTAGGCAAGTCCGGATAAGCAGCCGACAAACTCATAGGACCTCGCAGGTCAACCAATATGGTTGTCATTTCCAAAAAAAATTTTACTGAGGAGTCAGTACATTTAGAACGGTATTCCTAAATGTACTGACTTCGGTTTTGTTTTTTTAAGTGAAATACAAATGATTCTGATTATTTGTGCTTATTTGAATAAACTGTTAGTATTTTTGGCGTAAAGTGGTATACATTTCTTCATATTCCTTTCACAATCCGAGTATGTACGTGGGACAGTCTGAGTCGGTCGGGCAGTCCTCTTACGGGGTATCGAATTACCCAGTAACTGGGATGTGGAGGTCAGATAGGCAGTTGCTCCATGTCAAATACTTCAGCTGCATCCGGTTAGACTATTAGAAGCCCAACTATGTTGATAGTTGAAAAAAGCTAGATTGAAGAGATTTATGTGCGTGAACTTTATTCCTGTTTATTAACATCTTGGGCTTTTCTCTTGAATATAAGAGATTATTTAGATGTTACTAAAATAGAAGAAAAGGTTAGGGGAAGCAGAAAAAAAAAACAATTTCATTTCTCGTTTTATCCATTGTTCCCGTTTATTTACAAATACAAATATACGTAGTATCCAACAACCTTACATTTTTAATGCTTATCAACGAGAATAACGTTTTATTTATAATTAAAAACAACTATATATGTTACCAATTGTGTTTATAGTAACATTTTATTATCAAATTTTCACTACATTAATAAAATCACGTGCGTTTTCATATTGCTTATTACAATTTAACATTTATTAAATAACTAGCTTTTAAAAAGAAATTGAATTTTATTTGTTTTTTTTTTTTTTTCAAAACGAGACAAATAAATTACTTAGGCAGAATAACATAGTGCTGTTTTCAAAATAGGGTTGCAAGCCCAAAAAATACAAACAGAGTTCTGTGATTAATAAATGCAATAGAGTTTGGAAATCGAGCCAACGGAATGCAGCAAAAAAGGAGCCAAGCATGTTTGGCAAGTGATTCAAATCTTATATTGCATACTAACATTCCGTAAATTGCTTGCCAAACGAAAAAATCTTGGCTTATAAAATAAGTATAAAAATAAATGCTTATTTCCTTGATATATAAACTAAGACAATAATTGCACGAGAATTCAAGTCATGACAAATACTTCCTTACGTAGTGTAGAGTAATAAATAAGACTAATATTGTTTCGTAATTAAATCACGTAATTAATAGTGTGTTGTGATTATATCTACATCTAAAGTGAAGGCACATTTACTCCTATCGACCAGTGTTCATGTTAAAATAATGCTTTCTAAAAAACAATATATCCGTTTCGAACATTTTAAAATGTGTGTAAAACTATAATTATGTGTGTTTTTCTATAGGACTTTCGTTTACAGAACCAGGCTTGTATGATTTTAATTCTAAAACATTATCACAATAGGTTCGCAGCGATCCTGGTCGATGCCACTTCAGTCTCAGCGTTTTTATTCTTCCGAAGACATCTGAAATACAACAGAAATTTCTATGAATATCTTTTGTTATTACTTACGTTCAAGTAGATAAGTAGGCAGACAGCTTACTACAATTACTTTAAAAACTTTTGAATGGAGTATAGCCTCGAAGAGTGACAGACAGTCAGTGGTTCGGTGGTGGTGTGGCAGTGGTTAATTTATAATCTGTATTTTTATTCAATAACATATTACTAAGATATTGAGTACGGTGGTGCACGTCGTTGACTTTAAGGAAAATAGGCGTCGAAATATAGTATATAGTAAAGAGGTTTAATGACTTGAGAAATTTCTCCCCGTCCCTCATAGAGAACGATTTGCCCCATCTTGAGCAAAATGTAGATTTGCAGTTGAAAACACCTAACTTTCAATTTTATTTCCGCATAGGTAAATCTCTCATAGTTCGTGCTAGAGAAGAAGTTCTAAGCTAGCATCTCAACAGAAACAATTTTGCAACATTGAAACTGCAACGAAAAATGTTTCTGGAAATAATGTTGAAACTTTGTAAGTACCCCAATGTAGGTATTCGGAGGATCGCAACACAAATTGTTGAATCTGAAATATTTGTGCAACTTTGCGACCTAGAGCATACGACGCATAAAAGTACTAACAAGTTTTGATTGCCTTATTTATGATTGTCGATAGCCACTAGGAATCATTGCTTGATATAAGAGGTTCTTAGAGCAGGGATGCAGGTTTGGGCAGACTTTCTGATAGACGATTACCGTTACGTACCTGTAGGTTTATCTGATTAGCCAGTGGTATGCGCGTTAATATCCTACAGTGTAAACAAAATAACATAGCAAATGCTATGTTTTTCAGCCTAAAATCTGGTGTTGTGTGTGCCCAGTTAATAGTAATAGTCTTGCCGACTATAACACAGGAAGGACTAGTTTAACTATAAAGTGTACTGTAGGCACATCTCTTCTTACCCATTCAACTAGGTACATGCGTAATGTTATTATATCGATGGTGGAAAGCAAAACAAATGAAGCGCCATTTGGCTTATTGTTCAGCAGAGCTGTTTAAAGTTTAAATTTTGTTTAAAATAATAATAACTATTTTATATTTTTTGCTTTAAATGAAACGCCAAAAAGTGCTTACGATTGGCTTCTAACCTAGACACATCGATAGAGAATAAAAAACCCTATCGAACTGTATAGGAAGCTCATTTTCGACCAGTGACGGTTCGTTTGATTTTCCTTTCCACCGTCAATATGTTATACAGTGGATAATCTCTACGTGTTCTACACCGTAACCTCATCATCATCCTATATTGTTCCCACTGCTGGGACACAGGCCTTCTCTCGGTGAGAGGGAGTGGGCTATAATGCACCACGCAAGTCCTGTACGTTTGAAATAAAGTCTATTTTATGACCTAGGTAAAAGAAAAAGTATATAATCAGAATTTTGCTAGCGTCATGAAAAGCAGCATAATATCATCGTAACATGCTTACGAGGTCAGATAGATTGATAATAATTTATGTGCATTTTTTTCTCTATTAATGAAACTAATTTATTTCATATCCTTCCTCGTATTTTCCCAAGGCTATTCTATTTATGTTTCTTTTCTATTTTTTTTATCATAATGTTTAGTATTCTTTCAAAGTGAGACACGGATCGTCGCGTCGATTCATATTTTCCTTTATAGTGTTTATAGTAATTTTGTAACACTTGTGTAGGCGTAAAGTTCAGGGTCACATATGGGAAGTTGCTTTAAGTATATGCATCTCTTTCTCCATTTACCGTATCGTATAAGGCTGGGCCCACGTAGGTACATTCTAGAATGTTGTCAGTTTCTATTTAGACGCCATAAAAAGCAATACGCTTACTTTAAAATTAGTGACCTTAGGAACGAAGAAAAAATGTATCTCATCATCAAGAGTGCTTTTTATTGTAGAGGTAAAAAAATTGAGAGATGCTATTAGAAAAGAATTGAACAAGTTTTTCATAGTTTCCAAAAACGGCTTGATTATTTCGCAAATTTAGGTGGAAATCATTTTGAAAATATTTACCATTTATTAAATACCTACCTAGATATTCCTAGCTAAGATTTGTAATAAAAAATAATAATAATATGTGTCTGTTGAAAATGTTCGATTAAATTGAAATCTATTTCAAATATAAAAAATATATTACTTCATTAATATGTTTTTTATTTTATTTTCAAAATGAGTGATTACTTTAGGCAACTTCCCATATGTCACCCTGTATGATATGGTTCAAAAATCGAGGACGTTGCTGTGGAGCTGCTTTACTTAGGGGAAATGAACTGACCTCGTCAGCTTCTCGGTAAACTAATTACACAATTAATGAATCATTGATATACCTAAATGTCGTCATGACAGACCGAAAAAAGCCAAAGCTGGACGAGGAAATTTGAATATCGACAAAGCATTTATAACAGAAAATCGAGAATGTCAGAAGTCAAAGGGAGAGGCTTTTGCCAAGCTATGGGATGTTACATGCTATCTTTATTAGACACTTAAATTGATAGTTAAAAATTACCGTATTTGATTTATGCATTGTGATATCCTGGGCACACTGTACCCGATTGTGATACTGGTAACTTGAATAGAGAACTTGTAAGATGATAAATAAGGTAAAAATTAGGTGTTGCAATCTTTGTCATTTTTTTCCTGCCACTAGTGAAGTGCCTTTGATTAGTCGATTATTATATTCGACTAACAACAAATTCGAAACTATAGAAAAATGAGAGGACTGTACAATTTTAATCAATTTTTTCTGTGTTCCTGAATATACATTTTTCGTCAATGCCATATTTCTTTTATGTGCATAATTATTGCTTACTCACAGTCAAAGTGATAATTTGAAAAGTTTAAGATGCAGTGTTTCTTGGTTTTTTTTTGCAAAGACTTATCAAGGTCACTTTTTTGTCTTGATATATCGACATGTTTTGTAAACCAATACTTCTTTTTTTGTTTTTTAAGAGTTTTTTTAACTGGCAATTAATTGCAGTAGCGGTGGCATTTTTGAAGTTCAAGGGTACAATGGTACAATGAATCATTTCGAGATCTGAGAAGATTTTTGGGAAATAAAACAAGATTTTAAGTTTAAAGACTTTGTTTATGGAATATTACATTATTTTACATGTTGTTTCGATCAATAGATTGCTTTTAACAATTTTTGCTAGTGCACTGGTAGCTTAAATTTAATACTATGTAGGTAATACTATATTTATGACTATAATATAATACCCATTATATTACCGACTGATAATACTACGCCTGTAAACAAATAAAGGGAGAATTACTGTTTTAAACGAAATTAAACTTTTATGTAATGTTTTTAAGGCATAGTTTTACAAATAGTTTTTACCTAATTTGGGTGTGTTATAAAATTTTTGAGGGAGTTTCTAGACTAATATTTTTAGTTTTCACAAGATATACTTAGGGGTCCTTATTGATGTTTGGTTTATAAACACCAAAAGGTTAGCTTAAAGTCACCTTTCTAATGAAAGGCCAGATCAGATCAGATCAGATCAGAAGGTCAGATCTAATGATCTGGCACTTTGGGTGCCTTTGCATCTAGCGACGGTCTATCGTCAACGTTCGTAAGGGTCAGTACACACAGAACGGGCTTTTTCATGCCCGAGAAATTAAATTAAATTTATCTGTAGTAATTATTAATTAATTAATTCATTTATTTCAGACAACTGAAGTTGAAAATTGTATGAATACCGACAAAGTTGGCCCACGCATTCCTACAATTTTCCATTTTAGGCTATGGTAATACGGTCCTATTTTCAATGCAGTTTGCTCAATTGCTTCAGTCTTCGAATTGATAATTTCATGAAGTGTTCTGTCATTTCATAAAATGACACAGCGAACTATAAGATAGAGAGTGGGCTTTAATTTTATCAATTGCATTGAAAATTGGCATTGTTTACCGCTACACAAAAAGAAGCCGCGTTTTGTAATAAATACGTGGCTTTCCCCCAACAATTTTACAACATATCCATTATAGTTCTGGCCACACTGAGGCAAATACCACGAGGGACGCGGGACGACTGCGCAATTCAAGTGTTCTATAACGCTGCCTGTCCATTGGAGCGGAGAAGAGCGGAGAGGAGCAGAGCTGTGCCAATATTAACCAATAGAATTCAAAAACCGCTCGCTCCAAAAGGATGCAAGAAATTCTATTCGTTAATATAGACAGAGCTCCGCTTCTCTGCGCTCTTCTCCGTTTCAATGAGCAGGCAGCTTTAATAAAGCAGACACGCAACTAGTTACGCCGGATGAACACCTCCATATAAGTTAGTTAACACAATCAGCTCAAGCACATTTCGTTCTGCATCTCGCTTGCCTCTGTTAGACCAGTACTTAAGACATCACAATTCACATTACTTCTTTACCTTTTGCCAAGCGAAGATGCCGTAAGAGACTCCGGCGCCGAGCGCGAAGGCGAGCAGGTAGGGCACGAACTTGAGAGATGGTCCGAAGCGCTTGCGCATCAACATGCTGAGGAAATTGATGTTGCTGTCCGAGTATGGAGGGTAGCGGCCGCTGGAACGAAGAAAAAGAAATATTTACCTAAAATTTTACGTAACTACACTATAAGGCAAACCCCCCCCCCCCCAATTTGGGGGAGGCCAGCAATGGAAGTCTTTCGGCTGAAATAATGATGATACACTATAAGAGTCCGTATTTGACCCTATTTTACCATTGATCTAAACTACTTTGCAGTCGCGATATGGGTTATGAAAATTTGACTGCAGTCTTTTTAAGATAAAGCAATATCTGCATTCCAATGCCTCTTGGTACATGTAAAAATAATGATCCCCCTTCGATCTTGCTTGTTGAGCAGGACTTCTATCGAAGCTTATGAAAAAATTCTAACATCTAGATAAATAAATCAGACAGGTTTTTCCGAATATCACTTAGGGGCCATCCATAAATTACGTCTCACGTTAAGGAGGGGGGGGGGGGGGGGGGCTCGACGTATAAAATTCATGTTTGTATGACGTTATTTATGAATGGCCTTTTATAGTTACAAAATTGAGAACTTGTGACTCACAACTGATAATATTCCGGATACTGAAGTAAGTTCTTTAATATACTAAAGTTTTACAGAATGACAGAACTGTATGTTGTCCAGGGAATAGAATCCCTTTCTGTTCTATTTTCCCGAAATTAAGCTGTTTATAGTTGTTGTTCAAAAGTTACCACTGTGAGCTACAAGATAAATATCAAAATCCACTTACGAAGCCAGCTTCTCTCCGATAGGCGAGAAGTTCTTGATGAGACAGCTCTTCTTGTGTGTGAACGTGTCGAAAGTCTTCTTGCCGTGGTAGGCGCCTATGCCACTCGCGCCGACGCCGCCGAACGGGAGGGTCTCAACTGTTATAGGAGACTTTATTAGTAGGGAAATAAGGTTGGTTTTTGATTGTTTGCTGCTGAGATTTTGATTCGTCTATGTATTATGTCCGTGTGTACGTGTACTAGCGTGCGAGTTTTCTGAGTATTTTAATTTATATGGCAATTTTTACAAAACCAGCATTAAAAATAAAATAAATATTTGTACCAGAGCTTGCAATACGAGTGAGAAGTCTTTGCGTCACAATTTTCTGAGTTTGCATTGATCGAATAAGTAAAAGAAATAGACAATGAAAAATCTCAGCAGTAAAAAGCTTATTTTTATGTACAAAACAGAGATCTAAGTTCTTAAATCATGCTAATTCATGCTATTAATATATACTGATAGAAAGGAAGTATAGACTTATAGGAAAGTAAGTTAGGTTACGAAAACATTTAATACATACAGGCTTGCAACCATTACCTACTATTTTTAAAGATGGGGGTAACTCAGAAATCAGCATTCTTAGAAATTTCCAACAATATTAATTAAAGATAATGTTTTTTTTTCTGGTCACCAAAGTTGTAACTTTTCGGTTTGAAAATCAGGTTTCAAGTTTAGTCTTTTTCTAGTTACCAAAAGAAATTGCGTTTATTTGCAAGTCCTTGACTATAAAGACTTGCAAAAAAGTAAGAAGTAAAATATTTAGAGATGTATCGCTTCCCGGAAATTATTGAAAATTTTCCTTATAAATATTACTAGGAAAATTACCAATTTTTCCAGTGTTCGTACAGCACTAGTATTTCTACAGCGCACAAAAGTGCGGGTTGTGATAAAGAGGTAGAGAGGCGAAGCAAAGAGCGGTGTGTTCTCTAAACTTCCTGCTACCTCGCTTCCATTTCATCACAGGCTTAATTACTTACAAAGAAGAACTATTAATATAAGAGTGAAAAAATATCCAAACCTCCCATGTGCATCATGGTATCGTTAACGCACATCCCTCCGCTACTAGTGTTGTCCACAATACTCGATAGAACCTTCTTACTCGTACTGAACACGTACAGCACTAGCGGCTTCTCTCTATATACAACAGAATACGTCAGACCTCCACCGAACAGGCTATTATTTACTACAGAAGAGTAAAGAATATTCTAGATTTTTTTAAAGATAGTTTTCTGGCAAAGTTTTGTTACTAAAATAAAAAAAGAATATTTACAGTTAAAAAGTTGCAAAAAATAAGCATAAGTACATTTTAAGTTTGGCAAAAACAACTTTGACAGTAAACTTCAACAACAATTTTTAGCCAAATGGCGACATAAAATTATTAATTAATAGAAAATTTAACATTATAGTAATTATACAATTTAACAAAGAATCCCACCACCATCCTTCACCGTTACCGACCACCACAAGACACCGTGAACAAAAATATACCGAAGATGTAACCACGTTTAAGTCAAAAATACTTTGTATACTAGACCATTTTGAGACTTATAATAATTCATTCGTTTTAGACATAGTAGTCCATTACCTACATTAAATTATTAAAACAGATCATAAAACTAACATAATTGATTTTAAAATAGATATTGAAGAAGCATTCCTACATTAAAGACATACAAGGCCATTTTGTACAGTTATTTGAAAGTACAAACATAGTTTTTTTTTATAAATGGCGTCTGGCATGACGTTAGACATAGGAGGGTGTCAGTTGCTTAACCGGACTTGTATGTGGGTGCCTCAATAAATTAAGGACTACCGCCAGAGCTTTAAAAACTTTAAGCGGCTACAAGCTAAGGATACCCACTGCGGGGTATGGGCCTCGGCCTAGAACGTCGCTAGGGGAAGGCAGGATGCGACCCCCCTAGGCCGGATCGGATTAAACAAAATAATTTTCCGATCCCTGGGATCGCACCCGAATGCTTAAAAGCAAAGCAATCTGGAGATTTTTGATGTTTAATTTAAATAAATTGTAAAACTAGTAGTGAGATTCCTAATAAAGGCTGTCTAAATTGAATGGTCAGGTATAGTAAAGTATTATTTTTCCACCGTCAAACCGTATTGTCAACCCACTCCTAGGAAGGAAGAGTTCAAGCCAACCCAATGTCCCACCTTATCCCGACGACTGTTTGCAAAAACATACAAAACAATTTATAAATTCATTTGTATTTTTATTAATTAAATACGTGGTTTTAGCAAAATACTATCAATTGAAGAGAAGTTTGCGTGTGGTAATAATTTGTGGATTTTTCCAAGTGCATTTAAGTTTATTAGGCTCGCTCTCTATTACGTGGGACTTAAACATAACTAGCGTAAATTGTGTACTATGTATTCAACTCTGCACAACCCTTTGAGAAATAATACTGGCGTGATGTTATATGTGTAATTTTATTATACAAAGTCTAAGCTCTTTGACTTTTTCTCTAAATTATAATAGCTCGTGTGCAGAACCGTTTCCTTAAAGAAATGGTGCCGTGCGTATGCATATATTTTTGTAACTTACGCAACATATTCTGGAGTAAGAGGTATTATACCATTATTATTATTATCGAGGCAGCATGTCGTGTCATCGATATTTGGTGGTCTTGTCAGTCTAAAATTCAAATATATAATTTATGCTTATTTAGTGGCTGTCTCCACTTCTGTCCATATTTTAAATAGTCTGCATGAATGTTTCATACATTATCTTACAAAAAACTTGATCGATACATCGAAATATTTAGTCTACTACTCCATATATTATTTAGTCGATTTATCAACCACAAACTACATATTTTCACGCTTACCACACAACTATTTATTCAAAAAATATTTTCACTTTTTGCCTTTTAAAAACCGTTTATTTATAAATGTTTTGTATACTTTTACAAACAGCCAATGGTAATGTATTGTCCTTACCGCCGTAAAACATGATCGTATCGTTCATACTGATACTGCCCGACCGGGTTTGTTCAGTGAACAACTTTTGTATGTTGCTTTGTTTGCTGAACACGTAAAGCACTAACGGATGATCCCTGAAAATTTTGTATGGTTTCACTCTGTGGTCGCCATGGTTCCTTCCCATGGATAATGGTGTAGACTGGTAATAATGGTCCATTGTTGACTCACTCCCATGGAAGATGGTAACTGGTATTGATGGGCCAGTCTCAATGGTCTGGTTACGGTTATCGTTTCGAATACGAATCGACTATTTTTTAAGAGGTTCAATGCATATACAATAATCACCTCTTTATAGCAAAGATAAATTTTATTATAATGAATATTAATAAAAACTGAAATAAATTATGGTTATCAAAAAGCGTGTTTAAATCGCGTATTACAACATGATACGAGTCAAATTTTTTTACCTATTATTTTTTCCAATATCATTCATTTAGTATCAAAATATAGTCGATTCGACGTTAACATGAAATAAAATCGACTATTTGGTTGAGTTCGATGAATAATCGATTCGATATCGATATTGGTAGTAATGGGTCGACATGTAGATATTAAATAAAAATATTTGTGACTATCCTGTAAATTGTGCACCGAATGGGGATTACATGACATAAGTTCGATGGAATATATTGAATTATATTTTTCAAATGAGAGTTATAATAAATGTATGGTTTATCATTATAATAAAGGGCTTTTATTATTATTATCATTATAATTAAGGATAAATTATAAAATTCTCAGTATAATTTTAATGCTATTAATATGTGCTATTAATTTTACTTCATAAATCCCAAAATAACAATAGATAAAATTCCCCCGATTTAAAGTATATGTAATAGAACACTCAAAAAACACACGTACACACAATGTTACATAAATAATTATGTATTTTCACACACTAACAAAAGTTGTAAATAACTTTAGTTTTTTACTGTTACAATGCACAGATAAGTCATAGTTTTAATATATTCAAAGTAAGGTCAGTGGTTATCTAAATATAATATAGAGATTTTGTTTCAAAACTATTTAGCAATCAACAATTTATTATCTGTGGAACATTAAAAAGGTCAACAATTATAAATTCAAACAATACTGAAACAATCTTTGCACTGAGACATCAAAAACAAAACAGCACACTGCATCTGAGGCTCTGACCCGCGACCTAGCGACGCGAATGCGTTAAACTGGTCGGTTGGTCGCGCGACCAGACGACGCGTTTTTTAGCCGTCGCTTCAAGCGGCAAAAATAAAACAGCAATAGCCGGGGTTGTCAGCTCACAAGCAGTCTCAGGTGTTTAAAAACGAATTTCAAAAATAATATAATTTAAAATTTTCATTTGAAAGAAGAGACATTTGAAAGATGTAGGAACCAATCAGTGGATGGGCGATAAATTTAAAATTATATTATCTATCCTTTGCATTTTGTTGAAACACTGTATTATTTTGGAGCAGACAACCCTTGCCAAAACCAACATTAATCGCGTACTTTTAACTCAAGAACAAAATAGCATCACGGAACACTAGATAAAACGAGCAAAAAACAGACTTACCGCTCATTGATGAACTGTATTGCTTCAAAAGCATTTTCAACGGGAACTATGGGCAGTAGAGGCCCAAAGATCTCGTCTTGCATGATTTTGTCTGAAGCCACAACGTTTGTGATCACTGTGGGTTCAATGAATTTGTCGTTGGCGTCGTACGAACCTCCGATTGCGATTTTGTCTTTGCTCGCGTCGACTACTGCTTGGAGGCGGCTGGAAAGCGAAAATATTGAATGAGTTTTGGAGAATCCCAAAACTGTTTGTTTGTGTCCTCTTCAATTTTCAAATTCCGTTTATTTTAAAACGAAAAGCTTTTAAGATATAAAAAAGCCTAACTACTTTCCGACAAATTCCCTCAAGCAGGCGCTTTACTCCGTGTAAATTATTTTATCACCACTGCTCTAAAAAAAAAAAAAAACAGTGAAGGAAGCAACCGGCATGTCGTAGAACCAAATATTCGAAGACATGTAACATGTACCAAGTCGCACTCGGCCCGCGGGTGGATTAAGGCCCACTCCCTCTCACAGAGACGAAGCCTGTGTCCTGGCAGCGGGAACAGTATAAGCTGAATATGATCAGGACTAAAAAATAAAATGATAAGTCATGGCTTTAAAGCGGTCTTCAATTCGTTTATTTCGAGTCTTTGCACTATGTCTCGAAGAGAAGATTGTTTCATTCGGCTGCCGCTTCTACAAATATGTCCCGATTACTAAAGCACTCACCTAAAATGCCTGCCATTAATAATCCTGCCGAAATCAGGCGACTTCTGTGCATCAGCTCCATACCACTCTTGGAGGATCTTCTTGGCAGCGGCCACAAACTTGTCCTGTACCTCCTTGGTGCACAGGATGTAGTCTGGCGCGATGCAGGTCTGCCCTGCGTTGATGAACTTGCCCCACAGGACTCGCTTCGCTGTCACCATCACGTCCACTGTGTTGTCGATGTATACGGGGCTGTGGAGAGAGGATTTATGTCTTAGTACAAGCATCATCATTTTTCTAGTCTTTTACCAACTATTTTGGGGAGGGCTTTTTTTTGTGGGTGGGAAATCATCAAATGACGTCTACCGCTCTGGGTGGAGCGGAAGGGTATGTCAGACTTTTACTGACTAAAACCCACCCGTGTTCCTTCAGTTGCCCATATGCCAGGGCCACGGGAAACTCTTTCGGACAAATCTCGCAACCCTGGCAGGCATCGGTCCTAGCAGACCCCTTCAGTTTGCTGACATCTCTATGAGATGCGCGTGGAACACTACGCGCCGTCGACACAGGCGGCAAGCTTGGGGTAGGCTTCCAGTCTAACCGGATGCTGCTAAATTTGGTATTTAAATGCTCTGGTATTTAAATCTGGTAATTAACATGGAGCGACTTCCTATCTGACTTCCATAACCCATTTACAGGGCAACACAATAATACTCCTTGGTTCAAGATGCGAGAAGCACAGAATTGATCGAAGTGACGGTGCTTGGGAGAGGCCTATGTCGTGTGTGGACATCTTTCGCCTGAAATCATGATGATGAAAGGCAAATGAAGAAAAAGATGAAAATGTTCTTGTTATTATGTGTTTTCTGGTGTACAATAAAGCAAATATAAATAAATAAGATTTTTAGGTTTAGAACGATAATGTAGTTCGGATATTCAATTTGGTCAATGATCAATGATAAAATTTGTTAGTAGGTAAACTGGAGGGAAATGGATTTTCTTGAACCAATTCAACTGCTAATATCTAAAATGTATTTGTGCATGATTTTTATTATATACAGGAAATACGATTTCTTTAATTGAATTACTTGATATTTTTAGGAAATTAATTCGTCAAAATTTATGTCAAGAATAAATTTTAACGTTTTTTTTTTAAAATTATTATATAAATTAATTCCAGGTAGTGCGTCGATAAAATAATGTAGACCGTTTCACAATTTCATGACAACTTCCTCCTTACTAATCGGTTAATTTATCTGGAAGAGAGATACCATTTTTTATGTAATCTGGTAGAGACTCAGTCCCCGCATACCTTGGGTTTAAATCAAGAATCAATCTCTGCTAGAAATAAAATGTATTTGTATGCCTACTTATGTTATCAATGCTGTGTAATGTTCGGACGTCAATGACATAATTATGTTAAGTAATTCAACGAGATTTAAACAAATTATCTGATTATCTAAATTGCTTGACTTTTATCTAGTGTTATTCGTCCGTTCTTTTGAATTGTTTAAGTGCTAATATATAATGAATTCCGTGTGTTGCCGGTCGAAAAGAACAGCATCACCCCATTTCTTCCCATGGGTGTCGTAAGAGGCGAATAAGGGACTTACTAGAGAATGGGCAGCAGCGTTCTCTATAACATTTTACCACCAAACTGCGATGGCCAACCCGCCTGCCAAGCGTGGCGATTATGTCAAACCCCCCCA
Source organism: Aporophyla nigra (assembly GCA_947507805.1). Lineage (NCBI taxonomy): Eukaryota > Metazoa > Arthropoda > Insecta > Lepidoptera > Noctuidae > Aporophyla > Aporophyla nigra. The sequence continues at coordinate 7,268,800 of OX382306.1, forward strand.
AATTAGGGGAGGCCTATTTATTTTTTATTTTTTTACAACTATCACACAACGCCATCTAGTCCCAAGCTAAGCAAAGCTTGTGTTATGGGTACTAGACAACTGATAAACATACTTATATATTTCTAAATACATACATATTATAGATAAATTACACCCAGAAACAGAACAAATGATCGTGCTCATCACACAAACATTTGTCCTGGGTGGGAATCGAACCCACGACCTCCAGCATAGCAGTCAGGGTCGCTAACCACTAGACCAACAGGCCTGTCAATGCCTATGTCCAGCAGTGGACGTTTTTCGGCTGAAATTATGATATAATGAATTGTGGCGTTCCGCACATAAAGGTACCAGATGTCGGCATTTAGTTTTCGAGTTATTTGCGTTTTTGTAAATCGGGTGAAAATATGGCATTTTGTGATTTGTATTATTGTTCTACAAAAAATTTGCTACAATTAACATCTACAGACAACATTTCTAAGCAATTTTTTTTTAAAAGGAAATGTTTAGTAAAAAGGTACCAGATGTCGGTAGGTCTTATAAAATGTCTTTATTTGCATAATTAATATGTGGAGTTTTTGAATTTTAATACCATTTCTATATTGGCAGTACAGTATCGGTTATGTTAGTGATACATTGATGCATATTATGTGTTGGGATCTATGTGGAAAAATCTATGTAACAAACGAGTAAAACATTGTTTTTTTGTAACCTTAACTTTCAAACTCCATTTTCTCGAAACTAGTTTTTCCAGAATTTCAACTTTGGATGTCTGTTACAAAAAAAGTATTAGGTAAATTTTGTTTTTTGTATAATAAAGGGCTCTGCTAGATTCTATATTCGGCCTTAACTCAATATCTCCCTACCTTTATGCGCGGATCGCTACAACTATACGCAAAAGTTGAAAGATAAAGAAGGCTTACAATCCTTCTCTATAGTACAACATGGTTTACCTTTTGCCTCCAAGTTCCAGTGTGACTGGTGTGAGATTCTTGACGGCCGCTTCGTAGATGATCTTGCCGATGCTGGTGCCTCCGGTGAAGAAGATGTAGTCGAACTTCTGTTTCAATAACTCTGAGGTTTCTTCGGGACCGCCCTCGACTACGATAACGGCATCCTAGAAAATTAGAGGGTTTAGGATCAGTATATTTTTTAGCATGACCAGTGGCGTGATTGCGGAAAACTCACAAGTAGGAATGGCTTTTATTTTGACTGTTGAACAACATTTACTGCGTTATTGTGCTGCTAATTTGTTATTGAGCTGCTAATTTTTTCGAACATTTGAAGCAATATCCTTTAAAATTCAGATTCTGATTGATAGTGTGTTACGCAATTAAATTAAAGAAAAAAAATAAGGAAGAGGTCCAGAATCGTGGAATAAATTTAGGGTTACAGCCTGAGCGTCTACTTCAACATCCCTGCCATTCTGTATTTACATACATTCATAAATTCACGTTTTTTTTTTCCATGAGCGTAGGCAGCACCTACAGAACGCCACCTGCTACTATCCTTACATACTCCTTTTGCCTGTTTAGGTTAATAGATCTGGTCATACACTCACGCCGGTTACGATTCTGTATAAATAGAAAGCTATTGAAAGTTATTCAGACGACTTCGGAAATCGGGCATCAATTATTGTTTAGGAAGGCGCGGTCAGATGTTTTTATGTTATTTGATAATAGTGCATCGCGGCAACAAATAAGGTTCATGACAGCGATGCTATTGATGTTAGTTGAATGGCTACCAAAACAAAAGCTATTTTGCAGTTTTAATTAGATAAAAAATAAATGCACGGCTCTGTGGAATCATTTTTAGGTATTTCTCTCTTTAGTTGATTGAATTCCTGTTATTATAATTACATAAAACATGATATGACAATGATGCAAATTTTTTTTAAATTATGCGACGAAAATTATTTTTTGAGCTCTGTGATACTATTTGACAAGATACTATTTTATTGATATGAAATATTTTGGAATTGGTCAGTTTTTTTAACATTTGACTTTTCTGGACTTGTAATATGCACCAGTACCTATAGCTTTGCGACAGAAACCAGAGTGTTTTACGGTATCCTACGTTTGGGTAACGCCGTAATAAACTTGGTGGTCTCAGTTTATTTTTATTTGGAGACTGGAGGTCACTACTATCCTTTTGACCTTAAACTTTTACTTTCAAATTAGTGTAAGGACACATTCAATATAAGGAAATCCTTAATTACAATATTAAATAAAATTGGGCCAAAAACAGTTCTTAAATTGGAGCTAATTTTGGCGTATTTGACATTGTAATAAATAAAAGTCCAATTTTGACCAAGTGAAGGGAAATCTCGTATGTTTACAATTTAAATAATTTAATATGCCTATGGTATATGGGATAACCTTCATTTTAAACTGTTTATTAGCTGTAAGCGTTCCTTGCTACTGTTATTTATGTCGTTCGTATAAATAATGTTTTCGAGATTAGGAGACCAGGAGACCCATAGCATAACAGGTTTTACTTAGTATGTCTCTTCTGTTTCCTATCTTCAAACTTTTTGTATTATGAACTGTGTTCATTATAATACTTGTGGTAGGTATAATTATATTATATAAAAATAATAATTGTTATTTATTATGTCCCCATGTTCAAAAAAGATGGATGAATAAGTTGCATTAATTTGGCTTTTAGTTACGTAAATCTGTGTCAGTTTTGGAAGACTCACCACCATGCTGGGTTCAACTCTGGGCCAACAAACCTTTTTTTTTACATGGTCACACAGAAATAAATGCATAAATAAAAGCGCACTGTTGGATTTTCAACGTTCGACTCAGCACCGAGAGTGCAATAATATTTATATGTGTGTATATATTTACGTTCATTTAGGAGATCTGTAATACTTGTATTCGCGAATCATATTTTGTTCACAACTTAACACACCTGCACATTGCAAAAAGCGAAAGAAAATTTTAATTTCTTGGGATAACCTGGCACTTCCCCGTTAAGATAAACACTTTTGTGGTGTAGCACTACCAAAAATAATACAAACCAAATACTCACATTATCCAAATACTTAGGCAGAGTTTCAGCAACAAAGGCAGCGCACGCGGCAGCCAGTTCACTAGGCTTCACTATCACGGTGTTTCCTCCAGAGATGGCACCAGACACCGGCAGCAGCAGCAGTTGCAGCGGGTAGTTCCATGCTCCGATGACTAGGGTCACACCGTAGGGATCGTTGTAGATGACCACGTCGTCCAGCATGTTCACGAAGCCTTTCTCTGGCTGGGGAAGAGGAATTTGTAATGTTAGTTGCATGTCTGAATTTGAAGACGAGGTTATGAGTTAAAAACAATTTTGTTAAGACTTAAAAATAAATTTTTTTAGGGTTCCGCACCTCAAAAGGAAAAAGCAGAACCCTTATAGGATCACTTTGTTGTCCGTCCGTCCGTTCGTCTATCAAGACCGTTTTTCTCAGGAACGCGTGGAGGTATCAAGCTGAAATTCATATCGAATACTCAAGTCTATTGTTTCTTGGAACTGTGAAAAAATCAAACTTCTAAGCAAACGCAATCAAAAGATATAGCCGTTTATGCCGCAAATTTCCGCAAATTTTCGAAACTCGCAAGGGAATCAAAACCTAAAGGGTACTTCCAGTCGATCTAGAATTTTGAAATTTGGTACGAAGCAACGTCTTATAGCACAGATTAAGGAAAAATTGCGAAAACCGTAAATTTTTTGTTACATCATATAATTTAAAAAAAAAACAGAATTTTGAACTTTATACCTACAGGTTTGTACGGAGGTTTTATACCTACAGGCTTTATACCTACAGGTTTATACCTACAGGTCTGTCTCGGTGCGCGAGTCTGACTCGCATTTGGCCGGTTTTTTAAGCAGTTGTTTTGGTTTTTTTTTAGCTAAGGATCTTGGCTATTCACTACATGTAAAATACTGGTATTCAGCTGCATTTAGGTTAGACTGGAAGCCGACCTTTACATACATAGTTAGGAAAAGGCTAGGCAGATTGTTTTCGATAGTGCAATATGTAATATGATACTCATCTACGTAGTAGAAGTATTCAAATATAGGCAATTTTATATGCTGACCATTTACGTACTGCAAGCAATGTCGTCATACCCCTATTAATAGTTAAGGACGGAATTTACAATGCAGTTTCCAGTGCATAGTTCATTGTTAATCATGGTTGTAAACGATTAATTGCAAGCGGGTTTTCCATATTTGCGTGCCAATAATTACTCGGGCTTGTTATAAACTACGCGTGAAACGGATGCGTGAAGTTTCTAGATTTATTTATTCACTTTCTTATTGCGAAATAATAGCTTAAGGCAGTTAGGTGTGCCCACATTTCAGAAAAAGAATTTTCCGATACAAACATTAAATTTTCATGCAGACAGAGGTTTGGTTACGCCTAGCGTGGGTAGGCCTGCTCACAAGGTAGATCATCGACCCAGAGAAGGTCAAGGGAATACGCTGGGTGCTGGTAGCTCAAAACCGGTCGTAGTGACGATGCTTTAGAGGCCTATATTCACTGAGAAACTATAATGATGTCATTCTATTTACAGCTTTACGTGAGGGCAAGGCCTTTGGTTAAATTCCAAACAAGGAGGGGAAACTAATGATCTCCTAGAACAAAATAGCATTGGTACTCACAGGTCACATGTTTGAATTTTGATGACACGACTCGAGTTTATATAGTTTTTACCGGTTTGCAAGCAAAGGCGAGCGAGCAAATATTTGAGCAAGAGTTCAACTATAATAATTATGTAATATTGAAACAAGCAATTTAAAATGGAAAATTGTTTGGATCTGTTAGATTATTTGCTATTATTTTTATTACGATGACTATCAATCTGAAATTATATTGATGGTTTACGTTGACCTAGATTTTCAACCTTATCTGTGACTAGGGATATTAAATCTTTAATCAAGGACGGGGATTTGAATTAGTGCTAGTATGACTTCTAGTGAGCAAATAGTGATTTTAGTGATATTATGAGCGAAATTGGCTTATTTAAAAGATTTAGTTTTTTTGTAAAATTAATTAATTCAGTTTAAATAATCCAGAAAAACGCCAATTGTGACATCTTTATTTATATTCATATCTTTATTTGTATTCCATAATGTGAAAAGTTCTTACAAGTGGCTTAAAGCTAACGTACAATTACGGACCTTGTAGGGCACAGAAAAAAGTATTAACTAATTCTAAAAAATAAAATAAAATAAAATCAGAAATGAATAACAATAAATAATTTTATTGTTATTAATTTGTGATTTTATTTTATTTTATCTATCTTCCCGCACTGGGCCCGCGTGGTAGATCACGGCCCACTCCCTCTCACATTGAGGCGGCCTGTGTTCCAACAGTGGAAAAATTATAGACTGATTATGCTATGCTTATATGCAGGAAAGACCCTTTCTAACAAATTACAGAATTGTACAGTTTAAATTGGATGTTTTTGGTAGCAAAGGTAATAAAAATAGCTAAAGCCTCCATTTAGACCGCAGGTTTTTACGCGCAATATGGTTTTAATGCTAAAGCAACTGATGTTCCTATTAAAACGATGCAAAGGCAAAAAGTTCAGTAAAAAACAAGTTTGAGTAAAGACATTGAAGAATCCAATAGCTGAGTCTAAAGTCGACATAAACAGGTTGTGCGAGACAAAATAGGCGATTACTCATTTTTAATATGAGTGAGTTTTTAACCAGACAAGAATTATGTTAATGAGAATTTAGAACATGTGGAAATAATGGTTTTGTAGGCAAAATAGTAACTAGCTACACTGACTGAGACCACACGTTCGGACGTAAAAATATTGCGGCAGGATTTTACGCTCACTGGACCTCTGGTTATGGCTTAGAGTTGAAAATCCAATTGTTTTTTTCGTCGTGCTTGGATGCACTTTGTTGGATCCTCAACGCTCGGCTCAACACCGAGAGTTGAAAATCCAGTGCGCTCTAAAATCTCTTAATTTTTATGTCCGGTCAAACCAGTCCTACTTATTAGTACCTACAGAATATTTTCCTACCTAATGGTTACACTGTTCCTCGAAATCGATCGGTTCTGGTGAACCAACATTGTTCAGGGATTGAGGGTACTACAATAGAACGACTGTACCCACAATATACGACGTCACAAAGATAAAACGGGCATACCCCGATGATGTGGCCGGGTTACACGTAGTTGGGAGGGAACACAAACGCTGGCAGGGAACGTAAATGGAAAATAATCTATATGTTACGGCTAAAGGTGGGTGTGAACATAAACTTAAGATTAGCCGGCTAAACTTAGGTTTATCTTCGAGGAGGTGTTAATGTTAGTTTCTTCTATCTTTAGCCGGCTAAACTTAAGTGTAACTGGAGGCCCTTGGCTAAAAATGTAGAAGGAAATGAAAAAGGAAACAATGTAATAATGTTTACTATTTATAATGTTTAATATGGAGGTATTTGTTGGAACATGATAAACTAGAATGGCATATCGAATTACAAAGGACATTATTTATTCGGCAGCGGCATTTGCGTGTACCACATATTGTCTTGCAATTACATCTTTGAAAGCCTTGTCCACCTGATGTTGACTGTTCATTAGCAAGCTAGCGAACAGTCATTTTAACCAAACTGTAACGGTTTACCAACAGTCGATTGGTCCATGAACCGTTGGTCAACATTATTTTTAACCCACTAACTTTTCATCCAAAGGACTTTTCACCCACGAACGTTTCGCCAACATAACTCAACGTCAGTGATACTTGAGCTCACATAGTACACTAGGTTAGGTTAGGTTAAAACTGTGACCTCCTACGCACGAGCCGAGCGAGCGAAGCGAGCGGTGCCGCGGCAGCGGCCGGCGAGTGCTAGAAACGACTGCGTGCCGCACGGTAAAGCATTCACTGACGTTGAGTTATGTTGGCGAAACGTTCGTGGGTGAAAAGTCCTTTGGATGAAAAGTTAGTGGGTTAAAAATAATGTTGACCAACGGTTCATGGACCAATCGACTGTTGGTAAACCGTTACAGTTTCCATTTTCACTGACGACACTTTTTCCAATTCTACGAATTTTTGTTCACAAACTGTAAACTGATTTTGCGGAAATTTTTAGCCGTTTCATTTCGGTTAATGTGCACATTAGCCGGCTAAAGATGGAATATCACGACGCAAACTAACATGATATCGAACTTTAGCTGCTTCTCGAAGATAAACCTAAGTTTAGCCGGCTAATCTTAAGTTTATGTTCACACCCACCTTTAGCCGTAACATATATATATAAAAGAAAGTCGTGTTAGTTACTTCACTTATAACTCAAGAACGGCTGAACCGATTTAGCTGAAAATTGGCAGGGAGGTAGTTTAGAGCCAGGAGAAGGACATAGGATACTTTTTTTTTTTTTTTTTTTTGCTTTTGGCAAAGGATACTTTTTATCCCCTTCGACCGCGTTCTCGTGTGATGTGACATAAAACGTCAAAGAGAATACATTTCACTATAAAACGTGGTATGACAAAAACTTTGCCTTCGAGGTACCAGGCGGTCATAACTTGGTATGAGCTTATTAAACAGCAGTGTCAGCCAGAAAACGCTTTATGCCTTCGAAGTAACAGGTTATCATAACCGAGTAGGAGCTACCCAAACATATGAGTATCAGCTAGAAAACGCTTACCAGATCACCACCGCGTACCAGGTTGTCAAACTTGGAAGGTTTATTACAACATTTTGAATCTTAGGCGATACGAAGTTCGCTGGGTCAGCTAGTAAGCAATATAAACAAGTAGGAGAATCAGGTTTGAACCTATTCTTATAATAAAACACGACGGATACGACGACGACCGACGTACACGGGATTGTACGTAGGTACGGCCACACATCAAGCTATACATTCCCAGTATAAGCTGACATCTTATTGTACGAAAAGCCTATACAATGCGAGGTCAGGTAAAACAAGAAATTATACCTCGACCTGGAGCCGTGTGTACACTATACAGGTGAAATTAAATTACTTAGAGAATTTTAGCAGATACCCGTTGTTGCGGCCTCACAAAACCAAATCAAATACGCACCGACACAACACCCGTCAGTGGAACACACTACCAGTAGCAATGGCTTTAATTTTGACAGTTCAACAACATTCTTCAGTCTAGAATCATGTCCTGAATCGGCGTCGGCAGTAAACAATAGAATAGTTGTAACTCTGACTAATGTATTCCAACATTCAGTTGAAGTTCAAGTTTGTAATGCTTGTGGAACAATGGAGATAATAATGCATGTGAATAGTAATGAAGCCGAGTTTATTGTATAATATTATGCTGGTCATCATAATCTATGATGTCAGTTTGTATGAATTTATGTCAGATATTACTGTTGTGGCTTCTTTGTTCTGTGGTTGTGGCTCCCGCAAACAAGTGCGACACTACTCTTGTAGACCAATTTCTATGAAGTTTCAACAGAAACTGTTCTACTGGAGTTGTGTCGCGCCTGTTGGCGAGAGGCTTTATGCATTAGCTGGATTTTGTGTAATCTATATATATAAAAATGAATCCCTATTTCCCTTGGTCACGCCATCACGCGTGAACGGTTGGACCGATTTCATTTTTTTTTGTTGGGTTTGTAATTGTCAGGAGAAGGTTCTTATGAATAAAAAAAAATAAAAAAATTGCGCGGAAAATTAGAAAATTTAAGAACACTTATATAAGAAAACTTTTTTAATGTATAATTATGACATTTGACATAGAATTGACAGAATGCGTGCTCAAATTTCATCAAAGAGACAGGACAACGTCTGTCGGGTCAGCTAGTAAACAATATTATTACCTAACTTTTACAATATGTGTGTAACAAAATTGATGTACAAATTATGCGACCACATATTTCAAGAAATAACTGCTGCGAAACCAATGGTGGTGGAATCACCATACTGCGATCGCCAATCCGCCTGCCTAGCGTGACGATTATGGCTAATCCCCTCAAAGTGGGGGAGGCCTATGTCCAGTAATGGACGTCTTTCGGCTGAAATGATGATGAACTGCTGATATAATTGGTTTAACCCAGTCATTAGGGCCAGCATAAAATAGTTTCATAGTATAACATATACTTAAAATTAAAAGAAACGGAAATTGTTCATTCATTGCGTCATATGTTCGGAAAAATCGTCCGCTTAACTACATAAACAACGCAATGAATGCTGTTGAACTGTCAAAATAAAAGAAAAATCCCTACTCTTAGAGTGTCGAAATTACCTTACTGACGGTTGTTTTCTGGTGGGCTACGATGGTCGACATCGGGATGTTGTATTTGTATAATTATCCATGTTGAAGTTTGTGCGTCTAAGTTTGCTTGCCCCGTTGATGGCTTTATCATCATCATCATTTCAGTGAAATGACGTCCACTGCTGAACATAGACCTCCAATTTGGGGGGCTTTGTCATATTCGCCACGCTTGGCAGCCACATTGGCGATTGCAAATGCATAGAGAACGCTGCTGCCGATTCTCTAGTAAGTCCCTTAGTCGCCTGCTACAACATCCATGGGAAATGGGATGGTACAGACGCCAGCACTTGAAGCTACTACAAACTGTCAAATTTCTTTAATAGATTTCCAACTTTAACGCTACAGTATTAGGTTCAACATTGATTCGGAAAATTTGACAGTTTCGGGTACCTTGATGTGCTGGCGTCTGTACTATTCTTTACGTCCGGCTACACACCGAATACTCAATGATGGCTTTATCGTTCTCATGATATTATGATGAATATTTATTTTTAACTTCTAAAGCCGATACCTAACCTACCTTACGACCGTTCCGGTCAAAGCATTTAAGTTTAAATAAAGAATATTCGTCGGCTAAATAAGCTAAATTGCTAACTCCCTCTCATACTACTTGTCAGAAATAAGAAAAAAAGAGTTTAAAATTATAATTACTAACCGACTGCAATATCTAAATTCCAGTTGGTAGATATTTTACCATTACCTATTATTACACCATTTTTTTAAAATTATATTAATATTAAATACACTTTAGGGCCTAAAATCGGAGTTAGCATTTTTTACACTTGCAATATTTTTTTTACCGCAATAGGTTTAGGAGATATCAAATTTTAATATCTAAGTAATTCTATTGAAAAAAAAAACGAATTTACTTAATAAGTTTCGTTTATTAATAAAAGAGATAATTAAACATAAATGAAAAGTTTATAAAAAAACCGGCCAAGTGCGAGTCGGACTCGGGCACCGAGGGTTCCGTACAAACCTGTAGGTATATAACTAAAAGTTCACACATCACGACAATCGAGTCGTAGTTCTGTTCTGTTTCTTAGCTTGGTTTTATTTCTGTCTGTGTTTTGTTCTGTTTATTATATGATGTAACAAAAAATTTACGGTTTTCGCAATTTTTCCTTTATCTGTGCTATAAGACGTTGCTTCGTACCAAATTTCAAAATTCTAGGTCGACTGGAAGTACCCTTTAGGTTTTGATTCCCTTGCGAGTTTCGAAAATTTGAGGAAATTTGCGGTATAAACGGCTATATCTTTTGATTGCGTTAGCTTAGAAGTTTGATTTTTTCACAGCTCCAAGGCACAGTAGACTTGAGTATTTTTTATAAATTTCAGCTTGATATCTCCACGCGTTCCTGAGAAAAAGGGTCTTGACTGACGGACGGACGGACGGACAACAAAGTGATCCTATAAGGGTTCCGCTTTTTCCTTTTAAGGTGCGGAACCCTAAAAATGCAGTATTTAGTGATGCGGTAAATTATCATAAAATTCTCGAAAATCTGCTGGCAGGACTTGTTTAATTTGTTGTAGGTCGTTGTATTTTTTAGCTTTAATTTTGAGTCTACCTTGGTGTAAATTTTGCTTTTCGTCAAAACTGATTGCTGAAAAAAATCCCTTTCTCTGGGGCAGCAGTGTCCATGGCTCACTGAACCGTAGTTTGTACGAGATATCCCCCGATGGAGAATACATCAGCCCACGTATATCGGTGACCTTAGGGTCTCCCGCCGAACGGCCTGGCCGAATACTTTTATAGCTTGTTAAACTATTGAAAGCTTTAAAAAAACCATGTTCCAAATATTTAACATAGAATTGGTTGTTACGGGCAGACTTAATCACTTGAACGTAGTCTGCGGGTACATTTACAATCCTGTTACGCATCCTTCGTTCTATTGAGGAATGCATAGCATCTACCTCCATTTGTGTATGTCCGACTTCTAAATACTTTTGTTCGATGGTTATTTGGTTTTTAACTGCCAAATTTTGAAGGGCGTTTGATAAAGTTACATTGCGGTTTTGGTAACCACAGCCATCAGAATAAATAATAACACATACATCCGTTTTGTTTTCAACTTTTGAGAGAATCTTTTTTTCAGTAAAATACGTCCAAATAGAGGCAAACTCATCTGCATTTAGCCCTCCTTCCGATTCGTTCCACACAAAACAATAGCCATCTTTAGTGATGTTATCGTAAAAGCACAGATTATGTACTTGCAGCTTGGTTTTGTAGTACAATGTGCTGACATTGGACTGAGGTAAGCTTTAGAAATAAAACTCCGCAACTCACTCTCACCAAACTTTACGCTCGAACAAAATGGCGTCGACTGGCGGGAGTTGTCAAAATTGCGCGCGTAGTTTGAAAGGCGCGGAGTTAGCATAAAATATTGCGGCACGATAGCTGTGATTTGAGGTTAGTTTGTAACGTTAGCATCTTTGACGATTACGCGTAATTTTTTTCTTTTTGATTTGGTACCAAAAATGCAGTTTAGACAAAAATGGAGTTAGCAGCTTAGAATACTTAGCCGACGATATCTAAGTTATTTTGATCAATTAAATTTGTTTATCCCCCTTGAGAAAAGACAATGGTGCCGATTCCCTTATTCACAAACTAAACTAAATTTAAGTTCAGTGCATCTTTTTCTTTCTATTTCATTAAGAAAAGGACAGAAGATAAATTTTAGTTTAGTCCTGTCAAATTAATCAGCGCTCCATACAAGTTTAGACGTGATTAAAAACTTGCCTACTAAAATTACGTCAATTTACGTCAAGCGCTGATTAATTTGACAGGACTACACTAAAATTTATCTTCTGTCCTTTTCTTAATGAAATAGAAAGAAAAAGATGCACTGAACTTAAATTTAGTTTAGTTTGTGAATAAGGGAATCGGCACCAATGTCTGTGGTCAATGCCTCGACTCGACTCAAAAGCCCAGAGTTCGTTGTTGTCTGATTAAAATATAATTTAAGCCGCATAATGGACTTTGTACTAAAGTTAAAAGAATGCAAATGAGAATGACACACAGATAATTGGTCGATGACTCCTTCATTTTGTGAGTCGAGGAGGGTGACGAAATTGAAATGATTATTTTATAATGTGGGTAAAACGCACATATAATTTAGTTATGAATACATTTGATTTATTTTTGATAGCAGTTGAATGCTACAAGGAATAGCATCGTTATTGTTAATAAGTATTGTTGAGAAGCATTATTCCTAGTCAGATGTCAGCATAACCAGGTATATTTGCTAGTCGTTTCAATAAAAAAATAATAAAAAAAATTGTATTGTTCGTTTTTTAAACCTAATTAGTAAATTGACAGATGTAATGTCAAACTCATAAACTAAAAAACAAAGACACAAAGACTTGAAACGTCAGAGTACTATATGGATTTAAAATACGAACTTATGCATAGTTGTCTGCAGTAAGAGTGAATGGTGTGTATCGTAAGTTTATAGTCTACTTCATTTCATATACACCTATCACACAATTTGCATATTCAATAATCATTTCTGTTTGACTATTGAATAGAACAAGATGTTTTAATGTCATCTAAAACAAATCAGAATCACAGAAGGTGTTTTACTTTAATTTCTACAGAAAAAATATATTTAAGCAGCTGTACGGTTGTTTTTGCATTCATGAATTTATTATGAGCTTGTTGATTTTTTGTTTTCTGTTAAAATACTGAACAAGTTTTTCTAAATAATTATGCAGGGAAGTAAGTATACACGGTAACAATTCATTACTTCAACTGTGTATATATATTACTTAGTTATTTAATCATTTAATTTAGTATCTGCTTTAAATAATTAGCTGTGTTATATTACATCTTTCCATAGTATAAAACAAAGTCGCTCCCCGCCTCTGTACGCCTTAATCTTTTACCCTATGCCACGGATTTTAATGCGCTTTTAATCAATATACGGAGTGATTCAAGAGGAAGATTTACATATACCGGATGACATTTTTTACCGTCTCGACCTTCATATGGTGTGTTGTGTAACTAGAATAGAAGGCAGGAAGGCCTTCAGATTTATCGTAGGTGACTAAAGGAGCGCGGGACGCGGGTGGACAGGGATGCGTGTGCGGCTCGTGCGGCTGCGAAAGATCAATGAGGCCGCCTATCAGCCAGCTTCAAAGGGTAGGACCGCGCTCCGAAATCAATGATACACGCGCATTGAGTAGGGTGCGTATGATTTGAGTTTCTATAGATAAAAATTTTTTTTTTGTTTTTTTTTTTTCAAATTTCTGTTTTTGTTGTTCTAGTATGTAAATGTTACTTTAAATGTGTAGTATTTATTGCTAGATCAATTTAATTACATGTTATTCAATAATAAAAATTTCTATGCCAAAAGCTTCTACTCCGTTCACCTATTACCCCCATTTTTTTCAAGACGCTAAAAAAAGTCACCCAGTATTATATGCAGGCGAAACCACTGGAAAAAGCTTTTTTTTAAATTCGTTTATTCGTAGATATTAAACATAAAATGTAATACAATTCTTCTGCCAAACTGCAGTACAGTTTGTCGGCAGTGTTCTCGTGGATACAGCTTTTAATATCTAAGTATAACAAAAAGGGGTTCACAAAAATAAAATAAAAAACAGCACATGATGGGCTCAGGTCGTCTTGCCCACCAGGCTGGCATGAGCAACGTAAGCACACAACCCACTCCTCCTGACCGCCGCCACACCCCCCCGCCGGAGGGAGACAAGCAACCCAGCGCGAGCGAGACGCCGCGACGGCCGCTCGAGCGGCGACAAACGACAACAACCAACAACACACGCCTCGTGCGCATGCCAGACTGGTCGACTCACGCTTGCCTCACAAACGTTTTAGCTAGCTAAACTCCATTTATAATAGCACTAGACAGAAGTTAAAAAGGTTCTATTTGATGTACACTTTGTAAAAAATAAAAAGTACATTAAACTTGTTAAAGTTACGATTACTGCCAAAATTATTAAAAACTACTTATAAACCAGCGCTCACACTAAATTGAAATCATATTAACCTTCTATCCTATGAATAAATGGAGTTTAGGCTCTTACGCTAAAGACATAAACCTAAATAGTGCTTACGTAGGACATTTTTTAAAACATTTTTGGAGACTACTTCAGTTGCAATTTGAGGTAATTCATTTAGTAATGTTGGAATTAGCCATCGCTGCGTTCTTTGACCAAAATAATTTGTTATTTTAGGGACTAAATATTTGCTTCTTTGTATCACCTTAGCTAGTATATTATAAATTCGAAAGTCTGTCTATCTGTTACCTTTCCAAGCCTAGCGGTTGAAAGGAAGGCCATAACCTTGGTTAAGACATAGGATACTTTTTATCCCGGTAATACAATTCCGTACGACATTTTTCAACAACCACGCGTGCAAGGCCGCGTGTCAAAAAGCTAGTATTTTATAAAATCATTTTATTGTATCTACATGAAATCGAGAATCGTTCCTTGTGGTGCTGGACGTAAAGAAAAATAGAATAAAGAATAGACGTATATTATGGAAAACCCTCCTAAATAGAGGGAGGCCTGTGTCCAGCAGTAAACGTCTTTCGGTTGAAATGATGATGGTGATATCAAATAAAAAAGACAAACAAAAAAAAAAAAAAAACATTAAAAAAGTTCGATGACGAAGAAGTTTTTATTATTTACATATTATACTGAGTGACTGAATTATTTTTAATGACGTACACACGGCTACAGGTCAAACTATAAATTTCTAGTTTTAGCTGATCTCGCACTGTACAAGCTTTTCGTACAATGAGAAGTCAGCTTATACTGGAAATGTATAGCTTGATGTGTGGCCGTGCGTACTACCTACTAGCTCTGTCACGTTGTTCTGAACGTGTTCTGTTTTCACAAAAAGTATTTAATTATCTGTATTATCTATCTACTAGTTCAAGAACAACTGCATATATTTTTTGTTTTTTTTACGCGGATTCATAATTATCGTGAGTAGAATAGAGGTTACCACGAACGCGATGCAAATGACAAAGATATTTTTATTAAATAAATATTGCGAACAGGGCGGTTTTTTTTTTACTTCAGAAAATGTCGAAATTTATTTATTTATGTGTATTTAATATTAACCCTACTAATTTTATAAATGTGAAACATTATGAGGATGTTACTCTTTCACGCAAAAACTACTGAACAGATTTGGATGAAATTTATCACACAAATAGTTTATAACCTGGATTAAGACATTGGGTACTTTTATCCCGTTCGCGCAGATGCTGGCAAAAGCTAGTGTATTATAAACGTAAATCTTCCAGGATAATTTCTCCAAATGATGGTGTGAATCGCTTCAAAATCCTTTGTGAAGTTTAAAAATGACTTTAATTTAAAGTATGTTTAGATTCTGTTAGAAACGTTTTCTGTAGGTCTATTATAGATCTGAAGAAAGACCAGACTTTATACTTATCGAACCCACAATAAATCTCAGGGGCAATTCTCGTAATTTTAAGAACGTTCACAGTCAGATATTAGTTTCAATCTGTCTAAAATACCCTCAGTTTCCATACATTTTTGACATTTGATTGTCGCCGAGATGAGACTGTGACTAGATTTTGAACGTTTTTAATAACGAGAATTGGCCTTTTGATTACCTGCAGTACTGGCAAAACTTAGATGAATCCTATTTCCAGCAGTGGACTGAAAATAAGCTGAGTTGATTGATTCCTTGAACAAGATCACTCACCTTCTCAGGCTTTGCCCAGTCCTCCAAATGATGAATAGTATTCTTCAAATCGTTGACCAAGTAGTCCACCTCCAGAAGCACTGCCTCCATCTTGCTCCTCCTCAGATCCTTGCGCAGGGCTTCTATCATTGCGGTGCGGTTCTCCTCGTACATGCGGAGGAGGTTCTTCAGCTGTTGGAGACGCCATTTTATGGGTCGAGTGACACCGCGGTTGAAGGTGTCTCGTGCTCTTTGGACCGACTGTGGATAGAAAAAGACAAGTTAGGGTGTGAGTTCATAGAGGCGATTGTAATATTATGCAAAGGTCGGGAAGTATACAGAGTGACTCTTCACCTGCCTAGATTTTCCCAGCTAAGTTGGGGGTGGCTTCCAGTCTAAACGGATGCAACTGACCTCCTTAACCCCAGTTACTGGGTAATATGATACCTCATGGTAAAACTGGGTGTCAGACTTCCGGGCAAACAGCAAACAGTTACCTTATGTCCATCAAAAATAACATACATATTCCAAAACTTATAAAGTAATAAGAGAACTACCATTTCATTTCTAGAATATAAATTTAAATTCAGACAAATATTTTTTGGTTGATTTTATGGGAACATTAATACATATTACTTTTATTTAGTTTTATTATACAAATGTTATTATTACTGTGATTTTTATTTTTTATTGTATAATATGAGTATAAATGTTATGCTCTATTATACAATTTAAAATATTGTCTTTCTGTGTTTATCTTGCGGATGAACTTTACTCATTGCAGTTTTTTTTAAGCAATATATCCATGCAGACTTCCGACTTAGTAAACCGTAAATTATGAACGCAAGGTCAAAGTAAAAAACAAGATCAAATTAGGATCTCACAGATTCACACATGCATTTGAAACGTGCCTTTTTTTTGTATTGTGTATTCAAGCTTATCTCTAGATCTTTACACTAATATAATAAAGCTGAAGAGTTTGTTTGGTTAAACGCGCTAATCTTTTCTTAGTTCTTAAGTACTTAATAACACAAATATGGTTATATGAATAATGGGATATAAAGTTATTATATATTACTATAGGTATATTATATATCTACTCTATTATAAAGCAGTTAAATTTGCAGGAAGTAATCTCTGGAACTAGCTGTCGGATTCGACAAAATATTTTTGCATTTGATAGCCCAATTCTTGAGGAAGGTTATACGCTACTAGCTTCTGCCCGCGACTTCGTCCGCGTCAAAGTTTTGCTCCCGTGACCCTTCCCGTCGCATCGAATTGCATGTCAGTTTTCGGACATTTTTCGTTGCTGCTCCGCTCCTTTTGATCGTAACGTGATGTTCCTCAATAAATAGGCTACCCTACACAATAAGATTTTTTCAATTCGGACCAGTAGTTCCTGAGATTAGCGCGTTCAACCAAACAAACTCTTCAGTTTTATAATATTAGTATAGATTTAACATCATCCGCCGCAAGCCAAGCGGAATGAGAAAAAGTCGGAAAGAAGGCTAAGTGTTAGCGAAGTAAGAGCGCGGGCGGGCGATGGAATACGAATTTGTTTGTTTGTTTATTTGATTGAACGCGCTAATCTCAGGAACTACTGATCCGAATTGAAAAATTATTTTTGTGTTGGGTAGCCTATTTATTGAAGAAGGCTATAGGCTATAGAACATCACGCTACAACCAAGAGGAGCGGAGCAGAAATGTTAAATGTTGCAAAAACGGGGAAAATCGCACGGGTAGGCGATTTGACGCGACGCGACGGGAAGGGTCGGGGAAACAAGAAATTTAACGCGGACGAAGTCGCGGGCAGAAGCTAGTATCATATAAACGCAAGTCAGATTTAAAAAACTCTTTTTGCATATGGTAGCCCAAAAATTACGCCAAGAGAACACGAAGAAATAGCGCGGGCGGACGATGCGACGCGACGCGGTAGGTCGCAGGAAGAAGAAATTTCATATCGCAGCCAGCAACTAAATAATTAAGTATTAAATTTAAGACTTCGAAAACGGATACAATGTACTCCATAAATAGATTTTTAAGTAGTAATTTTCCTTGTACATAAATGTAAACATATACGTATTTGTAATTAAACTAATATATGCGTTGTTGTTAGTAGATACCGATTTCACGTTATAACAGGAACTAATGTGTTAGAAATTGAAGAACAATTTTTCGCAATATACCTAGCAGGATATTTGAATTGATATCATAATTCAATTATTGTATTTATTATTTTTGAGTGTTCCTATTTCAAGCAATTAGACTCTAAGACCATGTCTAAGTAATTAATATGATATTTTCTTAGGGAAAAACGTTTTAGGTTGGATCTCTGCTATTTCCACTGTCAACACGATGGAAGAGAATACTGATTTGCCTGTTTTGACCGAAAAAAATAAATAAAATGAACTCAGTAAAAATCATTATTTGGGTCATTATTAGGGATAGACCGAATATAAGTGTTGTGTTCGATATTCGGCAGTTTTACCGATTATTTGTATATTAAAATATGTCATGTGAATATAAAAAAAATCGGATCGATAAACTTTAACCGAATATTCGGCCGATTATTCGTATTCGGTAAACCATAAAACCCGTATTCGGCACATGAATAGTCATTATCCTGACCGGGCTGACTCAGAGCTTTCTCAGTAGTATCCTAGAGTCTGGATTTGTGCCCAGCTAATGGCAATAGGCTCACCCATTTTTACATGGGACGTAAACATAACTGGCCGAAATGTGGGTATACTATAGTGTACATCTCTGCTTGTGGCTCCGGGGATTACAGGTGTGATGCTATGATATTATGTGTAAATATTTATGTACTAAAATATGTATAAGAATGTTGGTATTGTGTTGATAGTGTCATCAAATCATTACGATCAAAACGTTAAGCGGCTTAAAATAATTTATCACCAAAATGGATACATGATAGCGACATTGTTTGTTTAATAAAAACGTGTGAATTAAAAAATATATATAAAAACGATTTCCTATTAAACGTAAATCCGGAATTTAGAGGACGGTTGTTGGGCCCAGTGGTCAAGGTCTTGCCTCTCATGTATGAGCTCGCGGGTTCAAGTCCGGGTACGTACGAAAGTGACTTTATCAATTTATATTATTTTCCGAATTTATATTAGACATCGGTGAATGAAAAGATAGCGAGGAAATCTATACTAATATTATAAAGCTGAAGAGTATTTTTGTTTGGTTGAACGCGGTAATTTCATGAACTACTGGTTCGAATTGAAATATTATTTTTGTGTTGGGTAGCCTATTTATTGAGGAAGGTTATAGACTATATACCAACACGCTACGATCAAAAGGAGCGGAGCAGCACCGAAAAATGGACGAAAACTGGTAGGCAATTCGATGCGACGGGAAGGGTCAGGGGAGCAAAAATTTGACGCGGAAGAAGTCGCGGGCAGAAGTTATAGTGAGTTATACAATAGTTAATGGAAGTCTGAAATTGCCAACCCGCCTTGAGCAAGTGACCAATGATAGTGCCATAGATATAATAAGTCGACGTGACACGGACGAAATATAATCGTGGCGGGATTTTATCGCACAATAGATTTTCTACTATCGGTGTTGAACCGAGCATTGACAATCGAACAGAATGGAGCGCGAGCAAGTTTAACCGCTTGAAGGAAACGCGCGCATCCTTCTTAATCACGTGGTTTTTTTTATTGAATGCCATCTCGCAGGTCAACCTATGAGGTTGTCGGCTAATAAATTAAGGGGATAAATATAATGACCACCATAAAATGCTTTGATACCCTTAGTTTTGTAACCAAAAATATCTACTTAACTGGACTTAACACCAGAAAAATAAAGTCTAAAAATAAAATAGTACCAGCTATTTTAGTCACGACTCCACTTTAAATTGTATTCGATCACCAAATTTAGTAAATGATCACCAAATCTTAATAATTGGGTGTACTACGTGAGCTCGACAAATGAATGTACGAATGCACGCTTGTGCGACACACTCGAGCTCACATAGTACACTAGGTTCGGTTAGGTTAAAACTGTGACCTCCTACGCACGAGCCGAGCGAGCGAAGCGAGCGGTGCCGCGGCAGCGGCCGGCGAGTGCTAGAAACGACTTGATTCAGTGTGCCGCACAAGCGTGCATTCGAACTATGTCAGTCGCAATACAGTTTTGTCGCTCAAGTGTTATTCGCACATCCATTTGTCGAGCTCACTCTTAATAATTTGGTGTTAATTAACAATTTTTGGGTTAACAATGATTTTTTTGGAGTCAATTTACTTAAATAGGATAGCAAGATGTAAAAACTTTGGTTATAATTTTACATTGAAACGCTGGTTTAATTTTGATGATCATTTACTACTTTTGGATTAACAATGATTTATTTGGAGTCATTTTGCTTAAATAGGATAGCGAGATGTTAAAACTTTGGTTATAATTTTACATTAAAATGTGGGTTTTAATTTTGGTGATCATTTACTATTTTTGTCTGTTATATGTTACTATATCTGGTGGTAAGTTAAACATAAGCCATAAATTAAGGCCTCCAGCCAGGGCTTAAAAAACTTTAAAACTAGAGCGACTACTCGTTAAGGGCACCCCCTGTGGGGTACGGACCTCGGCTTAGGGCATCGCTGGTAGAGGGCTGCAAGGGACGGGCTGTATCGGAATGATTATTATTTAGGATTTTTTAATAATCATTCCGATCGAAGTTTTTATATGTCTATGGCTTGTGCCCTGTCTGTATGCGAAGGGGTCTATGGCCTCCAGTGGAAAAATAATAGGCTGCTATTATTGTAATGAACTTCGGTTCATGTTAAAAATAAGTTTTTATTTGAATCTATACTAATATTATAAAGCTTAAGAGTTTGTTTGATTGAACGCGCTAATCTCAGGAACTCCGGGTCGGAATTGAAAAATTCTTTTTGTGTTGGGTAGCCCATTTAATGAGGAAGGCTATCTTCGTAGAAGCTAACCCAAACGCGAGGACGTTCGTTGGGGTTAGAGGGGGAGACTATCACACGCGTGATATGGAACGTGTCGCGATGCGCACGCTGCCGATGACGTCCCGCGCATCCTGTCAGTCAGTCAGTCGCGCACCCGCTAGACATGCGCAAAACAGTGCGTTCTAAAGTGATGTCATATGACATTACTTTTCGTCCCGAGTAATGTTTCATTACACCATGACTCCAAACATGACACGAAATGATGCGTCATAGGCGATGTCTATTGAAATGAAATGCTCGCGTTGTAGAAGAAATACATCATTACATGAGATACCGCATATGATATGATATGTGATGTGAGATCCGTCCAAACGTACATTTGCTTTTGTTTTCATATCCATAAAGTCGATTTTCCTTCATACTTTACCCCTAATCTACGGAATATTTCAATCAAAAGGGCATTCCAGGCTTAGGACTGGTAATAAACATGGATTGCAATATTGATTATTGACCATGACTATGACTATTGGCGTATTTAAAAATCGATTTTATGTACAATGATTGTTTTTTTTTTAGATTTATGTTTTTTTTTATACCTGTTTTATTTTATTTATACGTTAATTACGACTAATAAATATTAACTGAGATAGTTTTTTTTTTGTCTTAAGACGTATCCGTCTTTCATTTTATGTCAGACCCGCTTTTGAAAATACACGCTCGCACGGTACGGACACATGAATTAATAATCAAACTAGGTACCACAAAAAATAACACTACATTCAGATTTGTTTTTGTTTCGTGTTACTGTTTTGTATTGTATCGCGCGATTGCTGCAAAACATATCTGCCATACAGTGCGCGAAATGATAAAAACATCACCTAAGCAGTCCGGAATGTGAATATAACGTATACCTTAAAGTTAGAGCAATACGGTTCTAAATAATAGTTCACTTCGCAGCAAACCGACCGGCGCACAGTGGGTCGAAACTATGATTTTAGTGACTTAGGGCTCAACTTTGCTTTTTTACTTTTTTCTTCATGTGGATGGATAGAGCTCATTAACCTCAACAATAATTGTTCTGATGTATTTTTTCCTAAACTTTATACTTTGGGTAGAAAAATGTGTTTTGTTATTTTTTTGTATGGAGCGGATCAAATAACCTTAAATTCCTGCTAAGTAGCGTGTGATCCCGCGTTGAAACTTTATTTTTCATATACCTTGTCTAGTCTATTATCATTTGATGCTATTAACGTGTGCATAAAGTTGCAACTCTGCCAAATAAATGGATCGAAAAAAATGAAAAAATATATCGAATAAAAAGCTACATTTTTTACTTTCGTAAGTTCTTTTAAGTTAAATTTGATATGGAATAGTAAGTAAAAGCACGTAATAATACACATAGTTACTTAACAACTAACAACAATACATTTAAAAGGTCCCTAATTAGCTTAAATTTACTAATATATGTAGTATTAGTAAATTTGTAAATTTAAGCTAATCACACTAATCATAATACATTTAAAAGGTCCCTAATTAGCTCAAATTTACTAATATATGTAGTATTAGTAAATTTAAAGCTAATCACACTAATCATAATACATTTAAAAGGTCCCTAATTAGCTTAAATTTACTAATATATGTAGTATTAGTAAATTTAAAGCTAATCACACTAATCATAATACATTTAAAAGGTCCCTAATTAGCTTAAATTTACTAATATATGTAGTAGTAGTAAATTTAAGCTAATTAGGGATCTATGAATTTCAATTTCTTTGTTTTAATGACTTTAACATGTTTATGAAATGTTATTTTAAGTTAGATTTAATACTGAATAGTAAGTAAAGATAGGTACATAATAATACAAATTAGTAAAGGTAAACTAACATTACTACAACTAACACAAGCAAACTAAAAACTAACTATAAACAACATCAAACATTACTATTTCCTTTCAATTATGAGTTTGACATTTATAAACTAATAAAAAAAACAAGAAACTTACAAACTACCAAAAAATCTTATTCACTATCGCTATGACTATCTTGTAAATTATCTACATCAATAAAATCTATATCGGATTCTGTGGGAAAAATCAGCAGAAGCTCTTTGACTTTTGGAGAGAGAACCATTATATTTTGTTTCACCATTCGAGGTCTTAGACTTGTGATCTTTGGATCAGAAGACAAAAGAAGATTGTGTATAATATCCTCATTTGTCGCCGTTCTACTTACCTTTCTAGAATGACTCTCTCTATATTTCCGGAAATCTTTATTACGAGCTTCCGCTGCCTCTTCCGACAGTTCACCTATAGGTATGGCACCAAAGTGCTTAATTATATCACTCCCATGTACTAACAATTTATGTATACTGGAAGGCATATAATACCAGGGATATAAGTGAACGTACAATTGTGCAGTATCTCTACAAAATTCGGAAAACTTAGAAAGATCCACGCTCTCTCCAGATGCAACCGTCTGAAGAATCACATGAAACCTTTCTATTAAATCTTTATCTATTCCTGTTATGCGAGCTGTTGTTTCTGCATCCCTAAAAAATCTTCTGGCAGTATTGCCATCATTGGTTGTGCCTACTCCTTGCTTGACTACGTCAATAAGTAAACCGCATTCTTTCTTAAACGCTTGCTGTATAGCGCTCTTTCTGAGTGACATTTTTTCTTTGTCATCGCCCCTGCAACTCCATTTTTTGAAGTCCAAACGATAAGCTGCAAACAAAAAGAAATATCACTTAAATAAAAATCTCACAAGTAACTATATAACGTGAAAAAAATTATGAACTAATAAAATTATATTTACCGATATGAAGTAAGCACTCCATGCTTCTTATCCAGGCATGTAAAGATGACATTCCATACTGGAACACTTCTTCGTTGTTCTCTTTTTGAGCAAGTGACTCTAAATTGTTCATCTCTGACGGTTTTGCTTTGCAGATATCACAGACAGCTGAAGATGTGTCTGACAAATATGACGATATTTTGCCGTCTATCATCGTCAAGTGCAATTGATGCTTAACTTCAACTTGATTGAACTTGATTGGCTGAAGTCTTTCTATTTCTTCGGTTATGCTAGCTTTTATAGTTACCACTGTTGACTGCGTTTCTTTGGTAAATTTGAACATTATCGGACGGCAATAGAAAGTTGATGAGGGTCGATCGTTTTCCCAAACAATTGTTCCATCACATTGTTGAAGCCTTATAGGAACTAGACTGGCCATGAAGATAGTTGAGTCATCAAACTCTGCTTCAGTCTTTTGTTTATAATTACTTTGACCTGAGGCTCCATCAAAACCCCATTTGCTTATTAGCAGTAACTCAGTTGGCGAATCCAAATCTAAAGTAATCACTTCTAAAAGCCTAGATACCGTCAAGTTGAGTAAAGCTTGCAGTTTAATAGCAGCTCCTTCTTCAGTTATAATTATGTCTTCTTTCCCTGGATAACATTTTGCCTTCGCTTGTTTTATTTTATAATAAGAAGGGTATAAATCAGACCTATTTTCACTTGCTGCTTCTCTTAGGCTTATATACTGCCACTTACTTAATTTAAGTGAAACTAATAAAGACAGTGCCTTATCGGGTGAATATGTACTACTTTTCGGTTTACTTGTACTTAAACACTCTTTAACTTTTTCTAGATCTTCGGGGTGATTTAGTAAATGGTTCATAATTTTTCCTACATCCTCATTTCCGGTGTTTCTTAAACTAGCAATTGTAGTAGCTTTAAGTTCATCCGGGGATAACGAAAGCGATTGGTTAATTTGATCAACGCGTCTTCGTTTTTGCCTGGAGCCCAATTCCTCGAAAGGTTTTCGAGGTGTAAATGTAGATGTCGAAGCTTCTGTAGTAGATGGTGGTAGATTTTCGACATCTTCAGTATTACAAATCTCGAGCCTTTCCTGTTCAGTGTTCACAGCTTCAGGTATCATTCCTTCGGGCCAGTTTATTGCACGTTCCAACCAATCACCATTTTTTCTTACAAACTGTGCTAACGTGCGACTACTTCGTTCCCATCTTGCACTTATATTTGAACAAAAGCGCGTACAGAATTTTTGGAGCTCAACACTGTTCTTTTCGGTCACGTTTATTTTATGTTGTAGGAATTGAAAGAATTTTTGACTATCCGACAGTGACTTGACCTGCTCTCTTAAAATCATAAATAAATCTAAATTGTTAACTAAATTATCCATTATAACGAAAAAGGGACGATCAGAATCACGAGATGTTAGTAGTAGTACGAATAAACGAACACTAGTTAGTATATAATAAATTATGGTCATTTTATACTTCCAGAATCCAGTGACAAACAATGTTTACTAATTTTTCTACTACCCTCATTAACTAATTATCCTAATTAATATTACAGTAATGACTAAAAGTGAAAAACATTGTTTTTTTATAAGGTAAAAGGTTAAGCTAATTACAGTAATTAAACACACAAATAGAAATTAATTGATTTCATATCCACATTTTTAAATAAAGGTCCCTAATTAGCTTAAATTTACTAATATATGTAGTATTAGTAAATTTAAGCTAATTAGGGACCTTTTAAATGTATTGTTGTTAGTTGCTAAGTAATTATGTGTATTATTACGTGCTTTTACTTACTATTCCATATCAAATTTAACTTAAAATAACTTACGAAAGTAAAAAATGAAGCTTTTTATTCTATGTATTTTTTCATTTTTTTCGATCCATTTATTTGGCAGAGTTGCAACTTTATGCATTTGTTTATAGCATCAAATGATAATAGACCAGACAAGGTATATGAAAAATAAAGTTTCAACGCGGGATCACACGCTACTTAGCAGGAATTTAAGTTTATTTGAGCCGCTCCATACAAAAAAATAACAAAACACATTTTTCTACCCAAAGTATAAAGTTTAGGAAAAAATACATCAGAACAATTATTATTGAGGTTAATGAGCTCTACCCATCCGCATAAAAAAAAAGTGAAAAAGCAAAGTTGAGCCCTAAGTCACTAAAATCATAGTTTCGACCCACTGTGCGGCGCATGCTCTTTCTCACTTGCACGCGTAGCCAACATTACCGAGATAATACGTAGTTTACGAAATACGAACGTCGAACCATGCCGCGGTCCGCAAGTCATGAAGTCATGTTTGAGTGTCATGTGCCATGTTTGATTTAGTCGAGTCATGTGTAATGAAACATTACTCGGTCGAGATACATGACGTGCAATGCAACACTCGCATTACTTACACAAGTCTAGCACCCGCCTCGTCACGGGCGCATGTAAAGGTGTCCTTTTAGATCCCCGCGTCTCTCGTTCGCTCCGCCCTTTTTTTTTAATCACTTCTGTAGGTAATAAACATTGTAAATGCCGAACCAACGCCATTTATAGTTGTATAGGCTATATAAAATCACGCTACGGTCAAAAGGAGCGGAGCAGCAAACGAAAAATGGACGAAAACTGGCAGGCAATTCGATGCGACTCGAAGGGGAGCGAAAATTTGACGCGGACGAAGTCGCGGTCAGAAGGTAGTAGGTAATAATTATGTTAGAGTCAAGTGTCAAGCCAGAGTTCATTTGCTTAAATATGTATTTTCCATAGAGATTCTTAAATAAATGCATATTGTATGCTCATTGTTTACATTGCATTAAGTTCTAAGTTTACATACAATTTATTCTTGGCTCAGTATAATTATACAATTCACATGTAAATACTCGCTTACAGATATTTTAAATAATGTTTACTTTAGTTACACACAAGGTAAATGTACCAATACACGTCAGGTTTTGAAATGCACTGATTTTAACAAACTGCTATGAGAAAAGTTATTACTATAATAAAGTAATCATTTCCTTACGATGAAAATTTTTGCGTGACGAAATAGAAAATGTATCCGTTATTCTAATCTAAGTAAGTCGTTAATTTCTATTATTTTGGGTGACAATAAATACTAAATATTATTTAAACAAAATGTAAAAAAGGGGCTGATTTGTAGCAATAGTCGTCAGACTTGTACTATTACTCACCAAAAGGACCCAGTAGTTGTCAATGGTTACTGCTAAATAAGACCCAGTAGTCGTCAAACGTTGATAGGGCACCTATATTCCGCAAATTCAAGTATGTGCCCTTCTTTTCGAGGATGACGACTACGTACGTACCAATATTTTGTTACTATACTGTATACAAATGTCTCCTCGCCCCTGTATCCGCGCCTGATTGTGTAACAAATGTGGCACTTATCTTAGGACATTAGCCCCAATAAATAACTAACTTTTAAAGGTATATTTGAAAAAAATAAAGTTTATAACTTTATTTTTTTCAAATATATCTTTAAAATATTTGTTATTTTTGTTTATAATTTTTCAACAAAAATCTGTTTATGTTAACCGCTACATTTCAAGCTATAATTTCCCGTTTTAGCTGATCTCCCATTGTATAGGCTTTTCGTAGAATGAGAAGTCCACTTATACTAGTAATGCATAGCTTGATTTGTCGCGGTGTCTACAATATTTATAATATTTTAGTTAATATTCATTGATTATTTAAGATTTAACTATTGATTTAGACATCACTATTTTAATTACCATTAAAAGACATAAACGAGCGACACAAATAAAGATGCAGGCTTAAAATACATACCTATATAGGTCGATATGTAACCTGAAAATGTATATGTTGATATGTAGCCGTGTGTACGTATATGCTTGTCATAAATATTTCTCCAGTTCTTTAATATCTACAAATAGGCCTTTGACTGATAACAGTTATTTATTGGGGCTAATGTCCTAAGATAACTGCCACATTTGTTACACAATCAGGCGCGGATACAGGGGCGAGGAGACATTTGTCATCACATTTTATCGTTCTTCATCACTATCATCTTCAATCACCAGCGAACTGCCAGGGTTGCGAGATTTGTTCGAAAGAGATACCGTGGTCCTACATGGATCGTGTAGGAGGCGTTCTGTAGTTTAATTCTGCCTACCCCCTTGGGAGGTATGCGTGAGTAGATACTTATATAAAAATCATATAAATTATGTTAATACATTTTATAGATAAATAAGCGATATATTGGTTTATTCTACGACATCTACTGACCAAATGATTTTCAAAAAAAGAGCTTCCTCTCTCCTATCCTTTTGCTGTGCGCTACAGGGTCCATAATGATCTAAATTATTTAATTACCACCTAAGTTCACATTATGGTAAAGCAATAAAGATATTGAGTTTTAAGATCCAAGTGTATGAAAAAAACATTTTCCTCGAGTTCCTGTTATTTTTATCTCCTTGTCTTATTTGATGCAGAAAGAGAAGTCGATAGCTACCATAAGTGTTTAACCACCACTTTCCAAGGGTTTATACAAGTACAAAGTGTTTACCTATATACTTTCATTTAAGTTTAGAATAACATGATAAGAAGTACCCAAGGACCAGAAATACACAAAGGAAAATTTTGACCTACATGTTCTCGAGTGATCCTTTGTAGAACATGTAGGGACATTTACCTAAAAGAAATCTTTTCGTTACCTATTTTCTTTCATACACCTAATCGTTTTGGGTATACCGGCGTCATATTATATGTTTTTTATGACTAAGCAAATAAATTGGGATTTTAAAGGGGGACATTTTCGCTTATTTTTTTTTCTTATTCCTATGTTTTATCAAGACTTATCTGCCATACTAAAAAAAGATTTTAAAAACATTAAAGTTAGATTTAATCACGGAAGTATGCAGTGGTAGTGTATTACCATATGAAGGTTAGTTGTTTCAATCTGTACATATAAATACACAACTAGCTTCTGCCCACGACTTCGTTCGCAAAAATTTTTGGTCCTAGACCCGTAGCGTCGTATCTCATAGCCCGCCCGCGCTATTATTACGTTAAAAAAGTCTGAAAGAAATTAGTTTTTCTTTCTGACTTTTTTTCAAATTGCCTAAATGAATGTTTGTACAAATCTATTTAAAGAAATAAAAAAATAAAAAATCTGCATTCAAAGAGGTAAAGTTTGTTAGTTTGTGAGTTAGTTTGTAGGAAGTAATCTCTGGAACTACTAGTCAGATTTGAAAACTTCCTTATGCATTTGATAGCCCGATTCTTGAGAAAGGTTATAGGCGTTATAGGTTATGTAATTAGTCAATTTGAAAAAATTCTGAAAGAAATTAGTATTCTTTCTGACTTTTTTTCAAATTGCCTAAATTTCTTTCAATTTTTTTTTTTATTTCTTTAAATAGATTTGTACAAACACTTTAACAAGTCAACCATATTTGAAAAACTAGATGAGGTCGGCATTACCTTTTTGACTACTCTGAGAGGAAAGGCCAAAACAGATTCAGAATATCAGAGGTTACAGTCTCTTTTAAAATCCAGACATAATGTTGGTCAAGTCATACGAAGACCAAGTAGATCGAAGTCTGAAATGGTATTTTGAGGATATACCCACACACAGACTGGACCTGTCCAGTCAGAGCACGCATTTGTCAGTAATCGTGCTCAACTCAGAACTTAAATAATAATGTAAGTAAATATAAATTCAAATGGCTCACCTCAGCGACGTTGCTCGATTTGGGTTTCAAATTTGTTATTCCTGTAACAAAAGAATTCAATATATTATTATAATTGTCTGCTTGTAAGTTAGCTGTTGTGGAAGGTGAAAACTTTTGGTGTTAAATGACTTTAATTAAACTCCTATACAGGCATTAGTAAAGTTGTAAGATCGACGTAAGTATCGACATATTTTCTCTTGCATATCAAGAGAAATTCCTGCAGTTCCAGTGTCAATTTTATTTTGTAATAATATATTTATGCAGGTACCTACATTAAGCCTCGAAAATACTAATTCTTATCATAGTCAAATAAAGTTCTTCTCAAATCAAATTCATTTTTAATCTAAATTTGATTGCCTACAATTTGTGTTCATATTGTGTATCACAATAGCTACAATTAAGTAATCAATGTGTAATCTAATGTGTCTGCACATTATGGTGATACAATATCATGGAACTGAGATTGTAGGCAATTAAATAAATTCTTTACGTGTACATGAGAGCAGTGGTAGGCCATTGCTATAAGCCTCGACCTATGAGTTTTTTCGCTTTACTTTGTGTAAATAATTTCATAACCACTGCTCTCAAAACGGTTAAGGAAAACATCGTGAAGAAACCGGCATGTCCTAGAACCAAAAATTCGAAACATGGGACATCTACCCGCATTGGGCCCGCGTGGTAGATTACGGCTCACTCCTTCTCATCGAGAAGAGGCCTGTGTCCCAGCAGTGGGAACAGCTTTTTATTATGAATGTATACATCTTTTTCAGGTTGAGTGAAACACGACATTCGACTTAAATAACAAGTACTTTGCACCTAACTTGAACAAAAAAAACTGGTCCTTTTGTTGATTGCATGGTAAGTTAAAACAGGTTTGATAACAAACTGGTTTATATTTTGCAGGGAACAATAAAGTGGATTAACTTGAAATGGCGTTACTGTTTTTTTCCCTTGTTGTTTAATATTACTTACATTACATGGACTTTAACATAATTGGCGAAATGTGGGTATATACTATAGGTACGCACGGCAACAAATCAAGCTATGCAATTCCAGTATACAAAACCCTATACAATGCGAGGTCTGCTTAAACTGGAAATGTATAGCTTTATCATGTGTACACCTCTGTGATACCCTTTGATTATATACAGGTATATAATCAAAGGTGATACCCTTAAGGGATACAAGGCGTCATGTTGTATAGAATTTTATGAAAAAAATTTACAGTATCCTAAAAGCTATCAATGTAATAGTTATGTTAATTTATGTCCTAATGAAAAAGTTAGTATAATTATCAATTTAATCAATCAATAATACATATAGATGTACACCACCGCCAAATCCTTTGGGGAAACAAGGAATGATATAATGTGATAATTATGATATATTTGGCGCTACTTTGCTTCATATTAATTAAATAACAGATATGAAAATGTTTGTACGTTTGGATACAATTGACTGCATACAATTTAACATCCGGTATATGTATTCAAGATGTTGGCGCACAATTTGATCAAAAGTAATCAATATCATATCCAGCCATAAACAGCCTTGGTTTTGTGTTAGAAAATACAAGCCTGTTTGTATGTTTGAATATAACCGACTGCATTTTTAAATCATGAGCAATATTTTCTATTGGTTATTAATTATTCTGTAAGCTGTGACAGTAACAAATCTTCCAATTAATATTGGTACCTAGTTGGAATTTTATTAACTTTTGATGTATTGCGTTGGATTAAAGAATTATTGTAGGTGTGTCATAGTAGGTAATTTATAACAAAAGTTCTGTTGCTAGCATGTTTTTTTATGCATAAAATAGATTTTTATAAATTTAATAACATAATAGTAATTTATGGTTTTAAATAGAAAAATAATATTAGTGTTTTTCCGTCATAAAATTAAAAGTAATTTAAGTAAAATAAGCTAAGAACCCCTAAAATGTGCCATATGCCACTTCTTAACTCCGAAGCAGAACAACTGTCTGTTAAGTTACAAGAACTTAAGTTTTAAGGGCAGTAGAAACTGACTGCATAGATACTTACATAATAATTATGTATACTGTACATTACACTGTACACCCACTTGACCTCACTTGTTCACAAAGTGTGCAAAAGGTATGATAAGTATCTATACTAAGAATCTAGATAATTATAGACATCTACATAATTATAGCTTCACATTTAATTTGAACAAAATGTGTAGTTATATTGTAAGATGTTTATAAAAATTGTATATTTTCGAGAGCCTTTTTATTTTTTGTATAATGTACACACGGTTACACATCTAGCTATAATTTCCAGTTTTAGCTGACCTCTCATTGTATAGGCTTTTTATAAAAATAGAAGTCAGCTTATACTGGAAATGCATGGCTTGATTTGTCGCCATGCATACTAGTATGTTATTTGATAGTGTTGTGCTTTCCCATCATTTACATAGGTACATGCAGGATCTATAATTACGACAAAGTCTGTGGTTCAATGCTGTGTATGTGTTTAGTTGGTAAGCCTTTATAAAAATACACTGAAGTAAATAATTATATATAACATCAAAAAGTGATTTATGACAATTACCTATTCTATTACTATCTTTATTGGTTTTACTACTAATCTTATAAGTAAATATTTGCTGTCAAGGTTAATATTATGAACAGATGTGCTCAATGTTCTGTTTATATTTTATTGTTTTAACATGAGTAATATTCTTAATTAATAATATTAAATGAAATAAAGTTCATTTAATATTATTAATGAATAATGCATATTTTAAATTATTATAATTTTTAAAAGGTAGTGATTAGGCTTGCCTTCGACTATATTTTAATTATTAATTTTGTATCCATTACATGGAAATAAATAAAAGTGAAGTGGAAGTAGGGAGGGTTTTCCCTTTGGGACATCACAGGCTTTTAATATTTTTTTTATTAAAAGCAAAAGTACTATATATCAAAAATATAATTGTGTCATAGTGACAGGTTTAAAGTAAAAAATAATGAATGCACTCAAGACCGCTCAAACTATCAGTATTAAAAACTTCATTAAAACACTAATTAAATTGCCAGAAAGTTGAAAACAATCGTCTGTTTGACTAATTAATGAACTTAACTGTCAATTACACAAAGTTTATAAATAAGTGGAATAATATATTCGTTTTCTTTGTACACAGTAGACCATGTTCTATTTCCATTAATTTCAGTTTTTTTCTTTATTGGGTAAGTTTAAAATAAGTAGTAATGTGTAAAGATTGGCATAGGTTTATTAGTAATTTCAGTACCTAGTCTAGGTATGGACCAGTAAATTTGCAAATGCTACGAAAGCAGTCTTGTGATTTTACGGCCAGAGAATATATATTATTATCCTATACTAACTGTATAAATAAAAATAGCAAACTTCATGTAAATTATTTTACTTTGGATGTTATACATAGAAGGAAGCTTGCGCAGAGAATGGATATAATTCCACTCGCTTTCTATAAAGAACCGGTTTTACATGCTCCGAAACGATTATAAATACACGAACACAGTTTTAAAGGAAATACATTATAATTTAAACAGTTTGAACACTCACCCAGCGTCATTTTGTTAGCTTATTTACACAAACACAAGAGTAGATCAAGTTCAAAGTTGCTATGTTAACAAGTAAATAAAAGGAGACGATTATAATAATTACGCGATATCGTATCTATTATCAGAGCACAAAGTCCACCAACTCTTTAAGACCACGCAACCGATAGTGATGAGCCGAAATAATTATCTCAGTAGCTCAATTCACAGCAATTAAGAAATATTATTCGCTTCTTTTCAGCAACCAACTTTCCATCAGCTGTTTGACAGCGAAGTGAAGTGCGTTTGCGTGTGTCAAAATAATGACAATGAATGGTTGAATGAATGACAGTTCGAATGAAGATGTCCACTAGCGCCATTCTCGTTAACACATTGTATTATTAAGTCAAGGAGTTAACTTGTGTTTTTCTGTAGTACTTTACCATTACACTAGATGGCAGCGTACTCAATTATTAACGTAACGAAATGGAAAAATTGAGTAAGGTCAAGATTATCATTGGAAATTAGGGAAACTTTGCACTTACCGACGTCTGTTTGGAGATATTTTATGGTGCTCCACAAAACAAGTAACATAGTGGAAATAAAATACTGGAGTTTGGGATGCCTAATCAGGGGTAGGAATTTAATAAAGGGCGGGATGAGTGATGTTTCACCTTACTGTAACAGACATTACTGTTGGCGTCAATTATTGGCACCAATTCTAATAATCACTGATCAATAGCTGTCATCAGTGTCCTCATAATTTCAAGTCGAACTATATTTTTTTACAAACTTGCCAACCAATCCAATAGTAAATTCGAAATAAGTAGCTAGGTAGATATGAAGCAAAGTTATCTGCTGACCTGGGAATGCGCTAATTATTATATAGTTTAAAATAAACTTAACTGGTCGATAGTTATTTTTCGATTAAATTAGGTAAAATTGAAAACAACAAATTGGCATCATTACAATGGAAAGGACGATAGCTACAAACGATAAAAACTGTGTTGCTGCTATCAACTTTGAGACATGTCTACATCCTACTATACTATATATTATACAGGATAAGTTTTTATCCAGTGCGTAAATTGTAACCATGAATTCAGCATATCATTCTAGACCCCCTTGCGCAGAAATTTTACATCGGTTTTGCAAAAAAAAATCAGCTGTTTCATAGAAAAATGCAATACCTACAGGGTCAAAATGTATGGAACAGCTGATTTTTTTTTGTATAACTGACGAAAATTTTCTACGCTGGGGGGGTCTAGAATGATAATATCATTATAGACCCCCAGCGTAGAATTTTTTTTTTTTACATTTCAGCATATTATGCTGAATTCATGGTTACAGTTTGCGCACTGGATAAAAAATGATCCTGTATATAATATATCCTACTTCCTATCCTACTAATATTATAAACGCGAAAGTTTGTATGTATGGATGTCTGTTCCTCTTTCACGCAAAAACTACTGAACGGGTTTGGATGAAATTTAGAACACAGATAGTTTATTACCGGGATTAACACATAAGATACTTTTTATCCCGGTAGTACGTTCCCGCGGGATAATTCCGACCTTGAGGCGGGCGAAGCCGCTAGCCAAAGCTAGTACAAAATAAATTAGCTTCCCGCGTTTAAACTTTTCATCAATAGACAGAGTGGTTCAAGAGGAACATTAATATGTATAACTAGCTTCTGCCCGCGACTTCGTCTGCGTTAAATTTCGTGTTCCCCCGACCCTTCCCGTCGCGTTGAATCGCCTACCCGTACGATTTTCCCCGTTCTTGCATTTTTGCTTTTTTTTTGCATTACTGCTCCGCTCCTCTTGGTTGTAGCGTGATGTTATATAGCCTATGTTACTTGGAGATAATGTAGCTTTCTAATGGTGAAAGAATTTTTAAAATCAGTCCAGTAGTATTTGAGTTTATCCATTACAAACAAACAAATAAAAATACAAATTTTTCCTCTTTATAATATTAGTGTAGATACGCAGGCGAAGACGCTAGCAAAAGCTAGTTATGTAAATAATTGAACAACCATACCTAGCGGTCGAAACTTAAAACAAAGACTATGCACGTTTTGTATAATGTTTACTTACCCGTGAAAAGAGTAGGTCACTTATGTAACCAAGAAGCCTATCTAAACCTACTGTCGAAATAAACGACATTATCAGAACCCTGACATGAATTAATTAAATAGATCTACCGCAGATCTAATGCGTTCGCGACGTTGACTGCATTTAAATGGCAAATTATGTATGAGTTAAAAATACCATTAGTAGGAACAGATAGGGATCGTCGCCTCTCAAACCGTATGATGTCTTATAAACATACTTCATGTAAGTAGTACGTTTTTGTGTGGTCAAAGTATAGTATGTTGGGGTAAGTTCGGTGCAGGGATAAGACCGTACAAATTTATTTCTTGGCTAAATTGATACAACACAAGGATATTTTGAATACACAATATTGTGATCTGCGCCAGTTTTATCTGCCCCGTCCATCAAAACCAAAAAAAAATATAATAACCAAATTATAATTAAATTCGTACGGTCTTAACCCAATGCTGAACTTACCCCAACATACCTTATGTGTAATGTGTAGAACAATGTCCATGAAGGTTTCATAGAAATTTTTCTACCTACTAGAGCTGCGTCGTACCTGTCATTTATCTTTTTATACTGCAGTAGGTACTGAATTATATGAGTACCACAGTGTCCTACTTATTTATTTAAGGTGAATGCTCCGACCAGCCCGCGAAATTCAAATTTTCTTACGTTTTTTTGCAATTTGCAGGCCAGTGCTAGGTTGTATGTTGATTAAAATATTATTCGCGCCTGTAAGACATATGTAGTTACAGAATTATAATCATCAAAATCATCAATACAACGCTCTAAGTTCATTAAGCTGTAGGAATGACTTTTTCTCTTTTTTTTTTGTTCTTAGGCCTTTATGAACTTGGAGGGTGGTATTGGTGATTTTGATGATTATAATTCTGTAACTACATACGTCTTACAGTCGCGAATAATATTTTATTCAACATACAACCTAGCACTGGCCTGCAAATTGCAAAAAACGTAAGAAATTGGAATTTCGCGGGCTGGTTTGGAGCATTCACCTTAATCGGTCAGTCGATCACGGACATTAGGTATCTACCTATATTACATGGACTGAAATAATATTATAATGTTTGATATCTAAATCATCACGCAAGGGCCATTTCGAGGGACTAATTTCCCTGAAGAACGTAAGTCTGAAGTGGGTTAAGTGAATTAGAATCGCCAGCAGGACCGCAGTAGTTACAAGAAATATTAAGTTATTAGGTTTTTTGATAATCGGTAAAAACAAAGCCATCATTGTTTTAGTTGATGAAAAGGTTAAGACACCTACGATTAACACCTAGCCCTTTGAGATCATCTTCATGGTTTTTAAAAAAATCTGGTTTTATCCTTATGGATACCACGTCTTGAGGGGCATCTGGGCTTCTGGGGTTCTCACCACCGTTACCCAACTATGTTTGGGTCGCTTTCCAGTCTAACTTGATGCAGCAGTATTTGACATGCAGCAACTGCTTATCTAACCTCCAAAGCTCAGTTACTGACTGGTAATACGATACTCCTTGGTAAAACTGGTTGTCAGACTTTCGAGCTTCTGACGAACCGTAACGACTAGTTCTCAAAAGGGTGGTGGGTTCTCAGCACAGTACTGTTTCAGGATTACGGCCTGTCCCCATAAAGCATGGTAGCATATGATGATGTCAACATCACTGCAGCTTCATCATGACAAATCAATTCTCCAGAAAAAAATAAAATAAGTACCAGTTTATTTTTAAATGTGTTTTAAGTAATGAATGAGTCATGCCAGGGTCGCGAGATTTTTCGAAAGAGACACCGTGACCCTGGCACATGGCCAACCGAAGGAACACGGGTGGGTTTGAATCAGTAAAAGTTTGACACGCCCTTTGATTTACGCCATTTTTTATCACGCCCTAATTTGATGATTTTCCATCCAAAAAAAGAAGTAATGAATGAGTCAGAATTCCTCAGAAGCAATGAGAATGACCCATCCAAATATTCTTATGAGGATCGCCCAAATATTTTTATAAGGAAGTATTCTGATTCGGCAGGATCGGTAAAAGATTATATTGTACCTGGTATAGGTGGTCTTTGACTAAGTTTGGGACTTCGTAATGGTACAGTCAGTGTCAAAAGGCGCGGTCCGAGAGGGGGGGTTCTAGGGGTCATGACCCCCCCCCAAAGACAGTTATGCTGTCGAAACCCTGAACGATTTGCCAGTCTTACTATCTTAAAATTGTTCTCACTTGAGCCACGGAGACTCCGATGGACATTTGCAAAAAGATTATAACCCGGGACATCATTCTGATCAACAGCGCTTGCGACTACTAGACCAAAGAGGATTTACCTTCCTAAAAATATTCTTCAGTACTCATGGTGACCCCCCCCCAAAATGTTAGGCTGCGACCGCGCCTGTGTCAAACATGTCGGGAGTGTCGGGACGAACAGACTGTTCGAGATGATCTCAACAACTAGGAAAATTAAAATGTAACTCAATTGGATAAAGTCCGAATGACAGTTGTCGTATACTGTCTTTATTCGTCGATGACGCAGTGGCGAGGATGATAGCTGAACAGACTGCACTAGTCGCCAAACTGGTTTCTGACGTAGCTGAATTGAAAATACAAAATCTAAAGATTGAAGTGACAAATCAAGAGATTGAAAAATCCATTAATACCACTAGCGAATTGTACGACGACATGAAGAACCAAGTAAAAATATTACAGGATGAGTGTAGAGGTTACAAGAAAGACACGGAGTGCCTAGAAAAAACCGTGCGAGATCTTCAACATAAGTCGCGATCCTCCAGTGTTGAGGTTCGAAATATCCCTTTACAGCCGAATGAATCGACCGCAGATCTCACAGAAATTATTACTCACATCGGAAACACTGTCGAGTTTTCAATACCAGCAATTAGTATCCTAGACATATATCGTGTCCCAGGCAACTCGCCCAGCAAAACGATCGTTGCTGAGTTTGGGAGTGTGCAAGTCAAAACTGAACTGCTCTCCCGTGTTCGTGGATTTAATAATAAAAATCCAAATAAAGACAGCAAGCTCAATACACAACTGATAGGACTACCTGGACAAAAACAGCCCGTATTTGTGGACGAGCACCTGAGTCTATCTGCAAAGAAACTCTTTTATTTGGCAAGGCAGTTCAAAAACAGTATGACTATAAGTTTTGTTGGTCTTCTAACGGCAACATCTTCCTTCGCAAACAACTAGGACATAAACAAATACTCATCAAATCGGAAACTACCCTATATGAGCTGCAAGAAAACAAATTACTACTATCCGTATCGGTAATACTTGTTAACTTAATTTGCCAATTCATATCTTGTAACCTGTACATCATAACTCTTTCTATACTGCATGATATACTTTCTTTAAATTATTTTTTAATAAGGAAATTTACAAACACTCATTGTACTAAACAATATTCACCAACATATCTCAATCACCCTCACACACAAATTACTTCTTACATAAATCATACCAACAACATAACAATAACACAAAAAAACTGCACATAACCCTAAACATTTTAAAAGTTCAACTGTTCGCAGGTATGCTTCTATTTTATTTCTATTTAAAACATTCAACTAATTGGAGTATTATCCTACTTCCTACTAATATTATAAACGCGAAAGTTTGTATGGATGGATGGATGGATGTTTGTTACTCTTTCACGCAAAAACTACTGAATGGATTTTAATGAAACTTTACAATAATATAGCTTATACATCAGAATAACACATAGGCTACAATTTATAAACATATTGTTCGAAATACTAATCCTGCGCAGACGAAGTCGCGGGCACCAGCTAGTTTATTATACAAATGGCTAAACTTGTTGAAAAATTATCACTGACTTAGACGACATTGAAGTCGCTAAAGCCTATTCATGTATTCCGGAAGATTGCAATAAGTATTTTAATTTTTTGAAACAGATCTGTTACTATTCTTCATATGAATATACGTAGCATAAAAAGACATTTTGATGAATTATTAACATTGTTATCATTAATCAAAGTTAACTATGATGTGCTTATACTGAGTGAATGTTGGCTGAGTAAAATAACAGACTTACCCGTGTTGCAGGGCTATAATTCTCACTACACAAAGCAAACAAAAAACCAGAATGACGGTGTAGTTTTATATATCAAAAATCATATACAATACACAATGGACGAACCTGATTTCATAAATGGAAATTGTCTCACCTGCCAAGTAAATAACGAATTAGCAATAATTGCAATCTACCGATCTCCCTCATACAACACAAAGCAAGGGCATGAGCTCTTCCTACATAGTCTGGATAACGTTTTTACCTCTCTTAACAAATACAAAAATATATGTCTTATTGGCGATGCCAATATAGACATCAGACCCTCCAGTATAGATGAACGTTCAGCCAACTATTTAACCCTAAACGCTACTCATGGCCTTTTACCTGCGCATTCTTTTCCAACAAGAATTAACTTCTGTATTGACCACGTTATCTTAAAATCTAAAAACACGACCACTGTACTTATCTTAGATTGTCACATCACTGACCATCTTCCGCTACTTGTAAAAATTGATGACATAAAACCGATAAAACAAACAGTCCCGGCATACAAAATTCCTATTATAGACTACCCAGGTGTCAAAACTGATATAGAGCACCAGAATTTTTCCCAAGTCATAAGTACAAATGACCCTAATGTTGCCTCCACCGTTCTAATAAGCACAATTCAAAATATTATTTATGTGCACACAAAAATAATCCAAGTTCCCAAAATAAAAAGAAACCTAAATCCGTGGATCACCCCCGGTCTATTGAGGTGTATACGCCACCGCGATAGACTCTACAAAAAAGCACAGAAATCACCTGATAATCTGATCCTACAAATTACTTATAAAAGGTACCGTAACTATTGCAATGGTCTTCTTAGAAAACTTTAAACATTACATGACAAACACGAAATAAATAAAGCAAAATATAACCCCAAAGCACTTTGGAATAAGATAAAAGACATCACAAACACAAAAAAGATAAGTTCACCACCTACAGAACTGCTGAATACCAAATCTGATCCAAGGACGGCAATCAACTCTGCATGTCACTTTTTTGCAACAATTGGAGCTGAGCTGGCCTCTAAATTTCCTGCAACTTCGCAACAACCCATCAAACAAAAAACCTCTAATAACTCCTTTGTAATCTTTGAAGTGGATGAATCAGAGGTGGAGTCCACCATCATGAACCTTAGTCAGGATAGTGCAACTGGCTGGGATGGAATACCATCTACCCTGCTGAAGGTTTGTCGGAACACCCTTGTCCCTCTAATAATAACACATATAGTTAATATCTCTATCACAAAAGGAGTGTTCCCTGAACCTTTCAAGAGGGCTATAGTCCATCCGATACACAAGGGCGGGGCCAGAGACAGTGTCAACAATTATAGACCCATATCAGTACTCTCGACTCTCTCTAAAGTTATGGAAAAGTTAATTAACGGTAGATTAGTAAATTATCTAAACAGATACAAAATTATAGCACCCAATCAGTTTGGATTCCAAAAAGGAATTTCTACTGAAGACGCAGTTATCGACCTAACTCAGCTTGTATCAAAAAAACTAGACAACCAACAAAAATGCG
Organism: Aporophyla nigra; assembly: GCA_947507805.1. Lineage (NCBI taxonomy): Eukaryota > Metazoa > Arthropoda > Insecta > Lepidoptera > Noctuidae > Aporophyla > Aporophyla nigra. The sequence continues at coordinate 7,309,440 of OX382306.1, forward strand.
TCTGTATGTTCCTGGATCTAAAAAAGCGTTCGACACGGTCTCTGTCCCCACCCTTCTCTACAAACTGGAGTGTATAGGTATCCGTGGCAAACCTCTTGATCTCTTCAAGGATTACCTTCAGAACAGGAAATTGGCTGTCAAAATAAATTTGAGCCTAAGTGATGAAGAAACAGTCACATACAGAGTCCCGCAAGGCAGCGTGCTGGGACCTTCACTTTTCCTAATTTACATAAATGACCTATGCACGCTGCCTTTACATAAATCACAAATCTTTACTTATGCTGATGACACTGCGATTGTGGCTTATGGTAATACTTGGAGCGAGGTAAAGAATACTGCGGAGCAGTCCTTAAAAACAGCAATGAACTGGCTGCTACTCAACCTACTCACCCTAAATGTGGACAAAACCAACTTCATTCCCTTCTTTATCAGTCATAAGAACAAGGCTCCACCAGATTTTGAAATCATGACACATACGTGCTCTAGTATCAGTTTTTGCTCATGTGCGACGCTTACTCGTGTTAATCACACGAAGTACCTGGATGTAGTGATTGATGACGGATTGAAATGGTATAACCAAATAGAAAATACTGCTTCAAGAGTCAAAAGACTTATTTATATTTTCAAATCGCTGAGACATTGCGCAGACACCAGCATTTTAAAAATGTTTTATTTAGCACTTTGTCTGTCCGTCATCACCTACTGCATCCCGGTGTGGGGAGGGGCTGTCAAAACCAAGTTCATTATAGTGGAGCGAGCACAAAGGGCTGTCTTTAAGGTGATGCTTGGCACACCATACAGATTCCCTACTACTCTACTATATTCGGACTGCAAATTACTTTCTGTGAGACGGCTCTTTGTCCTTCGAGACACTCTTAGAAGACATAAGCAAACTCCCCCGTCAGACCCTACTAAACGCAAAGCAAAAATGTATGCCCTTCAGTACGCCATAATACTGCTTTCGCTAGGCGCCAGTTTCACGGGCTAAGCACATTAATTTACAAAAATATATGTAAAGCCATCCATATAGATGGGCTAAATCAGCATGAAGTAAAGAGTAAAGGCACAGGGGATCAAGACTATGCTCGAACAGAAGAACTACTACTCCACCAGCAGTAGTCGTATATGCTGTTCCATTTGTTGTTTGCAATTTCTCGGTCTCAGTATTCTTTGCCACTTTTCGAACATATCACCACCACTGCGCGTAGTGTTCCACGCGCGCCTCAAAGAGATGTCAGCAGTACTGAAGGGGTCTGCTAGGACCGATGCCTGCCGGGGTCGCGTGATTGTTCGAAAGAGATACCGTGACCCTGGCACATGGGCAACTGTAGGAACACGGGTGGGTTTTAGTCAGTAAAAGTCTGACACGCCCTCCCGCTCCGCCCAGAGCGGGAGAAGTCATTTGATGATTTCCCATCCAAAAAAAAAGAAAAAAAAAGAACCACCACATACACAACACAATCTCAAGCACTTCAACACGTCCTCACACAAACTTAAACGCTACTACACACGCACCCCATACTCACCCTCACATACATACTCTAATAACATACACCCCCTCACTCTAACATACCTACATACACTTAACAACTAGAAACTCCTTAAAAATTTCTTATGTTACACAGTGCGACATAAGCAATTGTCTTTCTATTGTGTCTCTAATTAAGACATTCGACGAGTTAAGTATTAATTTTAATATACATACTTTGTAACCATCAATGTAAATGGCTATTTCTTGTAAAGTTTGAACACCAAATAAAGGGTTTTTTTTGGTATCACAGTGACAGCAGAACACTGACTCCTGATCACACAGGATCACCTAGTTTAGGAGTCAGGGTTTACCATACATATGTGTGACCTTTAGTTTAACAAATTATGTATCATAGTTTTAAGCAATGTCAAAGGTTTTTTATATCAATAAAGATTTTTATTATTATATATTTTCTTTATTACATTTAAATACATATTATTTACATTTTTAAATATTAAAATATAAAAAGATTTAAGAAAACATTTAAAAATATAAAAAATAGTAGCCCACCAGTATCGGGAACAGGGTCCAAGCTACCGGTGGTCAGGGCTGCTGAGAGAGGAACCTCCTAACAATACGCGCCGTGTCCAGAATTACTGCTTTCTGGATCAGGCCCTTGATCCAGCTGCCTAACGAGAGCCTCCTGAGATGTTATATATTTTATTATTATAATTATTCTGAAACATTCCTTGTGTCATTGACTTAATATTTAATTTTTGTTGAGATAATTTAGCTTTCTCGTACATATTTTGGCTTGATGAACTTAGTCCAATAATAAACCATGTTATTGCTGAACTGAGCCTTTTTGGCGCGGCCATGAGTCTCACTTTATTGCTAGTTTCTGAAATTGCACATTACACAATTTTTTTGGACATTTTATTTTCTTTTTATTCTGTATTATATTAATCTGTGTCTTTAAGAATGCTCTTAATAATACTTACGTATTTTTTTTCTTTGTTTCTATATTTGATAGATGTCCAAGTTTGGCGGCTGTAGGAAAAACAATAAATTGAGGAGATACACAACGTGGACTTCTCTTATGAGCAGAAGGGTAATTACGTAGTACAATAACACTAGAAATGGCTTTCATTTTGACAGTTCAACAACAGCGTAACGCACTATCAGAATCTGAATCAGTTTGAAGGATATTGCAAATCCATTGCTTCATACCTATGTTCGGAAAATTTGTCTGCTCAACAACTGTCAAAATGAAAGTCATTGCTACTTTTAGTGTTTTACGCAATCACCTCGCTGAACCCATATTGAATAAATTATCAACTACACAAGGTTATCTTTATTTCTAGACAATGTCACTGTCTCAATAAGTAGTTCTGGTTTCTGTATAATGCATTGTAATATTATTTAAGGTCTGTCCACAGAATTACTAAATACAATAACACGGCTAGACGGTTACGACATAATTCTTAAAATAGCGGCGGCGGCGTCCGGAAGCTTGTTTCAAATTTGGAATGCGAACGAACATTTCTCATTTGCTAAAAAAGACGTTAAGGATTCAAATGGAGATAAAAAGAAACATTATAGTCATCTGATACACATCACAACCTACCTTGCCGGTCTATTCTATAAAATCTCTCCGTGAAAACTTAAATGACAGCTCATTTCACGCTTAGTACAGTGAGCTGTCATTCCACCTATTGCTATAGGGATTGACACTCTTGACAGCTCACTTCCGTGAGGTCTTTACAGAATAGGTCGGCTGAATACGTTGGTGAACGCGAAAAATAGGACAAAAAGATAATTTCTTTGCTTTACCTTAGAAGGTATATAAAACGTAATTTCAGAAACTAAAATTAAATACGACTACTGGAACATAACGCTCTAAAAAATATGATATAAGAAAAAAAAAATTCATCTGTAATTCGTGGTCGTAGAATGCCACTTTTTACTAAAGCTTATGATCGCATAGTGCTGTTAGAATGTATTGTTCATATAGAACGCGTCCAACGATACCTCATTCATTAAAATTATGATTTTAGTAGTTTAGATGTTACGAAGGAACAAATGAACATACATATAATAATTATAACGGTCCAAATCATAACCCTCCTTTTTGCTTCGCCGTAGTCGGGTTAATAGCAAGAATATAATTTGTTCTCTTCATTGAACCTATCATTATGAGATACGGTTATTATAATATAAGTATAACAACGGTAACTGAAACGCAATGATATCATCATACACATTCGATATGCAAGTGGCAATGTAAAATCAGCGAGACCGTGCGTCTATCAGCCGATCTACTCAGTTTCGCCGTGAAGTGAGCTGACATTCAAACTCAAAGCATTTTTTTCAATTATATCATTTACAGGCACTTTTCAACTGTCAAAAAGTCTATCAGTTAATCGGAAAGTTGAACGTAGATCTCTAAGGAGGAGAAGAACGGCCAAGAAACGCCAAGGACATTCTTCTAAATAAAGATATTATAAAATCCTGGGTAGATTTTTTCTTGTTGCTTTATATGTGAAAACAATGTAAAGAAATGAAGAAACAATTCCAAATATAAGTTAAAAAAAATACACCTGATGATTGACAGTTGACATTAATGACAGCTAATTTCAAGCTCTAGGATCACGCATCTAGGTTTTCACGGTGACGTTTTTACAGAATTGACCGACGGAGTTATCTCGTTTGCCTCCTTTGCCGATGATGACTTTTCTATGAAATAGTTATTAATTTGAATCAAAATTAACTAAGAGGGTTGTATTTATGATTTAATTATATAATTATGTAAAGCCATATTTGTTACGGTCGCGAATCATATTTTGTTCAATAAACAGCTTGACATTGACCTGTAATTTGCAAAAAAAAATAAGATAAATTTAATTTAAGTTTGCAAAATTTGACCATTACATACTAAATAATTAATGAGGGAAGTTAATTAAAAACTTGTACAATCATTTGGTAAATACGCCTCTATTATGACTTAAACTGTAAATTCCACCTCTAAGTTCATTGTCCTTTTCTATTCCGTCAGGATTTGATTTTCAAAGATCTCAAATACTCATTATTGTTTATTGTCTGTCAAAGGTATTAAATTTACTGAGTTTCGAGTTCATTTATTTATTGCAAGTTTATCATGCTTCCATACAAACTTTAAAACCTTCCATTTGAGGGATAGTTTAAAATAATAATGAAAAACTCTATTACTGACTTATGCAAGCATTGGTGCCAAGTTTCAAGATTTCTAACCTAGTACGATTTTTCATATAATTTTATCTTCTCTTTTCACTCCCACATGGTTGGTTAGGGATGTTTAGATATCTTGACTCTAAGAACATTTCACCCCTTCCCTCAACCCCTTCTTAGTCCACTAAATTATAAAAGTAATCCATTTGCTAAATTTCACGTTCCTAGTCCCAGACGTTTCAGCTTTGATATGTCAGTCAGCCAGTTTCTCCTTATTGACTATCACTCGAAGTCCTGTCAAACTTTAAAGTTTCAGGGTTTCAAATGAAACTTATAGTAAGGCATTTATAACAAATAGAATACGGAATAAACAAAGTAGTTTAAGCCGTCAGTCAAAAGTCAACCTCTTTGAATAATTAATAATTAAAAGAAGTCGATAACTAACTTACAGCACTTCAAAGTAAGTATCGATTACTTGGCCTAGGTTTTTGTATTGAAATACTAATTCTAGGTCTTAACGTGGGAGCTGACACGTGTTCTTGTGCATAATAATACAAATTGCAATATGAAGAAAAGTTCCTTCACAATTTTTTCAATAATTGTTGTGAGAATTGCAGGAAAATAAGTGTTTATGGTATATTCGTTTATATTTTCTAAGAATTCGAGCTAAATTGTGATATTTTATATGCACATGTTTCTGTGTCATATGGGTGTATTAAATTGTTGTTCTGTGATAATCAGGGACTTGTGGCTAAGTAATAACAGCTGCATGGGTCGATCAGTCAGGTTAAGCTACCTTTTTCCATACAAAGATCTGTTTTTTTTTGTGGTTAGGAAATCATCAAATGACGACTCCCGCTCTTTGTGTCAGACTTTTACTGACTCAAACCCACCCGTGTTCCTTCAGTTGCCCATGTGCCAGGGCGACGGTATCTCTTTCGAACAAATCTCGCGACCCTGACAGGCATCGGTCCTAGCAGACCCCTTCAGTATTGTAGACATCTCTTTGAGGCGCACGTGGAATACTACGCGCCGTCGACACGGGCCTGGTCCTTACCGCAAGCCCGCGCCTACGGTGACCGGGAGTCCGTTATCGATTCCCGACGCCCGTCGCTCCTCCTGCTCCCAAGATCCCTCCGTGCCTCGGAAAGTATGTTAAGCCGTTGGATCTTTTACAGTTGTTAGAGACGTCAGAAGCCCAAAAGTCAGACCAAAAGATAACGTATTACCTACCTACCCAGTAACTGGGTGATGGAGGTCAGATAAGCAGTAGCATCATGTAAAATACTAGTATTCAGCTGCATCCGGTTTGACTGGAAGCCGACCCCAACACAGTTGGGAACAGGCTAGATTTTGCATTTTTTATTTTATTTTGCAGGGCTCTGGAGATAACGTGTTGATAATTTTGTTAATGTCAAAAATTGTCTGCAGCTAAATTGGTTCGTGTCACAGCCCGGAGTCTTTGGCTCGCCCCTATTATAAGGGACTTACAAATAAGTGACAAAAATGAAGCGAAATCGTTTATAATAGGTTGGGGAAAAAGTTTCTTCGCATTTTTTACGAAAATTCAAAACATTTTTTAATAAAGTTTATTTACATTTAACTAAAGTATGTAGGTACCATTTTGTTCGATAACTTTTTGCCATCTTGTAGGTAGGGGCTTATCCCATTGCTATAGAAATTTTGGGACTTCTGGTCAAAATACCACCACAAGTGGTTTTGGCAGTCCTCTCGTGATGTTAACCTGACACTGCCTAAAGAATTCTGAAGAGACCGAAACAGGTGGAAATCTGAAGGTGCAAGGTCAGGACTATACGGCAGATGCATTCACACCTCCCAGCTAAACTCTTTTAATTTTTGTTGGGTGGCTAAAGATGTGTGAGGTCTAGCGTTATCATGATGAAAAACCACACCCCTTCTGTTGATTAATTCCGGCCGCTTTCTCTCAACTTCTTGCTTTAATCTCATCAGTTGTTCGCAGTAGAGTTCAGAATCGATGGTCCTGCCTGGTGGTAACAGCTCATAATGAATAATGCCCTTCCACTCCCACCACACACACAGCATCACCTTGTTTCGAGTTAACCCGGGTTTCGCCACAGTCCGTGAAGCCTGACCGGCCTTTGACCACGACCTTTTTCGCACGTTCTTGTCATACGTGATCCACTTTTCATCACCAGTTATCAGCTTCTTCAAAAATGGTTCGGTTTCATTACGTCGTAATAAAGAATCACAAATGAGTACACGATTCATTAGGTTTCTTTCAGAGAGCTCGTGAGGTACCCAAATGTCGAGCTATTTTGTGTACCCAGTTTTTTTCAAATGCGCCAAAACTGTTTTGTGGTCAATTTCCAGTTCTTCAGCTACGTCGTAACTACTGGTATGCCGATCTTGCTCCACTTTTTCAAAAATGGCATCCATTTTATCCGTAATAGGGCGACCAGAGCGACGTGCATCTTTGACATCAAAATTTCCGGATTGAAAACGCTTAAACCAAATTTGTGCTACTCTCACAGACACTACACTAGGTCCATAAACATCGCAAATTTTTTTCGCGGCTTGCGTTGCATTTTTACCTTTTTTGTAGTAAAATTTTAAAATGTATCGAATTTCTTCATTAGATTCACTCATCTTGACGGTACGAAAAACAAATGAAAATCACACATTTTCCTAATTTGAATTTGGAATTATGTTCTTTAAAATTTAAACTTTCAATGATACCAAAACCAGCCAGATACAAATAGTATAGCCAAAGAGATTTTATTACCATTTCATACATGCTATAATGCGAAAAGACTTTTTCCCCAACCTAATATATCATAATCATTATAAACCTCTGCCATCACCCATTTCTTCGGGGATTATAGCCACGAAGTTATGTTATATGTTTAATGGATTTCAAACATAGCTGGCTGTTAGCAAAATTAGAAAAAGAAAAATACAACAACTGTGACAATTGTTGACTTTATTCAATTTTGTATTTACACGTTGATTTTAACAATAGACCGCGTTTTACGTCCGGTATAATTTCATAGTGATGTATCCAAGGCCTGTATTTAGCAGCAATGCCTATTTGCCTAATTACTTGATACACGTTGCTAAATAACATAGTATTTGAAGAAAATCCGAGATATTAAACAACGGACCGTATTATTAACAGTTCTATGGAAAAAACTGAAACCATTAAGTCAATTTTTGTGGAAAACAACTTAATACCAGAACGGTATTATTTATTTAGATTTGGGATCGTCCCTTCGCCCACCCTAGAATCATGGGGTTGGATTCTTTAATTGTATGTTATTTAGGAATACAAGCAAGTTTTGAGTGTGAATGTGAATGGCTATTCGAGTAGAGAAAGACCACAGAAACGATGGACGGACTGTGTGAATGGTGATATGGTTACGAAGGGAATGACTACTGAGATGACGACTAATAGAGAAGTTTTTTTTTGTCTCTTTTTTGTTATAATCTGTCACTATGTATGAGTACAGTTAGAAATTTTTACAACGTGTTAAATGTCTTCATGCGTTTATTAGAGAAGTATAGAAGACTACCACTTTGTCCTTGTGAAATTCATAGCTGTAATATGAGCTTTCAGAGCTTTCCATTGGTGAAAGAATGATGAAATCGGTTTAGTGGTTTATGAGTTTATCCATTACAAACAATAAAATCTTTTTTCTTCATAATATTAGTGGAGGAAAAGACATGCTGCATTAACCTTCGATAAGGGCAGATCTCTGAAAATTGATGAATTAAAAAAAAAAAAAGAATACATGGATGTCTCCAGGCCCAGTGTTAACGGGCGCGACTACCGAGTTATTGTCGTACGTTCGAACCCAGACATGCCATTAAGAAATTAAATGTATCCAAGGTTGTCGTCTCTTTTGAAATGAGAACAACAAACAAACGTGTAAACTTGTATGTATGTTGCATAAGTGTTACATAAGAGCTACCTCGCTTGACATTGACAATGGTCTGTGGAACGTCGATGAATACATAACTAATAGTGGTTTGGTATGTAATTATCTAAACCACGTGGAGAACGTAACGAATAGCGCCATCCCATCTCTTCCCGTGGGTGTCGTACGAGGCGACTTAGGGATTTACTAGAGAATGAGCAGCAGCGTTCTCTATGCATTTTATTACCGTACAAAAATCGCAAACCCGCCTGCCAAGCGTGACGATTATGACAAACCTCCCCAAACTGGAGGAGGTCTATGTCCAGCAGTGGACGTGTTTCGGTTGAAATGATGATAATGATGATGATGATGATGATAATGTAATTATTTCAGTAGCTTGTCTATGCTTTACGAACAGGGCCGGATTTAGAGGTCTGCAGGCCCTGGGACAAGAAAGGAGTGGAGGCCCCTAACAATTTTCCAAATTGATGAATACATTTTTTGAATTTTAGTGCTTCAATAATTTATTACAAGACCAATGATTAAATAATAAGAATATATAATTCTTATTAGTTAGTGGTAACATGTTTTTTTTTTATTCTCATTGTGGGGGCCCCTCACTTGTGGAGGCCCCGGGGCTGTAGCCCCGGTTGCCCTCCCCCAAATCCGGCCCTGTTTACGAACAAGTCAAATGGCTTTATGTTTTCTTTAGTGCAGGTATCAATAAGCCTATTCCGATATAGCGTTTAACATCACCAAAACGATGATTTCTTTTAAAAAAACCATGTGTGCAATTCGCACGTGGTAGAAGTGAAACCTTAGAAAATTTTGGCTTCAAGATAATGAGACGAATGTAAAATTTCGGGAAGAGGATAATTGTAGGTTTTAGTAATGATCATAGTGATACAAAGTTTGATAATTATTTTATATTCACTAAACAGCGGTAAAAAAAAAATTGGAAACATGCCTTTTTATTGTGCTCATCGATTCGTAAATATCATCAAAATATAGAAGAACGATGAACATAAGAAACACTGTATAATACTTCCTATCTCATTTTCTCCCAAGTTAAATTTTATGAATTTATGTGTCTGTCTCTTTTTACTGTCGCTTTTTCGTTTCATAGACTTTCAAGTCACAGCGGTGCTAAAGAAGTTTTCACTTCAAAAAAAAAACTAAAGCATGAATATTTAGGGACGTTTTGAACAAAAACCAACATTCACATGAAAAGCGACTATGTTCTTAAAGGCAGACAGAGTTGCGCAACTCTAGTAGAACAACATCAACATCATCCTGTCCTTTTATCACAAATGATTTGGTGTCGTGTCATTTTCTTCATGTCTTTTTCTTCCACACTTCTCTATTAGTCGGCATCCTAGTAGTCACCCCCTTTCTATCCATATCGTAATTCTCAAAAAGACTTTTATAGAACAATATCTATAAAAAAGTTCATAAATTTGTTTTCTATCAGAATCCCGTCGCGCTATCGCCGTCACGTCGCATTCGGAAAGCTGAAAATGTCGTGTCCAGTATTTGCAAAATTTGGTTCCAACCAAAATTTTGATAAACACTTTTTCATCAGTGATAAAATTCACAATAGATAGCGCTTAGTTCGAATCTAGGTCATTTCCTATATTTCACTAAAATATGCGCATGCATTTGGAAGCGCGCCAGAAATTGTATTTTTAGAGAATACATCGAATTCTCTTTGGTAAAACTATATTTGATAACTCCTTTTAAAAATGGACGCCTGTAAGATGTTCACAGCTTCTACTCGGGAGATATATGCTATGACATAAAATAGGCCTACTCCCTTGAGTTACCGTGGCCCTGGCGTATAGGCAACTGAAGAAGGAACACGGGCCGGTTTTAGACAGTAAAAGTCTGACATGCCCTTCCGCTACACCCAGAGTGAGAGACGTCATTTAATGATTTCTCACCCAAAAAAAGGGGGCTACTCCCTAAGCACGAAGTGCGTAGTTCTTTGCGTCTCGTTCGAAAGGATAGTTCGGGGCAGGAATTAATAAGGAATGATAAGGGGCCATCCATAAATTACGTCACACATATTTCATGATTTTTTACCCCCCCCCCCCCCCCGTCCTTGTCACAGCTCGCCCCCCTCTCTAGTGTGATGTCACATATTCAGCAATTTTACATCTAGATAGTGATATTTTTATAATTTTTCAGTCATAGTTCATATTTCGTGTTTTAATAGTATATTTAATTTAGAAATGTGACGTCACAAAATATAGGCCCCCCTCCCACCCCCTTGTCAAACAATGTCCCCCCCCCTTAACGTGTGACGTCATTTATGGATGGCCCCTAACATGATTTGACAAACTCAAACCATTTATTTGAAACTAGCTTTAGTGAGCGGCTTCGCTCGCAAAAGCTTTCTCTTGAATCACTCTGTCTATTGATGAAAACCGCATTCAAATGTGTTGCGTAGTTTAAAAGATCTAAGCGTTCAGATGCTGAGACGGGAAGCCACTTTCTTTTACACAGGGAGAAACCAATTATAGGCACTTTTAAACTGTCAAAGGTCTGTGAGGTCTGTGAGGAGTACGCAGTTAAGCATGGACTCAAATAAAATGTTGTCAAGAATCAATGCATGGTATTTGAAGCCAACGGTACAAAATGCCCGGAAAATGTACCTCCTGTCTGTCTAAATGGTGTTCCGTTAGACAGAGTGGACCAGTTTAAGTACTTAGGGCATATCGTCACGGCTGACCTCAAAGAACATGCTGATATCGAACGGGAGCGGAGGGCCTTGTCGAAAAGGGCGAATATGCTGGCTCGCAGGTTTGCACGATGCTCCGATCAAGTTAAAATCACCCTTTTCAAGGCATATTGCACCTCACTGTACACGTGCAGCCTGTGGGCTCGTTACACACGAGCATCCTACAACGCCCTCCGCGTCCAGTATAACAACGATTGAGGGCTGTGTTGAGGCTGCCCCGCTTCTGCAGCGCTTCGGGCATATTTGCGGAAGCGCGCACCGACTGTTTTCACGCCACCATGCGCAAGCGGTGCGCGTCCTTAGTGCGCAGGGTGCGGGCCAGCTCCAATACTGTTCTGGCAATGACCGCAGGGCGATTTGACTACCCTTACATACGTCTGTGACAGAATGCTGTGACAGACAGGTGTAGCATTTTATTTATAACTTTGAATTTTATATATATAGATGGCTTGTTTGTAATTTTAATTCTAATCCTGTGACCCGTAAATTTGACATTTTATTTTATTTCCAACTGTGTGACCTGTAAATCTGACATTGTATTTTATCTCAACTCTGTAACTTATTTCTATTTTGTTTGATGACATTCCATTATTTTTTTGCTACAGCGTTGTCACATTTTAACTAAATTTTTGTAATATGGGTTGTTATGCCTGAAATAAATGATTTTTTTAAATTTATTTATTTAAAAGGTCGGTCACAAAGCTAAAGCTGGTTGCCAATTACAAAGTGTAGTACCTACGTCTCTATGGTGAAGAAGACTCCACGGACATTCTTTTAAATCAAAATACGGTTACAAAAAACTGGTTACATCATTCATGTTGAAATTATGCATGTGAGAACGATGTTGAAACACGTTTCGGTGTTTTAAAACATAATTTATTTTTGACCTGATATGGTACAAACCTACTTCAATCTACCTAGCCTTTGACCAGCCGTGTTGGGTCGGCTTCCAGCCTAACAGCATGCAGCTGAAATCAGTATTTTGCATGGACCGGTTCCCTATCTGTTCTCCAGAATCCAGTTACTGGGTAACACGATACCCAAGAATGACAACCGTTAGTCGCCAACGGCTTGCCGTTTCCGAGACACGACGAGGTCTCGATGGTCACCCATCCATGTGGCGATCGTGGCAAACGTTGCTTAACCTTATCAATCAACCTTTGTGGCTTTTATTACTTACCCACGAGCCTCATAAAAACCTCATCATCATCATCATGTTAGCCGAAATAATACGTCCACAGCTGGACATAGGCCTCCCCCAATTTTGGGGGGATTTGCCATAATCGTCACGCTTGGCAGGCGGGTTGGCGATCGCAGTTTGGTGGTAAAATGCATAGAAAAAAAAAATGCATAAAAATCTACTTAAAATAAATTATTTTATTGTTTAGTGTCCCCAGTTTTGGGCACAGTTCTCGACGCTCCTTTCTCTGAGTAGGCCATAATCCGCCACGCGAACAGAGTGCGGTTTGGTAAGACTTTGATATTCCCATGTTTTTATACCAGTAGTAAAAATATTGTTGGCCTCATTAATATACAGAAGACCATGGTTATTTTAACAATTTAATAAAAAGCGGGCAACTGAATCGATTTCAGTTGCTCGCTCATGAAGGGTTTGGTACAACCATCGTTCCATTTTTTTTACACGCTTTAAATTAGCTTCACTTGTATGTTTGTTTGTAACCGACTCCTTATAGCGCGATTTTGACCCTCTTTAAACGACCAGATTTAATTTAAACTCTGTAAACTTATGGAGGACCGATGACAATACTATAATTTCATAAATTTGTGCCATTATCCTTGCCAGGGTTACCAGGACAGCAAAAAACTGTCTTCTAAAACTACGCTGACATACGTCACAAACTACGCTGACATACGTCTCAAAATTCGAAACCCCCTAAAAATAAATAATAGTTTAAAAACCGTGGGGTGCCTGATATCAATAAAAAATACCTTAAAAAGCACCCCACGCTTTTTTTCCATTATTTTCTACATTTTAGTTTGGTTTTCTATGGAAGCGCGTTTTTTAGTTTTTTAAACTATTATTTTTGTAATATTTATTTGTTGTTACTGCGGCCATAGAAGTACACAGTACAGACTGTGGGATAATTTCAACTGTCTGTCTACCTATAACAGTTCAGAAGCCCTACCCAATCCTGTGGCAAAGGGACAACGGAGCCGTATAGGGTCCCGTTGTCGCTCTTTGGGTACGATACCCAAAAAATTCAGACAAATTAAAATTATTATGATTTTTAATTATTGAGATGTGCAGGCATTTACCCACTATGTTTTTAGTTTATCAAATTAATTCTAAATAAAAACTTACTGAGGTAGTAATAAAGTACCGGTAGGTACTTTATTATGTTTATTTGCTTGTTTTTGTTACATACAGGTTTACCTAATAATTTTTATCTCCTTGTTATCATTTTTCCGTTTTTCTGTTGGTACCTATTAATTAAACTTTTTGTCACTCCTATAAGGATGTAAGAATCGGTTGTTTTTATTAATTTTCTGACCTTGATAAATTTAAATTGTAACCTTTACTTTATTATTGGCGCTGCCGTGAGGTCATAGATATTATAATGCGTGAGCTTCCGGATTTTAAGAATAGCACCATCGCATTTATTCTCGTGGGTGTAGTAAGAGACGACCAAGGGACTTACTAGAGAATGGACAGCATCGTTCTTTATGCATTTTATCACGATACTGCGATCACCAATCCGCCTGTCAAGCGTGGCAATTATGGCAAAATCCCCCAAATTGGTGTAGGCCTAAGTCCAGCAGTGGACGTCTTTCGGCTGAAATGATGATGGTGCATGAGGCACACAATCTTATATTTTTTATGGAATTGGCGCGCCCGAGTCAATAAAAGGCCCTACATGACCTACAGTCAAAAAATGAAAGTAATAGCGATTGTCACTTAATAAGGTTGCCGTGACTAGCAACGTGGTGACCGCAAATTCAACTACTTGAGTTGCTTGTTTAAATATTTCATCACAGTCCGTTGACTTTAGAAGTTCAAAGTCAAGTTTGTTTTTCTTTTGTATCTTAGATTAATTTTCTGTGCAAATAGTTTCTCGAATTAACTTAACAGCTTAAGATAGCCATCAGATTTTTACAGACTGTTAAGTAGTCTGCAGGTACCTACCCAAGTTATGTATCGCCAAACTCATATTTAATTTTGATAGTAATACCTACAACATGGATGTTGCTTCATCATCAGCAGTCAATAATGTTCCAACTGCTGGGACACAGGCCTCCTCTCGGTGAGAGGGAGTGGGCCGTAATCCACCACGCGGGCCCAGCGTTGGGTTGGCGCGTTGCTTGACGTCGAACTATTTTGGAGGCAGATTTCTAGTCTACCCATTTATTTAAATAAGTGAGTTAAGTTTTTTTTTTTCTCAAAGAAGAATATACTCTTATGAATGGGAATGAAATCCATTTTCGTGATGAATTGCATAAAGGATGACATCAAAAACTTAAAACGTTTATGGTATTATGGTCTTGGCTGACGTCAATATTGTACAGTTATTTTTAGCTTAAGGGTCTTGTTATTTTAGCACGTAGGTATTGGAATTTTCCCAAGACCTGAGGAATATAAACATCTGTGTCCTGTCGTGTCGATGGCACGACAGTATATTTGTTAGACTAAAACTTCGCCAATAATATTAAATCGGCAGATTAACAGCGTACATGCAAGGAAACAGAGGTTGGAAGCTTGTCAGAGAGGTACACATAATCCTGGAAAACTATAAAATACACTCTACTGATGAAGAACCGAACACACAACTCACACACTTTTTAGACACACTTAAACAGAAACTCACTCTTGTTAGCAGTAGATTAAACAGATACAATAAATGTACACTTCGCAAAATTCAAAATAATAGGTTTAAAAATAACGAAAAGCAATTTTATCGAACATTAAAGCAATCCACAACAAACCAAACAATACCCATCGAAAGTGAAAATAACGCTAACCATAGTTTACCACCAACAGATGAACTCCGACAATTTTGGTCAAGAATTTGGGAGAGGCCAATTTGTAATAACGCAGAAGCTGAGTGGATTAAAATAGAGACAGAAAACCATAGGCACACTGAACAAATGGAGTTCGAACATGTTCCAATAGAAATTTTCCATGATGTCCTTCAAAAATTACACAACTGGAAAGCACTAGGTTCAGACAACATTCACAATTTTTGGTATAAAAAATTTACCCACATTCACCCACACCTCTATAATTACATAAATACGTTCATTAAAAACCCAACAATGATGCCTACATACATAGCGGAAGGACTTACGTATATGATACCAAAAGACATCAACGACAGCAGAAACCCAGCAAAATACAGGCCCATAACATGCCTACAAACAATATATAAAATAATAACCTCGTGCATCACTCATATCATTTATCAACACCTTGACACAAATACAATATTATCCGAAGAACAGAAAGGCTGCCGAAAGTTTAGTCAAGGCTGCAAAGAACAACTTACAATAGACTCCGTTATACTAAAACAAGTCCAACAGAAGAAACGTGATCTATATACTATGTATATAGACTATAAAAAAGCATATGATTCTGTACCACATACGTGGTTACTAGAAGTTTTGAAAATATATAAGATAAATCCTCTAATTGTAACTTTTTTAAATAACATCATGACTCAATGGACAACAAGGTTACATCTTAGATCACCTTCAGGAATAGTTGAAACTGAACCTATTAAAATCCGAAGAGGAATATTCCAAGGTGACTCTCTTAGCCCATTATGGTTCTGTCTTGCCTTAAACCCCTTATCCAACAAATTAAATACACTAAAGCCAGGATATAAACTACCGTTTAATGACACTATAGATGACTTACAGACTAAAAGACAAAACTGTAAAATTAACCACCTCCTTTATATGGACGACATTAAATTATACGCTTCTACACCAGATGACTTACATGAACTGGCAGAAAACACAGACCAATTTTCAAGCGACATTAGAATGGAATTTGGTATAGATAAATGCAAAATCTACTCAGTCAAAGCAGGTCAAACTTACGAACATTCATACACTATACAGACAGGTGAAACCATAGAGTCTTTAAATGAAAACGAAACATATAAATATTTAGGATACATTCAAGCTCAGCAAATTAAACATAAAGAAATTAAAAATAAACTTACTCACAATTTAAACATAGGCTTAAATCAATTTTTAACACTCAATTACATTCCAGACATACAGTTAAAGCTATTAATGCCTTTGCGATTCCCATCCTTACGTACTCCTTTGGTATAATAAGGTGGACCAATACAGAGCTAAAAAACCTACAACGTGTTATTAACACCACTTTGACCAAACACAGGAAACACCACCCTCGATCTTGTGTACAGCGACTAACGTTACCCAGGAAAGAAGGAGGACGAGGCATAATTATTGATATTACGAACCTACACAATAAACAAATAAGTACACTAAGAACATATTTTAAAACAAAAAGTACCACCTCTACTTTTCACAAAGCAATCGTTCAAAATGACCGAAAACTGACACCGTTAAATATGTTAGACGAAGCTACACAAAGTAACGAGAAACAAACCGACCGACAGACTAAAATATTGGAATGGACTCGAAAGTCACTTCATGGAAGACATCGCCAAGACCTGTGCCAACCCAACGTCGATAAATTAGCGTCGCACGAATGGCTCAGGCGTGGAGATCTTTTTCCTGAGACCGAAGGGTTCATGACAGTAATCCAAGACCAAGTAATCGAGACACGCAATTACCAAAAGCATATTATGCGAATCCCCCTTATAACAGATATTTGCAGGCGATGTCATAGTTCTTCTGAAACTATACAGCATATTACTGGAGCATGTAGGGCAATTGTTCAGACTGATTATAAACACAGGCACGATCAAATAGCTAACGTAATTCATCAAAAGCTTGCTATTAAATATAAATTAATAGCTACACCCCCAGTACCTTACTATAAATATAAACCTGAAACAGTTCTTGAAAACACAACGCACAAACTATATTTTGATCGAGCCATCCTCACAGACAGAACAACACATTACAATAGACCAGACATAACTTTATTAGATAAAGTTAATAAAACCGCGCAAATTATTGACATAGCAGTACCAAACACACACAACCTACAAAACACTATAGCAGAAAAGCTGTCGAAATATACAGACTTAAAAATAGAAATAAGCCGAATGTGGCGATTAGAGAACGTTGCTATAATCCCAGTAGTGCTCTCAACTACGGGTGTCATTCCCAAACAACTTCACCAGTCATTAAAAACGCTAGACTTGTCTCCTTCCACCTACCAAACTCTGCAGAAAGCAGCTATCCTGAATACTTGTAGAATAGTCCGAAAATTCCTACAGAACGACAATGATGCACAAACATCACATCCACAAACATCATCAATATCACAAAGTCTAAACATATCATCACACCGTAATATGTTATCACCTACTACTTAGGTTAGCACTTGGCTTCGGCCCGTGTTATCCTATAAAACCGACACAACGGTGTCGAGATACAAAAATGTATACCAACAAATAATAATAATAATAATGAAGAATACATAACGAAAAATGGTTATAGTGTGAACGACCGAAAAAATTACCTAATTTCTTGAGATAATTTTTAATTGCAGTGTGGTTGTAAAATGCATAGAGAACGGTGCTGCCCATTCTCTAGTAAGTCCCTTAATCACCTTGTACAACACCCAAGGGAAGAAATGCTATTCTTTACGTCCGGCACCGCACGGACGACAACCCGCCAACCCGCCTGCCAAGCCTGGCGATTATGGCAAAGCCCCCCAAATTAAGGGAGGCCTATGTCCAGCTGTGGATGTCTAACGGCTGAAATAATGTTGGTGAACATTTTGATAAGATTTAACTACTTATTAAGTACTAGCTTTTGCCAGCGGCTTCGCCCGCGTGGAGGTCGGAAAATATCCCGCGGGAACGTACTACCGGGATAAAAAGTAGCCTATGTCCTTTCTCAGGCTCTAAACTATCTGTGTACCATATTTCATTTAAATCGGTTCAGTAGTTTTAGCAGGAAAGCGAGACAGACAGACAGAGTTACTTTTGCATTTATAATATTAAGTGTGGATGAGTATAACTATTAACTAAGGGCTTCGGCAGATAGGCCCGATGCGACGCCAACCGTTTCGACGACGACGACCGACGCGACGGTGCGATGCGAAACTGTTAGACCAGCTTCCATGTAGATTTTTTCATAGAAAGTATTCTACTAGACACGTGTCGCGCTTGCGACACGTGTCTCTTTCATTGTCATTTGTCATCTTTGGGTATGACTTGTCCACTCCCGAAAAACTTAATGTCAAATGTTTGCGCTAAAGTGTCCCAATATTTGTAATGAGCAGTTGTTACACCAACAAGGATCTGCTAATTACATTGCGTAGGTAAACAATTAAACATAACACTGAATGTAGAGTAGGTATGTTACGTAAGTGTAAAAGTAAAGTTATGAAGCATGGAAGAGTTGCCGGGAGGATGTGTGATTATAGGATCGCGAGTTGTATCAGCCCGCCATGCCTTTCGGGCCCCCATCACCAAGTGCCCTACTTGGTGATGGGGGCCCGAAAGGCATGGCGGGAGCGCGGCGAATGTATATTTGTGTAGGCTGCATAAATTACTCAAACGGTTTTATCATTTAGTCAGACCATGATAAAAGCTAAATGACTAAAAAGACACCAAATTTATAAAAAGACACACATTTTGATACCATGTTTATTTATTTAATTAACAGCAGTTTATTACGTTGTCTAACCTCTGCTGGTATAAGTGTACTTACTTGAAGAAATGAGTTCAGTAAATTTTTTTCTCTATATCATCACAACATAACGTTTCATTTTTGAAATCTTTTTAACCAGTTACTAGGCTGTGAAGCACACATAGGCTAAAATACTGGTGGCGGCGAGCAATGGGTAACTCGCCGCCCGGTAAGGACCAAGCGCGTATCGAAGGAGCGCTGTGTTCGCCGCGCGCCTCTAACAGATATCAGCATAATTGGATGGGTCCGCTAGGACCGATGCCGGCCAGGGTCGCGAGATTTGTTAGGAAGAGATACCGTGACCCTGGCACATGGGCAACTACAGGAACACGGGTGGGTGTTAGTCAGTAAAAGTCTGAAACGCCCTTCCGCTCCACTCAAGAGCGAGAGAGATTTGAAGAATTCCGCCCACAAAAAAAAAAGGCTAGGCAGATGATTATGAGGTAATGTTAAAGAATTTGAAAACAGAATAACGTTGCAGGTATAGGAACTGTTTGGTCCGATTTCATAATTTCTACCAACTTTTCAGTGCAAGGTAACATGCTTAACAGACATTTCTGGGACAAGGCTGGAGTCTGTAATGGATTATTTACATATGAATTCTTAAACTTCTGCTTCTTTTGTTTACATTTTCAGTTCTGTGTCACGGAGAGGTTGTTGCTTTGCGATATATAGGTCTGTATTTTGCGCACTGGTAGCTAAATTACAGCTTGAAAGTGCGATATATTTTGATTACTGAGGTATGTTAAACTAAGGGTTTGTACTCATAACCCAAGGGCTTGTACTCAAGTTACTCAACACAAGACAACGAAATTGAGTGGCTTTTTACCTTTTTTTTGTTTAATGGTATCTCGCAGGTAAACCTAGGAGGTGGTCGACTGCTTAACCAGGATGTCCTGTGGATGCCTTAATAAATTAAGGCTAGGTAGCAAATGGTATTGTACCTACTAAGCGTATAAACATATATTTTTAAATGTCCGTTTTGATGGTACGTAACCGACTCGCCTTTGTCTGGTTATTGACTTATGTGATAAAGGTAATTAGGGTTTATAATATAAGTTTAAATAGAAACATCTGCGATATTAACATATCTACATAGTTAGCTAAACATTACCTGTATAAAGAGACATTAAAAATAATTTGTTTTACATACTTAACTATGTTGGCGATTGTAGTTTAAGTAATAACGACCGCACGGGCCGATTGATTAGGTAAAGTTAAATAAATATGTGAATCTTTATATACTAACTGTCCTCCGTGCTTCAGAAACCACGTTAGGCCTTTGGTCCCGGCTGTCATCCGTGGGTCTTTGACAGTTGTCACGGGTCGTCAGAAGCCCGAAAGTATGACAACCAGACCTACTAAGGGGTATCGTATTACCCACTAAACGGGTTTGTGGAGGTCAGATACACCGTCACTCCATGTGATACTGGTATCCAGCTACGTCCTGTTTGACCAGAAGTCGGCTCTACGCCACGACCAACATAGTTGGTTAAAGGCTTAGCAGATGGTAATTTCCTACCTAGAAAGCCAGGAACCTTGATTGACCTTGATTTTAATTCCGATTGATTGACATTGGAATTTTGACGTTTCGTATTCTTGAGTTCGACGCTAGCGGCGCCAAAATGTGTTTAAATTGGGTGTCCAATTTGGAGTATCTACTAACAAGGAAACATTCCCAGGTGTCCCTCTCTGATTTTGATGCCGCTGAAATATGTTATTCTACGTTATATTCTAAGAGACACATTTTTTTTTTACCGGCGAATAACATTTTTAGGAGGTAAAATGGACCGTCAAAGTTGACCCTCTCAGGACGAGTTTTCAGGTTTCATATACTTAAAGTCGATATTTTCGCAAACGACCAAGTGGGTCAAAGCCAATAGCTGTAGATTGGAATTAAAATTAGTTTAAAGAGTAAGCCCCCTGATGAAATTGTTAGTAGTTTATATTGTTCTTTGGTGTCAACGTGTCGTTAAACTCACACGCGACGGGACAAGTAAGTACCGTCAAGCACAGTTTTTATTGTTCTTGTAACAATGCCGTACATGTTCATTGATTTATTGTTGAATTGAAGACATACCTACTCAAAATTAGGAAACCATAGGAAATAAAGATTATTATTCTTATTATCTGACATTGTTTCTTTTTAGGGTTCCGTTGCCAAATGGCAAAAAACGGAACCCTTATAGATTCGTCATGTCTGTCTATCTGTCTGTCCGAGTATGTCACAGCCACTTTTTTCCGAAACTATAAGAGCTATTGAAACTTGGTAAGTAGATGTATTCTGTAAACCTCATTAAGATTTTCCTGCAAAAATAGAAAAAAAAACAATAATATTTGGGGTTCCCCATACATAGAACTGAATCTCAAAAAAAAAAAAAACATCAAACCCATACGTGTGGAGTATCTATGGATAGGTCTTCAAAAATGATATTGAGGTTTCTAATATCATTTTTTTCTAAACTGAATAGTTTGTGCGAGAGACACATCCAAAGTGGTAAAATGTGTGTCCCCCCCCCCCCCGTAACTTCTAAAATAAGGGAATGATAAAACTAAAAAAAATATATGATGTACATTACCATGTAAACTTCCACCGAAAATTGGTTTGAACGAGATCTAGTAAGTAAGTACTTAAAAAAACTTTTTTTTAATACGTTATAAATCGTAAACCACAATTTACCGTTCATTCAGTCAACTCAAATATATATATAAAAAAAAAAAAACATAAACATAAACCTTATACATAAACCGTGAATACCTACAGGTTTGT
This sequence comes from Aporophyla nigra, assembly GCA_947507805.1. Taxonomy (NCBI): domain Eukaryota; kingdom Metazoa; phylum Arthropoda; class Insecta; order Lepidoptera; family Noctuidae; genus Aporophyla; species Aporophyla nigra. The sequence continues at coordinate 7,331,345 of OX382306.1, forward strand.
ACGGAACCCTCGGTGCGCGAGTCCGACTCGCACTTGGCCGGTTTTTTAAATTCTGAATTCAGAAACCGAGTGTGTAATTTGTGTTACTAGGTTCTGTCTGCCCGTGACTTCATCCGCGTGAATTTTCTTGTGATTTTATCATTGTGATTGGATTAGAAAAAAAAAATGGCATGTGTGCAATTCACACGTGGTAGAAGTGAAACCTTCAAAATGTTTGGCTTCAAGATAATGATACGAATGTAAAATTACGGGAAGAGGATATTTTTTTTTATTATTTTTATTATTCGTATATATTACATCGATTTATCGCGACAATATTCTGCATTCCTTTTCGGCATATTTGAAGAATTTTATTATAAAAATGATAAAAAAAACTACAAAATGATATTACGTCCACGTATACAAAACAGCACGGCTGTTGTGATGCCTTTACTCAAGCTTTGTACTACGAATTCGTGCGCGCACACACGCCTCTCATCTGTCAAAAATGATGAAGTATCTTGATCGCAAAAATAATTCGATCTGTCAGTCGCGATTGGTCGCGCGATGTTTCATCGATTAGCGGCGAACTTTCATTTTTACAGAATTTAGCATTAATAATCTGCATTTATGATGGTTTTGCATGGACGAGTGAGTACACAATAGACGGACAATGCAATATAATCGCTTATCTCAGCCCTGGAACGCGCTAACAAAGGTTGACAATGGTGCCGATTCCCTTATTCACAAACTAAACTAAATTTAAGTTCAGTGCATCTTTTTCTTTCTATTTCATTAAGAAAAGGACAGAAGATAAATTTTAGTTCAGTCCTGTCAAATTAATCAGCGCTCCATACAAGTTTAGACGTGATTAAAAACTTGCCTACTAAAATTACGTCAATTTACGTCAAGCGCTGATTAATTTGACAGGACTGAACTAAAATTTATCTTCTGTCCTTTTCCTAATGAAATAGAAAGAAAAAGATGCACTGAACTTAAAATAAGGGAATCGGCACCAATGACAGTTTGACATAAACATTTGGATGAGCGTGGTGATCCGTACGATTATAATTAAGTTTTAAGTGCAAAGTTGTGTGTGTGAAGTGTTTTTGTTGAAACGTAAGATGGACAGGTAAGTAAAATACAGTTTTTATTGCCAGGATTGTGTTTTTGACAAAGATTTGCACGTAAATAGTTAGTTCAACAAACATCGTCATCCATTTTGCCGCCATTTTTTCCGCGACCGGCGTCGGATTTCGCAGTATTACAAGTAATAATTCTACTATTGATAACAAACTATTGACGTTACTTAGGTTACTATGTATTGTATTATTGTTATTATGCATTTATAAGATATTTGCGTAACATTGTAATGAAAAATACGCAACCTAAAAAGATGAAGGAACTCGATTGTTGAACCGGGAATTTTAGGTCACTTGACACTAAAATCGCCATTGTGTTTTGTACGGATGATGAAATGTGTGGATATGACTTCCGTACATTTTAATGGTAAAATTATTGGGTGATTTGTTTTTAACCGACTTAAAAAAAGAGGATATTGGACACGTATGTAGGTATGTAATGTTACTGTTAATGCAACTGAAATTTTGTATTTTTCCAGCTCGCATGCCAGAGGACGTGGGGTGGTGGAAGGGCACCACCACCACCACTTGACATGATTTTGCAGCCACCCGCAATGTTAGTAACTTACGGACTTTTCTAATTTTCATGTATCTTTAAATATTCAGGTACTACAGCACTGCTTTTGTTCCAGATTTATGTACAATGACTGGCCATTGCCTGTGCCGGCATTACCGTTGCCTCCGTCACCAGCATCACTGTTCGTCGTGCTATCGCAATTATAATTTTCTTTTCTTTGTTAGTTTTAATTTTTTTTCCGTATTGACATAAATAATATATAGGTACGATAATAGACTTGAAATAATAATAATATGTACAAGTACATAAAACATTTTTGATTAAATTCTAATATGTACAGGTACATAAAACGTTTTTAATGTGTTTTAATTTTTTGAAGTTCAGATGTGACAATATTTGCCGTATCCATATTTCTTTCGTCCATGGTCATGACGTCATGTATTTCCTATCTCATTTTCTCCCACGTTAAATCTTATGAAGTTATGTCTGTCTCTTTTTACTGTCGCTTTTTCGTTTCATTGAGTTTCGAATCACAACCAACGGCGCTAAAGAAGTTTTCACTTCAAAAATTAAATCAAAATAGTGAAATATTTGTCAGTTATTTTATTTACGACTTTGCCAACTTTCGAAATGCACCCGTTATTCTTCGTTGATGCAACACGCAGGTTACATTATGTAATGTGTGTCATAATCTAACCTGGTTACTTGAGAGACAATAAATCATAATCTATAGAAGGCTAGACATACAATTTTGTTAAAGCTCCCATAGACCAGTGAGACGCGACGGCGCAATACGACTCTAGCAGATCAATTTTTCTAACATGTTTGTAGAAATGGTTCTATTAGCCCACGGTCCTACAGACGTAATACAATAGTGGTGGGATTTTTCGCGTACTATATTTTCATCACATTGCTTACCGCATTGCACCGAGAGTTGAAAATCGAACAGTGTATAATTTTGACACTCTGGGATCCACTCTGTTCGAATTTCAACTCTACGCTAAACAGTCCCGTGCGCAAAAAATCTGGTCGCGATTTTATTACGCCCGTGTGGACGTCGACTTAAGACTCGCGTTGCGCCGTGTCGGTCTGCGGGAGCCTTAACATCGTCTATCAACGAGTTAATTGTACATGATGGAGAAAGCGCCATATAATATGTTATTAGAATTTGTGAAGATATGTTTATTATCTTAGTGTTAGGCCCGAGCCTAGTCGCTCTTATGGAAAGTTTCCCTCTGCGTACATCAATGTTTAGTGCTTAGTACTCACGGCGACAAATCATGCTACACATTTCCAGTATAAGCTGACTTCTCATTGTATGAAAAGCCTATACAATGCGAGGTCAGCTAAAACTGGAAATGTATAGCTTGATATGTAGACGTGTGTATTACGCGCGTCCTTCGCTATGTACCGCGGGGGCGCCAACACAACGGCTGGCGGTTCATTGGTATCATTGGAAATCAACGATTATAGAATTAAACACGCATATAATAAAGAATCTCACAGGCATAACATCTTTTAACGGTGTCAGCCGGTTTGTGCCATCGCGGTGAAAGGATAAATTTGGCCCAAAAATTTAAATATTGTTGTTGTGCCAGCACCACGAAGATTAAGAACAGTATCAGTAATTAAAATAAAAGAGTGATTATGACAGACAGAATGTTAATAAAGTTTCGATACTGGATAGTTTACCTGTAGGCCAATTCTTAAATTATAGAGAGCGAGATGAGTCTCGGCGACAATCAAATGTCAAAAACTTGTCAAAAACGTATTGAAACTCTAGGTATTTTTGACAGATTCGGACTCAGATCAGACTGTGAACGCTCTTAAAATTACGAGAATTGCCTCTCTGACTGCAAACCAGTTTGAGCTGTAGTTTTTTTTTTTTGCAACGATTCGCTTAACTTATGGTTTCAATAACCCCAGAAAGTCATTTTGTTTCGAATTGTTTGCTAGGTGAGTCCTAGGTCGTTAGAGGTAGCCTCTGCGTTTGGGCAAGCTCCTAGAAGTAGATCTTAAAGACAATGTAAGTATGGAAAATCCTGGGATTGAAGAATGACAAGCCAATATAATTAACTATGACAAAAAAGAATAGTTTCTTAGTTGGACATAGAAGTTCCCAATAAGACGGTAGGAAGCGCCCGAGTGTGTTTCCATTGCGTGGATTGTCTAGTGGACACGGTGGAGCATACGGTGAGGTGTGCCCTGCCTGGGCGGAGCACCGCCGTGTCCTCGTGGAGGCGATCGGCGGCGGCGACCTCTCGCGTCCAGCCCTGGTGCAAGCCATGGTACGGAGCGAGAGGACATAGGAAGCCGTCACCTTCTTCTGCAAAGTAGTATTGCTCGCGAAGAAAGAGGCGGAGCACGTGAAGGAGAGGCAAGCTATGCGCCCTCACGCCCCTAGCCGCGAGTCAATTGCGGACTCCCGGCCACCGTAGGCGCGGGCTTGCGGGCGGCGATCAATGGGTAGGTCACCGCCCGGTAAGGACCAGGCCCGTGTCGAAGGCGCGTAGTGTTCCACTCGCGCCTCAAAGAGATGTCAGCAAACTGAAGGGGTCCGCTAGGACCGAAACCTGCCAGAGTCGCGAGATTTGTTCGAAAGAGCTACCCTGGCCCTGGCATATAGACAACTGAAGGAACAAGGGTGGGTTTAACTCAGTAAAAGTCTGACACGCCCTCCCGCTCCGCCCAGAGCGGGAGACATCATTTCATGATTTCCCACACACAAAAAAAAAAACTATTCTTTCTTCGAGGATGGTCATATGAGAATGCATTGGGCATTGGAACTTAAAGAAAAATGTGACAGAAATCAAACGCAGTGTCTATTGTGTTTGTGTGCTTTCAGCTCAGTCAGTTCTTCCCTAGATTTAAAAAAAAAGCGTCTTAATTATGTCTACAATGTATCGTGCACCTATGTACTAGGAAGCTGCTACCACAGACAAGCTTTCGCCTAGAATTTCCATGACTCAAACTGGTCAGGGCAGTGCCCAAGGAAGCACTAAATTGTACAGACACATTCCTATCGGGAAATGTCTATGACTTACAATATCACGTAATACTAAGTACACGATAAAAGCTATATAGAGTACTAGCTTTTGCCAGCGGCTTCACCCACGAATTATACCTACATACATAAAAACCTTCCTCTTGAATCACTCTTTCTATTGCTGAAAACTGCATTAAAATCCGTTGAGGAGTTTAAAAGATCTAAGCGAACAGACAGCGGAACTTCATTACACGCTTTATATTAGCTTCACTTGTATGGTTATATGTTTGTTTGTAACCGACTCCTTATAGCGCGATTTTGACCCACTTTAAAACACCAGATTTCATTCAAACTTTGCACACCTGTCAAGGACCGATGACAATGCAATAATTTCATAAATTTGTGCCATTATCCTTGCCAGGGTTACCAGGACAGCAAAAAAACTGTCTTCGAAAACTACGCTGACATACGTCATAAACTAATTTGTGCCATTATCCTTGCCAGGGTTACCAGGACAGCAAAAAAAATTGTCTTCGAAAACTACGCTGACGTACGTAACAAACTACGCTGACATACCTCTCAAAATTCGAAACACCCTAAAAAATAGAAAATCAATAATAGTTTAAAAAAAACTACTTTTTTAAAACTATTACTTATTTTATATTATGTAAAGATAAAGAAGAAGCGTGATGGAACCTTTAATGTTCTGTAAGTGGGGTATTTAAAGGTTTGGGTTCACTTAAACCCTCTGCTTAGCTAAGGAGTTTTTTGCGGCACTTCTTTCCAGCTAAAGCACGTGGAAAGGAAGTGGTGCAAGGCGGGCATTTCACTGGCCTGTTAGTCTAGTAGTTAGTGACCCTGACTGCTAAGACTGAGGTCGTGGGTTCGATTCTCTCCCAGGACAAATGTTTGTGTGATGAGCACAATCATTTGTTCTGTGTCTGGGTGTAATTTATCTATAATATGTATGTATTTAGAAATATATAAGTATGTCTATCAGTAGTCTGGTTGCCATAGTACAGGCTCTGCCTAATTTGGGATCAGATAACGTTATTTTGGTTGTCCTAAGATATTATTTATTTTAGGGGACACACTATCTACCCCTCCTCAACAATTTGCACATATAATCATATTATATTCATATAATCATCCTCATCATTTCAGTCTAATGGCGTCCACTGCTGGTCCAGCACTGCTGGACATAGGCTTCCCCCTGTTTGGGGGGGTTTGCCATAATCGTCACGCTTGGCAGGCGGGTTTGCAATCGTAGTATGGCGGTAAGATCCATAGAGAACGCTGCTGCCTATTCTCTAGGTAAGGCCGTTAGTCGCCTTCTACAACACCCACAGGAAGAAATGGGATGATGCTATTCTTTACGTCCGGCAGCATATGCAACAGCAATATAGCCGTATAAAATTATAATCTTACGAATCAGCAATGCCTCCTTAAGTTAAAATTGGCCTAAAATGTCATGATTTTTTGAAGTACTCATTCAATATGGTAATAAAAACTTGATGATATTTCATTTATAATACTAATACTAACTTCTGCCCGCGACTTCGTCCGCGTTAAATTTCTTGTTTCCCCGACCCTTCCCGTCGCGTCGAATCGCCTACCCGTGCGATTTTCCCCGTTTTTACAACATTTTTCATTACTGCTCCGCTCCTCTTGGTTGTAGCGTAATGTGATATAGCCTATAACCTTTCTCGATAAATAGGCTATCCAAAATAAAAAGATTTTTTCAATTCGGACCAATAGTTCCTGAGATTAGCGCGTTCAATCAAACAAACAAACAATCTCTTCAGCTGTATAATAATTAAGTATAGGGAGATAAATAATTGTTACGGCCACGAAATATATTTAGATCAACATACATACGTACAACAATATGATGAAATGATAATCGCAAAAATGTATCGCGGTCCACCCGGACGCTTTCGCCTTATGAAAAGGCATGAAGGTCAGAAGTTTAGATTAATTACTTCAACAATAATATAATCATTGAGATCCAGCGCGTCTTTTGCTGCCCTCTACCAGCGATGCCCTAAGCCGAGGTCCTTAGAGAGTAAACGCTCTATTTTTAAGTTTTCCCAGTAGCATTTTGTAGTATTTTGTTGAAGCTTTAATTTATTAAGGTAGCCACCACAGGCAAGTCAGGACATTCAAAAAAAAAAAAATATTCAAAAATATTGAATCCTACCTAACTTGTACAATCCAAGCAAGCATGTGCTAAAATGCAGCTAGAAAAGTATAGTTTAAAAAAATCTAATAACGATGCATTTGTATTGACTGACCTCAATAGCAAGGTAGGTAAGGTGGTAATTACTATGTCCATAACGTACTCGTTAGTTTTTTTTTTTTTGATGTCTTTGAGTAGGGAGTTATACCGGCTATTATGTGTATTTAAAGTTAATTGAAAGAAATTGAATTGCTTGGACCATAGCAGTAATTGATATAGATTAAAATACCTAATATGCAGTACCGCCTTACCATACGGCCACATGGAGCCCGTGTCCAGGGGCCACCGTCATGGGGGCCTCGAAATGCGAATATATGAATCGATATTTTCTATTTTATAATCCGAAAAAATGTTTATAGAATATATGAGGGCGTTGTTAGCGACTTTCTGGTAACACTGTCAATGCCAAATTTGACAGAAAACGTGGCACTGCCAAAGTTTCCAGAGATGTAGTTCCAAGTTTCGCCACCAAACTAAACGTTTTGTCGGGCTGTACAATCGCTTTACTTATAGCATGGATTGTTTTTCATTTTCGGTAACTCTATGTATTTATATAATTGCAGCTAAAATAATGTTGTTGGCCAAGTTGATAATAGGATGAAAAATTACAAATAGGTGTTGAAGTAGCACACTGGGCGTTAAAATAGCATCATAATATCTTTTTGTAAACTTGGGTGAAACACACATGATGACATGATTAAGTTCTATAAAGGTGGAAAGAACCCTTATCTCTCTATTCACTCCTCAAAGAGGGTATTATGTATGCCGTAATACCCTCTTTGAGGAGTGGATAGAGAGGCGCCACAGCGTCCTCACCTTCCGCCTGACGCAGGTTCTCACCGGGCATGGGTGCTTTGGGGGGTTCCTGTTCAGGATAAAGCGGGAGGAAACGCCCGGGTGTTACCACTGTCATCATCATCATCTACCTAGCCTTTTCCCAACTATGTTGAGGTCGGCTTCCAATCTGACCGGATGCAGCTGAATACCAGTATTTCACATGGAGCGACTGTCTATCTGACCTCTACAACCCAGTTACTGGGTTATGCGATACGATTTGGTAAGACTGGTTGTCAGACTTTCGGGCTTCTGATGACCAACTGTCGAAGATCCACAAATGACAGCCGGGATTAACGGATTACCGTGCTTTCCGAGACACGGAGGGGTCATCAATGATGGTCACCCATCCACGAAAAAACCGCGGTATGCGTAGCTTAACCTGGTCGATCCGTGTGGCTGTTATACTGTTGCACTTCCATTACATAGGTATGTATTCTACCGGCTGTTTGAAAGTCGATACGGATTGTCAGGAGCCAGAAAGTCTGACAATCAGTCTTACTTGGGTATAGTGTTAAGTACCCAGCAAGTAGGTTGTGGAGGTCAAATAGGCCGTCACTCCACAATACTGGTCTGCAGTGTGTCTGGTCAAGCTGTAAACCGACCACGATTTATTTTTCAAAGCATCGCGCTATTCTTTATTAGATTATTAGTGGCTAAGAAAATACGTTAATTTGAGACAAGGAAAATGTTGATGTGTGAAGCTTTGGCTAAATTATTCTAAGTTAACAGCTTGTCACACAGCTCGGAGGATATTACTATGTAAAACAGGTTCTAATTTTGAAGTAATTATTATGAATTTTTCCTGAGAAACCGTCATGTTGTAGAACCAAAAAATTTAAGACGTACGACATTTCAGTACCAATCATTACGATCATTTATTCAAGTACGCATGGTGGATGACAGCCCACTCCCTCCGATATAGAGGAGGTCCCAGCAGTGGAAACATAATAAGCTAATTACTTTTGTATAAGGACTGACATGAAACACCATGTCTGCCGCAAGACTAAGGACCTGTGAAACGGAGGAACTCGGAATTGGTGCTCTGAAATAGCGAGACGGGTTCACTGACGGTAGACCACGCATTGGAAGTCTAATTTACGAATTGGCAAGAAGTAGCTCATATATGTGAACAGAGTGGGGAGAATAATTAGTCCAAAATCCTAGAACCAAAAATTCGAAAACATGACATTCGAAAACCAGTTTTTTTTACATCCCACTCTCTCTTACTGAGAGGCTTGTGTCCCTTTTTTTCCTGTGTGTGAAATCATCAAATGACTTCTCCCGCTTTTGGGCGGAGCGGGAGGGCGTGTCAGACTTTTACTGACTAAAACCCATCCGTGTTCCTTCAGTTGCCCATATGCCAGGGTCACAATGTCTCTTTCGAACAATCTCGCGACCCTGGCAGGCATCGGTCCTAGCAGACCCCTTCAGTGTTGCTGACATCTCTTTGAGGCGCGCGTGGCACACTACGCACCGTTGATCCGAGCCTGGTCTTTACCGGGCGGCGAGCCACCCATTGCTCGCCGCCCGCAAGCTCGCGCCTATGGTGGCCGGGAGTCCGCTATTGTTACAGAGAGGCTTGTGTCCTTTTTTTTCCTGTGTGCGAAATTATTAAGTGAAATCTCCCGCTCTGGGCGGAGCGGGACGGCGTGTCAGACTTCTTCTGACTAAAACCCACCCGTGTTTTTTCAGTTGCTTGTGCCAGGGCCACGGTTATTCTTTCGAACAAATCCGCAACCCTGGTATGAGGCCAGTTTCCCTGCAGTAAGAACCTTATAGGCTGATAAGGGGCCATCCATAACTTACGTCACACGTTGAGGGGGGGGGGAGGGGGTCGACGAATGGTGATATTGTGTGACAAGGGGGTGGGAGAGGCCCTAAATTTTGTGACGTCACATTTCAAAATTGAATATACATATTTAAAGTAGGTACCTACTTACTATTAAAACACGAAATATGAACAATGAAAGAAAAATTTAAAATAAATTCAATGTGTAGATGTAAAATTGCAAAATATGTGACGTCTCTATAGGGAGAGAGGGTCTCACAAATGTGACCAGCTGTGACAAGGACGGCGGGGGGGGGGGGGGGGTCTAAAATCATGAAATTCTTCTTCATAAGGAGGAACGGAAATAGAAATTGTAAGCACAATGGTCTTTCTTGTAAGAGGTCCATAAATTGCATTTGCAGGCTCGTAGGCAAACCTACGCATGCTGATACGACCTCGAAGGTAAACAGATAAGCACGTGTCACAAAAGATACAATAGTCTATAACATAGCTCATAAAACTTAACTCAACATTATAAAGCCAAGAACACTTACTTACGTGTGAAAATATTTGTGGAACTCAAGACTCAAGGTGCAACCACATATCATGTGGACAGGACGGGCGTAGGTAAACAATTCTTACGTCTTCATGTTAATATAACAATTCAATGAAGTGTCTTGATGGTCTTCTACAAACAACGGCTCAGGTTCAAGTTTTTAATTCTATTTGGTCGTTGCTAGTGTTTTGTTTACCTTGCAGCGGTCATTGATTTGGACTACTGAACTGTCTTTGGACGTGACCTTTGTGACTTGGAAGTGCATACTTGATTTATGCTAATAACCCTGATATTTGTGCATAACGTAATAGTTTCTTGGTACTATGGAATTAAACGTTTCATCGTTTTATCGAGATTCTTCCGATTTAACCACATGCAAGCTATACCAACGCAGAAGGAATTTATTATATTAAATCTGATTCGATTTCATATTCGTAGAATTTTTAAAAAACAAAATTTTGAATATATTTTATTTCTAGTTGAAATATTTCAACTAATATGTAAATCTTAGTCGTTTTTCATGTTTGGCAATATGACGCAACATATTTTGATCCGGTTTTCACCATCATTTAGATAATTTATTCCGAATGGTTTATGTGTTATAATCAATTTAAAATAAGTATTCATAAAATAAAATGCAAGCATATAAAAAGGAGAAGAAATAATCAAACTGCGTTAAAAATTCGTCCACATCTCTGTCAACACAAAAAGTGCCAAAAAAGGTGCCATCAAATCAAATGTTTATTTACAAGAAATACATTGTTAGTGAAGGTGAGATCTTATAACCTAGAGTTATTGTATTCTGCCTGCAAGCAAGCGTGCAAATTTTAATTACATATATTATACACACAACACATTGATTACATTTTAAATTAAGTACCTACATTCATTATTTTACAATTGTTATTCACTACTTAAATTTACAATTTTAATTTATATCTATTGATTTGGAATTTATATTTGTATGTCCCATAACTAGAACATTGCCACGTTGTATATGTAATACATTAATATTAAACTTACTTACATAAAACAATCAAAATATCTTGATATTTTGTCAACTAGTAAAAACGTGAGGAGATGGGTTGATTCGTTAATTTCAACGAATTTCAAGTCTCCATATTCTATTTACAGACTTTTTAACTTTTTTATTATTATATATAATTTAATATTCCTAAGATTTGCCTATGAGCCTGCAAATGCAATTTATAGACCTCTTACAAGAAAGACCATTGTGTTTACAATTTGTATTTCCGTTCCTCCTTATGAATGGGAAGTCCAAGATAACCACTCCACGTTTAACAAAACCAACAAAACGGTTGCAACTCAATCTTAAACTTGTTTTTTTAAAAAGCACTTTCACACGCAGCATTGTTAAAGTTTACTTTCCTTTAAAGAAGAAAATACAAACACCAAAGAGAAATAAAATTATTCCTTCAAACAAGCCGTCAAATAACTCTCAGATATTCGAGGTTCCTGATTGCACGTCTGCTACTGCTGAATATTCTAGAACTGAAGCGTCGCAATGTACGTCACAAAATATTGATAAATGTAACCAATTGTCGTCATTAGTAAAGAATAATTTATGTATTATAAGTAGTGAAACATCGAATAGACTATACACAATTTGTCAAAAAACTAATTTATGTAATTTTAATATATGTCACTATCGCATGCCAAACTGTGGATTGAAGATACTGCTTGATAATATTGATAAAAAAGTGCAAGATTTCACAGGCTCAGACTACTGTGTCATTTATGTTGGGGAAGAGGATTTCAGAAGGACGCATAATTATATAGAATTAGTTACTTTCATTCGCGAAAAATTACAACCCCTAACCCATACGAACTTTTTAGTATGTCTGCCGACTTTTAAGTATATGGTAAATAAAAATGTTATGATCAACAGTAGAATCGATACCTTTAATAATTTATTATACATGGATATTGAGACATATAAATATGCGTATCTATTGGATTCCAACCTAAATCTCCCATTCACTTACGAAACATATACCTTAAGAAATGGAAATTTAAATAATAAAGGCCTGAATATTATTTTAAGTGACTTACAAGACCTTATCCTAGATATAAGTTCAGATACAGAAAAACAAGTAACAGACGCTGATGGTATATTGGAAAACTTAGTACATAATAAGTCTAATAATAATTTTTTTCGTGTATAATAGAATCCATATACTTCACCAGAATATCAATGGTTTATTACGCAAAGCTGATGAATTTACTGTAAATCTAAATAATATTATAAATAACCATATTGATGTGCTATGTGTTACCGAGCATAATATGATAGCAGACGATTTAAAACATCTCCATATTCCAAATTATACTATAGCGGCAAACTACACAAGGACAAATAGAAATGGTGGGTCATGTATCCTAGTACGAAATAATCATAAATTTAAGACTATACAGGAAGCAAAACTTGTAAGCATACCCAACCTTTTAGAGTGTTCGGCTATTGAATTGTTAGAGCATGGATTGATTATCATATGTATATATAGACCTCCAAAGACAAAAAAAGATTGTATACAATTATTTTTCGACCGTTTAGCGGCTTTACTAGCAAAATTATGTAGTAAATTTAAGAAAATTGTTATTTGTGGCGATTATAATATTGATCGACTGAAAGACACTCCTGTTTCAAGAGAGTTTGAAAACTTGTTACAGAGCTTTAACCTAAAACTTGCAATAAATGAGCCAACCCGCTTGCAAAGTAAAACGTGCATTGATAACATTGCACACAATATTAGAGGCTGTCAACAAAGCGTTATTGAACTAGCTCTGTCTGATCATACAGCACAAATTCTCTCATGTCCAGTTAGAAAAACTTACTCAATAACCCATTGGTATAAATTCAGAAGAGACTTTAGCACCGAAAATGTTGAGAAATTTATTGAATGTCTAAAAGCCCTAAATTTTACTGAATGCTATGAGAAAAGTGACGCAAATGCTTCTTTTGAAGAATTCCATAAGGTATTTAAACTTTTTTATGACCTCTGCTTTCCAAACATCAAAATTAAAGTTCCAATTATTCGCAAAACCAAATGGCTTAGTAAAGGATTAAAAATATGTTCTCTTCGTAAAAGAATGCTTCTTAAAATATATCGACTCTCAGGTAAAAAGTCAGATAAGGGTAACTTTAATAATTATGCAAAAAAGTTTAAAAGAATTGTAAAACTTACTCAAAAGTCGCAAAATAATTATTATATACAAACAGCCACAAACAAACCTAAAGCAATATGGCAAATAATAAATAAAAATAAAAACAATAATCCCCCTGAAAAAATTGATAGATTAAGGTATAATAATCAAGTTATAACGGCCCCTGATACTATAGCACAAACATTTAATAATTTCTTTATTGATGACATCTCGAAACTGACAAATAATAAAATAAATTACGGAAAGATTCTAACTTATAATAAACCAAACTCCTGTTTCTTAACCCCAGTTACCCTAAACGATGTTGTGAAATTAATCATGGCATTAAAAAACACCAAAAGTACGGGCTATGATGGAATTTCAACGCAAATAATAAAACGTGTAGTGTACATAATTGCTCCAATCATAACTCATATTATAAATCAGTGTCTTGAGGAAGGCATTTTCCCATCATATTTAAAAACTACGGTGGTTACACCACTATTTAAAAAAGGAAACCCAGAAGATGTACGATGTTACAGGCCGATTGCTCTCATTCCAATATTCGCCAAAATATTTGAAAAAGTACTAAATAATAAACTTACTGAATATTTCGAGAAAAATAAAATAATAATAGATAATCAAATAGGATTCAGAAAAGGGAAATCGGTAAATTCAGCAATTCATCAGTTTTTAGAAAAAATACTTACAGAACTAGATAAAAAAAACCAAGTTACAGCTCTATACATGGACATGACAAAAGCGTTTGATTGTGTTGATCATGAACTTCTTTTGCAAAAACTGGAAATATACGGAGTTCGGGGTAAAGCACTACAAATAATCAAATCATATCTATGTAACCGAATACAGTTCACTGAAATAACACAGTTATGTCCATTTACAAAGAGAGAGATTAAGTATACATCGAGTCCTAGATTTATAAAATATGGTGTACCTCAAGGGTCAATACTGGGACCACTACTGTTTCTCATTTACATAAACGATTTACCTAATGCTATTCAGCAACCTATGGTTTTATTTGCAGATGACAGTACGGTTCTTTTCACAAATAATAAAAACAAAAACCATGAACAAGAAATAAATGATTCCTTATCTAAATTAATAAATTGGCTTCAAATAAATAATTTACAAATTAATGTCACAAAAACACATTACATGAACTTTAAAAATAAAAACGCGACATCTATTCCTTTAAGTATTGCATACAATAATGAAACAGTAGCTGAAGTAGCAAATACAAAATTTTTAGGAATCCATATAGATTCGAATATGTCATGGAAAACACATGTAAATAGTGTATGTACCAAATTGAATCAATTTTCTTACGCTCTATTCATGCTTAAAAAAGTATCCAACCAGACCGCGCTTCTTACTGCTTACCATGCGTATGTGGGATCCACTCTGTCGTATGGGTTACTATATTGGGGAAACTCGACTGATAAAGAAATTGCGTTCAGGGCCCAAAAAAAGTGTATTAGGTCTATATGTGGGTTACGCCAAACGGATTCATGTAAACCACATTTCGTAAATCTCAAGATTTTAACACTCCCTGCTCTATTTATCTACCTGGCCTCAATTTTAGTTAAATCAAACATTACAAGCTATGATACGTTAAAAAGCAGAAGACTTAAACATACCTTAAGAGATAAAACGTCCCACACTAGAGCGTACAGTAATAGTGTTTTCTGTATGAGCACAAAGATTTATAACAAGCTACCTATGGACATTAAGATTATAAATTCAATTATTATTTTTAAAAGAATGCTGAAAATTTTCTTAAGTAAAAAGGCCTATTACTCAATAGCAGAATTTCTTGAGGAAAAATAATTTTGTTCAATAAAGTACCTATCACTAAAGTGAATATAATTTAGTAAAATATTTTTAAAAGGATTATGATAATTAATATTAAATGATTACAATACTGTGACATAATTGAATTAAAGAATAATGATAATTTTTAAATCAGGTAACTCATGACATGTGTATTCTTATTTAGGTATGACTTTAATCATTTATAATTAATATGATGTAAATGATAAAATTATATAATGTAATTAAAACGATGTCCTATATAAAATTTAATATTTATAACTTTTTTCTTTTTAATTAATGAATGTAAATAATGCATGTTCAACTGTTACTGTTACAATTATAAGCATATATGCATGATGAAATTGCAATGCCCTAACAGGGCCACTATGTTCTAAGAACTGATATCCTCTGTTAAGAACTTTATTTATATACACATAGTTAGCAATAAAGAATTTGAATTTGAATTTGAATTACTTTTATTATTATTTATTTACTTATGCAAGTCATTGCATCACAAGTAACTGAGTGGCCAGTAGCGAAATAATGAGGTATATCACTTTTTATGAAAAGGGAACTCCAACTCGCCTCGTCACCGCGTCGTATTGTTTTTTTTTTCATCTTTCTTGTCAATGGTTCAATAATCTTGATATCTAATTAGGTAGACTTCATTCTCAAGTCGACCGCGGCAAGGATAACCTCCACAAGTGGGGGTTTATGGACAGTTCAGAAAACCGGTGTGTATGCGACGTCTCTCCGCAGAAAATGGCGGAGGGCGGTGGCAGAAAATGGCGAAGGTGGGAGCGGGAGGTCGTGTCAGAGTTTTACTGACTAAAACCCACCCGTGTTCGTTCAGTTGCCTATATGCCAGGGCCACGGTATCTCTTTCGAACAAATCTCGCGACCCTGGCAGGCCGCATGCCCTGTTACCTGCACACGTGAGGACCTAATGGCTGTCTCAACGAACAGTATTAGTGTTCCTGAATTTTTGGGCCAAAAAATTTACTATTCAACGTTATAAGGATCAAATTAAATTAGGTTGCATTACTTTACCTACGTGTTGGGTATGGATATTGAAAAATAAGGAAACATAACAAAAATTGTTTTCATCATTCGATGGGCGAAGTTCAATGGCCCGTAATCGATCGACTGACTACTCTGAGAAGACAGACCGAAACAAACTCAAAGGTCATTAGGGTTACCAACGTTTTCTAGAAGAAGTAGAGTATTTCTGATTTCCTGTTCGGGAAGAAGTGGTGAGACTACCTGCACCGTAAATGCGTAACACAGTATCAATCAAAATCTGCATTATATTGAATTATATTATTTCATCTGTTCGAAACATTTTAATGTTCAACAACGTGAATAACATAATAAATGATTTTGACCTGTTAAAAGTGAAGTATTGTGAATGTTTTACGGAAATACCCGCTGGACGGGTACCACAAAGGTTGGATCGGGGTGGCTCTGGATAAGGATGCCTGGAAAGTTTTGGGTGGAGCCCTTTGCGCAAGTGGGACATTCAGGTACCTAACCTAAAAAAGTGCAAGAGGATGATGATACAGACCTATGTGTAGAGCATTACATATTGAAATAGATATAAATTAAGTTTTATTTATGCTTCAGATTACAAAAAAGGGTTTAGTGTTTGGAGCCTCCTTTTAAGCAATGAATGCTTTTGGAACGTCCCTATAAGTACAGCATAGTCAAAACCGTTTGTAACTACTTAAAATATCAAATAAAAATAAGGATGTTCGTGATATAACCTTGTGAATGGACAGCATGGACTAGGAATTTTAAAAAAAACCCTATTCATCGAACGTGAGTAAAAAGAACACCCGTTGACAAGCGGCGACATTTTTTAATTGTTTCATTTATTGTTAATTGTTCTAATTACGATTTTATCGATAACGTAGATAGGCGTAGGTAATTACGATCGGACTAATTGTTACATGATGTTATTTTCTCTATTTGTTTTCTTTCGTACAATTAGACGTAGGTATATTACTGTTTGTATAACTAAATGTGAAGCAAAAACTTTGTAGGTATATCATTTTACGAAAATTACGCGGATGGATGATATGGAGGAGTGCAGGAAGCTAATTTTTTAAAATATTAATGCATTAAAAATTCATTAACTTATTTAATTAAAAAAAAGGTCGAATTATTAATATTAATTATTTACTAATATTACATTTAATTGACATTCCTTATAACATGACATTACTCTAGCCCTTTAATATATTTTACTATTATATTGACATGCATGTAAAAATAAATTGTAATTTATTAACTATCTATTCATACAATGACATTTTCTACACGAACGTGATTTTGTATTATATAAATCCAGAATGATTACATTAAGAAAAACCTCATTTGTACACCAATTTCTTTGGTAGGGCATAGAGCTTGACATAAAATGCATACATAAGACCTTTATTGTAATACCTGTGTTCACAAATAAAGATTGATTGATTGAATTTCATCTACTAGGCGACCATATCGCGGCGGTGTATCCATAAATTAATTAATAGTACTTTGCTCTTGTTTTATGTTTAAAATTGTATCTTTATTCGTTACTAGCGTTTGCCACCGGCTTCGCCCGCGTATTATACATGTATAAACTTTCCTCTGGAATCACTCTGTTTATTGATGAAAACCGCATTAAAATCCGTTGCGTTCTGTAAAGATCTAAGCGAACAGGCGCGGGAAGCGATTTTGTTTTATACTATGTAAAGAAAAGAAGATAAATAGCTAGATGCATGTATTAGTCAATTTTACACCACAGACTATTGTACCACCACAGACTGCAGAGTTGTCTCTCCTTCTTGCCCATTGTGTCACCATTAGTAAAATTAAAAGAAAAAGTTGTTTATTCTGCTCAAACAAAACGCGCAAAATTTCTATATTTATCTGTAATTTGTATGGTGTGTTCATACAAATCACAGATTCTATATGTATAAATGGACGGCATTCATAAATTATGTGCGTACCTATGTTAACAGTCTTTGAATATTTAAATGTATCTATGGACCAAGGTTTACCCGGCAAGAGGACCTTGCCATTACCCTGTGATGAACTTCAAAGAATGTGTTTGTTGTTCCGATTTCAAAATTCTATGTCATTTTAAATTAACTAAGCATTATCGCCTATATAATAATCTCCTTGCTTGGCACAAGACTCAGTTCTGTGCGTGTTGGTGGATGTTACATGTTTTTTTTTTTTCTAGGACATGCTGGGTTTCTCCCTATGTTTGCATTCACCGTTTTAATAAATTAACTAAATGAAAATTAAAAATAATTAGGATTATACAATGTTTGTATGAATTTAATAGTTTCCTAAAAAAAACTGCAGAAAATAATATTAAAAAACTTACCGCTTCCGTTCATGGTGGTAACTTGCTTCGGCTTATCGATATGTATCACTGGTATATCCGATTTATCGATAGGAGCAACAACTTGATCGACATCCGCGTCGATATCGATGACGTGCACGTCACTGTCTTTAGCACTCGCGTCTTGCCCCGTCGGCGCCGGCATTTCAACTAACTGCTACAAATGAGTGTTTACTACTGGCTGAATGTCTGAACCTTTGCCTCGATTGAGGCTGAATAATAATTTGATTGTTTTTATTTTTCGATCCGCGCTTTGTTTTTATGACGTTTGGTTTGAATTTGGAGGAGTAGCGTGAAATAGTGTTGTGTCAACTATCTCGTTTCGTCTCGTTTCTCTTGTTTTTGTTTACGATAATAGACATAATTGACTAAGTCGTTATGTGTTAAATTAAATGAAGCATATTCAATGATGACTGAATTAAGTCTGTTTATAACTTGCGTTACTGTGTTTATTTATGCAAATAATGATATTGGTTATCTGTTCTAATCAGTATACGTAAATGATCGATACTTCGTGAGCTTGAGAATTATCTGCTACGTATTTGATTATATTATCTTCTCTTTTATTGTGAGTTATTTATTATAGAAATAGAAGACCATCGTTGTACGAAAATTCTTGTTATGTCCTATAAATAAGTTTTTTTATTGTTTTTATATGATCACCTATAATTTTATAATTTATGGATATGTTTAAAAATAACTATGGTAGGTACGTTTTTTTAAGATGTTTTGGTGCATGGCGGCTTTGAAAAGAGAGAGGAGGAAGGAGGATAGGGAGGCTTTTGCCCAGCTGTGGAACAACGGTTAGTTAGGTATTGAGGCCTATTTCAATCTACTTACTGTGTTTATAAAATATTCGGGGCGGAAGGAATTTTGTTTACAAGAGTGAATTCGTCATTTATTCTTGAATTTTCCATTAATAAACAATTATAAAAGATTTTATCTGAATCATGGAAACCATGGCCACCATAAACAACAATTTTGGCGTCGGTGGTTCGATGAGACCGGTTTTCTTGTGGTTAAAACTTGACCCAATAATAGTTAACTGTTTTAATGATAAAAAAGTAGAAGCAGTGAGCAGTGACCGACCGCATTTTGTGGTAAGTAGAAAACTTACACCACTTTATCAAGTTGGTTCGTTGGATTTGGGCTCGCTTCCTCTCACAAAGAGGAGTCCTGTGTCCCAGCAGTGGGAACATTATAGTTTAATTATTTTTATATGGTGGAAGGGTAACTACACTTTATGGCTTTATATATAAAATGCGTTTATTCGCGGTAAACATGACGCAAAGAAAGACCAGACACAAAACAAAAAATGAAAAAGCTGGAGGAAAACATGCGTCACATGTACGCAAAACGACCACCGCTCAGCATAATGCTGCGACCCTATGCGAGACAGAGCCCCAGCGCTGGTTTTAAATTTAAGAAGATGCGTCCGACATTTTTGTTACTTATATAAAAACTGTTTGTATGTCAATATTATTTAAGTTTTGAAAATTTTAGTGAGAATGGTAGCTAACCAACTTTAAATCGTTATAGATCCTAAATGGTTAACCAAATGAAAAATTATAAGAGAAACCTATTATGATTTTCAATGACAATGGTTAGAGAACCCTGATGATAATTTTCAATGACATATTCATATCCCACATCACATAGTTGGTTAACCTTATTTTTTATTCACGCATCTGGGTCTCGCCATATTTAATTTTGTTTACTGTCATGTTCCGTTTAGTGACAGTCAAAAGATTAAGACAAATCGATTGACGTAAGAATCATCAAAATCCGCCCACGCGTTTGGACACTAGAGTGCCACAAAGGGCCAAACATACATACATACGAGTATGCTGATAAACACATTAACCTCTGCAAATGGGTAAAAAAAAAAAAATTAAAAACCCCCGACACAAAAACCTATGTTCCCTTTAAAAAAAAACCGGCCAAGTGCGAGTCGGACTCGCGCACCGAGGGTTCCGTACAAGCCTGTAGGTATATAAGTAAAAGTTCACCCATCACGACAATAAGTCGTAGTTCTGGGGGGCGATTCTACTAATTTGCAAAGTTACACGTTCAATTGTGTTTCGGCAACAGTGAGATTTCGATCGCAGGTCGATATCTATACATCTATACAAATAAATAAAATTGGAGTGTCTGTTTTTAATATTAAGATAACCACTTTTTACTAAGTGTATATGGATGTATACACGATACATATACCAAAACAACATTTTTTACAATTTTTGTCTGTCTGTCTGTCTGTCTGTCTGTCTGTCTGTCTGTCTGTCTGTTTGTTCCCGCTAATCTCTGAAATGGCTGGGCCGATTTTGATGGGACTTTCACTGGCGAATAGCTGGTGTAACAAGGAGTAACTTAGGCTACTTTAATTTTAGAAAGATTGTTTTATTCTAGAAAAAAAATAACTTTCTGTGAAAACTACGCTGACATACGTCTCAAAATTCGAAAAACCCTGGCTGAATCCTACGAAATAGATCAAAATAATGTACTACAGTATTGTACACCTTAAAAAGGCCTACAAAAATGTCCTCAATGGTATATGTCTATCTCTTAGGGATAACCCACAATAACCATTTTTTATCTTTTACTTTTTACGAGAAATAAGGGCTTATTTACGAAGCGATTTTAAGCAATTCAGCATTAATCCTTATCCAATTAAGTACTTTAAATACATTGTGCATTTAATATAGATCAATTTGGCCCTTTACAGCATGTAATTTAAATGAATATCTTAGAAGATATTAGAGATTTAAAAAGCGGGCGCAGAGCGCGTTGGCAGCGGCCGGGTAATAGTACAGGATAAGTAGGATTGTAATTTATATTACTTTGGCTTCATAGTAATTGCGAATATCATGTGTGTTCATTATACTCAAAATAAACCTAATAGTATTATTCCAAGTAAGAGACCGCGAAATGGCTTAGATGTTTAGATTTTTGGATGTTTGTTTCTCAATGATGCAAAGACGGCCAAACGGATTTAGATCGAATTTGGCACAAAGATATAATATTATATCATGGATACGTAACAGATAGGATACCTACTTTATCCCGGTAGTAGGTTCCCGGGTGATATCTTCCGACAGCTATACGGGCCAAGCCACTGGCAAAAGTACTATTCCTATAATTATGTTCGGTGTCTGGTAAATGATTGAGTGTATAGGTAAAATAGGAGCGTTAAGCAAAACCAGGAAGACTTATATTCAACTAAACCAAGCCCTATGTCGCAGTCTTCTTACTCTGAATACTATTACTTTTATTTTAAAAACACCAACACACATGATGTTCTCATAAACTATGAATCCTAAGTAATATGAGTTATAATCCTACTACTAATAATATTATGTATGTGAAAATATGTATGATTGGGTGTTTGTTTCTCAATCACGCAAAAATGGCTGAATGGATCTGGATCGAAAATAGCACACAGATTCTATATTACCTATAAAACCTGGAATAACACATTCTTATCGCGGTAGTACGTCCTCTTGCTTTAATTTCCGACATCCACGCGGGCGAAGCCGCGGGCAAAAGCTAGTGTCTTATAAAGTCATTCTGCTATTTTTTAAGCACAAGGGCAACTATACTTAAACCCGATCGCAACTGAGTCGTAACGGGAACATACGGGTGGGCTTCCGGTGTTACCAACATGCCAAATAGTATGTTTTATTATTACCACAAAGAAAAAAGTTGAATCTAAAAATGTCACTAAACACGAATAAATGGCACTAAAGGATTTTCTAATATAAAAAATATCTTGACCATAATTATAGTTTTGTGCTGATATTTTATTGTTACAAAAATAGAACATTTTAACTTACGAATACCAAAAACTCAGAAGAACGTTTCGTTCTACGTCCCTAACTAGCTAAAGCTGTGAAATCAAACCTTTCGGTTATGTTAAAGACTCGAAGGGAACTTCTGTTAATCGTATTTTACCTAACCAAATCTGTTATGATTTAAAAAAAAACTGTTGACGGTGCAGGTGTTTAATCCCGTTTTTAAGTTCGCTTACTCTCGCATAAAGTGGTTTAAAAATCATCGTGAAACGGATTGGAGTTTTTGGTGGCTTGTCAGTTAGACTAGTGATGTTACTACTACTACTAGTTATAAATCGTCAGGCACTGATTTTTTCAATTTAATTCAAGTTGAATCTAAGGTAGGTACCTCCCTTTAGAGACGTTTCTAGCAGCTTTGTTAGTTAAAAACGAGACATTAAATAATAATTTAAAACGAAAATAATCATAGAAAAATTCAAAATGCGGCATCCGATCAATATTGGGGCTACAATCGACTCTTGCTGTTCGGGGAGCATTTTCTCCTTCTCACATTCCACTGGCAATATGTTAAATAATGACAATATGATGACAAATTACCTACACGTTATCAACTGACTAGTACTTACAGAATAATGCAATGCATAATCACTCTTATTTAAAACATCCGTGATTCAGTACATCACATTATTCAGACAGATTGTTACACGATATTATTAATATTGAATTATGAATTGGTGTAGTTGAAGACTCCGTGATACTTTTCTAAACACGACTACATCGAGTGACATGACAACGCGTGAGAAAATAAATAAATAAAATGATCTCGAGCCTTTAGTTACTCGAGTAACGAGTTAAACAAAATCGAATCGCACCACTATCTGACATAGCTGAAAGACAAGTGTCAACTGTCAAGTGACAGCAACACACTTTATTTACTTTTGTTCAAAGAGTTTTAATTGCTTTAATTAATACTTTTATTCCTCTTAACATACATATAGAAGCAGCCTATAATGTTCCCACTGCTGGGATACAGGCCTCCTCTCTGTGAGAGGGAGTAGTTAATCCGTTTCTTTCTAATTACACGAAATTGATATTTCAGTTTTCATGTGTGTATTTGAAGGATTATTATGAAAATTGAATCTTCAAGATGGTACAGCATACTGCAAAATAATGTGCTGTTAACTGTTCAGTAAGATTTCAATACAATGTGTGAAGATGTTGCCCGAGACTGTTCCAGATTTGAAATAACTTATGAATGTTTCCCTTTCTTCAGTAAAACCATCTAGATGCAGTTTGAGGAAAGTGTGTATTGATGATGCAAGAAAGAATTTGAACTGTTTATTCAATATGGAGATCTGGATACAGGAATATTTACATTCCATGGCAATCTGCAAAACAAACACATACTGTCCTGTTCGCAGGGAAAAAACATTATTATGTAGTGGGTACCAGCACACTGATGAGAAAAATAATAATATTAGTTAGCCCCTTCTAACATAAATATATATTTTTTCAGGAACATTACTTAGTACACCCGTACATCAATTTCTGACTCAAGAGTTGCTCGTGCTCGATCTGCTGACTGTTGGCTGTTGTGTACTTATAATGTTCAGCATGCAATATTAATATATTATAGGTGATGAGTATCTACTTCTCAAGTGGTCTGATGTTAAAATTGATATACTTATAGTAATAAAAATGCTTTGTTCCATTATTTGTTTTTTGATTTCATGAACCATTCCAATACTAAATACTTTATTGCATTCCAGAATGTATATGCTTAAGTGGTAAACATTGGATTTAATTACAATAAAATTGTGGACCCTGTCTGGCCCAGCAAAAGAAATATAGTAGGTAGAGGAGGACTTATAATCTAACTTATTCTAAAATCAAAATAAATAAAATACATGCTTGGGTATTCTAATTGCGTTTCAGGTATTTATCACTTAAATATTTGCTAATGCTCTAATAACATTTACTTATTAATAGATTTTTTAATTTGTTAGTGAATAGATGGAGTTTATTTTCATTTCCAATTGTTTGGGGTAAATTTTTGTATAATATATATTTATTGATATTATCAGAGGGCTTATTGAATGTATTTTTAGGCAGTTTTAGTCGTGTTTTGTATCAGAGTGTGTATCTTGTTTGTATGTCTTCTCGTTGAGTGTGAAATTCTTGGTGTTAATGTGCAAATTTGCATATTTCAAGTATAGTGACAGAGTTAAAATATTTAGCTTTGTAAAATGTGGTTTGCGGGTTATCTATCTGTTGTATATTTACTATGATATGGGCAAATTTCGTTTGAATGGTAAACAGTGTTGGTGCATCTGTACTGTTTCCCCACATTATTATGTCGTAACTAAGCTATGCATATACATAGGCGTAATATGTTACAAGGGCAGTCTGTAAATTTGTGGTTTTTTTAACTACCAAATACCCGATATTCCATTATAATCTATCTTTACTAATATTAAAGCTGTAATTTGTTTGTTTGGCTGAACGCGGTAATCTCAGGAACTACTAGTCCGAATTGAACAATTCTTTTTGTGTTGGGAAGCCAATTTATTGAGGAAGGCTATAGGCTATATAACACCACGCTACAATTAAAATGAGCGGAGCAGCAATGAAAAATGGACGAAAACTGACAGGCAATGGGATGCGACGGGAAGAGCATTATTGCATACTCGTGACGCAAAATTTCTTCCTCTTACCTTTCCAACATCACCCACATGGGCAAGTTCAACGAAATCTGTATAAAACATTATATTTTTAGGAAAAAAACGAAAGCAATCCCAGATCGATGCGATAAAAGTTGCATTTTACTGACTTTTGTTCAACCGCAAATTTTGACAGATGAACTGCCGAAGTTCAGCGTTGTTTCGATTCTAACGAGTGTCAAAATAATAGCAGAATGTGACTAAACGTCACGCTCTTGTGCGATGTTGTTAGCAGAATAGATTTTTACATTGTTTCGATCGATCGTTGGCGTCAATTACAACATAATCGCAGTTGGATTGTTGTTCATTAGTAGAATGAGAAAACGCTTAAAAGTCGTGATTCAGTCGTGGATCTATTGCGATTTGTGCACAATTTTGTTAGTAGAATCGCCCCCCTGTTCTGTTTCTTGGCTTGGTTTTATTTCTGTCTGTGTTTTGTTCTGTTTATTATATGAGGTAACTAAAAATTTACGGTTTTCGCAATTTTTCCTTTATCTGTGCTATATGACGTTGCTTCGTACCAAATTTCAAAATTCTAGATCGACTGGAAGTACCCTTTAGGTTTTGATTCCCTTGCGAGTTTCGAAAATTTGTGGAAATTTGCGGTATAAACGGCTATATCTTTTGATTGCGTTAGCTTAAAAGTTTGATTTTTTCACAGCTCCAAGGGACAGTAGACTTGAGTATTTGATATTAATTTCAGCTTGATACCTCCACGCGTTCCTGAGAAAAAGGGTCTTGACAGACGGACGGACGGACGGACGGACAACAAAGTGATCCTATAAGGGTTCCGCTTTTTCCTTTTGAGGTGCGGAACCCTAAAAGTAAAAAATAATAATAAAACTCAATCTTGAAGTACCTAAATATGTATTAATAATTCAAAAAAAAATAATACGTCGCGTTGGGGGACCGCTCCAAACCTAACAATTTAATTACAAATAGTCTACTACCTAACTGAAGAAAACTTTTATAAAATTACTTCTAAATATTGCATTTAGGATACGACCGTCAACGACATCTGCCCACGCAGAGCGGTCCACCCCTCTTTTTGCGTCGGGGGTTAATAAAAATTAGATGAGGTCGGAATTTCCTATTTGACTACTCTTAGAAGGAAGGCCGAAACAAAGACAGAGGTCTCTTAAAGTCCAGACAAAATTAGATTGAAAGAATAGG
This sequence comes from Aporophyla nigra, assembly GCA_947507805.1. NCBI lineage: Eukaryota > Metazoa > Arthropoda > Insecta > Lepidoptera > Noctuidae > Aporophyla > Aporophyla nigra. The sequence continues at coordinate 7,357,445 of OX382306.1, forward strand.
TACATGATAAAGTTTCTTCTACAAAAAACTCGAAGCAACGAAAACAACTAGATATGTAAATTCTGATTACTTGCGTAGCTTGTGTCATAAACAATTAATGAAAAAAAAATCTAGATTTTTGTTCTTGAACCAAATTATTAACAAACAGAAGTACTTATCATCCTAGCAATTTTCCAACTATGTTGGAGTCTGTTTCAAGTATAACCGGATGCAGCTGCATACCGCTATTTTACATGGAGCGATTGCCCATTTGACCTCTACTACCATGACTGGGTAACATGATACCCACGTAAGGGAAGGAAGGAGGACTGCCAGGGTCGCGAGATTGTTCGAAAGAGATACCGTGGCCCTGGCACATGGGCAACTGAAGGAACACGGTTGGGTTTTAGTCAGTAAAAGTCTGACACGCCCTCCCGCTCCGCCTTAGCGGGAGAAGTCATTTGATGATTTCCCAACCAAAAAAAAAAAGAAATAAAAAAATGAAGGATATTTTTAAGAGCTCCTCGCGAAAAAATAACGTTTGAAGGTAGGTGTATAATTTTGGGTGTAATTAATGACATCCTTGAGAAAAGGTTTATACCTAAATCATGTATTCATAATATGGCGGCTCGGACCGGTTTTACCAGACACGCTATAAAAATGTAGATATTGACGTGACGTCATCTGCATGGTCATAAATTGCCATTTTATGTCCAACATTCATATTGAAGAGCAGTGGTGGCCCAGTGGTAACGACCGCGATTTACGAGTAATAGGTCGTGAGTTCGAACCCAAGCAGGCGCATTACTTTGTGTAAATTATTTCATCAGCACTGCTCTCAAAACGGTGAAGGAAAACATCGTGAGGAAACCGGCATGTCTTAGAACCAACAATTCGAAGACATGTGACATCTACCAACCCGCACTGGGCCCGCGTGGTGGATTATGGCCCGCTCCCTCTCACCGAGAGGAGGCCTGTGTCTCAGCAGTGGGAACGTTAAAGGCTGCTGATGATTCATATTGACTCGTCCTTTATAATAACGGTTGTAGGTATTGATCTTGATGTAAGATTGTATTAATAATATAGCTATACTCCATTTGTTTAGGTAGTTAACTAAATGTAAACAATCTTAACATGTCTTTTATCTAAAAAACTGTCTAAAAATTGAATCTAAAAATGTTTACAATTAGGTATTTACTTAAACCGATGTTAGGTAAGTAACTTAATTTAAATAATATTTGTTGGTCTTTTATACGATTTATTTTATATAAAAAGACATATCAAGATTGTTTACCTTTAGTTAACTACCTAAACAAATGGAGTATAGGTAATATTCCTTATATTGATGTGGATGGCAATATCGTTGCATACATACCCCTTCATAAAGAAGTTTTGGATTCGGATCTGCAGTTCCTAAGATTAACCCCTACATACGAACTCACTATGTGTTTTATAATATTAGTCCTTATAGAGGATAGATAGTATGAGGGGCTCGTGGCTAAGTAATAGCAGCTGATCGGATCGATCTTTAAGGTTAAGCAACGATTACCTAGGTCAGTCTATGGATGGGTGACCATCGATTATATACCAAAACCCCTCCGTGCCTCAGAAAGCATGTTGTCCCGGCTGTCATTTCTAGATCTTTGACAGTCGTTACGGGTTTTCAGAAGCCCGAAAATAATAACAACCAGTCCTCAAAAGTCCGAAATTATAACAACCAGTCTTATCAAGGGCTATTGTATTACCCAAGAACTGGGTTGTGGAGCTCAGATAGGCAGTCGCTCCATTTTAAATACTGGTATTCTGCTTGCTCCAGTTAGACTGGAAGAGGCGATCCCAAAATAGTTGGGATCGACATGATAATAACTCTACAAAACTTAAAACAACTAATCGACTACGTAAACCTTGATTACCTGCGTCTTAGCTTATGCCAAAACAGATTAACAAAAATCTAGAATTTTTTGTTCCTTAACAAAATTAATGAACAAACATAAATATCATTTGCCCTAGTCATTTCCCAACTATGTTGGTATCGCCTAGAATAGGTATTATAGATGCAGTGAAGAGTATGATGGATGACAATATTGGTAAGTATTCATTGAAAAAATCTTAAAACAAAAAACAATCTCCACTTACGTTTCCTGCCTCGACGTATATAAAATACCTATCACTGTACGACACCTATGAATATGATATGTTTATATATTTACTACCGCTTACGAAAACAAATAATAATAATAATATACTAGGTTTAAATAATTAAGTATTATTTGTAAACAACGAGGGAACTGACGGCTGTCAAACTGTCACGCGGGTAAGCACCGGGTGCGGTCGGGGAGGAGTGATTGTTTCACACTTCTATTAAAGTGTACAATAATAATTGTATAATACTGCGTAACTATTTACATTGAGTAGGGCTGTCACTTTGAAAGAAAGATGAAAAGAAAAATGTAATGGAAGAATGATGGATGGATTGTGTGAGGAACGATTTGTAAGAGAAGGGATTGAACGCGTGACGGTAGACAGCGGAGAATGGAAGAAGAAAATCCGTGTTACGCGGACTCCCAAGTAATATGACTGAGACAAGGGCAGGAAGGTGATGCCTCTTTCTCTTCAGAGCGTTTTGTTTGCCCAACATCAACACCAAGTCCACATTCGCATCGTCGATCATTGTCAGATCCAGTGCGCGTAAAAATCCTGCCGCGATATTTTTATGTCCGTGCGAACGTGATAGCGACGGTTACACATTTTTTGAGATGACTATGTCCAGCAGTAAACTATGATAGGCTGTTGGGGCTAAATACTATTAGGTACCTACTTACCTATGATCTGTTTCAGAAATATTTTATGAAAGTGTAAACATGTGAATGCCACTTACAATTTGAGTGCTTTATTTGATTATTTTAAATAGTTATCCCGAAGTTCTAATTTTCAATCACTATCAATATATTTTCCATTTGACAAGCTCAATTTTCGTCGCGTATTGTTTTACACTGGACCATCTCAATAACCCTCGCGAATTTTACTGTTAAAATTATACTGAATTTTATTTTATTGAAACAAGTCTTAAATTGATGGTAAAAGTGTTAAAATATATTGTATTAACTTGAAATATTCTCAATGTTTACCGATGAATGTGTTATCTACTTATTCCCGTATGAAAAATTCCGTAGGAACTAGGAACTTAAACTGAACAGATGGCTAATTGCGTAACACACTTACAGATTGACTGGCTTTCGTTTGACAGTTCAAAACCATTTATTGCGTTATTTACGTTGTTGAGCAGACACATATTTCTAACATGTTATGAAGCAGTGGATAAACAATATCCTTCAAAATGATTCCGATTGTGATTGACAGTGTGTTACGCAGTAAGGGTGCTGGGTTTGTTTACACTTTCATAAGATAGTTTTAGTATAGACCATACGTAATTTTGATTGAATTACAGAAGCCGTAAGCTGTTAGTGACACACTCTTTTTAAACAAGTAACATTATAATACCATTTTTCTTATAGTCCACATCACTACGTTTGTAAAACTTCTTTAATAGAACTCATTTTTGTGTCCTTGACTACTGAACTAAGCAAATGACCGCGCCGCCAGAATATCAAACACGACTGCCTGAAAAAACTATTTTCACAGTAGTTAGCAGGAAGTTACGTAATAATAGGCGTTGGGGTTGCTTTTTATTGTTTTTTTTTTTATAAGGGTAAGGCACTGTTTAACGTCAGAATTGTAAGTTAGCGATTTTAGACTCACACTGCTAATGGTATTGCTAATCCATTGCGTTATATGTTTGACAACGTAAATAACGTAATGAATGTAGTTGAACTACAAATACAATACAAATACAAAATAATTTATTGGTCACATTTAGCATTAACATTACGTTTAGACGTGATTAAACAATGCCTGTATTAGGAGACTCCCGAGATGGATGATGTCAAAATGAAATCCATTGAGCTACTCCGGCTATTGCGGCCACACAGACAGACAAGAAAAGTGGCTCTAATTTATAAAAATTGGTGTAAAGATAAAGAAGTATGTCAAACTGCCATATCTGTACCTACTTCAGATTAAAGTAGATAATCTATCTACTTATTGAAAAATTAGTCCTAAGACAAAAGAATGTCGATTGAGCAGGCATTTTGAACTCCAACTTTTGAAAATAGTACAACAATAAAATGGCGTCGTAAAACGTATAAGGGGCAATAATTTTTTCTCCTTGGCATTTCAGAAAGGCGTTCAGATACTTATCTCGAACACACTGAAGGTCACTAAACACGGCTTAGGTTTTGTTAGAAATTAAAATATTAGGTATTATAACTTTGAGGTTGGTTTACTTCTAGAGCATATTTTTCAATCATCAGATATTTTCTTAATTTGAAGAATAATTATGGCAGTTTGACAAATTTTTCTGTGCAAAACCTGTCAAAGTTTCATATTTGTCTCCAGATATCTAATAGTTATCTTGAAGATTATTAACTGTTCCTCACAATGAAAGCACCTGCCATCTAATCTCTTCACCACCCTTGGTTTAGTCCGCCTTTGTACCTTTTTTGTTTGCGAGATGTTTAAATAAATAAATAAGATTGAAAAATACCAACTTTTGAAAAAAAAAGAAACAAGTGAAAAACAATGCTTTTGACAATACACTGACCGTATACTTAGCCTTGTTATATATGTTAGACATTATAGCCAGTAGTGAACACACAAAATCACAACACAACAATCGTTTTTTAAAACTAAACTATTCGTAAAAAAAGCACGTGCTTTGTCGTTCCTAGTCAAAATTACACTGTCCAAAAGGATTTTTTTTTCGGTAATATTTTTAAAGTAAGTGCAATATTATGATAATTTACTGTTTTATTTGTCAGAAATACTTGAATGATTTGTGAGAGTTATTTGTTATATTTAAAACGAATTTGGTAAGTACAGTCGGAGACAAAAAGAGTGACAAATGAATAGGAAATTCGTTTATTTTGATCCCCAAACCCTACCTTATTACAAGCTTACCTTTCAATCATTTGGGATGAATAAGTGATAAAACATCCAAACATTTATCAAACACACAGAAGTAACCTTTAAAAAAAAAAAGAGGATATCTACGATCACACGATAGAAGCGAAAACTTACTACTGGAGCTGAGTATACGGGATTCAGCGTCACTGATCGACTGGAGCCAAGTATACGAAATTCAGCATCACTGACCGACTGGAGTCGAGTATACCTACGCGATTCTCCGTCACTGACCGACTGGAGTCGAGTATACCTACGCGATTCTCCGTCACTGACCGACTGGAGCCTAGTATACCTACGTGATTCTACGTCACTGATCGACTGGAGCCAAGTATACGAGATTCAGCATCACTGACCGACTGGAGCCTAGTATACCTACGCGATCCTCCGTCACTGACCGACTGGAGCCTAGTATACCTACGCGATTCTCCGTCACTGACCGACTGGAGCCTAGTATACCTACGCGATACTCCGTCACTGACCGACTGGAGCCGAGTATACCTACGCGATTCACCGTCACTGATCGACTGGAGCCAAGTATACCTACGCGATTCACCGTCACTGATCGACTGGAGCCGAGTATACGCGATTCACCGTCACTGACCGACTGGAGCCGAGTATACCTACGCGATTCACCGTCACTGATCGACTGGAGCCGAGTATACTCGATTTAGCGTCTCTCACCGATTGGAGCCAAGTATACACGATTGAGCGTCCCTGGCCGACTGGACCCGAGTATACTCGATTCAGTGTCCCTGACCGACGTGAGCTGAGATACTCGATCCAGAGTAACTGCCCGACTGGAGCCAAGTATATGCGATCCAGCGTCACTGCTCGACTGGAGCCGAGTATACGCGATTTAGCGTCACTTACCGACTGGAGCCAGGTATACGCGATTCAGGGTCACTGACCGACGGAGCCGAGTACAGCGATACAGCGTCATCGACCCGAAAGAAACAGTGAAGTTTCGATTCGGTCACTATTGAATTGTCACTTGGTTAATAAAAAAACATGCGACATATTCACGCATTGCCTAGCAACCCTAGCTTACGTAGCTATATCCTATAACATTAAATGGCGAATAATCACAGCGGCTATTGTATCAGGAACGAGGAAATTCACGTTACGCCGCGTTACCGGTAACTTGTTACGTTGTGTTTTGTAACCAAGCGTTCTGCGCTCTGAATGCTTTGATTAATTTACCTGATATTGGTTACGAAATGGGTTTAATTAAGTAGTTGGAAGGATTTGTTAAAGATTCGATATAATGAAGCTGTGAACTAGAACTTGAGTTAAATGGCTTTGAGAATAACACACACACACACATAACGTAACATTGCTTATCATAATTGTGCATTCTTACGTACTTCTTCATACTTCCCCGAAGGGTTAGGCAAAAGCGTACATTAGTATACCCATATTTGGCCAGGTACGAGTCTATTGTCATCAACCGGGCACAAATCTGGACTCCGGGCTGCTACTGAGAAATTTCAGATGTAAAAACTCAATTACACTTTGCCTAAGCCGAGAATCGAACCCAGGACCTCATGCTCAGCAGCAGCACTTTCGACCACTAAACCAAAGAAGTACTCTCTGAGTCTCTCTCAATAATCTTTGATTTATTGCTTGCTTCTCACACTTCTGCACAGTCGAAGCCGCAGGGTGGCTACCTACTCATATACAACCTCACCATCCCATGGGGGTAGGCAGAAAAAGCAGCCACCTGCTACGATCTGTACATACTCCTTTCGTCTTGTTTACATTCATACACGCAGGCTGGTTGCGAGTACTGCGCTCGTGACAATTTACCTGAAGTCGTTAAAAATGGATCTGGTCTGTTATTCGTAGGTGACCTCAAGTTGTTGTTTAGGATGAGGACGGAGTCTAATTGCAGACGTTTCCAGGATGAAATTGAAAGGTTAGTGGATTAGAGTCATGAGAACAAGGTCTACTTCATCGTATCCAAATGCTCAGTGATAAGTTTAAATACCAAGACCCCACTATACCTCGGAAAACATGTGAAGCCGTTTGTTCCGGCTATCATTTGTGCGTTTTGGAGAGTCGTTCGGGTTGTCAGAAGCCAGAAAGTCTGACACCCAGTCTAATCAAAGCGTAACTGGGTTGTGGAGGTCAGATAGGAAGACACTCACTCCATGTAAAATACTGGTATTGAGCTGGATCCGGTTAGATTGGAAAACTATACCGGTTGGATTGGTTCCGTTTGGATTGGTACCAGTTGCACTGGTTCCGTTGGGTGCCGGACGTAAAGAATAGCATCCCCATTTCTTCCCGTGGGTGTCGTAAGACGCGACTAACAGACTTACTAGAGAATGGGCAGCAGCGTTCTCTATGCATTCTAACACCGTACTGCGATTACCAACCCGCCTGCCAAGCGTGGCGATTACGGCCATCCCTGCCCAATTTAAGGGATACCAATGTCCAGCAATGGACGTCTTTCGGCGGAAATGATGATGATGATGACGGTTAGATTCGAAGCCGACCCCATCATAGTTGGGAAAAGGCTACACACATTGACATACTTCGTTTCAAAATTCACAATTGACTATTCTTCTGTACCCATCGTATTTCGTACAACTCGTAAAGTTTGATAGAATTTCAAATTCGTCAGCTGGCCTTGCCGAGCATAGGAATACATTATAATATTAAACGATCTAGTATGTACTGTTGTTTGTCTCATTGGTCTAGTGGTTGGACGTGGTACTGCTGACCATGAAGTCCTAAGTTCGATTCCCAGCTCGGACAAAGTGTTATTGGCTTTTGTCCCGCCGAAATTTCTCGTAGCAACTCGGAATATGGATTTGTACCCGGTTGATATCAATAGGCACGCACCTACTTCATCATCTGCCTAGCCTTTTCTCATATATTTTGGGGTCAGCTTCCAGTCTTACTGGATGCAGCTGAGTAACCAGTATTTTACGTGGAGTGACTGCAAAATCAAAATCAAAAGTCATTTATTCAAACTAGGCTGAGAGTCAGCACTTTTTGAACTGCCTATCTGACCTCCATAACCCAGTTACTGGGTAATACGATACGCCTTGGTAAGACTGGTTGTCAGACTTTCGGGCTTCTGACGACCTGTAACGACTGTCTAAGATCTACGAAAGACAGTCGGGACCAACGGCTTAACGTGCTTTCCAAGGTACAGAAACGTTTTGGTATGTAAAGATGGTCACCCATCCACGGATCAACAGCGGCAAGCGTAGCTCAACCGGAACGATCTACCTGTGCAGCCGTTATTATTTGGCCACAATCCCCTATTAGGGTGAAATGTGAGTGCACTTTAGGTACGTCTCTACTCTACCCAATCCCTCGAGGAAAAGGCGAGATGTTAGGTTTATTTTATAACTGATAAAAGAGTCTTGTAAATACCTTTTGTGAGCCGTCCTTCATTCATCCTCTCAACATGACCAAACCATCTAAGCATACTTTTTTCAATTTTTGTCACTACATCTTCTTTTAAACCACACCGTTCTCTTATCAATGTATTCCTCAGCACAAAAGGTAATTACAAGGCAGATGTGAGTGGAAACACCGGCACCCTAGGAGGACATATAGTGACCTTATTGGTGATGTTCTGCAGAAAGATCAGGTGCGTAGTACTCGCAACCGGCAGCGTGTGTGTGTGACCAATTGTATGAACCTAAACGAGGCAAAAGGAGTGTGTAGAGATCGTAGCAGGTGGCGTTCCGTGGTTTCTGCCTACCCCCATGGGAAAAAGGCGTGATTGTATGTATGTATGTAAAAGAGTATTCGGTCATTCTCATCACCATAATTGCTTATTGCTCAACCCACCACTTAATATACCTATCCCAATGACAATGCAAGCCATCATAAAATCTCTAATAAATAAATTATTCATAATATAGTGCACACAGACACGTGTAAGTCGTTAAATTAATATATTCAAATAATAAAATAGGGTACTTGCAGTTTTCATCACGCGATGTTGGCGACTGTACAGACGCCAGCCCTTAAAGCTACTACAATCTGTAAATTTTTTAAAATAAATTTTCAACTTTATTGCTGAAGAATTAGGTTCCAGATTGATTGGGAACAATTGACAGTTTCGGGTAGCTTGATGTGCTGACGTCTGTACATTGACTAAGTATGGTGGTGACTTATGAATTTCACACGCAGTGTTTTTAGCACTAGGTACATAATATAATATCACGCCTGGATTTCTCGCCAGGGTTAGGCAGAGGACGACCTCGACTACGTGTAAGATAATTAACGGGTGACCTCATACACCCCAAGTGAAAGTACTGAGTTAAAAACATTATACAATGAACAAAACATTTATTTTTTAAAGCATAAGTTAGAAAATTCTGTTAACCCGAAGAAAATTTATCTTACTCCAAGGCTCAATTTTAAATGTATAAGTAATGCTACTTTTGTATTTAAAATTGAGCCTTGGAATAAGATGAATTTTCTTCGGCTCAATCGGCTGTAGGTATGGCGAAGTAGTACATAGTTTTTGAAAATACCCATATTAACTTTCAGGAACTTGCATTTATTCTGATATACCTACCTTGTATAGGACCTCTGCCACATTTCGCCAGAAATGTTTTTTAAGTCCTGTGTAATACGGGTGAGCCTATTTTTACACGCTTTATATTAGCTTCACTTGTATGTTTGTTTGTAACCGACTCCTTATAGCGCGATTTTGACCCACTTTAAACGACCAGATTTCATTCAAACTTTGCACACCTGTTAAGGACCGATGTCAATGCAATAATTTCATAAATTTGTGCCATTATCCTTGCCAGGGTTACCAGGACAGCAAAAAAACTGTCTTCGAAAACTACGCTGACATACGTCACAAACTACGCTGAGATAAGACACAAACTACGCTGATATACGTCACAAACTAAGCTGACATACGTCACAAACTACGCTGAAATACGTCACAAACTACGCTGACATACTTCTCAAAATTCGAAACACCCTAAAAAATTGAAAATAAATAATAGTTTAAAAAAACTAAAAAACACGCTTCCATTGAAAACCAAAAAAAAAAAATACCTTAAATAGCCTTTGCCTGAAAAAAATACCTTAAAAAGCACCCCACGCTTTTTTACATTATTTTGTACTTTTTAGTTTGGTTTTCTATGGAAGCGTGTTTTTTAGTTTTTTTAAACTATTATTTTTTATCATCAACCGCTCACAAATCAAGACTCCGGGCCGTTACTGAGAACTCCCTGATAGAAAGTCCTAAAAACACTTCCAACCTGGCAGTCAAACGCAAGTCTTCATACACAGTAGTAGCGCTTGCGGCTACTAGACCGACAAGGCATTTACTCAGTGACAATGGCAAAAATAACACTAAAAATATTTTTTTTTAAATTTATTTGTCCCAAAATTCAGCAACGCGAATACTGTTCGCTGATACAGCCATTTGATCCTCACGTGTGCAGGTGACAAAGTATGCGATGAAAGTTGGGAGGTGAGCCATTTTCTGTGGAGAGACATCGCAACGGTCGCATACACACCGGAGATCTAAGCCGTCCATAAACCTCTACTTATGGAGGTCGTCCTTGCTGCGACCTACTTGGGAACGACGTCAAGGTTTTCTAAGTAGGCTACGGTAACTTGTGGCTGAATGGGAGGCTCTCTGATGGTTCGGTAATCAGGAGGTTTAAGCAGTTCTTGCCCAAGATCACATCTTCTCTGGAGGGGTTGCTGTCAGCTTGACTCATGCGACTCCAGAAATTCGCAAGACTATCGGCTGGACTCATGCGACACCAGAAATTTGAAGGACTATAGCCAGCCACATTGAGAGGGTGAAGCTACAGGATAGCTTTCGCCACCGAATGCACAACTTTAGTCCAGTACCATGGAGATTTGAAAGCCGCCAAATATTTCTTGAATGCTTGAGTCATGATTTCATGAATCACAGTTATGGCATTACTTACTAGTTAACAAAACTAATTTTTAGTTTCCTCTTAAACATGAACCGTTATTAAGACCCCACCTTGAAAATAAATGATAGTTGGATTGTTTCCCCCGCACGCGGGGAGTGGCGGATCTATCTTCATTGGTCGGCCGACACGTCATCGTCACAAACTTTAATGACTTATTTTACCAGTGGCCAAAAGTGGAACGAAGGAATTATCACTGACCGAAATTTAAAAAAGTTACTTAGCATGGCATTTCGCTAAGAATTATTCTTGTCACCGTCGCACAACTGTTTAAATAAAAGTGCAAGATAAAGACGGCAACATATTTTTAAAAAAATTAGCATGCCAAGTGACGTTAATTTGTCTCGGTCTATGAAATTTTTGCGCATAGTAAACTATGGAGTAGACAACTAATACAAAATATTTACAAACCTGAAACTTAAATTTTGATTAATGATATGCATGGGTAAAATTAATTGAAATCGAATAATGGTTTCTTATAGAATCAGGACCTTCACCTGGAAATCAGGACCTCTAGGTCCTGATTAACGGAAAAATAAAGAAAAAATTCCATCACGTAAGGTTTTGTAGAAATCTTCATAAATGCTACCATAGTACAGATATGATAGGATAACAATTATTATTTTCGGAAGGGCTTGTGGCTAATTTAAAACAGCTGCACGGGTCGGTCATTCAGGTTAAGCTACGCTTGCCACGGTTGGTCCGTGGATGGGTGACTATCTTTACAAACCCTTCCATGCCTCGGAAAGCACGTTAAGCCGTTGGTCCGCCTGCCAGCGTCGCGAGATTAGTTCGAAAGAGGTACCGTGGCCCTGGCATATGGGCAACTGAAGGAACACGGGTGGGTTTTAGTCAGTAAAAGTCTGACACGCCCTTCCGCTGCATCTACAGCGGGACACGTCATTTGATGATCCACCATCCAAAAAAAAAGCAGTTGGGCCCGACTGTCTTTCGTAGATCTTAGGCAGTCGTTACGGGTCGTCAAAAGTCTGACAACCAGTCTTACCAAGGGTTATCGTATTACCCAGGAACAGGGTTGTGGAAGTCAGATAGGCAGTCGCTCCATGTAAAATACCGGTACTCAACTACATCCGGTTAGACTGGAAGCCGACCCCAAAATATTTTGGAAAAGGCTAGGCAGATGATGAACAATTATTATTTTCGACTGTTATTTTACTTGTTGGTAGTTATTCAAAATATTTAGTGGATGTGATCGACTGTCGACTGATTGATTTCTCTATCGACAAAACCGAGCCACAGCTATTTACAGAACCAGAATTAAACTTAGTGCGTAAATCAGATCTTTCTAAAATTGCAGCAGAACTTTTAGGATCTCGACTCAAAGAAAAAAAAAATGGCTACGGGCACTACTTTTCCATATTATATAGAGAAATAGATGTAGAGAAAAAGCTTTTGTCCCAATTTTTGCTCAAAACGGTGATTCAGTTTTACTGTAAAGATATAAACGGCCTAATGAAAATGTTTAATTTCAAATATGATAAAGAAGCTTCAGGGACAAGCAAATAAGGTATTACAAGGATTTATAATAGTTTATTTTGTGAGTCAAGTTAATGCTAAACGTCATGAAAATCGAAATGTGTAAGTAGTAGCTTTGTTTGTAATTTTCAAAAAGGTAAATTTTGCATACCTTTGTTATTTACGACATGAAATTAAAAATATCGAACTAATCTTTTTTTTTTTTTTTTTATTATTAATAATTTGTTTATTAATAATATTCAAGTACATCATAAATTGTAACATGAACGGTGATCCCCAAACTAGACGTTAGTCTGTATCTTGGGGATCAGAGTTGTACATTTCGTTATATCCAGAAACATCGTTCGTGGTGTGTGTGTGTCTTTGTAAGTGTGTGGGTGTTTCTGAGTGAGAATAGGAGGGCTGTCAGTTTGTGTAGGCTTACTTGTTATGTAGTTATTTATAGATAATCCTTTCTGTTTCGTCGTAGGAGAGTGTGACTAGCCAGGACATAATGATCTTTTTACATTGGGATCTTTTGAGGTCTATTATGTTGCAATTCTTAACAGCTTCGTTATATATGCGTGGATGTAGATAATCTGAAGAACGTCTTGCCATTAGAGAGTTTGCTTTGGGAATGGGTATCCTAAACGTACGTTTAGAGATTATCTCTGTGTAGTCGGGTCTGGATTTTAATTTTCTGTGTGTTTGCAGTACTGCATTAAGGATAAAAAGCTGTCGGACACGGAGGACTGGGAAATCCTTATAGAGTTGGTCAGTTGGGTACATTAGAGGTTTCTTAAACATTACTTTAATGACAGCTCTTTGTGCTCTTTCGGCTTCAATAAATGTGTCCTTACCTGTGCCGCCCCAGACAGAGATGCCATATTGGAGGATGGACTGGCAAAGACCAAAGTAAACAGTTCGAAGTATTGGAGTGGGTGTGCAGTCACGTAGTTTCTTCATAATGTAAATAAGTTTCCTGACTCTGCCGGATAGTGCGTGTATTTGACGTTTGAAAGATAAGTTCTCGTCTAAAGTAATTCCCAAGTATTTCATGGACTGAATACGCTCAATTACGGTGCATGAACAGCACGCAATTCGTGGGTTTGGGTTATGGGAGCAGGTATGAAGTGTGACGGTTAGGTGTGGGGGGGGGGGGGGTCTTGATCTCTTTGTTTTGTAGAAAGTGATTATTTTTGTCTTTTTAACGTTAAGGGTTAGTAAATTCTTATCAAGAGCTTTAGCTATTTTGAGTAGCCCCTCTTCAGCAATGCTGTACACCTGGTCCCAGTTATTAGCATGAAATATGACCGCTGTGTCGTCTGCATAAGCTATTATTTCAGCACTGGTGAGAGATATATTCAATATGTCGTTCATATAAAGTAAGAAAAGCGTCGGGCCAAGTGTACTACCTTGTGGGATTCCATAGTTGATAGGAAGTATGCTGCTAGATATTTCACCAAGCTTGACAAATTGCCTTCTATTGGACAAATAGCTTTTGAGCCAATCTAGGGGAGTACCGCGTATACCTGCTGCATCCAGCTTTTTAAGAAGGAGATCTATAGAAATAGTGTCGAAAGCTTTAGCCAGGTCCAGGAAAACGCACATTGTGTGTTCGCCTTTATCAATAGTTGAGGACACAGTGTTTGTTAGAAGCCTGGCTGCATCTTCAGTTGACCTACCCCTTCTGAAGCCGAACTGTCTGTTGGAGATCGTGTTGTGTTTCTCGAAAAAATTAGTAAGTCGTTTGTTTACGACTTTTTCAAGCAGCTTAGATAGTATAGGCAATAAGGCGATAGGTCGATAGTTATCAGGAATATCCGTTGCCCCACTTTTGTGGATTGGGCTGACAGCTGCTACTTTCCATGTGTCCGGGAAAATTCCAGATTCTAAGCTAAGGTTAAATATAAAGGTTAGTGGATGAATAATAGCTGATTTGATTTTTTTTATTAGTCTTACGTTGAGATTATCGGGCCCAGGAGCACTGTCATTGTTAAGTTGGGTTATAAGGCTTGCTATTTCAGTTTCGTCTGTGGGGTGTAAGTAAAATGTGTGTGGACAGGTCATATTTGGGGTATATTTATCGGCAAGAGATGTTTGTGTTTCCGAGATTCTTGTGAGAATTAAGTTAGACAGTTTGTTTCCCAATGAAGTGAAGTAAGCATTACAATTGTTCAGTGATTCTGTTGGGTTCTTATTGGTAATTAAAGTATCAGAGTCATTTGACATCTTATTATTGACTTTATATATGGATTTCATCGTCTTCCAGAGTTTTTTTGGGTCAGCTTGACTATTTTCGATTAGATTACTGTGATAATTGGTTTTTAACTTATGTTGTAGGCTGTTGCAATAGTTTCTATACCGGGTGTAGACTAATCGTATTTTTTTATCATCTGGGTTCGCACGTGAGGCTAGATGAAGCTTGTCGCGGTGGCGCATGCATTTTATTAAGCCTGGGGTAATCCACGGCTTGATGTTATAAATACTTCTGCTTACTTTGACTTTGCGTGAATTTTTTTTTAGTGATGCCGTGATGAGTTTCATAAAAATGTTAACGGCGGTGTTGGTGCAGTGTTGGTTCAAGACTTCAGTCCATGAAACACTTTTTAACTCAGTGACTACGGCTTCCTCATCTATTTTAATTTTCCATTTCGGTCTAGTGGAGCAGGGCTGATTATTTTTTAGGCAGGTGGCCGCCACCGCTACGTCATGATCAGTGACAGAGCATTTAGAAACTGCTCCAATAGATTTATTGCTAGATTTTTTTTAAATATGGTCCAGACAAGTATTGTTTCTCGTTGGCCTGGTTATTGCTGGAATAAGACCGTGTATAGCCATCATCCGTAGATAGTCCGCATTTTTGTTGTTGATTTCATTGCATATATCGATATTTATGTCTCCTGTTACAAATATTTTGTCATAATTATGTAACTGGTACAGTGCAGCATCTAAGGATGTGGTAAAGTTGTCCGGATTAGTATAGGATGGGTATCGATAGATACCTAGAATAGCAATATCGTTGTTTATTTTGATTAAGAGACTGTCTGCATCTGCTATTGCTGGTTCACTGACGGTAAAATTCCAAGTAGTTTTTGTATAAACGACTACACCACCATTTTTGTTTGACTGTGAGTGTGTTCTAGAGCCTGTGTAGCCTGATAATAGTTCCAGCAACAACCCGTCGTTCAGCCAACACTCAGTTAAGATGATGACATCGAACTCGCAATCGAAACGTTGTAGAACCGAGTAAAAGTTGTCAAAGTTGCGTTGATAACTCCTAATATTAAACGTTAGTATTTTGAAGTTGTAGTCTGTATGTAGTAGCTGTTCCCTGCAGCTTTCTATCAGGTCGTAAGAGTGACACTCAATTTCGAGACTTTCATCAATATTTTGGATAATATTAAATAAAGCCATCTGTATAAGTACGAAAAACTAATATTGTAATGAAAATCCTTTTATGGAGCGTCACTAATTGACTAACGGTGATTGCTGGCAGGTAGAAGGTAGGGATGTTACTGAGTGTACGTGAGTATGTGTGCGTGTTTAATGTATGTGTGGTTTTCGAAATAGGCATAATATGGTAGTATGAAAGTGTGAATGAGTTGCTATGTATTATTTGTGAGTAAATGGCTAGTGTTAATGTAACGAGAGTACTAAAACCAATAAAAAATAAGGTAACAGTCAGTGAATGCTTAAATGAGGAAATAATCTCATAACAGTAAATCGCTAGGTAAAAGAGAATAAAATAAGATTGGTACTGATCTGTTGATATTTTAGACGCTGAAGACTCGGTGCAGCAGTCCTTTAGGTGAACGTGTCTAGATGGTAGTAGGAGGCGGCAAAACATCCACAGTGATGTCTGATGGTGGCGCAGATTCAAAGAGGCGATATAAATCATTTGTATTTTTGATGTGGATAGACGGGATCCCTTCTTGTTTCCGAATAAGGATTGAGCCGTTTTTGACCCACGTGAATTTGAAGCCATGCTCCTTTGCTGAAAGTTTCGCAGAACGAAATAACTGCCGGTTTTCACGAGTTAGCCGCTCATTAGTGTATAGTTTCCTAGAAGTTCCTTCTATTTCAATGTCAGAAGAGGTTAGATTACGCCTTGATCTTGCGGCCTTTAGAAACTGGTCTCTTTTGGAACGTTGTGCAAATCTGACCACCAGTTGTCTTGGGGAAGCTTCTGGTTTGCCCGTCGAGTTCGTGCGTTTTGGGCCAGCGCGATAAACCTCGTCTATATCAGCTTCTTTAAACTCAACCCCAATTTTCTGTGCTGTCAACATAGTTATATGCACGAGATTTTCATTCTTTTCCTCTTGAATTCCGACTATTTCGAGTTCATTTCTCATGTTGCTTTGCTCGAAAGTGTTGAGTTTGTTGTGTAGTTCGCATATAGAACTTTTAAGCAAAATTATTTCCTGATCTCGTGACTCAATCTTCCTGTTAAAATCTTCGAGTTTTACGTTAATGACTTTGGAAACATTAGCTAATTTCAGTCCGATGTCTGTATTCTGCTTTTTGAGGTCACATACCTGTTGCCTCAATAAACGTATTTCAGAGAGGAGCAGCGATGACTCTGACGCTGTTATGGGCTTTGGACTGGTTTCTAGTACCCCTTCAGTAATATCGTCCGCATGCTCTGTGTCGGGCGACAAATCCATCCGCGGGCGCTTTTGGCGCAGAGCTGCGTTTGAGGTGTCTGGGATGCCTTGCAAAGCTTTTTGGATGTCCGGTTCTGATTGGACATGCGCAATATTTACTGCGGCTGCTACCTTAGGTGGTGAGCGAACTACACGTGGCATAGTTTAAAATTTTACTCCGAACAAAACAGCAGAACAAAACACGAAAAGTTTGTGTAGAAAGCAAAAGAAAAACACAAAAAGTCTGTTTAGAATGCAAAAGTAAAAAATATAGCGTAAATATATCTTCTAGAGGTATACAGGAAGATTTTTTAGTCACCGTCCAAATTTTTTCTAGGCATTAGGTATCATTCAATAAATCCATTTTTGAAAAAAAACGATACATAATATTTTCATTTTAAATCATTTTCTCGAAAGAATTATTGTGGGCCGCCGAAATTAATACCTAGCGCGGTGCATACGCACTAGGTAATAAATAGCCCGCACTATTACCTAGCGCGCGGCGGTGTCCAGAATCATCAACTTTTTATAGATAACTTTGTGATGTGATATCTCAATATTTTTGTATTGAGTGATACTAAAAGAAAAAACACGTATTAAATGATTTTCGCAAAATATTAATATATCATAATTTGGACGGTGACTAAAAAATCTTCCTGTATAAATAAAATGGATGTTGGTATATAAGAGATTGATAAACTCCAACTTCGTTTCACCGATCACCATACATTTGCGTGGTAAAATCATTACCCTCCTTTTAGCCGCAGTCAGTTATAAAACCTCACCTTTTTCACACTTGTAATGCTACTCTATTCCTTCGTTGTGCTCTTGTATTTATAGTGTCAGTACTTGA
Source organism: Aporophyla nigra (assembly GCA_947507805.1). Lineage (NCBI taxonomy): Eukaryota > Metazoa > Arthropoda > Insecta > Lepidoptera > Noctuidae > Aporophyla > Aporophyla nigra. Next base: position 7,375,357 of record OX382306.1, read on the forward strand.
CATAAAGATATATTGTTGACGTACTTCAAACCTAAAAACTAATCATATATTTTAATTTATTTCTAAATGAACGATTATTATAAGTTTTTGGGATAAAACAGACGTTCTTCTCTAAAAAAATAGGGTGTTAACTCAATATTACTTTACAAAGTGAGAATAGATTGTTGCTGTAATGCTTTAGTGAAGGTGGTGAATTCCTCTTACTATTATCATCATCTTATTGGTATTGAATTCCTGCAAAATGAATTAATTAATTGCCCTGTGCAGGTACTTCTAACCTTGAAGGTACTGTTCAATTTTGGTTTATGGTTCTTCCCATTGTCATACATAATTTAGGTCGTCACTAAATAGTAATAGAAAAAGAATGTTATATTATTCACAGTCACAAAAATAGACACATACGAGTATACAGTCTAAATATAAAGTTTTTGGAAAGCCAACATTTATTATATTAAATATTTACAGCAAAATACTTCGCTACTACCTTTTTCTGTGGACATAAATATTTAAAAAACGTAATTTTGATCGCACCGATTTGTAAAAAAGTGACATAGATCCGTCGTCGATGAGCCCTACTGGGCGACTGATTTATGAACGAACGAGAGTGATGAGACTACTTATTATAGGCAAAAAAAGAGATGGCGATAATGTGTATGCGCCTGGAATAAAATAACGTATGTGCCAAAACGAATCGCCGTCTTTTATGAATGAAAAGTGTTATTAAAACGAAAACTATTTTACAAAAACTTAGATAAGATTATTATCAATGTTTTAAAGTAAACTATGTTTAATAAATCTAACGCATTGCGCCTTGAGGCTAAAAAAATCATAAACATGGATAGAACTTTGCGATTTTTTTGTATCGAGAAAATTTTATCGTATCGTGTATTCCTTTTACATGATACTAGATCAAGTCAGAAAGTCAGAAATCATACACTTTAATATTTAGTTCTGCTATCATACGGTAAGAAAGATACACTTAAAAGAAAAAGCACGGTTTTCTCAATGTGTCACCTTAAGTGTCAATGTTCTTAAAATGAGTGAAATGACTCCATATTTTCTGAGATTTTAAGTAGTACTACATACCTAACTAAAAACCTCCAGCAATTCATGGTATTACGAAATTTGCGTACGGCATAATGAATTTGACAATCGAAATAAAACACATCACTTTTACTAAAAGGCTAATCAACCAATTACTAAGCAGACTTTAATTGACAGACTGAAATAACAATACAAAGTAAATCACTTAACGTGACAGTGGCCAAGGTGAAACCGGGCTTATAAAGAATTACATGACGCATTGAATAACATTAGAAGTCTAGCTAGTCCTAAAGGGGCCCGGCCAAACAAATAAAATACCATACTGACTTAGAACGTTAACGTCATTCAACTCAGGTAATTGTGCTTTTATTAGGGTTCCGTTGCCAAATGGCAAAAAACGGAACCCTTATAGATTCGTCATGTCTGTCTGTCTGTCTGTCCGAGTATGTCACAGCCATTTTTTTTCCGAAACTATAAGAGCTATGCTGTTGAAACTTGGTAAGTAGATGTATTCTGTAAACCGCATTAAGATTTTCACACAAAAATAGAATAAAAACAATAATATTTGGGGTTCCCCAAACATAGAACTGAAACTAAAAAAAATAAATTTTTGATCAAACCCATACGTGTGGGATATCTATGGATAGGTCTTCAAAAATGATATTAAGGTTTTTAATATCATTTTTTTCTAAACTGAATAGTTTGCGCGAGAGACACTTCCAAAGTGGTAAAATGTGTGTCCCACCCCGTAACTTCTAAAATAAGGGAATGATAAAACTAAAAAAAAATATATGATGTACATTACCATGTAAACTTCCACCGAAAATTGGTTTGAACGAGATCTAGTAAGTAGTTTTTTTTTAATACGTCATAAATCGTAAACCACAATTTACCTTTCATTCAGTCAACTCAAATATAAAAATAAAAAAAATCATTTCATTTCATAAACCATAAGCATAAACCGTGAATACCTGCAGGTTTGTACGGAACCCTCGGTGCGCGAGTCCGACTCGCACTTGGCCAGTTTTTAATAGAATGTAATTTAAGCGAAGCGAGCAACGGAGCATCCTGACTGAGACTCTGTTTCATCAAAAAAACCAGCCAAGTGCGAGTCGGACTCGCGCACCGAGAGGGTTCCGTACAAACCTGCAGGTATTCACGGTTTATGCTTATGGTTTATGAAATTAAATGATTTTTTTTATTTTTATATTTGAGTTGACTGAATGAAAGGTAAATTGTGGTTTACGATTTATGACGTATTAAAAAAAAACTACTTACTAGATCTCGTTCAAACCAATTTTCGGTGGAAGTTTACATGGTAATGTACATCATATATTTCTTTTAGTTTTATCATTCCCTTATTTTAGAAGTTACGGGGGGGGGGGACACATTTTACCACTTTGGAAGTGTCTCTCGCGCAAACCATTCAGTTTAGAAAAAAATGATGTTACAAACCTCAATATCATTTTTGAAGACCTACCCATAAATACCCCACACGTATGGATTTGATGAAATTTTTTTTTTTGAGTTTCAGTTCTATGTATGGGGAACCCCAAAATTTATTGTTTTTTTTTTATTTTTGTGTGAAAATCTTAATGCGGTTTACAGAATACATCTACTTGCCAAGTTTCAACAGCATAGCTCTTATAGTTTCGGAAAAAAAATGGCTGTGACATACTCGGACAGACAGACATGACGAATCTATAAGGGTTTCGTTTTTTGCCATTTGGCAACGGAACCCTAAAAAGTGCGTCAAACGACCTCAAAAATTCGAGCGTTCCTGACCGGGATAGGTTTCATTCTGATTTTACTAAGTGAGTGCAAGAGCGAACCAAATAAGATAGAACATTTTGGAGCATGTTTACTGGGATACTAGGTGAAGCTGTCATTATGATATTAGTACAAAGACGTTTGAGCGAGCTAAAAGAGTCAGAAAATTGGAGCACCCTGATTCAGGTTAGATTTTCTGTGTGATCTTACTAAGAGAGCGCAAGACCGAACCAAATGAGATAACACAATTTTAGAAAATGTTTACTGGAATACTAGGTGAAGCTATGATTCTGATTTTATTGCAGAAATATATGAGCGAGCGAAGCGGCCTCGAAAATTGGAGCAACCTGACTTGAACAAGTTAGATTTTCAGTGGGCTTAAACTGGTGGACTTTGATTTAACTTAATGAATGCAAGAGCTTGAGAGTTGGACCGCGCTTGGGGGCTTCTTTGTAGCTTGAGGCCCCGTATCATTGCCCCTGAAAAATATAGATAATATTAAAATTTCTTAGATTGAAAAAAACTTTTGTAGATAAACAATTGTTGAACTGACTTAACCCTTTAAATATTACCTACGGCTACCTAATAATACACTCGTGGAGGCTTCGTGTATTTTTAAACAGAAACAAACCGTAATGGGGCCGCCTACCGGCCTACGTTTAATGACTGTATCGGTCATATCGACGTGTGATCGACTTTTAATTGACAAACCGTTCGTACAAATGGTTCAAGTTGTACACATGAGCTAATGTCTTTTTTTTAGTTTATTGCTATTTTTAGTACTTGTAAATTCGTTGTTAGACCGTCGGGAATTCCAATATCATTTTGGCATATTTTGGGAATGGGTTTTCGTCGAAGCTGTGAAATAGGTTTGTTTGTTACTTTTTATAAATGTTTTTAGATCCTTGCAAGGGATCCTTTTGTCTCGTTATCATCATTAATTCAGTCGATAACGTCCGTTGCTGGAAATTGGCCTCCACTTATTTGAGGGGGTTTGCCATAATCGCCACGCTTGGCAGGCGGGTTGGCGATCGCAGTATGGTGGTAAAATGTATAGAGAAACGTGCTGCCCATTCTCTAGTAAGTCCCTCAGTCGCCAATTACGACACCCACGGGAAGAAATGGGGTGGTACCACGCGGAACGTCTTTTTGTCAAGTAGGTAAATACCTATCAATATTTTTCAAATTCCGAAGGGTTGGGGAGACGTATACCTATGTATACTCACATTTCGCCAGTTATATTTCCCACGTGATAGGGGGCGAGCCTATTGTCATCAGCCGGGTACAAATCCACACTCCGGGCTGCTACTGAGAAATTCCTGATAGAACAATCCGATAACACTTTGCTTGACCTGGGAATCGAACCCATGACCTCATGCTCAGCAGTAGCGCTTGGGACCACTAGACCAAGGAGGCAGTCCGAAATACTTATACTAATAAAAAATAGTCCTCCCGACTGAATTTTGACTATGGCAATCAATCTCGGCGGAGATTAGCCATCTATATTTCTATCTTTAAGTATTTCTATGTACATTCAACATTGATTATTTATCCTTTGTCGTAATTAAGTCAGTGTTTCTGTAAGAGAATCTAACTCTAAAATAGCTATCGTGTGCTATAACATAAAATATACCTACCATTGATATTTTAAAGTTTAAATTAGAAAAAATTGGTAGAAATGTAATCTACGCCATACAAGTGGTCAAACCCTGGCTAATTAGCCTAGTTACGTAAGTAGGTATTGTTTTGTCTCTATTTCGCTCTCGTTAATGACGACATGCCGTCCTACTTCCACATGTCATCTATTTGTATGACATTGTGCCGTTTTCGAAGATCGAATGTTGGGTAGGCAACCTATTTTCCCTAAAATTTAATTTAAAATAACTTTTCAAGGCGATTCAAAGCTCAATGTTTTCTTGTTTCATTAATAATCATAATTACACATAAACTTAAAAAGTAAAGTCATTTAGAAAAGAGTAATGTACCTAACTTTTACATAAACGCGAAGCAAGCATTAAGTCTGGTTACTCACACAGACATTAGCATACCTACCAATTATTCTGTAGGTACCCATAGTGTGTTTTAGGTAATCAGAAGCCCGGATGTCTGACAGCCAGTCTTACCAAGGGGTATCGTATTACCCAGTAACTGGGTTCTGAAGACCAGATAGGCAGACGCTCTATGTTAAATGTATACATACCTCTATATTTTAATTTTGATTCTGTTTTAATTATGATGTTGATGTTAATTTTAATTTTGATATTCGTTTTTATTTTGAATTTTTCATTGCAATCTTGATTATGTTTTTAATTTTGATTTCAAATTTTAGTAGTAGTTGTAATTTTTGTAAATGGGTACAATGTCTGAAATAAAACACTATTTATTTATTTTATTTAAATAGTGATGTGAAAGAATGGAAAAGAAGACTGTGTGAGGGTTGTTATTTATTAATTTAGTTATTAATAACGTACTTCAACAACTTATTCACTAAGATAAACACAAATAAAGATCATTTCACACTTCATCAAAAGTTTTAGGAATTGTGAATTAGTCACTTACAGAAGTAAGTGACTGTGCTGCTTGTGCTTCCTATGCTGTCTGTTTATGTTTTAGCTCAAAAGAGACAATGTAATTTTACGTAATCCTTCCAGGACGTGAAAGTGTGACCCACTTGAAAAAGTACCAAGCACTCTACGAACTTAAGCCAGAATTCATGGGAACATAACGTTTATGTATTTTTGAAAATTTGCCAGAACTGGACGCTAAATATCACTTTTATCTAAACTGTCAAATTCAATCGTCTTCATTTTTATTGAATTGGGTAGGTACCTATGTTTTTAGGAAATTTGGTTACATTGAAAGGCTTTCACTGGAGTTTATGGTATACTTAATTGTTGCAAATGGGTCCACACTATCACGTCCTGCACCCTAATTGCGAAACGCACAATTTATCAGAATCTGAATGGGAATGAAGATTATTTCTAAACCATTGCGTCATTTGTTCGAATATATTGTCGGCTCAGCTACGTAAATAACGCAATGAATGTTGTTTAACTATGAATATTAAACCAATTCCTACCGATAAAAACGAGGTATTCCATGAAGTACACCCAAACGAAGCACACCCAGATGAAGCACACCTAAAGTATTCCACTTAGCACACCCGTAGGTGCGCTTCAAATAAAAATTTAAAATAATTAATTTCCTATTCCACGAAGCACACCTACGAATATCACTCGCATAGTGCGGGGACTAAGAAATAAAAATGTCGATAGAAGAAAATATTTATTATTTAAAAGACTAACTTAAATTTCTAACATCATTCAGTTGGCGCTGTAAGCCGAAATACAGGTTCCTCCTAGTTCGGCTCCAGATGCTAAAACTTTTTGTGTACATAAGTATTGTTCATAGCATTTATATGTAAGTTTTAAAAGTACTTTTGTGAAAGAAATAAATTATTATAGTTTCATTATAATAATTAGGATATCTAAAAAATGTGATGTGATGGAGCAATTTCGAGGCCGAATTTGAATTCAGTGACCCAAAATCTACGGGGAATGACTACTCTCATTCAAGTAGCAAGAGTCACGTCGGGCTGTGTGTTTATACAGTCTCATTACTCTGAAATAAATAAAATTTTCAGTAAAAACAGAGTCATAAATCTGACAAAACTTTTAGATTGCTTCCAAAAAAATTGCAATAATTATGCCGAAATTAGAGTAAAAATGGGTTATTCAAATCATCAAAAACATGCTGAAATAAAAAATAATATAATCGAAAACACAATAAAAGATTATAAAAATGGCTTAATTTCAGTTGGACATTGTCTAGAGAAATTAAGATTCTGATTAATAATAATTTATTTAATTAATAAGTTTAGATACTAAATTGCCCATTTCTTCAAGATTATTTAAGATTGTGATTTGTGATTTTAAACAGTCTGTGATTTTACATAAAACTAGAGAACTTTTATTATTAGTTAATGGTAGCTATAAAAAAACTTCAACATAGATCTCTTTGAAAAACTATATTTACAATGTTTTTGATATTTGTCCAAGTTTTTATTGCAATTATGAAACAATCTGTGATTTTATTAAGAGCACAAAAAAAGAAAATAATAGAAAAATGGTTATAAAATAAATGATAATATTTTTTTTTTGAAAAGATAATTATGAAACAATCTGTGATTTTAAATAGTAAGATTACAAAAACGACAAATATTGTGTCACATTATTATAATGAAACTGAATGATGTTAGAAATTTAAGTTAGTCTTTTAAGTAATAAATATTTTCTTCTGTCGACATTTTTATTTCTTAGTCCCCTCACTATGCGAGTGATATTCGTAGGTGTGCTTCGTGGAATAGGAAATTGATTATTTTAAATTTTTATTTGAAGCCCACCTACGGGTGTGCTTAGTGGAATACTTTAGGTGTGCTTCATCTGGGTGTGCTTCGTTTGGGTGTGCTTCATGGGATACCTCATAAAAACTTCCGCAATTACCCCTCTGGAAGGAATATGTCAAAATACAAGTAAATCTGTATACTTACCTTCTACTATAAGGTCTTCGGTTATTGTTGGGCACGCCGCAATGTAGCGCTAAGTCCTCTCTTTGAGGAGTGGCTGGTGAAGCGCCACAGCGTCCTCACCTTCCGCCTTACGCATGTCCTCAGCGGACCCGGCTGCTTCGGGAGGTTCCTGTTCCGGATAAGGCGGGAGGAAACTTCCGGGTATCACAATTTTGTAGACCGCCTGGAGGACGCGGTGGAGCATACGGTGGAGATGTGCCCGGCCTGGAGGCGTCGCGTCGCGGAGGCAATCGGCGGCGGAAATCTCTCGCGTGCGGCCCTGGTCTAGGCCTTGGCACGGAGCGACAGTGCATGGGAGAGCGTAAAAGAGAGGCATCTTTGCGCCCTCACGGAGCGGAAGAAGTCATTGGATGATTTTTCAACCAAAATAAAAAAAGTGGTTATTGTATTAGTGGTTCAGCAGCTTGTCTATAATCAGATTTGGACGTGGTAAGACAACGGCTCCCCTAACATCATCTCTTATCAAAAGACAGTACCCACGCATCCATCGATGCTACGCTGTGCTGCCGGCGTAGCATGACCAATTCTATATCTATTCTACCAAGAACAAATAAAGTTCCTTATGTATTTTAATTGTGTAAAAATGTTTCTATCTCATCAATACTTGACTGGCCTGTTAGTCTAGTGGTTAGTGACCCTGACTGCAAAGACTGAGGTCGTGGGTTCGATTCCCACCCAGGACAAATATTTGTGTGATGAGCACAATTATTTGTTCTGTGTCTGGGTGTAATTTATCTACAACTAGCTGACCCAGCGAACTTCGTATCGCCTAAGATTCAAAATGTTGTAATAAACCTTCCAAGTTTGACAACCTGGTACGCGGTGGTGATCTGGTAAGCGTTTTCTAGCTGATACTCATATGTTTGGGTAGCTCCTACTCGGTTATGATAACCTGTTACTTCGAAGGCATAAAGCGTTTTCTGGCTGACACTGCTGTTTAATAAGCTCATACCAAGTTATGACCGCCTGGTACCTCGAAGGCAAAGTTTTTGTCATACCACGTTTTATAGTGAAATGTATTCTCTTTGACGTTTTATGTCACATTACACGAGAACGCGGTCGAAGGGGATAAAAAGTATCCTTTGCCAAAAGCAAAAAAAAAAAAAAAAAAGTATCCTATGTCCTTCTCCTGGCTCTAAACTACCTCCCTGCCAATTTTCAGCTAAATCGGTTCAGCCGTTCTTGAGTTATAAGTGAAGTAACTAACACGACTTTCTTTTATATATATAGATATGTATGTATTTAGAAATATATAAGTATATTTATCAGTTGTCTGGTTACCATAGTACAGGCTCTGCCTAGTTTGGGATCAGATAACAGTGTGTTGGTTGTCCTAAGATAATTATTATAATAGTAAAGAGAAATTGTCATCATACTTGACATCGTACTCTTGTCGACTGAAGAATAGAAACATCTCTTTTCTTCAGTTTTACACAATTTTTTTACGAAACAATCTATCATTTTGTCTTCTCTTCCGTCGACAAATTCCGTTTCTATGGTGGTCATGCTACGCGTGCACGAGTGACTGTCACCAACCAGTGTCACTCTTATATCCACTTATAACCATTATAACTTTTCGGTGATTTCAGTAACTTCGTAAAAAAAAACGACTGCGGCGAACTTGCGCATTTGTTTTACGTATGTGTCATTTGGATTACGTATTATATATGGTTGTCTTAGAAGTCAGTGCACTCGGATCCATTGTTTCATTTCTGCATATCTGATGATGGCGATAAGACATCGTGACAATAGATTTTATTAATAGAATGATAATATGTTACCTGAAATGTTAATGGCCACAACTTACTATGTGCAATCAAAATTGAATAAAAACAAAGGAATATTTTGTATTATTTGCTAGTGCCTAAACAATAACAACCGCACGGGTATATCGGCGACACCCTTTTTTTTTCTTCTTTATGTGGTTGGAAAATCATCAAATGACGTCTGCCGCTCTTGGGCCGAGCGTGAATGCGTGTCAGACTTTTACTGACTAAAAACCACCCGAGTTCCTTCAGTTGCCCATGTGCCAGGGCCACGGTGTCTCTTTCGAACAAATCTCGCGACCTTGGCAGCGGCGACACCCCTCAATCTGGGAAAGAACTTACGTTGATTCTGTTGGTCCTGGCCGTCATTCGTTGATCTTTTGAGAGTCGTAGTCGGTAGTCAGAAGCCCAGAAGTCTGACAACCAGCCTTGCCATGGGGTAACGTATCGTATTACCCTGGCCTGATTGGCAGTCGCTCCATGTAAAAAACTGGTAGTCAGCTGCATCTAGTTAGACTGGAATCCATAATTAGGAAAAAGTTATGCAGGTGAATTATTTTGAATTATAAAAGTATATAGGGTAAAAGAAGAGTAAAGTGTCTGTATGGAGCCGGACGTAAAAAATAGAGCATCACCCCATTTCTCCCCGTGGGTAACGTAGAAGGCGACTAAGGGACTTACTAAAGAATTGGCAGCAGCGTTCTCTAAGCATTTTACTACCATACTACCGACCGTGAATCTGCCTGCCAAGCGTGGTGCTTATGGGAAACCCTCCCAAATTGGGGGATGCCCTGGTCCAGCAGTGGATGTCTTTCGGCTGAAATGATGATGATGATGATGATGATAGTGTAAAAAGCAAAAAACTAGTTTTTTGTTCAAGGACCTCTAAATCTGTTATTATAATTCGCAAAAAATGAGTCACAGATATTTTCTTTAAATAAACAAATATTTTAAAGTAAATACAATTGAATTCTTTGTACCAAGAATGTGTTTATTTTTCCGTCTTAATTTTTTATGTGCATAGCTATATTACATTTTATGATGCTTAATTTATGATCCTGGCCAGACATTTATGATGATAATCAGCTAGAGCTCAAGGCAAACATGTGTTGGACCAGTTTCCGTGATTTTCCCAAGCAATGTAATGTGACAAAAATATGTGGGTTTCCTGGTTCCTTTGTATATTGTTTTAAGTCAGTTGACACCGCATCGCAGGTGATTATTTAAAGAAAAAATAATAACACCTAGAGTGTACTAATCTCTAGAAATCTTCATCATCTGTTTAGCCATTTCCCTGAGGAGCGACTACCTAACGTCCACAACCCAATTCCTGGGTAAATGGTGGGGCAGGGGTGCACAGCTGCTTGATTTCGGGTAAGAACTGAGAAGTAAAATAAATTAAATCGGCAAATTTCAAATGCATAAAAAAATCGATTTCTTTAAAAAAACAACCCGAACTAGTTTTGTCCGGGGCCGCGGCCCCGGTCAAACTAGTTCGTTAAGTAAGTATTTTCGTCGCTCACTAAACGTGCCGTATATGGTTTCTTTATCATCCTCAATAATGGCAATATTTGCCAAAAACCAATCACCAATGTTTACTCTTTCACTTTTACACTCTGCTCTAATAATAAAATTAACAGCAAAATATTAAAAAAAATTAAAAGTAAGTAGGTATCAAAAATCAATTAATCAGAAGGATCACACCAGGTAAATTTAAAAAATCCCCGACTAAAATTTAATAAAAAGTTGTAGGTTATGTTTGATCAAGGGATCGTCGTGTTGAAACGGCTGAACCGATTTTGATTAAACATGTCTAAGAACCACCGCTAGAAAGCCTTTAAGAGCCACGGTGCTACAGACAGACACATATGGCGGTCAAACTTATAACATCCCTCTTAGCGTCGGGGGTTAAAAATACCTATTATTGAAGCTAATTTAAAAACCATTAAACAGAACTTGACCAATTTTTTATGAGACTACTCTATAAAATTACCCTTTCAAATAAAAAAGAATGGTAAAAAAATAGTTTATAAATGGAGTTCTGAGGTAACATCATAAAAAATGTTTAGAACCTCCTTCTTTTTTTTACACGCTTTATATTAGCTTCACTTGTTTGTATGTTTGTTTGTAACCGACTCCTTATAGCGCGATTTTGACCCACTTTAAACGACCAGATTTCATTCAAACTTTGCACACCTGTTAAGGACCGATGACAACGCAATAATTTCATAAATTTGTGCCATTATCCTTGCCAGGGTTACCAGGACAGCAAAAAAACTGTCTTCGAAAACTACGCTGACATACGTCTCAAAATGCGAAACACCCTAAAAATAGAAAATCCACACTATCCACATCCACACTCCACACTATAATATTATAAATGCAAAAGTAACTCTGTCTGTCTGTCTGTCTGTCTCGCTTTCCTGCTAAAACTACTGAGCCGATTTAAATGAAATTTGGTACACAGATAGTTTAGAGCCTGAGAAAGGACATAGGCTACTTTTTATTGCGGAAAAGGGGTTTTAAGGGGTTGAAAGGGAGGATGAAAGGTTGTAGGGAAGTATTGTCATTTTTAAAACTAGAATGATGAAACTTTTTTATTTGGCTTTTATTACATAATATATATTTATGAATTATATTTAAAGTTTGTTAAATTTTTACCCTTAAGGGGTTAAAATAACAATAGGGAATAGGGGATGAAAGTTTGTTAAAATAAAGTCACTTCCCGGTCTGTCTGTTCCTATGTATGCTTAGATCTTTAAAACTACACAACGGGTTTTGATGCAGGTTTTCTTAACAGATAAAGTGCTTCAAGAGAAAGGTTTATATGTATATAACATGCATAATATAGTAAAGAAACGCTGATAATTTTAGGGGTTTCTAATGTGATGTCATAAATAAACACATTTTTTTGCGCTTACATTGCAAACACTGGCTGGACCCTACGAAACAGATCAAAATAATGTACTACAGTATTGTACACCTTAAAATGGTCTACAAAAAAGTCCGCGATGGTATATGTCTAGCTCTTAGGGATAACCCACAATAACCATTTTTTATCCTTTACTTTTTACGAGAAATAAGGGCTTATTTACGAAGCGATTTTAAGCAATACAGCGTTAATCCTTATCCAATTAAGTACCTTAAATACATTGTGCATTTAATATAGATGAATATGGCCCTTTACAGCATGTAATTTAAATGAATATCTTAGAAGATATCAGAGATTTAAAAAGCGGAGGCAGAGCAGCTGGTGGGTCGTACGTCCGTCCCGTCCATCCGTTGGCAGCGGCCGGGTAGTACAGGATAAGTAGGATTGTAATTCATATTACTTTGTCTTCATAGTAATTGCGAATATCATGTGTGTTCGTTATACTCAAAATAAACCTAATAGTATTATTGCAAGTAAGAGACCGCAAAATGGCTTAGATATTTAGATTTTTGGATGTTTGTTTCTCAATGATGCAAAGACGGCCAAACGGATTTCGATCGAATTTGGCACAAAGATATATTATATCATGGATACGTAACAGATAGGATACCTACTTTATCCCGATAGTAGGTTCCCGGATGATATTTTCCGACAGCTATACGGGCCAAGCCACTGGCAAAAGTACTATTCCTATAATTATGTTCGGTGTCTGGTAAATGATTGAGTGTCTGTATAGGTAAAATAGGAGCGTTAAGGAAAACCAGGAAGACTTATATTCAACTAAACCAAGCCCTATGTCGCAGTCTTCTTCCTCTGAATACTATTACTTTTATTTTAAGAACACCAACACATGATGTTCTCATAAACTATGAATCCGAAGTAATATGAATTATAATCCTACTTACTGCTAATATTATAAATGTGAAAATATGTAAGAGTGGGTGTTTGTTTCTCGATCACGCAAAAATGGCTGAATGGAGCTGGATCGAAAATAGCACACTAAGTATATATTACCTATATAACCTGGATTAACACATTCTTACCGCGGTAGTACGTCCTCTTGCGTTAATTTCCGACATCCACGCGGGCGAAGCCGCGGGCAAAAGCTAGTAAATAATAATTTTAAAAAAGTGTTCTTTAGTTTTCTTTTATGAGACTATTCTATAAGTTTACCCTTTCAAATAAAAAAAGAATAGTCCAAATTAGTTTATAAATGGAGTTCTAATGTAACATCCTAAAAAATGTTTAGAACCTCCTTCTTTTTACACGCTTTATATTAGCTTCACTTGTATGTTTGTATGTTTGTATATTTGTATGTTTGTATATTTGTATGTTTGTATATTTGTATGTTTGTTTGTAACCGACTCCTTATAGTGCGATTTTGACCCACTTTAAACGACCAGATTTCATTCAAACTTTGCACACCTGCCTGTCAAGGACTGATGACAATGCAATAATTTCATAAATTTGTGCCATTATCCTTGCCAGGGTTACCAGGACAGCAAAAAAACTGTCACAAACTACGCTGACATACGTCTCAAAATTCGAAATACCCTAAAAAATAGATAATAAATAATTGTTTAAAAAAACTAAAAAACACGCTTCCATGGAAAACCAAACTAAAAAGTACAAAATAATGGAAAAAAAGCGTGGGGTGATATCAATAAAAAATACCTTAAAAGCACCCCACGCTTTTTTTCCATTATTTTGTACTTTTTAGTTTGGTTTTCCATGGAAGCGTGTTTTTTAGTTTTTTTAAACAATTATTTATTTGAATAGAAAATGTATTGGTATGGAACCTAATGGTCTGTACGGTTAGTACTGACGCCAGCACATCAACCTACTACAATCTGTCAAATGTCTTTAATAGATTTTCAACTTTATCGTTAAAGCATTAGGTTCAAGGTTGATCGGCAGAATTTGTCAGTTTTGGGAAGGTTGCTGGCGTCTATAAATACATACATACGTCACACAGCACGCCATACGTACATTCGTCTCATCCAACTATAAGGTGTGGGAATAGTGAGTGTCTCTGTGTCTGCGCTCACACTTGTGCACCACTGAGGGCTAGTTTCCGTCGAGATTGACCGCCATAGCCGAAATACAAGGTCTGTACATTCATAAACTCACGCCATTTTCCCATGGGGGTAGGTAGAAACTATGGAACGCCACCTGCTACGATCCTTATCCATTCCTTTTCCTTCGATTATGTTCACAGATCTGGGTGCTTACTCTTTTTTTTTGGTTGGGAAATCATCAAATGAGTTCTCCCGCTCTGGGCGGAGTGGGAGGGCATGTCAGACTTTTACTGACTAAAACCCACCCGTGTTCCTTCAGTTGCCCATGTGCCAGGGTCACGGTATCTCTTTCGAAAAATCTCGCGACCCTGGCAGGCATCGTTCCTAGGAGACAGTTTTGCTGACATCTCTTTGAGGCGCGCGTGGAACACTACGCGCCGTCGACCCGAGCTTGGTCCTTACCGGGCGGCGAGCTATCCATTGCTCACCGCCCGCAAGCTTGCGCCTACGGTGGCCGGGAGTCAGCTATCGACTCCCGACGCCCGGGGCGTCTCCTCCTGTGGCGGCTAGGGACGCGAGGGCGCAGAGACTGCCACTGCCTCACGCGCCCCGCCTCCTCCTTCGCGAGCATAACTACTTCGCAGAAGGAGGTGACGGCTTCCCATGCCCTCTCGCTCCGTACCATGGCTGGGTGCTTACTCTTGATTTTCATTCCAATCGCAATCAATGTCACTCAAGAATACGAAACGTCAAAATTGCAATGTCAATACATTGCAATTTTGACGTTTCGTATTCTTGAGTTCGACGCTAGCGCCAAAATGTGTTTAAATTGGGTGTCTATTTTGGAGAACTAAGTGAAATCGAGATCGGGCGTTGTTGTTGTTCCAATGTTGACACTATTGTTTTCAAGAGTACCGAATCACGTGTATGCAAAATAATATAGGAATCGTATTGGGTTTAAATTGGAATTAAAATTGAAAGAGTAAGCATCCTGCTCATACACGTACATCGCTAAGCGCACATGATTACTTATATATGTGAATATATTGGTATGGTTATATCCACATTACATCTTTCTCTAGTTTTTCAGAACATACAATATGTCCCACCAAATACTGCTTTTGGTCATTGATTTAATAATTAGAGCTGCGTAGGTGGGCCTTAGCGTGATGGTTCAGACGCCATTTTTCTTTCGTGTTTAAGGTCGTTTAAGGTCACGGCCAAGGCAAAAGTTAAGTTAGTACTTAGATTTTTCTTTTTAAATGCTGATGTGGTCGACACTGGTATATTTTAGCCATGAATTAACTTGGAAACCAGCACCTTAATTGCGTAATGCAATGTCAATCAGAATCTGCATAATTTCGAAGATTATTTCTATTCCATTGCTTTATGTGTTCAAAATATTTGTTTGCTCCACAACGTAAATAACGCAATGAATGTTGTTGAACTGTCAAAATGAAAGCGATTCCTACTGATAGTGTGTTACGCAATGAACCCTCTAATTTCAAAGTTAGGTACTTATGTATTGTTCCATCTCGAACAAACTCGATATCCTGTTTTACTTTAACAAAACGTTTACACAAGAAACTGAATCTTTCAGTTCCAGATGCAGACAAGACGAGCCAGAAGATAGAAGCGGATAAACTTTGCGCGGCAAAATAAGCAACAACAAATCCCTTTGTTTTGCACAATATTGTGGAAATTGTAAGGAAGGTATTGTGGAAATTGTATGGAAGTCGGAACTACTAGCTTCGGATCCTGTTACTGTGTTCCTTGTTGTTAGTGTTAGTAGGGTTGCTAGTGAGAAATTAAATTGTTTTAGTAAGTTTATTTTTAAGTAGGAGTAACAATTCGGAGCTTCCTACTTTTAATAAATACAAAATTGGAATAATTTTAATAAAAATTAATATTAAAAATCCAATTCCACAAAAAATATTTTAATAGAAGATACTATTGTTTGAAAATTTTGCCTACCGTAAGATAAAATGTATCGGGACTATTTATTTAAAAGTAGTGGTCGCGCAGTGATCGACATTCAACCATAATTCATTTAAATTTTAATGTATTTATAAAGCAATATTTTATAAAAATACTAGCTGACCGTATAGACGTAGTCCTGTTTCCTAGAACCTCGATAGCAGCGCCATCTGTCGGGCTGATTTGTGAATCTAAACCATCCAGGGTGCCACCCAAACGCATACGAAAAAGTTCATTCAAATCGGTCCAGCCGTTTAGGAGGAGTTCAGTGACATACACACGTACAGTAGAATTATATATATAAAAAGATTAGCATTCCTTTTGCATATAAACTTTAAGTGTGCTAAACGTACTCCTCCAGCCGCGTAACTTTCGTATAAAAGAGTTCCTGATTACAAACTCTTTGCATCACGTGTGAATGAAAAGATTACATCTTATCTGTACTTATTATAATTTATAAGCAAATAAATGATTTCTATTTTCTTTGCTCGATGATAAAATGGCGCAGCAGATTCGAATTACGAACGGAGCTAAGTTCGATTTTTTATTCAAATCTTAAGGTTTTACTATCAAGGTGAATAAATTAATGATTCCGTGTGAATGTCACTTCCGTATGAAGCCAAAACCAGCTCTAAGAATGGTAATTAATTATAAGTTAGACAAAAATAATGAGCTTCTGTTCAATAGGATTTAGGATTTTCTAAAAACTCACTGGACCAAGATAAACATCCTATTTTGGCATCAGGAAGGTTACATAAACTATTGTTTTGAATTTTCACACAGTAATTAAATATTAATTTGGGTTATTCCCAAAATACTCCAAAAAAAGTTCCCAAACGACTCCATGAGAAATATAATATTTTTAATTAGGTTTCATTCTACTCCATGATAATATTAAAATGTTCTGAAAATACTCCACTCCATTTTATTCAATAAGCTAATTTAAATATGTACCGAATTACTATAAAAGGGTACTTGACGTACAGTCAGGCTCAAAAGCTTTGTAAATATATTTTTAAATAATAAGAAATGTATAAATAAAAGACTTTAATTCCTAGACTAGAATTTCAATTGGAAGATGAGTTAAAGCACTACAATTTGCCACGAGGTCTTTCTTTTCTTTGGTTTTAATCCCAACATCGCGACTTTTCCTCCATAAAGCTTGCTTAAAATGGAAGTTACATCCTTTTTTTTTTGGATGGGATATCATCAAATGACGTCTCCCACTCTTGGGCGGAGTGGGAGGGCGTGTCAGACTTTTACTGAGTAAACCCACCCGTGTTCCTTAAGTGCCCATTTGCCAGGGTCACAGTATCTCTTTCGAACAATCTCGCGACCCTGGCAGGTATCGGTCCTAGCAGACCCCTTTAGTACTGCTGACATCTCTTTCAGGCGTGCGTGGAACACTACGCGCCGTTGACCCGACCCTGATCCTTACCGGGTGGCGAGCTACCCATTGCTCGCCACCCGCAAGCTCGCACCTACGGTGGCCGGGAGTCTGTTATTGACTCCCGACGCCCAGGGCGTCTCCTCCTGCGGCGGCTAGGGACGTGAGAGTGAAGACACTGCCATTCCCTCACGTGCCCCGCCTCCTCCGCATTACTGCTTCGCAAAAGGAGGTGACGGCTTCCCATGCCCTCTCGCTCCGTATCATGGTTCGCAACCAGAGCCGGACGCGAGAGGTCGCCGCCGCCGATCGCCTCCGCGAAGACACGGCAGTGCTCCGCCCAGGCAGGGCACACCTCCACCGTATGCTCCACCGCGTCCTCCAGACGATCCTCGCAATGGAAACACCCGGGCGTTTCTTCCCGCAAGTTATATCCTTTGATTATACATAGCATTGGGACATGTATTGCCCAGAACACTAATGATTACTATTTCTAAGTCAACAATAACTGTATGAGGATTCCATCCAGGCACGTGTTGTTTTATTAAGTTCAGTTCAGTTTAAGTTCAGTAATCATGTATGACGGAATTATTCCTCTTAAAAAGTTCTAAAAAAACGTCTGCGAGAGCATAAATGTCTATCTTTTAAGGTTGACTCACTATAACTCTTTTAATTGTAATCAAATCTAAATACTATACTATCTCTAAACTAATATTATAAAACTGAAGAGGTGTTTGGTTGAACGTACAAAGCTCAGGAACTATGTTAAATGTTGGATAGCCCATTTATCGAGGAAGGCTATAGGCTATATAACATCACGCTGCGACCAAGAGCAAAAATTTGACGCGGACGATGTCGCGGGCAAAAGCTAGTTAGAAATAATTACGAAGTTTGATAATAATCAGTTCAGTAGTTTACCCTTAATATACATCCATCCTGACACGAGATTTTTATACTATCGGTATTTAGGTATGTCGATGGAGCATTTTGAGAATTGATAACGAATAATCGGTGGAGTACTTTGGGAATAGTTCCAGATACCTATGGAGCAGAATGGGAACAAAATAATAAGTATTTTTAAATAATAAAAAATCCTTGGAGTAACTTGGGAATGAATGTATGAGATTCTTATCTTTTTAGAACAAAAGAATGGAGTACTTTGGGAATAAGCCTTAAATTTGACTGAGTCAGAGTAGGTAAGTAAGAACATAATTTATTTTAGAAATTATTTTATGTGTTGATCTATACTTTAATATTATAAAGCTGAAGAGTTTGTTTGTTTGATTGAACGCGCTAATCTCAGGAACTACTAGACCGAATTGAAAAATTCTTTTTTTGTTGAGTAGCCTATTTATCGAGAAAGGCTATAGACTATCTAATATTACGCTACAACTAAGAGGAGCTGAGCAGTAATGAAAAATGTTGCAAAAACGGGGAAAATCGCACGGGTAGGCGATTCGACGCGACGGGAAGGGCGGGGACAAGAAATTTAACGCGGACGAAGTCGCGGGCAGAAGCTAGTTTTAAATAAATAAATAAATAAAATAAATAAACTACCAACAGCTAGCCCAAACCAACCAGCTCTATAAAAACACAAATAGGAATGTACACACAACGTGAAATACTGATAAAGGCGTCAACCTTGCAACTCCCTTTTTTGCGTTGGTGGATTGAAAAGGCTCCATCATAATTCGAAGCAGGTCACAAGTACGAAGCAAAGTTCAGGCTTCCAAACTCAGCACCAAAATAGTGTACCACTATCAATAAGAATCTGAATCATTTTGAAGGATAAAAAAACTAATATTTTCTCGTTATGATAATTTTAAAGTTTAGATAACATAGCTTTTGCCCGCGGCTTCGCCCGCGTGGATGTCGGAAATTAACGCAGGAGGACGTAATACCGCGGTAAGATATGTTAATTCAGGTTATATTATAGGTAATAGCTGTTACCCGCGACTTCGTCCGCGTGTATTTAACAAAAAGTTTTTCATAAAAACTGTCTTTGAAAATTACGCTGACATACGTCACAAACTACGGTGGCATACGTCTCAAAATTCAGCGTGTTTTTAGTTTTTTTAAACTATTATTTATTTTTTCTAAAATAAAAGTAGCCTAAGTTACTCCTTGTTATATCAGCTATCTGCTAGTGAAAGTTATGTCAAAATCAGTCCAGCCATTTCAGAGATTAGCCGGAACAAACAGACAGACAGACAAAAATTGTAAAAAATGTTGTTTTGGTAGATATATGTATCGTGTAGGTATAAATCCATATACACTTAGTAAAAAGTGGTTATCTTAATATTAAAAACAGACACTCCAATTTTATTTATTTGTATAGATGTACCTATAGATTATAAAGAGACAATATTAAAGGTTAGTTCGTTGGTACCTATATTAGTTAGGTATACATTGAACAGTTGGTAATTTTTACACTGGAGGTATTCCGTTGCGAACTTTAACTGCGAAGTAGGTAAATCGTAGGTTATAATTATTTTGCAGAGTTAAATGCAGAGTTAATCGCTTTTAGCATACAAAATGAGATGGAATTTACCGTGCAGTTCCTTTGATGTGATGTTATATAAGTAATTAATTCCACTTTGTAACGATCAATCTATAGAATCTCAATCACAGGGGTGATTGCATAACACACTAACAGTAGGAATGGTTTTCATTTACAGTTTAGCAACAATCATTGCGTTACTGCCGTTGTTGAGCTGACAAGTATTTCGAACACATGTGCCAATGGATTAGCAATATCTTTCAAAATGATACAGATTCTGATTGTTTGTCTGTTACGCATTTAGGATCCTGCATCCTAAATGCGTAACAGTGTACGAGATGATATTGTAGCCATTTATTTATTTATTTGGTTACGTATACACACAAACACTCAATAGAGAAAAATACATTAAAAATATAAAAAAACTAAATAGAAATAAATAATTGATTTGACATGACTGTGGGTACAAAATAAGGTACACATTGTAAACATTGTAAAAAAAACTGGCCAAGTGCGAGTCGGACTCGCGCAACGAGGGTTCCGTACAAATCTGCAGGAATCCACGGTTTATGCATAAGGTTTATGTTTATGAAATTAAATGTTTTTTTTTTAATTTTTATATTTGAGTTGACTGAATGAAAGGTAAATTGTGGTTTACGATTTATGACGTATTAAAAAAAAACTACTTACTAGATATCTTTCAAACCAATTTTCGGTGGAAGTTTACATGGTAATGTATATCGTATATTTTTTTTAGTTTTATCATTCCCTTATTTTAGAAGTTACGGGGGGGGGGGGGACACATTTTACCACTTTGGAAGTGTCTCTCGCGCAAACTATTCAGTTTAGAAAAATCATTTTTAAAGACCTATCCATAGATGCACGTATGGGTTTGATGAAAAAAAAAATTTGAGTTTCAGTTCTATGTATGGGGAACCCCAAATATTAATGTTTTTTTTTTCTATTTTTGTGTGAAAATCTTAATGCGGTTCACTGAATACATCTCATCATACCAAGTTTCAACAGCATTGCTCTTATAGTTTCGGAAAAAAATGGCTGTGACATACTCGGACAGACAGACAGACAGACATGACGAATCTATAAGGGTTCCGTTTTTTGCCATTTGGCAACGGAACCCTAAAAACAACTCCAACACACTCTACCTTACGGCATGCAAAAGTAAAAAACATATTTAATTCTACTCAATTGTACAAACAACTATCAAAAAACAAACAGAAAAAAAAAACATAAAACCTACCACACTAAGTTATGTGCGACTACAGCCTACATTACATAAACTAAACATAAAAAAAACCGGCCAAGTGCGAGTCGGACTCGCGCACCGAGGGTTCCGTAAAAACCTGCAGGTATTCACGGTTTATGCATAAGATTTATGTTTATGAAATTAAATGCTTTTCTTAAATTTTTATATTTGAGTTGACTGAATGAAAGGTAAATTGTGGTTTACGATTTATGACGTATTAAAAAAACACTACTTACTAGATCTCGTTCAAACCAATTTTCGGTGGAAGTTTACATGGTAATGTACATCATATATTTTTTTTAGTTTTATCATTCCCTTATTTTAGAAGTTACGGGGAGGGGGGGACACACATTTTACCACTTTGGAAGTGTCTCTTGCGCAAACTATTCAGTTTAGAAAAAAATGATATTAGAAATCTCAATATAATTTTTGAAGACCTATCCATAGATACCTCACACGTATGGGTTTGATGAATTTTTTTTTTTAGTTTCAGTTCTATGTATGGGGAACACCAAATATTATTGTTTTTTTTTCTATTTTTGTGTGAAAATCTTAATGCGGTTCACTGAATACATCTACTTACCAAGTTTCAACAGCATAGCTCTTATAGTTTCGGAAAAAAGTGGCTGTGACATACACGGACAGACAGACATGACGAATCTATAAGGGTTCTGTTTTTTGCCATTTGGCAACGGAACCCTAAAAACAACAATATTAATTCCGTATTTTACATTAATATGTAAAATACGGAATTAATATTGTTGATTAAATTAATTATTTATGTTGTCTACGTTAACAAGGTATACATAATAAAATTTGAAATAAAATTATAACATTACAAACTTTTATCATTCAATAATTCTTGTAAAGAACAGCACGCGTAGCATGACCACCATAGAAAGAACTTTGTCTATTCTTGGTAGAATAGAGATAGAATTGTCATGCTACGCTAGCATAAAACGGTATAAATATTTCTACAATCTTTAATCTGTCTTTAATCTTTCTACAATCTGTAATTTTTTCTATTCTTCCGTCGATAAAACCCATTTCTAAGGTGGTCATGCTACGCATGCAGTAGCATTTATCTAGTACAGACTTTTTCAACCTTTTGTTGTCAACGGCACACTTTTAGTTTCAGTAAACTTTCACGGCACACCAGTAAAGAATGCGGTAGGCGTAGGTATATTAGAGGCCTTGATTTATGTGTAACGGACGTAGGGGTCCTATTGATATCCTTTAGGTAGGAAACCCTCATAACCAACCCAAAGAAAAAACGTAATTGTTTATTAATAATTATTGTGCCTAATTTTTCTTTTTTTTAATTGTCAAGTGTAAATGTGTTTTTTTTGGAGAAAATAAACTGTATTGTTATTAATTATTATATTTAATATTAATAAGTTTTAAAATAACATGATATAATCAATTAATGCGATATTTGAGCCTGGCGTGTGGAGCAAAGGCTTTTTATTCTTGGGCGAATTGTCGACAAACATACTCGAAGCTCTTCTTCAACAGATAGCAGACGTTCGCGATTTTTACTTTTTATATTTGTCAATGCTGAAAATCCTTGTTCGCATATAGTCCTCCAGACCGACCGAATTTCGGCTACGGCGGCCAATCTCAACGGAGACTAGCCATCGGCGCGGGAGATATTATAGTGCTCAAGTGTATGCGCAGACACAGGAGCACTCACTCTCCCCTCACTCTCATAGTCCGATGGGACGGCAATCCGACACGACCGGAGAGAGATCAGGCGTAGGACCAACTGCTTAACGTGCTTTCCGAGGCACGGGGGTACCACACCGCGAACTTCCAAACTCCGGGCTGCTACTAAGAAATTCCTAATGGAAAAACCCAGTAACACTTTGCCCGACCCGGGAATCGAACCCAGGACTCCACGCTCAGCGGTCGCGCTTAAAATGACCGCACTTTGCTATTAAAATTACAGGAATTGAATGTAAATAAGTTCTGGTTACATGTTTCAGCAGAATATCCAGAATTAAGTAAAAAAGCTCTCATTGCCCTTTTGCCGTTTTCGACATCTTACCTATGCGAACAGGTAAGATGTCGAAAACGGCAAAAGGGCAATGAGAGCTTTTTTACTTAATTCTGGATATTCTGCTGAAACATGTAACCAGAACTTATTTACATTCAATTCCTGTAATTTTAATAGCAAAGTGCGGTCATTTTTTAACTCACAAAACTGTTCTTTCTCTTCTAATTCAAAACCAACCAAGCTACTGAGTGAAATATGGAACGGGTTTCTCACCCAATCAAAATTCTCAACCTCGATATTGGGAAAGTATTTGTTTATATTTTTTTCTAACAATTCTAATGAATCCCTAATCAAAGATCTCATTCTAGAATCCACATTTCTTGACGCTGTATGCGGGAACATGGACAGAGTGCCCTGGCAAATATGATTTTTCCATAGCGTTAATTTTTCTGCGAAACTTTTTATTTTATCTGATGACGTCAGAATATTCTCTTTTCGTCCCTGCATACCTGCATTTAATTTGTTAAGATGTTCGAATAAATCTGCCAAGTACGCCAATTTAGTGCACCATGTATCGTCACTAAATAAATTAACAAACTCTGATGACTCCAATGTGAGGAATATTAATAACTCTTCCTTACGTTCATACACGCGGGACAAAATACGTCCTCTTGAGAGCCATCTCACCTCGGTGTGAAGAAGCAACGTGTAGTGGGCTGCATCCATATCTTGGCAAATTTGTTTAAATAATCTAGATTTCAATGGACGACTCTTAATGAAATTTATAACGCTTACTACATCTTCCAACACAGTTTTAAAATCATTCGGTAGAGTTTTTGATACCAATGCTTCCCTATGAATAAAACAGTGGGTCAGCACAATATTTGGATTTCTTTCTTGCACAAAAGTAACAAACCCTTTTACAGAACCAGTCATTGAAGGTGCTCCGTCGGTACATATTCCAATACAATCGGTCCATGATAAATCAGAGGATTTCAAATATGCATCCAAAACATTAAATATGTCTTCGCCTCTTGTTGTTTCGGGCAGTTCTTTGCAACAAAAAAGTTTTCAATAAAGTCATCTTCAACGACCGTACGTATAAATGCCAGCAGCTGGGCCTTCCCACTTATGTCAGTTGATTCATCAACTTGTAAGGCGAATGTACGAACAATTCGTAGTTTTTCTATTACTTGTGCTTCAATATCTTCTGACATGTGTTCTATGCGCCTGTTGATGGTGTTATCTGACAGAGGAATTTTTAACACCTTCTTTTCAGCTTCAACCCCAAATAAGGTCTTCACAATCTGACGACATGCTGGCAAAACTAAATTTTCTGCAATAGTATGTGGTTTCATTTTTTTTGCTATAAGCTCCGCCACGTGATAGCTTGCCTCTTGACACTTGTCAGATATAGTAATTGTCTTGGTAAGACTTGTAGATTGCTGGGCTTGAGATTTCAGCAAACGTTGAAAGTACTGTAGGTCCTTGTCCAAGAGATGAGAATGTTTTGTAGAGAGGTGTCTCTTTAATTTGCTAGGGACCATTGCTTCATTGGATAATTTATGGCCGCAAACAAGACAAGAAGGGTTTGGTTCGTCTTTGTCTCCCGTCCAAGTAAACCCCAACTTTAAATAGTCTTCATGGTATTGTCGTTTAGTATTCATAACTTTTTGTTTTTTAACGACGGGTTGACTCGATGACGGTTGATCATCAGTTGACGTACGGGTTACGAATTTATCCATGTTGAAGGTCTCGTTAGAACCCAAATATACTCACACTATACACAGCGAGTTTGATATAATGCAGCGAGACCGACACAGAACAAGTGACACGAGTACAAGACTGCGCGAACGCACGACAAGTGGACGAATGAATGAAACAAAACAAGGACAAGCAGCGGCCGGCCGGCGGACGCCGCTTCACCCGCCCGCGCCCCCCCGTATCCTTCGCTCCGTTACTATGACGACGGAAACCGCAAGCTCTACGCGTCTCGTTTCCACGGAATTGACTAATTGTTTCCGTACTTTATTGTTTTTCGAAATATTTTTTTATGATTGCAATTAAGCATCGCGGCACACTTGAAAATGTACGCGGCACACTGGTGTGCCGCGGCACACCGGTTGAAAAAGCCTGATCTAGTAGTTAAATGCTACTGCATTAGTAAGGATTAGTAGGGATGTTAGCCTCTTTTTAAATATACTAAACAATTCTTCTTTGTAGGCATGAGGTATTTTGTTAAAATAACTGGCCCCATTGATAGTACACTTTGTCTTAATAATGCTGTTTTGTACCTCCCTGTAAACATTAGATTTTTTGTATTGAGATATCTAACAGATCCCTGGCGAGTTCTAATATCGTCCATTAGGGTCAAAAACAAAGGTACTGTTTATTTTGAGTTGGATGGGTACTCATTATTATTTTCGTGCTCTTAAAATATTTTTTTATGAATGAAAACTTGCCTTTAGTCATCATTTTTTCAACGTCATGCTCATCTCAATTACTTGGGGACGTCGTCGCAGCAAATATTTTTCTTCCATACTTCTCTATTGGTCAGTATTGTATTACTTAGTAATTGGGTTTTGGAAGTAAGATACGCAGAAGGTTCGTGTACAGTTCAGATTTTCGGTTGCATCCGATTATATTGAAACTCGACACCAACAATAGTTGAGAAAAGGCCTGGCAGATGATGAGATGATGACTTCTCTATTAGTCGTCATCTCGGTAATAACCACCTTTCTAGCCATCATCATCTTTCACAGTCTATCCATCGCTTCTGGGATGAGAGAGTATGTCAGGATTTTTTTATATATCATTCATTTTGCTCGATGATAAGCAATTTTTGACTTGTCACCTTGTCATTAGTTAATCGATTCTTTAATATTTTACTTCATTTAAAAAAGGGTTATCCTAGTGTTCCTAATCGGTTTCTCAAGTGCATTGGTTACGAGTTGTAACTCGTGCCCAATGCACTTGGACCTGCACCGTAATTGCGAAACGCACAATTTATCAGAATCTGAATGGGATTGAAGATTATTTCTAAACCATTGCGTCATTTGTTCGAATAAATTGTCGGCTCAGCAACGTAAATAACGCAATGAATGTTGTTTAACTATGAATATTAAACCAATTCCTACCGATAAAAAGTTCCGCAATTACCCCTGTGATCATATGACACTGCGGTTTGCACCGTGAGATTCGCCATCGCTCTCTAGCAGTTCGTGTGATCGAAAATTTTCAAGGACAAATATTAATTTGGTGTGAATTGAATCACTATTGCTTCTCATATCGAATAATCTTCGGGCATCTTAGTTTTGACCGGTTTCATTGTAATAATTATATTACTTGTCATTTCAATCGATTTTATTCGCATGCACGACTGCATTCTTACGTAATTCACTAATACATAGGTAAACACGACAGTATAATTATGATAGGCAATATAAGATGTCAGACCAATAGTATTAACTATTACCCAAAGTTTACCTCGTTGGTGGTCGATTGCTGAGCATGAGGTCCAGGGTTTGATTCCCAGGTCGGCAAGGTGTTACTGGGATTTTCTACTTTCTATCCGTAATTTCTCAGTAGCAGCCCTGAGGCTGGATTTGTTCCCGGTTAATGGCAATAGGTTCGCTTCCATGGGACAGAAACATAACAGGTGAAATGTGGGTGTACTATAGGTACACTTCTGCCCAACCCTTCGGAGAAACAGGGCGTGGAGTTATGTAATATGTTACCCATAATTAAATGTAAATAAAAAGGAAATGAAAGGCGAGTAGCATAAGTTTATTAAGGCCCTCTTGTAGTTGAAGACGTTTCGGCGAACATTGGCCGGTCGTTGCGAGCGCTTGAGCTGCTAGATTTTGTGTATAATTGTTTCGTGGAGACAAAATGATAAGGAAATTATAAAATATTTTCTGCCCTAAAAAACAATAAAACCTATCTTTTGGTATAAGTTTTACATGGTTTAATGATGGAATCTCTTCAAGGTACACGTTTTAAATGGCGATTTAGTGTCAACTTTATGATTATTTTTTATCGAGCCAATTGTTTTAATTCACGTTTCTATCTTCACACAGCGCTTAATAGTATGTTCAATTTTTCTAAATATTTTTTTTTTTTTACGGGATATAGCCATTTTGCTAGATTTACAGAGGTTTAAAAAAGTTAAAAAGTACTGCAACCTCGCCTTAATTACAAGGCAGATGTGAGTGTCAAGGTGGGGACGGACACTCTAGACTAGTCGACTAGTCGTCGTCGTTTAGTCGGACTAGACTAGTGACTTTATTGGTGATGTTCTTCAGAAAGGTTAGGTACCTAGTATCGCTTCCGGCGTTCGGTGTGTATGTACCGGTTTCCGAAGAATTAACCAGAACAAGGTTTATTTACACTTTCGTCAGGCACTTTTGGAACACATCACACACATTATTGCAAGAACTCGATCGGCTTGTAATCAAAACGATTAATTGCTCAAGGATCGCGTTTTAAAATTAAGTAATTCATCCAAACAATTGCATAACGCATGTATCACCGTTTGAGTAATTTATTTAAATTAAATTCATATTTATTTGTATTACATAACAACTGACAGCAAGAAACATCTCGATGTATTCGTAAATACCTGCATATTAATCCACAACAGAGAGTGCATCATAAATTGCTCGTGCAAATCTAGAATCTTCAAGGTTGTCCAAGTAAACAATGTATTCGACTGTAGGCACTCCGTGATTTGCCATAACAATATCTAATAAATCAAAATTACCTTTGATTGTTCACGAACATAAATTCAATCCTTCATTCCATGGGGATAGGCAGAAACTACAGAACGCTACCTTATACATATATCATTCATCTTGGGGTAATTGCGTAACACACTAACAGTAACAATGGCTTTAATTTTGACAGTCCAGCAACATTGATTGCGTTATTTACGTTGTTGAGCTGACTGAATTTTTCGAATAATGTAGCAATGGATTAGAGATTAGGAATATCCTTCAAAAATGATTCACATTCTGATTGATAGTAGGTATGTTCCACAATTAGAGCGCACGTTCGTTTAGTTGTTAAGCTACAGCATCATCCAAAGGTAAAGTCACGAACCACAGTTTCGCAAAAAAAGACTAATTGTGGAACGAAAATTACAACTTTAAGAAAAGAATGGTGCCGATTTTACTGTTTTTTTAGCACTTTAAAATATCATTCAATAATAAATTATTAAAAAAAAAGGAGAAAATCGATTCAAATGTTTAGTATCTAAGTGTAAAGTATTTATGGTCGTGACTGTACCAATTCTGAGCATCAGCAGGCTGATGTATTATGCCGCGGTACCACGGACCGTTAACCGACAGGCCACGCCGCGACCGGCCAAGTGACAGGCCGCGGGAACTGTCGCTTCCGATGAGGCCTGCGCGGCCCATCCCTGTCCATCCGCGCCGGGAGACGCGCGCGTTTCTTTTTGCTTTCTTATATTGGAATGGTTGGCATGGGCCGCGACAGTGCCCGACAGGCGTACCAACGCCTGGCGCAGCCGGGCCGTCAGATCTCAGTAATAGGTTTTCTGCCACAGTAAGTACCTAACTACAGAGGTAGGCTAAGGCATTTACGAGTTAAATGACGCACTGTCTAGTAGTAATAACCACTTGTTATTCATGAGGAAAATCGTTTCATAAATTACGTTTTTCTTTATAGTTTTCAGTCTGGTCATTCGTTTAAGCGTTTATTTTGAAGCAGATAAGTTTCTGTAAATATACGTAGGTTTACCTTGATCTCAAATAGTAGGTCGTTAAGTAGAAGTATCTAGATATCAGGTCAGTGAAGGGCAAGAACATCGCTGAGGCTAGCTCTGTGATCTCTAAGTTAGTTGCTAGTTGCACACTATGGTTTTAACGGATTTTTCTTTCAGAGTGGTCAATATTATTAATAAAGTAATAAAAAAGTATAATAATAACGTTAAAAGGAGAGACCCTTTTGCCATTTAGCACTGAATACACCTCTAGACTATGGCAGGGTAGTTGCGTAACACGCTTACCGTAGGAAAGGGTTTCATTTAGACATTTCAACATGTTCATTGCGTTTCAACGTTATGGAAATGACAAAGTTTTCGAACATACAAAGCAATGGATAAGCATTATCCTTCAAAATGATTCGGATTCCGATCGATGGTGTGTTACGTAATTAGGGCGTTGTTGCAGTAATCTAGCAAGAAGTCGGCTCTGTCTAGGTGTAAAACCAACAATAGGTTTTATTCAATTAACTAAAGTTACAATTCTGACAAGGCTTTAATAATTTCTCCTAAAGATATTAATTCATAACAGTATGCCTACTTACGATTAGTAACAAACAAAAAAAAAAAACACTCTTCCATAGAAAACCAAAGAAAAAACTAGAGAGTAATGGAAAAAGCGTGGAGTGCTTAATATCAATTGAAAAATACCTCAAAAAGTTTTAAAGTTTTTTTTAAAACTATTATTTACTTTCTCTTTTTTAGTGTTTCGAATTTTGTGACGTATATCAGCGTAGTTTTCGAAGATAGTTTTTTGCTATCCTGGTAACCCCGGCAAGGATAATGGCACAATTTTTTTAAATGATTGTATTGTCATCGATCCTTGATAGGTTTGCCGAATTTTGAGTTAATCCGATGTTTTAAAAGGGGTCAAAATCATGTTCAAAGTTTCCGTTACATAGGCACATACTAACATACGTATGAATCTTATAAAAACGTGTTAAAAAGAGGCAATATTTTCAATAAGGCTTTTCTGAATGTCCTGCCCCGATGAGTTCTAAAGAGCTTATAGATCTCCTAAGTGATATAAATAGCATTATAAGCCAATCTAGCTATTTGCGTGTTTAATAAAGTAAATATTATAACGTAGCTAAGTAATTCTAAATCATTACTGTAAATACTTGCCAATATAAGTGATAATTAAGTATAATATTTATGACTGGCTAATATTTGTAAGACCACTTCAAGGATTAACAGTTTCTTCTTGCTTACATACCTATTTCAGTTTTTTATCAAAGTAGGAAGTAAATCTTAATCTCAAAGTGAGCTTTTTTGTATTTTTTTTTTTTGTATGTTTAAGAAACCATGGTCTTTTACTAGTACCAATTTGGTTACAAGAAAATTATACGTGTAAATAATCAACACAAAACTGCATACACCCCAATAGAATAGTGAGTTAAAATAAATAAAATAATACCCAAAAGTTAATTTATTCAAAGCAGAGTATTTTTTATCGTGCGGGGCACCCCAAACTGGCCACAGTTCTAACCTTTTTTTTTTGGTGATGTAGAAATCCTCTTGGATGTCCTCCGCCCTGGGACGGACGGCGGGGCCCCTCAGACTTCTACTGACTAATACCGCCCCGTGTTCCCTCGCACATTTGTACCGGGGGCTACAGGGGCACTTAATCACTCTTCAACACAGCCCCCAACTGGCCTGCCTCGGCGGGCCCCGTCTGCTCAAACGGGAGGAGTGAGATGTTTGACTCTCCTCGCTCTCCCCTCACAGCTCTAATCCAACCAATTTAGTTTGGGTTAGGTTGAAACAGTGACCAACAGCTACGTCCAAATTGGTCGCAGTTACTTGGCTATTTAGTATTTTCAGGACCTCAAATTAGGAATGATTAGATTTGTTATTTTAGTATGTTCAATAATATTCTTAGAAAAGCCAAATGGACATTGTTTAAGTTTCGATCTAGCGGATTTGAAGCCACAGTATCCATTGCCGCGAACAATCCCGCTAATGGATACTGTGGCTTCAAATCTTCAAGTCTACAAGTCTCGATCTTGGGATTTAAGTATCAATACGTAACTCAAAGATCGATACGTCATCATTGGTGTTATTATTACGATACTATTGTCAGTTTGCAGTACACAACCTAGTATATAAATCGACCTTCACATTTCGAATTCGATTTGTCCATTTCCAAAACGATCCTTGTCAGATGTCGAAAGAGATTATTCTTGATCCCAGATGTCGAAAGAGATTATTTTTTGGCGTGAAATGGCTAAATATTGAGTGGATAATAACCGATTTTTAACACATAATATTTCTTGACTACTATGATACAACATACAACAATCTTTGAGGCAAACAAATCCTGCCAGGGTCGCGAGATGTTTCAACGAGATACCGCAGCCCATTAATACTGAAGGAACACGGGTGGATTTTAGTCAGTAAAAGTCTGACACGCCCTCCCGCTCCGCCCAGGGCGGGAGAAGTCATTTGATGATTTCCAATTAAAAAAAACACTTTCTTTCAATTTTGTATTTACTTACTTTATAAACTATTATGATTGTGGCTTTTACTGTAAATTAATAACGTAATTTAGCTAGCAGGAATCCACTGTATGGTACCAGAACCGTTGAAGTGATGGTGCTCGGGAGAGGTTATGTCTAGTAGGGGATGTCTTTTGGCTGAAACGATGATATTGATGACTTAGCCATTTTTTTTAAGATGTTCCAAGTCATATTCCTTTCAGAGTCTTTCTAAGAGACCATGCAAAGCAAAGCTCATTTCGAAAACGTTAAAGATTTATTTAAGTATTGATTTCATACTAGCGGCCCGTCAGCTAGTATGAAATCAATACTTAAATAAGTTATACCTAATACCCGCATGGATCGATCGATCAGGTTAAGCTACGCTTCCCGCGATTGGTTCGTGGATTGGTGACCATCTTTACCTACCAAGATCCCTTCGTGCCTCGGTAAGCACGTCGCGATACGCACGCGAGTCAGACGCAGCCTGTCGGCCTTTGCGCACCTGTATAAATTCAAACACGCGTTTCAATCACATACATATACATACACATACATACAGATACACACGCGATGCAAACGCGCGTGTCAGTTCAGTTATGTATATTTTATATGTATGTATGTTTCTGCGTCGAAACGCTCTATTTTTTGTGTTCTAAAGACGTGCGGTGAACCAAATTGCTCGATTGCAATTAGCGTAGATTCACACCTCCCTCGTTGCAGGGGAAACCCCGCCCGTAGGGAAGGCACGTGCGCTAGCGACGCACCGATATCGCGCGTTTGAATCCATACTGTGGACGGGTTTAGTATGGTCACTAAACTTCCAACTTGATCGGGATTCGAACCCGTACTAATATTATTTATATTAGAGATGTGTAAGCGTGTAGCGTAGCGGAAGGATGAAAGAATGAAGAGAGTACAGATGAGTGAAATGAATAATATTATTTAGCGATTTAGAATTATTATAATTGAATTAAATTAAATTACACTGACAATAAAACAAGCGAAAATAAAATGGTAATACAATAGCAAGCGCGGCGCGATCCGAATGGTTCGGTAGGCGGTTGAAGGAAGACTGTGGCTCCGCCGCTCGGCGCATGAGCAGGTGGAGGTGCGTGCACGCAGTCTCTCGGAGGCCCAAGGTCGTTGTCGCCGTCGCCCATAGAAATATCACGCGCGCAGTACGTGCGGGTGGCGCGTGTAAGCGTCAGTACATTCGGTGCAAACATCGGATGATTCCTGTGCTTGGCGCAAGATTCATAAGCGGAGCGTTTCCGCTCATGTTTATGTGAAGTGGTGGTTTACTTAATTATTGTTCCGCCACAATACAATCGCGATGCTAACGCGCGTGTGCATCGACACAAACCACAACAAACTGCTCTGTAGGATAAAAGCGCGCGTTTCGTGGTGTGCACAGGCCCTTAGGTGGATGTGAGTGAATACACACGTTCAGAAGAATTATAATATACTCACATATAAACATGTTGCCGGATGTAAAGAAAAGCATCACCCTATTTCTTCCCATGGGCGTCGTAAAAGGCGACTAAGGGACTTACTAGAAAATGGGCAGCAGTGTTTTCTATTTATTTTACCACCAAACTGCGGTCGCCAACCCGCGAAGCGATTATGGCAAAAATCCTCAAATTCAAGGAGGTTACTTCACGACATGCCGGTTACTTCACGATGTTTTTCCTCACCGTTTTGAGGGCAGTGGCGATGGAATAATTTACATCATGTTATGCACCTGTCAGTGTTCGAACCTATGACCTATAATATATAGGTATAACTCGCACTGCTCTCATATGTTTATAAAACTATAATAATAGTAATATTTTTATTAAAAATATAATAATATTAATATGTGTACCGTAAACGTAGGTTACTTTGTCCCAAAATAGGGTATCTTTTTACGTTTCTCTTGATTTCTTGGCCTCTAATGGACACATGGATATTGCACAGCCTTAGATCGTTTGACAAAGATATAAGTAACTAATTAAAGTAAAAAATATATTTCATTTAATACTGAAAACTATTTTGCCAAAGTTGTACTTTGGAGGTGGTTTCATTGACCCACACCGTTTATAGGAGCTTAAACATAGTAAATTTCATTTAGGGCTAATTTAGGCTACAGGGAATAAGAGCAGAGGATTTAAAGTACCGTAATACATGAAATTCGGTTTATTTTTCAAAGAAAATTATTCATAATATCAAGGTTTTTTGTAAATCTCAGTAAAAATTTTTTTTTACTAAAAAATTAAACATAATCAACACTTTGCTTTGCAAACTACTTATTTGTAGGGACTTATATTATTATGAGTTTAGCCTTAGTATAAAGTTTTTATAAAATATTTAAAAAAAAAACAACAAAAATCTTATTTTTCTTATCAAAATTAACATCAATTCAGTCTGTTTTATGAGAATCATCAGTTACATTTTAGGTAACGGTTTCAATATTGTATCTGTCTAATAATCTAATCTACCTAATATAACTAATCTAATAGGAACTTAGGAACTTTTATCCAGTTCTGACACGACGAAACACCCTTTCTTTATAAATTTAGGAATCCCAATCTTCTTAATCACGTCTTTCCACCTATAAAACTGCTCATCTTTTATGGCAGGCCATCACCAAAATTCTTTACTTTTCTTCATACAAGAAACCATTGCTCCTTCTTCAGTTTCGGATATGATCAGACCAGGATATTTAACAGAATTCCATAAAACAATAACGTGATCACCAATCGAATAATCATTGGGTGTTGGAAGATAGACCAAAGATGAGTTCGTCGAAGGTTCATTTCCGTTATCACATACCTGAGCATCAGGCGTGGAAAGCTTTAGTAGTAGTGAGTCAGCAACGGCTTTCTCTGCCTTATGGCAGTTCTGAGCATGACCTGTATCCTCGTATCCAGCATATAGACTCTGAAGGTCTGGCGTCGGAAGCTTCAGTACTGGTGAGTCACCGATAGCATTGTCTTCTTTATCATAGCTCTGAGGATCGGGCGTCGGAAGCTCCAGTACTGGTGAGATACAGATAGTTTTGTCTTCTCTATCACAGCTCTGAGGATCGGGCGTCGGAAGCTTCACTACTGGTGAGTCACAGATAACTTTGTTTTCCTTATCCAGTTCTGACACGACGAAACACCCTTTCTTTATAAATTTGGGAACCCCAATCTTCTCTATCAAGTCTTCCCACCTATAAAGCTGCTCGTCTTATATGGCAGGCCATCGTCAAAATTCTTTACATTTCTTCATACAAGAAACCATTGCTCCTTCTTCAGATTCGGATATGATAAGACCAGGATATTTAACAGAATTCCATAAAACAATAACGTGATCACCAATCGAATAATCATTGGGTGTTGGAAGACAGACCAAAGATGAGTTCGTCGAAGGTTCATTTCTGTAATCACATACCTGAGCATCAGGCGTGGAAAGCTTTAGTAGTGGTGAGTCAGCAACGGCTTTCTCTGCCTTATGGCAGTTCTGAGCATGACCTATTTCCTCGTATCCAGCATCTAGACTCTGAAGATCTGGCGTCGGAAGCCTCAGTACTGGTGAGTCACCGAAAGCATTGTCTTCTTTATCATAGCTCTGAAGATCTGGCGTCGGAAGCCACAGTACTGGTGAGTCACCGATAGCATTGTCTTCTTTATCATAGCTCTGAGGATCGGGCGTCGGAAGCTTCAGTACTGGTGAGATACAGATAGTTTTGTCTTCTCTATCACTGCTCTGAGTATTGGGCGTTGCTAATGGCATGTCATCTTCAGAGTCCTCCGGTACTTCACAGGCCATGATAAGATCTTCTGTAGATGAAGCAAGGCTAATAATATCAGCATCACTGCAATCTGTTGAAGAATTTTCAAGTAATACGGGCTTTTTCTTTAAGACTTTCTTTGTAGTTTTTGGTTGAAGCATTTTCCGGGATTTAGACTGACAGCCAGAAGGTCCAGCATCTAAAACGTCTTTTGCACAAATAGAACGACCTGCAGGCACATCTATTTTTTTCTTTTTAATCGTTTTAGTTGCGGTTGCTATGTCAGAATTACGTGCCTGGTCCAGTTTTGAAGGAAGACGTCTCCAATCAATTCAATGTTAACAATTCTGTCTTGCTTTGGCAACCTCTTTAGAGGTTCTTCCACATTTGGTGGATAGATTCCTGATCTTCTAAAACCAGAAATCAAATTGGTGGAAGTGTCTGTTAATTTATTGAGAGCCTTCTTCAACAGACTTGGAAACAGTTCTTTTGGCGTTGAAGGGAGTTTTCTACCTTGCTGGCTTTCTTTCCACGCCATCAACTCTTCTCGCCATTTAATTTTTAAAGGCCGAAAATATGCTACATCCAACGGCTGTAAGATGTGAGTAGCATTGGGAAGCAAGCAGATAAAGCTAATGTTATGTTTCTCGCATTCTAACAAAACATTTTTGCTGATGTGCGACGATAAGTTGTCTCCAATGACAACTTTTCGACCTTCTTGTTTTTTTAGTATTGGCAACAAATGGCGGATAAAACAGTCCTCAAAGGTTACAGAATCCATCCAGCCGCTCTTGGTTCGATTATAACGAGCACCATCGGGCCCATTTTCTGTCCACGTAGTCCATAAATGCTCTGACTTATATATAATATAAGGAGGGACTGCGGTTCCAGCAGCATTTCCGCAGAACATGACAGAATAACTGACTTTGGTAGAGTTTAAAACACGTTCTGGGTACTTAGATCCACGCCTGCATATAACTTTTTTTCTTCCTGGGTCATCTGTCAGATTTGTTTCATCATAGTTGTAATTATTTTGAGGTGGAACTGAGTCTACTTCCGTACTCACATTTTCGATGAATTCTTTGATATTATTTTCTGAAACTTGAGCTCTGATTCTTTTTATATTATTTGCAAAACGCTTTGACAAACTCTTGTGTCTTCTGAGAAAAGCTTTTATCCACTCTCTTCCCGGAACATTATTTTTGAATTGTCTTACTTCTCTTCCTTGTGATGATAAATAATCTTTAACAATAAACTGGAGATCAACGTCAGTCAAAGGGAACCCAAACTCTGATAAAGCAGTTATATGGGCCACAAATGAATTCTCTTCATCTTCAGAAAACACTGTTGGGTGACCAGGCTTGTTGCCATCTATTTTTTTTAATTTGAGTTTTAACGTGCTGCGAGGAATGCCATATAGGTCAGCAGCAGCTCTTTGTGTTAGTGATTTGGATCGTATCCTAGCCAAACATTCTACGAGTTGCTCCTTGGAATAATCCACGTATCTGCGATTTCCTACTTTTCTTTTGTAGTGTCTTGGCATGTTGATTGCTTCACCATATCAATATATCTATATTTTAGAATCTGAAAAGGAAAAGAAACTTATTTTAAAACGATAATCAAGAAATTATATGAAATTCTATAACTGTAGGTTACTTTGGCCCATGGGCTAAAGATACCTACACTTGCGGGTCAAAGTACCCTGCACTTTTATATCTGTAATTTTAATACCAAAAAGTTCGTAAAACTGGACAATATCTGGCATTACGCATCTCCTTTACATGTCTGATACGACCAACTACAAAGAGACAGCCAGACTTACCTTAAAATTTTGTTACGATACAAAGTTTGCACACACAAAATTCTTGCACTTTGCAGGTCACAACTTGTCAACACTACTGACCGTTAAAAACGAACGAATTAGCGACCATAAACTGTTTACCGACACGCCTATATCGCCATCTATGAATTTTAGTACAAACTACGTCGGTATCTGTCAACTCCAAAATAAAGGCGAGAAATCAAAATCTTTTCTTGATTTGGGCCATAGTAGCCCCTAAGGGTTAAAGTAACCTACGTTTACGGTATATGACGAAATAAAGGAAATAATATTTTTTAATAATATTTTTTATTGTTCCAAAAACAGTGTTACTTAACATATTTCCACCAGTTGTTGATAAACAAAAACCTATTCAATACAATACAGTACTTAACGGTACTTACTGGAAAAGATCACCTGTATCCTGTACTAGTTAAAAAAAACTATTACAGGAGACAGGGACTTCCGTATAAAATGAGTCAGCGTATTGACAATGTATGAAAACCGATGGGTGTTGGAAGAAGGTATTAAAAAGATACATGAAAAAGTAGGAACAAGTTGGTAATTAAAAGTACTAGTAACTATAATATTAAACTGAGATATACTCGTATCTACTTAATACAGAGACGTCGATGTTTTGTCAAGTCATCAAATCGAGTGAAGCAGGGGCGGGTAGTTAGTATTAGCTAATCGATCATTGGATCATTGGCATTTGCAGAACCTTGTTCAATTTTGCATGGAATTACTTTATACCCATTGCATTATACTACGAAAAAACAATTGAGAAATACAATAAAGATTTGAGATGAAACTACGAAATAGTTAGGCACGTAGTGTTATGAAGATGAATGAAAATCTTCTTCGATAGTAATTATGCGTATAATTAATGATTTTGGGTTTATACAAAATTAGCGATTTTCACGTGCGTGCATGTCGAGCGATAATGAATGCGACACGCATTGTGGAATTCAGTACCACGCCCCGCACTTCTCTCCACTGCCAGTATATAGTAGTCATGGTGATGATGCGTAGACATGTCCCCATACTCGAGTAACAGCCTCCAATGAAGAAGTAGAAGCAGGTAGAAGTTAAGAGGAGTTCTTCCTCCTCCCGATCTTTCTATCATTCCGTTATCTGTCATAATGCCAGCTACACGTGCTAGTCCATCCTTGCCAGATGAAGTGCTTCTGATTAGTTTAAGACGCTAAAAGGGTGGCAAATTGTCATCTTTAAACCAAGGTATTAGATGCTATTATGTCGGTGTTAAAGCCAAAAAGTATGTCTCAGAACTTAGACTGGAGACTAATTGTAAATGTATCGCACGAGTAGTAAAGCTTATGAATAGGCAAACATTTTTTTTCCTTTCTTTGCGACTCAATGTGACATACTCGTAGGTTCCGCATAATTTACACTGCAGCGCAAGAAAGGATACCCCGGTTCCAAACTTTCGGGGAGCAAGTTACCCATTTTTACTGATAATGCCTTTCCTTTTGGCGAGTATATGATTACATATACTCGCCAAAAGGAAAGGCTTTATGCACTGTCTGCTTCGCTAAATCTCGACCAAATATATAATAGAAGCCAAGAGTAATTGTGGAGTAGTATGGAGTAGATGTATACCTATGTTCAAATTGGAAAAGAAGTCGTGTGAAAGTATGTTTTGTCCTTTAGGTATGGGAGGATAGTGTAGGCCTGTCAACACCAACCAGGTACTTATAGTAAATGGTTTACAAAACATAACGCTTATGACTAGGAAGATGAACCAAAATAATTAAATCTTAAAAGCCACAATGCTAACCACAGTAGTACACTTAAGTAAAATTACTATATTTAGTGTAAATACTCCTCAATTCCTCATCATTTACTTTGGAGGTTTGATCACTAAAGTTACGAATAACCGCTGGTAACATGTTAACGACCGGTTGAACCGGTCGGTGTGCTGTGTAACCTACAAGATTATATAACAGAGTGTAATAACGACCTGTGTTAAGGTCGCACACAGTTAACGATGCGCTAATGCTAGTTTAAATAACTTTGTCAGCGATGGGGACAGATCTCACTATCTATTTTATATCCTAGGTATTCAACGGCGCGTTTGGGATATGTTCGAAAGCTTACCGTGGCCCTGGTACGGACAACTGATACACCTGTAGGTTTTAGTCAGTAAAAGTCTGACACGCCCTCCCGCTCCACCCAGAATATGACATCATTTGATGATTTACAAACCACAAAAAAAGGCAGGTACGATTAGCACTCGTGCTGAATGCGTGTTACGTTCTATCCCTCCACGGGCGATTAAAGAGAAGTTGTAGAGCTAGCAACTGAAAACTAATTGGTGACCAACGAGCAGCAAGTTCATGACGTCGACGAGCAATTACTCACTAGCATGTGGCTGTGCCGAGTTGCCAAGAATCGAGCTGAAAGGCGTGCAATTAGAGTGGCCTATGTCCAGCAGTGGACTGTGGCCGTCTTTGTGAACTTTGGCGATTTTATGAAATAGATCATGATTTTGGACGACCTAAAAATAAAATTATTCTTTATTCTTTTTTCAAAGCGATAAAAATCGCCATTCTGTCACTGTGACAGCATAATTAATGAGTTAAATGCAGTCATGCACTTGCAGTTGTTAATCGCAATTAACGCGGCATTTCAATTTTATCTTTGAATAATTGGCGTTACCTTATAGTGTAAATAATTTAGCAGGTTGATACAGATAATGTTTATATTAATAAAGAAAAAAAAATTATTATAACCTAAATTAACTAAAACTATTTACAAATTAAAAAAATAGCGTCTAAAAATCATCCGCATCGCTGTCGACTGCTAGTGTACCCAAGATACTGGCGGTATTACCACGTTGTATGGCAATGCTTAGCCTCTGGCCAAGATAAAAACCAGCTCTTGGGTCACGGGAAGTGTCCACCAGTCGTTTAGAAACTTACTTAAATAGGCTAAGAGCACTCGGTTATGTTTATTGTAAAAGTATTTACGTCAATAAGTGGGATTGAAACCACCTACATCCCTTCTGTGTAGTTAAAATTACTGCACGTTGCGCGTTGTGAACTTGTGATCCACGCGCGCCACAAAGAGATGTCAGCACATATTGAAGGGGTCCGCGAAGACCAATATCTGCCAGGGTCACGGATATGTTCCAAGGAGTTATCGTGGCCCTGCCACAGGCAACTGAAGGAACACGGGTGGGTTTTAGTCAGTAACAGATCATTTGATGATTTCCCACCAAAAAAAAAGAAAAATAAATTGTGTGTGTCTTCATGATTGTGTAGGGACATTTTTAATGATCTTTAAATCGGTAACCGATAAACCAAATATGTTACTAGCGCATACCTGTCTTACTTATCTAATTACGTACTTATCTAGTGCTTCTGCGTCTTAGCGTGTCGATAGCAATCTAAATAGAGTCAGCCCAGAATTTGGCTACAAACTTGGTATTGGTGGTTATCATGGTGGATAGTATGCTTACGCCGGGAGCAGCAAGCACTGCGTTACCGTGCTTCGGGTGACAGATCTCGGCGATAAGCGTTAGTCCAGGGATGTGTGGCCGGCTTTGGGTTTTATTTCGATGGGTCTCTTGGACACAAAGAACGTCGCAGAAGTTTTGTGATAGACATCGGAAAGAGTTTCTGCTTTATCTTGTGAGAACCCTTAGATGT
This sequence comes from Aporophyla nigra, assembly GCA_947507805.1. Classification (NCBI taxonomy): domain Eukaryota; kingdom Metazoa; phylum Arthropoda; class Insecta; order Lepidoptera; family Noctuidae; genus Aporophyla; species Aporophyla nigra. The sequence goes on from OX382306.1 coordinate 7,416,105, forward strand.
TGATTGAAACTACGCATAAACCTTTAAAGGTGGAATTGTGCTATTTCGGGTTCGTGCTTGTTTAGGTTCCACGGAAAAGAATAAAAGAAAACTGGAAATTCCCAGAACCATGTATATTAGCGCCATCTATGTTTAAGATACAAAAACACGCTGTGAATGCAGTTCTCCTTTAGTCCTGCTAGATGACGCTAGTTGGTAGATTTGAGCGTTAGTTTCTCATTCTTCATTAAAATACGAAAGTAAAGTATGTTGTCAGAAGGGTAGGCAGAAGTGTAGGTATAGTAAGCACTTGTTTCTCTATTCTGTGTATCTACCTCGGAACTGTTTAAAGTGGTTCAAGTGCGTTCTTATTAGCACAATAAACATCCACATAGATTGTAAACAAATATCCCGTCGCTTCCTGGTAGAAACTCCCTCTGATGTTAGACGAAGACAAATGATGGCTTTTCTACACTTTCCAGGTAATAATATGCTGGGAACTACATGGAACTGCTTATATTTATTTTAGTTTCAGGAATTTAGTCCTCCAGAGCGTATTTCGGCCATGGCAGCCAATCTCAACGCAGACTAGCCATCGGCCCGGATTATAGTGCACAAGTGTGTGCGCAGACACAGGAGCACTCACTCTTCCCTCACTCTCATAGTGTGATGGGACGTCAATCCGACACGATTGGAGCGAAATCAGTTGCAGGACTGCAGGACCAACGGCTTAACGTGCTTTCCTTCCTAGGCACGGGGAGCATATACTTACTGCTATAATATATTATACTAAAGAAGAGGAGTTAAAGGTCGTTACTCGAAAACCTACTTACTCGAATGAAAAGTTTGCGGTATTCATTTTTTGTTTCTGGAATTTGTCAGTAACAGCCCGTAATAGGGATTTATGTTACAACACTTGATGTTTTGAACTTGTTGTGTTGTGTGTTTAATGATTTGAACTTTCTAATATCTAACAATGAAACTTTGGTTTGTTAAAACTTTTCCTTATGTATGTAAAGTACGTACGTTATATTTTCCCTTACAACTTAATTATCAGCAAATGAGCATTATTAAAGCCTGTTCAGGTGAACTTCGAGTCATTAGCTGTTGTTTAAGAATGTTTGGAACACAATATGTTCAATGTTTATTAAATGCTGTTAACTAAGTAATAATTTTAATTATGCTTGTATCGAGCATGCGGAGCAGGCATTGTACATAGATTTCGATATATCAAAGTTAATTTCGTTGTATTTAGAATCCAATCTTGAATAAAAACTTAAAAAATATACCTACCTATTGAGAATCTTAAGAAATAGGAAGTGCGCTTTGTTTTACTAATAATGACATACAAATTATACATAGGATGAAGGGGACGCCCTAGGAGAACATATAGTGACCTTATTGGTGATGTTCTTCAGAAGGGTCAGGTGCGTAGCACTAATAACCGGCGTGCGTGTATGACCTGCACCCTAATTGCGAAACGCACAATTTTATCAGAATCTGAATGGGATTGAAGATTATTTCTAAACCATTGCGTCATTTGTTCGAATAAATTGTCGACTCAGCAATGTAAATAATGCAATGAATGTTGTTTAATTATGAATATTAAACCAATTCCTACCGATAAAAAGTTCCGCAATTACCCCTCAGATGTATGAACTTAAGCGAGGCAAAAGCAGTATGTACGGATCGTAGCAGGTGGCGTTCTGTAGTTTCTGCATACCACCATTGGAAAAAGGCGTGATTTTATGTGTGTATGTATGTAAATGATACATATGCTACCATATTCATCCATCTATATATATAAAAATGAATCCCTATTTCCCTTGGTCACGCCATCACGCGTGAACGGCTGGACCGATTTCACTTTTTTTGTTGTTGTTGTGTTCGTAATTGTCAGGAGAAGGTTCTTATGAAAGAAAAAAAATAAAAAATTGCGCGGAAAATTAGAAAATTTAAGAACACTTATTTAAGAATACCTAACAAGTAACAACCATATAATAGGACAATGTAAACTTTTTTTAATGTAACATTATGACATTTAACATAGAATTGACAGAATGCGTGCTCGAATATCATCAAAGAGACAGGATAACGTCTGTCGGGTCAGCTAGTTCTAATATATTAAAGTTGTCTGCCTAAATGGTCTAGTGGTAACAAGCCTTACTGCGGGGCATGAGGTCCTGGGTTCGATTCCGAGGTCGGGCAAAGTGTTATTGGGTTTTTCCATCTGGAATTTCTCAGTAGCAGCCGGAGTCTGGATTTGTATCCCGGTTGATGGCAATAGGCTCGCCCCCTATTACATGGGACTTAAACATAACAGGCGAAGTGTGAGTGTATTATAGGTATCATCATCATCATCATTTCAGCCGAAAGACGTCCACTGCTGGACATAGGCCTCCCCCAAGCTCCGCCACTTCGACCGGTTTTGTGCTTCCCGCATCCAGCGGATTCCTGCGACCTTCACAAGGTCATCGGTCCACCTTGTTGGAGGCCTTTCAACTCTACGACACTACTAAGCATACATCTCTACTATAGGTATATCTCTACCCAACCCTTCCGGATAACAAGGCATTAAGTCTTCCACTGCCAAGAAAAAATTTCTCCATATTTCAGCTGCCGTATACCGTAGGCTAGCTTTGGAAGAGTATACATGCAAAAGTATGTCTGTTTGTCTGTTATTTTTTCAGCCTTAACGGTTTAACGGGTTTCGATGGACACACAGGTATACTCAAGGTAGATGTGTGCCCATAGAAAACGTTGGCCTGGGTTGGGAAATAGCCTCAAATTCAGGCGCGGTTGCAGCCTAACATTTGGGGGGGGGGGGGGTCACCATGAGTACTGAAGAATATTTTTAGGAAGGTACATCCTCTTTGGTCTAGTAATCGCAAGCGCTACTGATCAGCATGATGTCCCGGGTTATAATCTTTTTGCAAATGTCCATCGGAGTCTCCGTGGCTCAAGAGAGAACCATTTTAAGATAGTAAGACAGGCAATTCGTTCAGGGTTTCGACAGCATGACTGTCTTTGGGGGGGGGGGGGGTCATGACCCCTAGAACCCCCCCCCCCCCTCGGACCGCGCCTGCTCAAATTATGGTCAACAAATGACTCCCCTAAGCATCATCAATTCCATGATCATCATGGATGTGATTTTCACGATGAGGTAATGGCATTCGAAAGAGTCCTGTATGTTCATCAATCCATAGCTAAGATTTCCATATTCTCCCAATTTTAACAGAAGTTTGGCTATGTCGTGGAATTGATGAAAGTTTTTTTTTGTAAAAAAATAATAGATTACAAAAACTTTCAATTTTAATTTTTAATCTTATTCACTAAACCAAACACATAACAGGTCATCATAGCTCCTCCCTTGCTTCATCATCAACAACCCCATCGACGGCCATTTTGGAATACTTCTCCAAGAAGTCTTCCCAGAACTGCTTCCTCTCTCCAAGAGGGTTGATCTTCATTTTGAGTTGCTTTGTGATGTGGAGGTAATCGGCATCAGGCCCTTTACTTAACGGCTTCCAGGTGACGCCTTTTAGAACTTGGTCATCTGTTGAAGGTGTGGGGTTCCTGAAATTAGAATTGTGTGTAAGTCATTTCGTATCAGGTATAATTATGAAGTAGGCTTTGGGAGATTTGCCCTTTCGTTCGGTTTACAACGATCAGCAGGGTAAGCGCGTGATACACTTACTAAAGCTCCCCTGACCATTCCCGTCGCATCGAATTGCCTGCTAGTTTCCGTTCATTTTTCGTTGCTACTCCGCTCGTTTTAATTATAGCGTAATGTTATATAGCCTTCCTTAATAAATAGGCTACCCAACACAAAAATATTTTTTCAATTCGGACCAGTAGTTCCTGAGATTAACGCGTTCAAACGAACAAATTCTTCAGCTTTATAATATTAGTATAGATATAGTATAGATAAATATTTATCTAGGACTATGTATCTGCAAAAATCACCCCTGGAAGTGATCTTAATTGATTTAAAACAATATTTCAACAAACCAGGAAAGCCACAAATTATTTTCACATTGCCTGGGAAAATTGAAACTGCGTGGTAATTACACTATACATTCTCTAATAAGTCCCTTAGTTGCCTTTACGATGGGAAGAATTGGGATGGTGCTATTTTTTACGTCCGGCAACTCACGGAACAATAACTTTACCTAAATCGAAAAAAAGTTGAAAATGCAAAACTAACTCTGTACTAAAGTTCTGAGTTAGTTTTGCATTTTCAACTTTATTTCGATTCGTCTAAAGACTACAACTAAGGATCATTCGCGTTTTGTAATACAACGTTTTGGGTCTAGAATCATGTGATGACTAGAAAATGTTCGATAGTTCTCAAAAGAATCTGCTGTTTAAAAGAAAAGTGCAATGCCTGTGCAGTCAGAATATGAATAACAGCAATATCTTTTTTTTTAATGACGAAAAATTTCTTCACGGGATGTTGAGAATCGAGTACTGAATCCACCACAATGACAGGTTTTGCGTAGATGTCAACCAACCGGTATAAAAAAAATAACTTTCAATAAAATAGGGCTGCGTGCTTTGATCAAAGTATTTGTAAGAGACTGCTATTGACGTATAAGAAGTATATCGGCGGAAAAGATAATTTACTTTTACGTAGCATATTTGTTTATGTTTTAGGGTGGTTTTGTAAAATTGAAGGCTTCATCAGCAGCCTATAATGTTCCCACTACTGGGACACAGGCCTCCTCTCGGTGAGAGGGAGTGGGCCATAATCCACCACGTAGGCCCAGCGCGGGTCGGTAGATGTCACATGTCTTCGAATTTTTGGTTTTAAGATATACTGGTTTCCTCACGATGTTTTCCTTCGTCGTTTTGAGAGCAGTGGTGATGAAACTCACACGAAGTAAAGCGCCTGCTTGGGTTCGAACTCACGACCTTCAACTCGTAAGTTGCGGCCGTTACCACTGGGCCACCACTGCTCAAATCAAATTGAAGGCTTTTACTAATACTAATTATGTACCTCAATCACGCCTAAACAGCTGAACAGATATGGATGAAATTTAGCAGACAAGTAGTTTATAAACGGGATTAACACGTAGAATAATTTCATCCCAATAGTACGTTGCTGTGGGATAATTTCGAACCTTCACGCGGGCAAAGCCACTGGCAAAAGCTAGTACCTATAAACAAAATCTAAAACATATTTTATCCATATTACACATTTAAACATACCCAGTTTTAGCGAAATTGCTCCAAAGGCGGACCATCTTCTTTGTCACTTTCACCTCATTATGTTCACTAGGCAACGCCAGAATCTGATCATAACTCTTCTTGATACGAGAGCATACTAGCAAGTAACACAGGTCATCACCGACAGTAGCTCCATGGTGTCCCATACTTCTCCTTGCCCTGCTCATCAAGAGCTGACTGTTCTCATTCCACTGTCCTCGGAAGTCAAAGACATAGTAGAAAACATCAGATGACAGACCGCTCGCTAATAGTTTATGAGCAGCTAAATCTACGGCATAGTTTTGTAAAACATCCGCCATATACACGGCATACTCCAGAATATTTGAGTAATGCAGCGCTTTATCCTCGAAATAAAAATTCACAATATCTTTCCCGGCTTCTTTGTATTTAGAACTTCCACGTACGAATCTAAAGTTGGTCCTTATCGGAAGCTTTACTATGTTCTTTTCAATGGCATCAGTCACGAGGCTTGGTTCAAATATTAAATGGGATACCATGTCTAGACCTTGTCGAGAATTGAAACCGATTATAATGGGAACGTCATTCACGACTTTACCGTTTTCTGGCAATGTTGTAAGAACCGCATCTTCGGTATCAGGTTCAATGATTGGTGCGAAAGGAAAGGAACTTATCTGATATTTGTCGACTGAATCGGTGTCTATAGTATCAATTTCAGCAAATAAAATTTTCTCGGCATCCAATTTCTGTAGTTCTTTTAACAAGTCTTCACTATCAGCAGCTGTAATATTCAATGCTCCTCCAAGTTGGAATGCCTTCTTTTTAAGATTTTTAGAGAAATACATGGCTTCTAAAGACGTTCCACTTTGAAGGATTGCACTGGAGAATAGGCCCTTGGCTTTTTCTGAATATAGTAGTATGTCAGCCAGTGCAGCTCCACCACGGCTTCCCATCAATGTTACTCTTTTGGGATCTCCACCGAACTGTTCTATATTGTCCTTAATCCATTCCAGACCTAATATAAAGTCTCTCAAACCATTATTGCCTTTAATAACACCATCTTCAGTGGTCAAGTATCCGAGAATGGCAAGTCGATGACTGATTGTGACGACAATGACGCCTTCTTCAACTAAGAAGTCTGGAGAATAAGTATCGGTACCATTGAACCATGTTCTGAACTGATCGTTGTAGTCAAAGACGATGACGGGAGCATTTCCCTTGACGTCGGGTGTGAAGACGCTCACGTAGAGGCAGTCTTCGGAGCCAGATATACCAAAAGGCTCCTTATTCCTCATGCTGGAGCTGAATTGCATGCATGTGGGTTTGTTCTCGAAAGCTTCCAGGTTGCCATTCCAACCATTGTGTGGTTTTGGGGGCTGAAACATGAGATTAAGATAGTTTATAGTTTCTGTGCTGAGGCAAGTATCCAGTAAAGTTTTTAATTGATTTGCAATTAAAAGTCACAACCAACATTTAAAACATGAAATAACATTTAATTTGCCTAATATACCTATACTCTGTAAAAGAAACCTTTCCATTAATTAGAACTAACATTCAAAATCTTTTTCCACCACTGAAAACAATTAAATCCGTTTCCCTTGAATAAATCCTGAAGCGGTTCCTTTTTATCTTTCCATTTGAACTATAAATCTAAGAGTAGTCGTTCAAATATTTAAGTGTTTTTACAGGTTCGGTTACTCTGAACATACCCCGAATATGGCCTTACCTGAAATCTTAATTGTCCTGTGGGTGTTTCAGCAAAAGGTATGCCTTTAAATGTATAGAAATCCTGCTTTTTAAGTATAGTTTTCTCTGCTTTGCCCACAACAACACCTTGTTTTAAACTTATTTCTACTGTGCCATCACAGAAACACTGTTTAATAATAAATATTGTAAGCAAAAATGTTAACGTTTTCATTTTTGTTGATTAATTTTTATATTTTTTATCGATTTATTATGGTGAGTATTGAATTAACACATCGTGTTTGGTATCAACTAGTTTACTAAGACTGCAGATAACAAAAGGAGTACGTGTTCTTTGTATTATCATTTGTAGATAATTAGTTATCCGAAAACCATTTATCTGGATTTTCCTTGTTTGGTTTAACCGATTATTAGGTATCTATTTTCGAATATAGACGGCTGACTTCTAAATCTTCATTCATCACATTTGCCTGTAATCCCCAATGGCTTAGGCAGAGGTGCACCTATTTCACCAGTTATGCTTTTTTCACCAATCCGGAATTTCACAGGTTTTCATAACCTACCTAGGAGAGCAGTGCTCACCCACACGTTTGTATAAATAGTACTTATTTTGTATAATTGTATTTCTAACGTGTACCATAATTCTTTGTTTTGGGTAAATAAATAAAAAAAATAAAAAATCTGGATTTTCTCAATAACAGCCCGGTACTGACAAATTCCAGATGAGAAAACCGAATAACACTGCTCGAGCTGGGAACCGAAACTCTCTTGCTCAGCAGTAAGGCTTGCAATACCAGCAAACCCGGTATAATTTTAGTATATTTTCGATTAACTCCCCTTCAGTAATTCACTGAATCACCGAGTTTAAACTAAACCCTTTGCTATTATACAATAAAAGTTTTTTAATTCATGTTGTCTATTTATTGCTTCTGCGGCACTCATTAAAACCTCACCCACTATGTTAAAATAGTGTTTGGGCCGTTAAATAGAATTGTATCTAGTAGGTAATGTTGAATATCGAACGGGATGGGACTATCATGGGCTACTAAATCGACGGCCAACCCTGAATGTGATGTGTTTGCGGACGAATGGAGTACAATTATGCGCATATGTCTGATGTTCTGTGAGAAACAGTATGCTAGGGTGTTCAATGTTCCATGTTAGTAAGTAGCGAATAATTGCTTATGACACAATTGTCTGCATTGTATAGTTTTGTTTTCTATCCATTTTAATTAACTATAAATAAAATGTATGGGGTGCTACTGGCAAAAAGGATGATGTATAAAAAATATCGCTAAAAAAATCTTTCAGCCGTGATTCAGAATAGATACACATGCTTTATAATACTAAACTTATATTTTTAATAACTTTATATTTTTGCAAAAATTATCGGCCCAAATCTGATACTGACAAATTACACCTGTTTTTAAATAAAATGACAAATTACACTTAAAATAATTTATTTCAACATTATTTACAGATATTCAAACCAATTTCACTAGTAAACATTATAGTTCATCTTTCACATCTTTGACAACCCCATTGACAGCCATTGCCTTGTACTTGGCGAGGAAGTCATCCCAGAACTTGACCCTGTCTCCATGAAGGTTCTTCTTCATTTGAAGTTCGTCACTGATGACCAAGCACTCCTTGTTCTCTTTGGTAGCTGGGGTCCAGGTGAAATCACTGCCTTCAGGCGTGGGGTTACTGAGAATAAATGACAAATGAAATTAGTTGGATTTTTTATGTAGAGAAGGAGGTTCTCTTTGTCTTGGATAGGCAGACGGGGAATAATTTTGTGTTTTAATTATAAATTAATTCGATAAAAATCTGAAAACTTTTAATGTTGTTACTGTATTAGATGTATGTAATAACTTGTCGGTTTTTTTTCCCTCAAAGACTGTCTCAGACATCATCTACATGGTTTTCACATGATCTGACTAAGATTATGTTTGGATTGTAAAAGAGATTGGACCTTATGAGTTTGGTAGAGCCTTTCTTCTCAGAGTAGTCATATAGGTAAAGCCGACATAATCTACTTTTTAAAATATGATTGGGTGTTTGTACAAACCTACTTACAGAAATAAAACCATTTATCATTAAACCTTTAAAAAGTATCTATATGTTATTGAGCTGAATACATTTCTAATTATTATGTACACATTAAATTATTCTTTCATTAACATTTGAGGCTTTAAACAACCCTCTTCACGGAAAGTAGACAAAAACACTAGGTACCTAATAGATTTATTAAAGCAATCTCCTGTTATTCTTTTTAAACTTACCCAGATTTGGCGAAGTTGGTCCATAACTTAACCATGTTTCTTATAACTTTCAGCTCTTCAGAGTCTTCATCTTGCAAAACTTTTTTATAAAGCTTGTTAATTGGTTTGCAGATGAAGAGATAGCAAAGTTCATCTCCAGTGGCGGCGCCCCATGTTCCCTCCATCGTCAACGCACTATCCACCACCTGGTTCTTCCTCATATTAAGTTCTCCGCTATAATCAAATGTGTAGTAATACACAGACGAACTAGACTCATTCACATACTTCCTCAATGTGTAATCTATGGGATAAAAAACCAACACATCTGCAGTATACGTCAGATATTCTCCAGGTTTGCTTATCTTCACATAACCTTCATCGAAATAGAATTCTTTCAATTCGTCGATGGCACGGAAGTAGATATTCGAGTTCAATTCGAAATGGAAACCAGCTCTTACAGGAATCACCAAGAGGAAGTCTCGATCAGCAAACGTAAGGTATTGAGGCTTACGAAGATTACGTTCATTGATTTCTATACTTTCTCTAGAATTGTAACCGATCATGATGGGTATATCTATGTCAATCGGGCCATCTTCAGGTAGATGGGTGACGATTGCATCAGGGTGATCTGGCTCAACTACAGGTCCAAAAGGTACAGTTGCCATCTGCGTTCTTCTACCTTCGTCAGCATCCACCGAAACAGAATCTTGAGTAACTATTTCCACCGAAGACAAAGGTAATAACTCAGCGAGTAAATTGGAGCTGGTTATCGCTGACTTTTCGAGTACTTTGGCAAATGCTGTCGCCTTTTCTTTTGGGTTTGTTGGAATAAACACGGGATTCCATGCAGTTCCACTCTGTAGTATTACTTTACTGAATAGTCCTTTAGCCTTGCGTGAATTTAGCAGAAGATCCACAAGGGCTGCTCCGCCATCGACTCCCATTAACGTGATCCTATAGGGGTCTCCACCAAACTTGTGAACGTTTTGTTGCAGCCATTTAAGAGCTAAAATTACATCTCTAATTCCATTATTTCCTGGTAACTTTTCATCGTCGAAAGCTAAAAAGCCTATTGATCCGACTCTGTGACTGATTGTGACTAGAACCACATCTTCTTTTACGATGAAATCAGGACCAAAGTCCCGGGAAGCGTTGTGTGTTACTTTGAAATGTTCATTGAACAGAAACACTATTACTGGCATGCTCAGTTCTTCATTGCCTGGTAGTTTTGGAGTGTGTACGCTTAGTGTTAAACAATCATCTTGACCAGTGAATCCATATTTTTTTATAGGCCTTACCGGGAGATTCATTTGAGAGCATGGTTTTCTTTCTTTTTTTGCTTCTAGAACGTCAGTCCATCCTTCGTGCGGTTGTGGAGCCTGAAATATGCAAATGAAATTGTTAATTAATGTCTATATTCATCTGACAGTAGTTTTTTTCCAACTAAGTTGGAGTCGGCTTCCAGTCAAACCTGATGAAGCGGGACACTAGTATTTAAGATGGATCAACTGCCATCTGACCTTCACAACTTGGTCCTGGGTAATACGTTACGCCTGGTAAAACTGGTGGTCAGACTTCCGGGCTTCTGGCGACTCGTCGATACACGCTAGATTAAAAAATGACAGCCGGGACCAACGGCTTAATGTGCTTTCCGAGGCAAACCCATCGTCTGGGTCTACAATGTAAATATGGTCACCCATCCACGGAATAACTACGGCAAGCATAGCTTAACCTGATCGACTGACCCATGCGGCTGTAATTACACACAAGCCCTCTTGTTAGTTAATGTCTTATTATTTGTTTTGTTCAATCTATTATGATTATTGCAATTCAAAATAAGAGTGAATTTCGAATTTTTGTATTGACTTTAGTATGTTTATTCTACGGTAGATACCTTTGGTAGAAACTATGAGAATGAGCTAAGTTTTGATGTCACTATTGGAAAATAAAATAGTGAGAGACTACCCGGCGGAGCGACGTCCGTGAATACTATTAAAACTTCGCGGATATGGAGCCAACTTGTAATATATACGAGCATAGTCGGATAGATGCAGATACGAGGTAGTTAATATTACTTATAGGTATTTAGATTCATCTAATGTTACAACTTCTGTCATAAAGCAGGAATTGTTATGGGTAGTATCGTTACGTCATTTGCATTTATATTAAACCAAAACAAATACTTTTGAAGAGTTGCGATTCTTTATTAGTATTTGTTCGTGTTGAATAAATAATAATATTATTAGCTATAAGCATTCAGGAGCAGTCTACAGCTGGACATAGAACCTTTCAACTACACGCCACTTCTCGCTGATCCGCACTCAAACTCATCCATATTTTGTCAACTTACGATCCAACCGTGACATAAAAAGTATTGAATTAAAAAAAAAGAAAATGCGTTTTTTTGCGGTAAACATGACGCAAAAAGGACACAAACACAAAAAAGAACAAGTTAGGAGAAAATATACGTCACTCGAAATCGTCTAGCAGTTTTTCTAACCTGAAAAAAGTTTATTTTAAGAAGTAAGTTTAAAGAAGACTCACCATAAACCTAAGCTCACCAACCGGCGCTTTCCCATAAGGAATACCCAGAAAAGAATAATATTTCTCATCTTTCAATATAGATTTCACTTCAACACCGGCCACTTTTCCTAAACTAGTATCTACTATGATATCAGCATTTATTATTTTGATTAAAAACAGTCCGAAAATAACCAAACACGGTTTTATTCCGTCCATCTTGGTTATGTTTTATTAATAATTTGTTTGTTTAAGTTTACAATCACGCATGTCGATAGAACTGACGTGTCCTATAGATAAATGGTTACTAATCTTGGGTTTAACACTAAGTATTTATTATCTGGTGTACGATAAATAATATTATACTGACTTAAGTACTTTGTCTGTTATCAGATTTTTTGTTGCTACTGGTGAATTTTCGTTGCAAAGATAGTGTGGATTTCATTAATAAAATGAGGAAAGGTATCGTTTTTCAGGTCACCAACATTGCCCAATGCTGATATTATTATACTGTTTTCGGGTTGCTGGGACAGATACCTCCTCTCTACGAATGGGATTGCGCCGAGCCACGAGGGCCCAATGCGGTTCAGCAGATGTCTCACGTCTTCGCATTTTTGGTTCTAGGACATGCCGTTTTCCTCACGATGTTTTCTTTTACCGTTTGAGAGCTGTGGTTATGGTATAAATGACACAAAGTAAATCGTCTTTTATAGTTCGAACCCACTGCTTACAATTCGTAAGTCTCGTTTGTTAGTAATGGGTCATCACTGCTTTATTGCTGCGCTGATTGGCAATATCAGTTCGTTATAAGTCCAGGTTTGCTCAGTCTCAAAGAAATCATACCATCAAAACGGAGAAGCAGATAAATCCTATCTTCACGAAATTTTCCTTCACCGTTTTGTCCTTCTTTGTGATATCTAAGGGATGAACTTTTAAAGGTACAGAATTTAAAATAGTCACGTTTATACTTGCCGAAGTTTGATCCAGCCACTGCAAAGCCAAGTATCGACTCTCTAAACGTACGTGATAAACAGGGTCATATTAAATTAGTTGGCGATACTTCACCCACGTGTTTGAGTATCGATATCAAAAACTAATGGAAGTAAAAAATGCGTCATTAGATGAGCGTAGGTCAATGCCCTTAATCGATCAGCTGTTATCGTAGTTTTTCGTGGAACAAATATTTTTTAACGAATTTGCAAAAACGAAAACATAACAGTCATTCGGCTGCCTGAATGTACATGTCAGTGTCATTTAACACGTTAACTGCCATGGCTTAAATTAGGAAAAGTCCACAAAAAAAATGTACTTAGTGTTATTTCACTTTAAATAGATTATTTATTTCATAAATACATTATTTATTCCAAAAACATGGCCGCAACGACATGTTCAGATTTTGTATGTGTTGTCGGTCATATAGTCCGACAAGACCTGAATGGAACAAAAAGTGTCGGACACATAGTCCGACATGGCAGTTAACGTGTTAAAATTTTGAACAGAGTAGGATCGAGATTTTTTTGTTTTTTTTTTCTTATGTCATTCGTTTTCGATATCGAAACCTAACACGTGGGTAAAAAGTATCGCCAGCAAATTTCACCCTGTATTATACCGATATATCGAGATCGAATCTTAAAATTAATAACAGGTAACCGTTGAGCTTCATCTTTGAGACCCACCTAAATTAAATGAATTCCCGTACGCTGTAAAATTGAAGGCGGCCAATTTATAAAAAATCTTTTTCTAATATCGTTATATTTTTTTATCTTTTTTTCATAAAGATCTTATTAGTATTATATTTCTGAGATGAACTTCGTTCCTTTAATTTCCGCTCCAATAAGTCTTTGGGTGGATATTCAAAGGGATCGCAATCACCATGATCGAAGGTTGAAAGCCAAAGATATATTTTATGAATATAATTAATTTTTGAAGCGATCGACTCTCTCTTTTGCTGGGGAGTTTCTTGCGCCACTTCTTCTTCCCAGCTAAAGCACTAGGAAGTGGTGAAAGGCGGGCGTTTTTGGGGGGACTGTCTTAGGGGGCGTCCATTAATTACGTGAGGCATTTTTGAGAATTTTTCGACTCCCCCTCCCCCCTTGATGAGATATCGTAAGATTTACGTTAACTCCCTCTCCCCTCCCCTAATCTCACGCGAGATTCTTCAAAACTTCTATTTGGGCTGTAAACGTGTTGGATTATTGAAAGAAAAAAAAAAAGAAAAACAAGAAAATTTTCTTAAACCAAGAATAATTTCTTAACTCAAAAATTTATTCTCTTGACTCAAGAAAATAATTTTCTTCAAAATGGTAGTCTTGGTTCAAGATTTTGGTTCTTGAGTCAAGTTAATTTTTTTTATCAGTGTACTATTGTCTCAGATTTGGCCATATTTTATTGTAGAAATAATTTTTCACGCAATTTTACACCGTTTTCTGTGTGAAGAATAATTACGTGATATTTGCCAAGACCCCCCCTCCCCCCCCAGTGAGATTTGGAAAGATTTAACTTGATCCCCTCCCTCCCTAGAACACCTCATGTAATTAATGGACGCCCCCTTAAGGTGTCTTCACACAGCGGGCGCGACGCGGCGGGACCGGGCGGCGACGCGACGCTGAGTAGTTGTAATGTACTAGATATTATGGACGACTTCACACAGAGCGCTCGGCGCGACGCGCCACGCCGCCGCCGCGCCGAGTCGGAATACAACTCAGAGGCCGGCGTGCCGCGGGCGGGGCGCGAGCGCAGCGTCGGCAGGATGGCGATAAATTGCAGAAGTATCACAAGTTTTAAATTGATTGACTGCGTCTTACATTTAATAACATTTTTGTATGTTAGTTGATACGAGTAATGGATAGTGAATGAAAGTGAGCGATCGCCGACATTAGCTGTGATTGACTAAAACATTTTCATTACGAGTACAGTTTCAAACAACTAGCGCACGTGCATCAATTGAATTTGAACTTTATGCCAATGTGATCAGAGTCACACGACGCAAGCTTGTTTATTACAATGACTGTATCCTTTATTTAGTAAGTAAACTCAATTAATTTAAAGTGTATAATTTGATACATTTAATCTAAGAAACCCGTTAAATCTTATTGAAAAGGCAAAAAAATTTAAACAGTTCGGTTTAAAGCATAGGACCAACTTCCTAACAATTGAAATGATTTGGTTTTCTGTTTTGTAACTTTTTGATCATTCACGTGACAAGACAGCGCGGCGCCGCACAGTGGGTTGCAAATCGCGAGATAAGAAAGGTAATTCATAATTACCATGTGATTTCAATTTAGTGAAACGAACTTTTGTGATTTTTTAGACTGTCTTGGCTTATAGTATAAAAAATATTGTGAACTTGACTAAGCATACTCATATTTAAAGCATTTAACCATAAAATTATTTTTTTTGTGATATTAGTTAGATACTTCATTAAAAAATAAGAGCAAGAGCGTTTCCACGTCTGAATCGCTCAACATTTTTTCAATGAATGAATCGCGGCGCGGCGCCGCACAGTGGATCGTCCCCATACAAGAGGTCGGACATAGAATCAAAAATTGAAAAAGGATCTAATTTAAAAAAAAAACAAAATATACAGTTGCATTTCTCTATTAAAGTACAACAAAAATTGTTCTACGCTTTTTTTATTTGACCAGCACTTTAGGCGCTATTCGATGAAAACTTTTATTTTTGTATGGAAACGAACACAAAAATGTATGTATCTCATGATTCCCTCTTTGTTCGACTTGTGGATTTCACTACTGTTATTTACCCATTTTATGCCACATTTTCTTCAAGGACACATGGTTCCCCCAGAGTGCCCCTACCGAGATATTTTGCCTATAGTAACTATCTTTGTATGTGTATTACTGATGGAATGGAGGTACATTAAGTATACTTATTACTGAGAATTAGTCATCACTAAGTAGTTCCTTAAATAACAGGTGCATTATTGAGGACTTTAATGACTTATGAACGCTTTTGTTGCAACATAACAAAAGCGTTAATGAGTCATTAAGTAACGACTACCAGTACTTGCTCAATCTAATGAGTTATTGTAATTACTATGTTCACAGCCCTTAAGCTCTGCAGTGTGATTGGCTCATGTCATAATTAGCTTATCAAATTCATTGCTAGTTATAGTTATTTTTGTGTGTTTTGCACATGTGTGTTGTTCTTTAATAGAGGAATGCAACTGTATATTTTGATTTTTTTTTAAATTAAATACTTTTTCAATTTTTGATTCTATGTCCGACCTCTTGTATGGGGACGATCCACTGTGCGCCGGCGGGACGGGACGTGATCGCGCCCGCAGTGTGAAGGCTCCCGCCGCGCCGGCGTCGCGCCGGCGCCCCGCCACGTCGCGTCACGTCACGCCCCGCTCGCTGTCTGAAGACACCTTTATATAATTTTGACGTTCAAAAAGTGCTGACTCTTCAGCCTACTTTGAATCAATGACTTTTGATTTGATTTGATTTTGACGATGAAAATTACGTACTTTCTCGACGCTGCAAAGATGATAAATTTGGAAAGTCGTAATTTTCGGTACAAAATCAATCTGCATTGCGTTTTCCCAACTATATTGGGGCTGGCCTCTATTGTACCCAGATACAGTATTTTACATAGAGCGACTGCCTATCTGACCTCCACAACCCAGTTACTGGGTAATACGATAGTTACCCTTTAGTAAGAGTACTTACTTTTCGCTATATAAATTCAAGAGAGCTCCCCTCTTATTTATCTATCTCACTCGGAGTAGCGACGTTATCAGAAACAAAGTTGGAAAACAGGAAAGCTAACTTGCTCTCATGACGAACACAGCTTTCGTTTTGTTTCAGTAATGCTATTATATCTGCCATCAATCTGCCTAGGCGTTTCCCAAACATGTTGTGGTCGGCTTCCAGTCTAACCAGATGCAGCTGAATATCAGTATTTTACATGGAGCAACTGTCAATCTGACCTCCCGAACCCAGTAACTGAGTTTTACGATACCCCTTGGTTAGACCGTATGCCAGACTTTCAGGCTTCTGACGGCCCGTAAAGATTGTCAAAGATCAACGAATGCAACCGAGACCAACGGCTTAACATACTTTCAGAAGCACGCTTTAGTACGTAAAGGTGATCATTCACAAATCAACCGTGGCAGAGGAGTCTCCGTATGTTAATATTGGCTCCCATCCACGGAGCAACCCCGGCAAACGTAGCTTAACCTGATGGCTCGACTCCTACTCTTTCGCCTCACAAAGTTATTAAAATTCCTTTTTCGCCCATAATTAAAATTCCTTTTTCGCCCCACATTTAATTCCAAGTCTATTCTTATATAGCTACCTCTTACAACTGTACGGTCACCAAAAGGGATAAGTAACTACGGTCGTCGGATGTTCCGTCCTGTGACCACAGACAACCGACTGTACGACAGTTTTTTGTTTGCTCTGTGCGCCTGCGCATCTTGACGTGTAGCGGAGTGACAACTGTCACTTGTCAGTTTGATTTTGACACTTGTTTTTGATCTTGAAAATTGGTTGGCTGGTTGGTAATTTGTCTTGAGAATATTAATTATTAATCTTGTTAAATCTATAGTTTTGCGGACAATTTGTAGTGATCCGATTGGTTTGTGTGCAAACAACCCCTTTTGACGACATTGAACGGGTTTTATTTTGGAATTTGATTGAAATGAGGTGATTCATTTTGGAACCGCATGCTGTGAAAATCTCTAGCGTCTTGAGCGGCTTGGAATCTTGAAATACTTACAGATTCACTACACAGTACAATATACACTCATTTACATACCTACATAAATCCAAGTAGGCTCAGTACCTGAGACCTCGAGTTTTCCTCAACCAGGTGAGTGATTGAATATTTGTTAATCAGCTCCGCGCACGGCGGACAGTTCGAACCACGCTTACCCAAGACCCGCCCAAAGTGGCCTATTTGCTGTCTGTCCTGGAACGTGAGGCCTGGCGTCGAACATCGGATATAGTTGAAGTTTAGTAAAAAACCGAGATTTGTTTTCGAATTAAAAAATAATAAATATATAATTAGTATATAATAAATAGTTAGTTAATAGTACAAAAACTTGCTTCTACCTGAGACTTCGTCCGCGTAAAATTTTTTGCTCCCCAATTCTCCCCGTCGCGTAGCGTCGAATCGCCTGCCCGTGAGATGTCTTCGTATTCCTGACTTTTTTCTTTTTGCTCGGCTCCTAAGGGTTCTAGCGTGATGATATATATTCTATAGCCTTCCGCTATAAGCGGGCTATCCAACACTAAACGTAATTTTTTCAAATAATCAAAGAAACTCTTTAGCTTTTAATATTATTATAGACTAGCTTTTGCCCGCGGCTTCGCCCGCGTGGATGTCGGAAATTAATGCAAGAGGACGTACTACCGCGATAAGAATGTGTTATTCCAGGTTATATAGGTAATATAGACTCTGTGTGCTATTTTCGATCCAGATCCATTTTTGCGTGATTGAGAAACAAACACCCAATCATACATATTTTCACATTTATAATTTTAGTAGTAGTAGGATTATAATTCATATTACTTAGGATTCATAGTTTATAAGAACATCATGTGTGTTGGTGTTTTTAATATAAGAGTAATAGTCATAGAGGTACATATATATCGATGGTAATAGTATTCAGAGTAAGAAGACTGCGACATAGGGCTTGGTTTAGTTGAATATAAGTCTTCCTGGTTTTTCTTAACGCTCCTATTTTACCTATACAGACACTCAGTCATTTACCAGACACCGAACATAATTATAGGAATAGTACTTATGCCAGTGGCTTGGCCGGTATAGCTGTTGGAAAATATCACCCGGGAACCTACTACCGGGATAAAGTAGGTATCCTATCTGTTACGTATCCATGATATAATATATCTTTGTGCCAAATTCGATCTAAATCCGTTTGGCCGTCTTTGCATCATTGAGAAACAAACATCCAAAAATCTAAACATCTAAGCCATTTCGCGGTCTCTTACTTGGAATAATACTATTAGGTTTATTTTGAGTATAATGAACACACATGATATTCGCAATTACTATGAAGCCAAAGAAATATGAATTACTTTTACAATCCTACTTATCCTGTACTACCCGGCCGCTGCCAACGGATGGACGGGACGGACGTACGACTCGCCAGCTGCTCTGCGCCCGCTTTTTAAATCTCTAATATCTTCTAAGATATTCATTTAAATTACATGCTGTTAAGGACCATATTGATCTATATTAAATGAACAATGTATTTAAGGTACTTAATTGGATAAGGATTAATGTTGTATTGCTTCAAATCGCTTCGTGAATAAGCCCTTATTTCTCGTAAAAAGTAAAAGATAAAAAATGGTTATTGTGGGTTATCCCTAAAAGATAGACATACACCATTGCGACATTTTTGTAGGCCTTTTTAAGGTGTATAATACTGTAGTACATTATTTTGATCTATTTCGTAGGATTCAGCCAGGGTTATTCGAATTTTGAGGCGTATTTCAGCGTAGTTTATGACGTATGTCACCGTAGTTTTCGAAGACAGTTATTTTTTTCTAAAATAAAAGAATCTTTCTAAAATAAAAGTAGCTTAAGTTACTCCTTGTTACATCAGCTATCTGCCAGTGAAAGTCATGTCAAAATCGGTCCAGCCATTTCAGAGATTAGCCGGAACAAACAGACAGACAGACAAAAATTGAAAAAAAAAATTGTTTTGGTATATGTACCGTGTATACATCCATATACACTTAGTAAAAAGTGGTTATCTTAATATTAAAAACAGACACTCCAATTTTATTTATTTGTATGTATAGATGTATAGATTTCATTCAAAAGCATCCATTGGTTTCTTACTGAATTTAACATATCCGACTACCGATTACTTAACTATTTTGGTGACCACATACTGAGTCTAAATGCAAAATAGAAAAAAAAAAATCTACGTAGGTAAGTAATTGATTCCTCCTCGGTTCCTGCAGGTGATAAAAACCAAAGTACATTGCTTTTACCGTACTTATTTAAAGCAAGTAGTTTCAGGTACGGGATTGAGTCACGTTCAGCACTATCGGGTTAAGGCATCGTAAAACAACATAAGTACTAGCTGGTTCAACTGCTTTTCTACATGAATATGTAATGAAGTTGGTTAACTGGGTAATATGGGAGTGTTTTAAGATAACTTTCAGTCAGAATTCACAGTTCGTAGTTAATATAGCTCGCTCACAATGGGCCTTATTAGAAGGCTGAAAGTTACCCAAAGGGCGATGGAGAGGGCTATGCTTGGAGTTTCCCTACGCGATCGAATCAGAAATGAAGAGATCCGTAGGAGAACCAAGGTAACCGACATAGCCCGAAGAATTGCTAAACTGAAGTGGCGGTGGGCAGGGCACATTGCTCGCAGAACAGATGGCCGATGGGGCCGAAAAGCTCTGGAGTGGCGATCGCGTACCGGAAGACGTAGAGTTGGAAGGCCTCTAATAAGGTGGATCGATGACCTTGTGAAGGCCGCAGGAATCCGCTGGATGCAGGAAGCACAAAACCGGTCGAAGTGGTGGAGCTTGGGGGAGGCCTATGTCCAGCAGTGGACGTCTTTTGACTGAAATGATGATGATGAGTTAATATAGCGTAATGTTCTCACTGGTGGGATACAGGTGATTTCTGTGAGAGGGATGAGGGTAATTCACCACGCGAGTCCAGTGCGGGTTGGTACAACATTTCACTTCTACTAACCCGCACAGGGCCTGCGTGGTAGCAAATTAAATTTCGTTCGAAAATATTCATCCGTTACTAAACTTCAACTACATCCGACGACTCTGGTTAATGTTTGTGTCTTGATAATGTCTTTGGTACTAAGAGTTTAGTTAGTTTGGTACTGTGTGGCGTCGGACGAAAAGAATAGCACCACCCCATTTCTTCCCGTGGGTCAGCAGCGTTCTCTATGCATTGCAGACTATCATACTGCGATCGCCAACCCGCCTGCCAAGCGTGGCGATTATGGCAACCCCCCCCCCCAAAATGACAAGCACCAAAAATAAATGGCCCCTAGTGCCCGGCGGCCCACCTAACCTTGGCTACGGTAGCGGTCAAGGCCACGGTGAGGCAAGGGGTGCAAAGAATCCCCGGAGGAGATCCGGCTACCACAAACACCGACAATAGGGAAGATGCAAATATAATATTTATGAAAATTTTATGATTTAAATGTTAAAAAAGTATAAAAGAAGGGCCCACTGCAATGTTTTTATTTTACATAATGTTGATTTTTAACAATAATTACCTACGTATTAAAATTACTTGAAACGAAACGTATTTCAAAACACCAATCAACGTTTAGTAACGTCACTCCCGTTACGACGACTTGTTGAGGTTATGGTTGTAAAAGTGAATATTATTTTATGGGAATATTAATTGCGTTTTTTAAATAAAAATGATAGTTGGGATTATCAAAGCAGACTCCAGGAATTTATTTACCAAGAGTTAGTGTTGACATGAGATCTTTTTTCAGAAAAAGGTTTCCTCCAGACATTTTAAACTTTTACCAATTATCGACGTCGATCTCAAACTGTAAAATTAAAAATCTACTATAGACAAGTTTTGTAAGTATTAGGTAGGTAACTAATGTGTTTTCACGTACAAGCAGATTAACTAAGCATACTCGTATAACAAGTATATTCGCCTTATGACGTATAACACACACGACATACATACAAGTATGTTCGCCTTATGACTTACGTCAAAGTGTTCTTCACAGCATCGAATAGTGGTCTTTGGAGAATAATTGTCATTTAGAGCCCACAACTCAATAACCCATCTAGAAACTCTCAAAGCCGGTGAAGAGTCTGCGATCACCTGCAGTCTCTATGATGAGTTGGTTGGTAGCGGGTCCGGACCCACATGTGTTGAGCCAATTGTAACAATAGACTTAACTGATGATACATTTACTAAAAACAAATTGTTTACTAGTCACAATAAGTTAAAAAAATACATTAGAATTAATAGACTAATCAGAAAATATCAAAAATCATTGAAATGCCAAAAAGTTACTAGATTAAACACAAAACTTAGTCAAATAAATCTAAATTTAAAACAAGAATTAAAGAATTGTTATAGTGATTTACAGTTATGTAATACTATGTATGATACGGACACTCAGCACCTTCGGGATGAATTGTTTGTTAGGGAATATGCTCTAAAGGATATCTTTAGTAAATATGAGGCTACTCAACAAGACCTGAGCAAGCGCATGAACGAAGCCAGTGAGTTGGCAGACTTGGTCAAGTACAATGCGGAGAGGTATGAGTCTCTGACAAATAACTTCTCTAGCTGTGCTTGCTCCCAGACACCCCAGCATCAACTTGAAACACCCACACCCTCAGCAGCTCACCCAGTAGATAGCTGTATTGCTGATAATAATAGCATGATAAACACAACTTATATTTTTTCTGACAAATTCGGTCAAGGTTATGGTAGCATATTTAATCAGTGTTCACAACAGTATGTAATTAATAATTGTTCACCCGGTGCCAGTATTAGCCAATTATTAAGTAAAATTAAACTGTCAAAAATAAACCCTGGTTCTACTGTAGTATTATTATATGGGGATAGTTTAAATGTTAGAAGAAAAGAAATAATTCAATGTGTCCATTTGATGTTACATCTCAATGAGACCAATCATTGTAAATTTGTTTTCTGTGCTTTGCCTTACTCGCAATACTTGTCTGAGGAGCAAAACAGGCACATTTATAATTTAAATATGTTAATTTATAATAGGACTAGTCGTCACAGTGACGCTATTTTATATTTTGATTGTAATCAATTTATTACTGATTACAAATTGACAAATTACACTATGTATTTGCCACCTAGTTGTAGGAGACAAATTGCTAATCTTTTAGCATACAATTTACACCGTCACACTGGTACCTGTAGCGTACCATCGATTGCTGTTAGTAGTGGTACTAACACCACTTTTGATACACCTAGTAGTTTAAACTGTTAGGTGCGACAACGGGTAAGCTGCATGTGTTGAATGTTGTTCATCAAAATATGCAGGGTTTGTCTGGCAAAGAACTAGAGTTAAGTTTATTTATCGAAAACCATGATGTTCAGGTATTATGTTTGACTGAACACTGGTTGAAAGAACATGAAGTAGTGTTTATGAATGATGATTTTTTTACTGTGCAAAGTGCATTTGTGAGAAAAAGTGCTATACGCGGTGGATCATTAGTTCTTGTTTCAAACAAGTTGAAATGTAAACAACGTTTAGATTTAGTTAATCTTTCCATCGAGCGCACTATTGAGTTGTCTTGTGTTGAACTAGAGCGTTACGTCATAATATGCGTTTATCGTCCGCCCTCTGGGGATTTTATTCGTTTCGAGTCAGTCATGGAGGACTCACTCAATAAATTAAAATCAATTAATAAATGTATAATTTTATGTGGAGATTTCAATATTAATATTTTAGATGTTACTCCATTAAGTATTAGACTGCTCAATCTGTTTAAGTCTTTTAATTTAATAAACTTGTTTTTCGAACCTACTAGGATCACAGCATCGTCTTCGACTTGTCTTGATAATATATTTAGTGATTGTGATTCCAATAATAAGTTAGTGTTAAGTGACTTAACGTCTGACCACTGTGGATTATTAGCCAGCTTCCCTTTGCCATTGCTTAAAAAGCCGCATAAAATAGAATGCAGGCCTTATACAGTTAGTCGTTGCAACAAATTTAAAAATAATATTGCTCATAGGATTACACCATCTATAGTAGAACACGAGACTCCTAATGAAATCTATGGAGCCCTTTTTGATATTGTACAAAAAGAATACCAATCTACTTTCAAGACCAAAACTATTGACAGTAATAGCACCTCTGTTAGCTTCAACCAATGGGCTACTCCAGGTATTTATAAAAGTAGAGCGAGACTATACGAGTTATATGGTTTAAAAAAATATATATTTGATACTTCTTTTCTAGAGTATGTCAGAAATTATTCAAAGTTATTTAAAAAAATCTGTGCTTTCGCTAAATCTAAATTTTTAAGCGATACCATAAAAAAATCCAGTAATAAAATAAAAACCACTTGGAAAATTATTAACAATGAAACGGGTAAATCGATTAAACAGGAAAAACAACTAGAGATTATGATTAACAACAAATTGGTTAATAAAGCTGCCGACGTAGCTGAGACATTTAATGAGTTTTTTGCCAACATACCTATAACTACGACTTGCTCCTTAAATTCCTCCCCGTCTAAAGCTGAAAACCTTTTGCATAGTAGTGTGCCCAGATGTAGTCGCTTATTTAGTTTCGAACATGTGACGCCTCGGGACGTGGTTAATATTTTTAACACACTTAAGTCAAAAAACACTGGAGATTACTGGGGCATCTCCGTTAAACTGTTAAGTAATATAATAGACATCGTAGCCCCCTATCTAGCTATAACTTTTAATAAATGTGTTGATTCAGGATCTTTTCCTGACCTCATGAAGAGTAGTAAAGTCATACCATTATTTAAAACAGGTAATAAAAATAACGTTGGCAATTTTAGGCCCATTTCTATCTTACCTGCATTTAGTAAAATATTTGAAAAATTAATACTCAAGCAGTTGCTAAGACATTTTAATTTAAATAGCCTCCTTCATAATGAGCAATATGGCTTTACAAAAGGTCGTTCGACAACAGATGCGGGTGTTGCTCTGCTGAAACACATTTTCAACGCATGGGAGAACTCGCAAAATGCTATCGGGGTTTTCTGTGATCTCTCCAAAGCTTTTGATTGCGTTCACCATGACACACTTTTGCGTAAACTACGTCATTACGGTGTTCAAAACGAAGCTCTCAATGTCATAAGTTCTTATTTGCAAAATAGGCACCAATGTGTAGATGTCAATGGAGTAAAATCTTCCGGGCTACTAGTTCAGTTAGGTGTACCTCAAGGCTCAATACTGGGTCCATTCTTATTCTTAGTGTATATTAACGACTTACCATTCTATTTAAAGAATATCTGTGACATTGTACTATTTGCTGATGATACCTCACTTATCTTTAAAGTAGACAGGAACAGAAAAGATTTTGATGACGTGAATAGTGCGCTCTCAATGGTTACGGATTGGTTTACCACAAATAACCTAGTTCTTAATGCTAAGAAAACGAAATGTATAAAGTTCGCCTTACCGAATGTTAGGAATCTGGGACCCAATGTCGTTTTAGATAATGAGGTGCTTGAAACTGTACACTCGGCAGTTTTTCTGGGCATAACAGTAGACGCCAAACTTCAGTGGGGATCACATATATCAAGCCTAGCGGGAAGGCTCAGTTCGGCCGCCTACGCCGTAAGGAAAGTTAGACAGTACACGGACGTTGATACAGCTCGATTAGTCTATTTTAGTTATTTTCATAGCATAATGTCCTACGGCATTCTACTGTGGGGCAAAGCCGCGGACATTCAGAATATTTTTGTTCTTCAAAAACGAGCTGTTCGAGCGATTTACCAACTAGGTGCTAGAGTTTCTCTGAGAGATTTGTTTAAAGATATTGGTATTCTTACGGTGGCATCACAATTCATCTTCGCCAACATATTATATATTAGGCAAAATATACACTTGTACACTAAAAATAGTGATATTCATAATATTAACACTAGAAGTAGGGATAAACTACGTGCTCCCTTTCACCGGCTTCATAAGGTTCATAATTCTTTTGTTGGTCTTGGTATTACCTTTTATAACAAGCTTCCCTCTGCTTTGCTAGATTTGCAGTTTAATGAGTTTAAAGCTAAAGTAAAATCCAACCTTTGTTCAAAGGCATACTATTCTATCAACGACTACTTAAACGATAAGAATAGTTGGTCGCTGTGATCAACTCAAGACAATGTTTATGTTCTTTCAATCCAGAGTTAGTCTTCCTACCGACGGTTTATATGGGTAGTTCATATATATATATATTTTTTTGTTTTTATTTAACTGCTTTTGTTAGTTTATTTTTATTTTCTTTTCATTTCATTTATTGTGTATAAGTATCATTTGCATCGTATATGTAAGCGGGCACGCCCTTTATGCCTAGAGGCTTTATTAAGGTTTTAAGTTCTGTTTACGATTTTGTTTTATTATTATTTCAGCTTGAGTTTAGTTTTCAATGTTTTGTTGGTATATTGGCGTGTGCTAGCTGACATATGGCGAATAATGTATGTTTTGTTTTATAATATTAATAACTTACACAATACTGTATAGAATCAAGTTCTTCTAACTTAACAGACAGCTGTGCTGCTGGGGAGTTTGTTCCGCCACTTCTTCTTCCCAGCGAAAGCACTAGGAAGTGTCGAAGGGCGGGCGTTTTGGGGGGACTGTCTCATGTAACTTTGACGTTCAAAAAGTGCTGACTCTCAGCCTAGTTTGAATAAATGACTTTTGATTTTGATTTTGATTTCTTTTTGCAGCTTAATATCACTTTTTTCTCAATTTTGGGTCAGAACGTCTAGTCAAAAACAATTTATTTCGAAACTTTGTTGAAGTAGACAGGGACACATTGGCACAAAAGATGAGTCAACACGGCTTTTTTTCGGAATATTAGTGGTATTGTTATGATCACCTGATGTTGATGGATAGTCCATTTTAAATTTTTACAAAATATATCTTGAAAGTCGAAAAAATATGCAAAAGTATGAAAGCCGACGAACAAATACGGCCAGTGACAGATAGGAATGACGTCATCGGAACTATAGGTCCGTTTTCGCGGGAAAATTTAAACTGTCAATTTGAAACCGCATTTTCTCCGATAAATTACAATGTTTTAATTTTTTAATATATTTGTGGTCTATTCTACATGGAATTCTTTAAAGTGAAAATAAAAATATTGCATGTTCCCTATTGGACCTGGCAACATATAACACGCGTACACTTCGGACCGACGAGAAGATCGCCGAACTGGAGGAAGAATTGAGCAGGTTACGATGGGATATATTAGGGTTATCTGAAGTCCGAAGAGAGGGGGAGGACTCGATAATCCTCAAATCCGGAAACCTGCTCTATTTCCGGGAGGGCAACCAGCAGTCCCAAGGTGGCGTCGGGTTTATCGTCCATAAGTCCCTTGTGAGCAACGTAGTGAAGATCGAGAGTGTATCGACCAGGGTAGCGTACCTTATACTCAGAATATCCGCAAGGTATTCGCTAAAGGTCATACAGGTGTACGCCCCGACCTCGTCACACCCCGACGATTAGGTGGAGACCATGTATGAGGATATTTTCAGAGCCATGCATGGTTCCAAAACTCACTTCACCGTTGTCATGGGGGACTTCAACGCGAAACTGGGCAACCGAGGCGATGATGAGTGGACGTCGCAACCACCGGGGTCACCTACTGGCTAGTTTTATGGAGAAGGAATGCCTCTTTATGATGAATTTCTTCTTCAGAGAACGTGAGCACGGGAAGTGGACCTGGCAGAGTCCTGATGGTGCAACAAAAAACGAGATTGACTTCATTATGTCGACGAAGAAGCAAATATTCAATGATGTCTCGAAGATCAACGCGGTGAAAACTGGGAGTGATCACCGCATGGTAAGAGGCACATTGATATCAATATCAAGCTGGAAAGATGTCGGCTGATGAAGTCAACGCTCCGTCCAGCACCGATCCAACTTCAAAACCCCGAGGGCTTTCAGCTCGAACTCCAGAATCGTTTTGAGTGCCTAGGGAGCTCCGTGGACGATTTTAACGATGGGTTCGTGGAAACTGTCCATACGGTCGGGTCTAAGTTCTTCAAGACCCGCCGTACTAATAGGAAAAAGAAACTCTCAGATCCTACATTACAGCTCATGGAACAGAGGCGCGGAATGATCCTGCAGTCTTCAGAAGCTGCGCTCAAGTATCGGCAGCTCAATAGACAGATCTCTTAGTCCTTGAAAAGCGACCTTCACCGCTATAACACAGAGCGGATCAAGGACGCGATAGAGCGGTATAAAGGCTCCAAGGTCTTAACTAAGGATCTGTCTATTGGACAGAGCCAGCTTACGAAACCGAAGACCGATGATGGCAGAGTCGTATCCGCCAAACCTGAGCTGTTTAAGGAGATTGAGAGTTTCTATGGACAGTTATACACGTCAACAAGTAACCCCGTTAAAAATCTGGCAAATGACCCAAGAGCTAGGTTGACCCGACATTACACCGAAGACATCCCGGACGTCAGCTTGTACGAGATTTGGATGGCTCTGAAGCAGCTCAAAAACAACAAGGCGCCGGGTGATGACGGAATTACGGCTGAACTCCTGAAGGCTGGCGCCACAGGCACACGCCACACGCCACAGGTATGGAACAGAGGTGTGGTGGTACTTTTTTAAAGAAGGGTGACAATGCCCTACTTAAGAATTATAGGCCCATCTCACTTCTGAGCCATGTCTACAAGCTGTTTTCAAGAGTCATTACGAACCGTCTAGCGCGCAGGTTTGACGACTTCCAGCCTCCCGAACAAGCCGGATTCCGTAAATGCTTTAGCACCGTGGATCACATACATACGCTGCGGCAGGTTATACAGAAGACCGAAGAGTATAACCTGCCTCTTTGTTTAGCGTGTGTGGACTACGAAAAAGCCTTCGATTCGGTCGAAACCTGGGCTGTACTGCAGTCTCTTCAACGGTGCCAGATCGACTATCGGTACATCGAGGTGCTGAAGTGTCTGTACGAAAACGCCACTATGTCAGTCCGACTTCAGGACCAGACCTCGAAACCTATCCTTCTGCAGCGAGGGGTGAGACAGGGAGACGTTATTTCTCCGAAACTGTTCACCGCTGCACTGGAGGATGTCTTCAAGGTTCTGGACTGGAATGGGACTGGCATCAACATCAATGGCGAGTACATCACTCACCTTCGGTTTGCCGATGATATAGTTGTCATGGCTGAGACTATGGAGGGCCTCAGTACAATGCTCGATGACCTAAGTAGAGCTTCCGAAAGAGTGGGTCTCAGGATGAACATGGACAAGACAAAGATCATGTCCAATGCTCGTGTGATACCCACTCCAGTGAAGATCGGAGGCGCTGCACTCGAAGTTGTGGACGAATATGTGTACCTAGGACAGACTGTCCAGTTAGGTAGGTCCAACTTCGAGAAAGAGGTCAATCGTCGAATCCAACTCGGCTGGGCAGCGTTTGGGAAGCTACGCAATATCTTCTCGTCCCACATACCGCAGTGTCTTAAGACGAAAGTCTTTGACCAGTGTGTGTTGCCAGTGATGACATATGGAACCGAAACGTGGTCGCTCACAATGGGCCTTATTAGAAGGCTGAAAGTCACCCAAAGGGCAATGGAGAGGGCTATGCTTGGAGTTTCCCTACGCGGTCGAATCAGAAATGAAGAGATCCGTAGGGGAACCAAGGTAACCGACATAGCCGGAAGAATTGCTAAACTGAAGTGGCAGAGGACAGGGCACATTGCTCGCAGAACAGATGGCCGATGGGGCCGAAAGGTTCTGGAGTGGCGACCGCGTACCGGAAGACGTAGAGTTGGAAGGCCTCCAACAAGGTGGACCGATGACCTTGTGAAGGCCGCAGGAATCCGCTGGATGCGGGAAGCACAAAACCGGTCGAAGTGGCGGAGCTTGGGGGAGGCCTATGTCCAGCAGTGGACGTCTTTCGGCTGAAATGATGACTAAGAGTTTAGAAATTGAAATATCTACTTCACCATTACAGCCGCCTATAAACGGTCTAAACTCAATGTAGATTTCAATAATATATGCTTTTGGATGCATTGGGATTTCATCAAGAACCTTAATCGTTTCCAGTTTACCGAACTTTCGATAAGTTCAATGAATCGGAAAATTCGAGACCAATCATTCCAAGCAATATAAAACTACTTATTAAAAACAAAGCTAGATCGCCATGATATAGACTCTTGGATGTAGAGTCGATCACAAGACAGATTTTATAACAAAATCTACGTATTAAATAATTACTCACATTTATTTTTCTCACTTTACTTTTGTATTAGTCAACCTGACAATTCACTTAACACACTAAGATTTAATTTTGATTTAAAAACAATGTGTTAAAGTTGTAACGTCAGTGAACTCACAATTTATTGGGGTTATTTTTCAATAATGGTATAGACCAAGCCAATATTATAAAAAGATTTAAATGTTGCAAGACCGATTCTACTTCAAATAGTCAATGTTACTTTATTAATTTTACTGTACAAATACTAAAAGAAAAAAAAACAGTTTGTCATCATAATTCATCCTTTTTATTAGCAGATTCAGTGACAATGCTATCAACGGCCATTTGTTCCCATTTCTCTATAAATTGGTTCCAGAAATTGAACCTGCGTTTGTATAAATCTTGTTTTATTTTCATGTGTGCGTCAATGTGGAGGTATTCCTTGTTTTCGATGGTGTATGGTGGCCATTGCAGGCCTTCAAGAACTTCATCATTGTCTGGTGTTGGGTTCCTGAAAGTTAATTACGATTGTTTATTTATTTCTGTCTTGTTTTTAACATAATTCTTTGTTTCTCCGTAGGGTTAGTTAGTGATAGTACACCCATATTTCGTCAGTTATGTTAACCTGTAAGTCCCTCAGATACCACATTTGGTTCGCCGCGTACCAGCCATCTTTAACCTTATTTGTATGTAAAATAAGGCTCTGAATTGTTTGAAACAATGCGAGCATAACGTAGGTAATCGGGGATAAAGAATTAAACTCCCATGTAATAGGAACTACTTTCTTGGTCTAGTGGTCGTAAGAGCTACGGTCAAGCACGAGGGCCTAGGTTCAATTCCCAGGTCGGGCAAAGTGTTTTTGGGAGGAGTATGATATTTAGCACAATTAAAGTTCATATGGAGATGCAGTACACTATGTTAATATATTTCGTTAATGAGTTCAAACTTAAAATTAAAATGAATTATGTTCTAATTTCGACCACGAGTAACTATAAAACCTGAGTGTCAAAATGTAATATTTAAAGAGAACTCCAGTATTTCGTTAAAGCGAAGTAATTAGTCACGAAACTTACCCATATTTAGCAAAATTCGTCCACATTTTGATCATTTTCCTCTGCACTATTTTCTCCTCTGGTACATTCTTTTCAAGCTTCAAGTACGTATCTTTCAGAGCAGGACATTTGAATAGGTAGCACATTTCATCTCCAGTGGCTGCTCCCCAAGTTCCTTCCTGTATTGTTGAATGCTTCATCAAATTCTTCTTGTTTTCATTCAGATCGCTGACGTAATCAAAATGATAGTAATAGACTGGTTTTACAGATCTTTGAGAATATATTCTTGCTGTATAATCTACGACATAACTCGTTAACGCATCTCCCATATACGTCACTAAGTCTGGCACAGTCTTTATATTTATTTCACCCTTTTTGAAATAAAAATCTGTGATTTCTTTAGCAGCTTCATCGTAAACATCTTTAATGGGATCAAACTGGAATTTCAAACGTCTTGGTAGTAAAAGGGGAAAGTCTTTTCTAAGAAAACTTATATATCTCGGTTCTATAAGATACTGCATCATAGAATCCATGCCTTCTCGTGAATTAGAACCCATCATGATGGGTATGTTAATTTTCTCAGTTGAATCTTCTGGATATTCTGTTATCAGACCATCTAGCTGTTTTTCAACAATCGGACCAAATGCAATGACACTCTTCTGAGTGTTTTTAAAGTAATCGTTAGGACTTGAATGTAAATCTCTAGAAAGCAATTTGCTTGCATCAATTTCTTGTAATTCTTTCAATAGTTTAACATCGCTGCTTGAACCCACATCCAGAAGCTCTCCAAGTTTAAACGCTCTTTCTCTGACATTCTCTTGCAAATATGCGGAAGACCAAGATGTACCACTGTGTAATATAGCTGCACTGAAAAGGTCTTTAACTTTTGAGTGCATGAGTAGATCAATACCAGCTGCACCTCCTTGCAGTCCCATTAGAGTAACTTTATTTGAATCACCACCAAACTGTTCTATGTTATCTCTGACCCACTCCAAGGCTTCGACTATATCTTTTAGGCCAGAATTTCCTGGTAAAAGTTCATCTTCTAGTGATAGAAACCCAATTGCTGATAGCCTGTGGCTTAAAGTGACTACTATCACATCTTCTTCTATAAAGAAATCTGGTGCGTAGTCCTTAGATTTGTTATACGAATTATGGAAATGGTCGTTAACTATGAATACGATTACAGCTCGTTCCTTTTCGTCTATAGCTGGTGTGAATACGTCTAGGTATAAGCAGTCTTCGACCCCATACATACCGTGAGGGTTTCCATACTTCACATTATTGTTGTATTGAATGCAAGCGGATTTTTCTTTGGTCGTTCGCAGCGTTTCGTCCCAAGGGTCGACGGGTTGGGGTGGCTGGAAAATATTTGATATGGTATTGTTATATTTGTATGGTCGCATTAAATCTTTTTCAATTTGTTTCTGTGATTGATTTTTTAGGAAAATATACTTTTGGTTCGTTTAAACTACTATGACTTTTGTTTATGACTTTAATGCTTGTTTGCTTTTTGTTTTGGTTGAAATTGTTTACTATGTGAAATGACTATTTCAATATTTTTCGGGTAGTCATTTGCAGTTATACCTACACAATATTTTAAATCCGACTTGAGGTCAACTAAAAAAGGGATTTTAAATTATTTACTTACCATAAATCTTAGTTCACCAACAGGCGGAGCGGCATACGGTATACCCATGAATGCAAAATATTTCTCATTCTTTATAAGAGTCTTCAAGACTTTCCCCACGATTGGACCATGCGTCGTTTCTACCACTGGGGTTTCTTTACACACAATCAAATTAAAAAATAGAACAAGAGAAATAAAAATATGAATTATATTAAAATCCATTTTGTTTAAATCATGACAACCTGTATTAGTGCAATGATCGATTGAAACTACTACACTTGTTAAATGATATCAGATTATCGGACCACGTATTTATCTTTATTATGTCTATAAAATGCCGGTAATTTATTATTGTTAAGTTACTAAGGAAATTAGATAAGTTTTGTGACCTAGAAATTAAAAAATAAATGTGCAGTGAAATTTTTGTGGTTACTATCTAACTACCCATAGTTGTACCTAACTACATACGTTGGATGCGAGAAGCACAGAACAGGGTCGTAGTGGCGGTGCTTGGGGGAGGCCTATGTCCAGCAGTGGACGTCTTTCGGCTGAAATGATGATGATGATGATGATAGACCCGTAGTTGACGGAAAATGTTTAAAAGACAAATGAGTGGGACTATTACATAGTTCAATGAGCTGATCACACACGTCCGTTTTCTTTTTAAATATTTTATTGTCAAGATTAGGGGTATTTAGGAAAACACTATGTTATGAGTCGACTTTAAACTATAGTTTAACATTGAGGTATTCCTCTCCAGACATATAATGTGAACAATAAACATCTTTTGCCAAGGAAAGACGGGTTATTAGTTTCTTTATACATATTATTTTCTTTCGGTAATTCGCATGAAGTTAATATATTGTGGGCGAATAACCGAGTCCAGAAATACGCTCCAGGCATGTTGTGATTTTTATGCAAAATAGGTAGTTAAAGTAATTCCTACCAAATTTTCAGAAATGACCACTGGCTAGTTTTCGAGTTCTAGGGTGGCTCCTCCATCCAGACGCGCCTGAGTTGAGGAGCCACATAAAACGTCCTGTAACTTTTTATGTGTTTTACTACAAATTCCAGAATTAAGCCTACAGAATCGGCTAATTTTGTACTAAATGTTTGTATATAGTACCCGCGTTTCAATATGAGACATGGCTCCTCAATTCATACTGACACGAAATCAAACTATGGGGCGAGTAAATTTGTGCGAATTGCCACACACAAGCCGGAAGGACAGGACTAAAAATGATTAATGAAAACTTAATAACCTACATATGGAACGTAACCTTCAGATAAACCATTAAATGCGATGACTGAAAACCTCGTGGCCATTTACAACAGTTTCAAATATTATGAAAACATTTTCACGGATTTTATTAATGTTTATAATGACGTGTCCTTTAAAATCACTAACATTATGCTCTGAGACAGTATTTAGTATTACTTGATCATTCAATTTGAATTGAATTAGAGTTTTAACGAAACTATCATATATATTATGAGTTTTAATATAGTCTTGTTATCCATTTCCTGTTGTATAGTTATAAGTGCTACAAACAGTGATGGTGTGTATGTTATGAAAACAAATGGGAGTAAGATTATTGGAAGAAAGTTGTTTACCGTTTTTGAAAACAAACCTTTTGCTACATTTTGGAAAATTCCGTATGCAGTTCCACCGATTGGGAAGTTAAGGTTCAAGGTGATTAATGAGTTTTTTATTTCTTAATTAGTTTTCTTTTCGAAGTATTTTTACTATTATTATTTTTATCAGAAGAACATAAGTTGATCTAATTCTTGATGTACTTTGTAATAATAATGTTATATCTGCATGGTAATTGCATAACACACTAACAATAGGAATGCCTTTTTTGAAAGTTCAGATACATTCACTGCGTTATTTACGTTGTTGTGCAGATTTCTTTTTCGAACATATGAAGATGTATGTGTGTGTGAGTGTGTGTGTGTGTGTGTGTATGTGTGTGTGTATGTGGATTAGACTGTGATTGATTGTTGATTACCCAAAAAGAATATAAACAGGTGCTGGTGACTTTTTAGATGAAATATCTAATTTACACTGTATGTCTGATTTTAATGAAAAAACTATACCCATTCAATTATTTTCAGCCACCAAGTCCACTTTGTTGGTTCAATAAACCAGTCTACAACTACAGCATTCCATACAATGAGAGTTGTGCATCTGGATTATCTGAAGACTGTCTGTACCTATCCATTTATACTCCTATCATCAAACACATTTCCTCCGTTCCCGTTATTGTCTGGATCCACGATAAAGCCCACATGCATGGCCCAGATTTTCTGATCGATGAAGATATCGTTGTAGTCACTGTCTCTTTTCGAACCTCAATTTTTGGTTTTCTCAACACTGGGGACAACTTTGCTGAAGGCAATATGGGAGCTAAGGATATTTTGGCTGCTCTGCGATGGATAAGGGAAAATATTAGCTACTTCAATGGTGATTTAAATAAGGTGACAGTATTTGGTTCTGGATCTTCTGCTCCCATAGTCGCATCATTGCTATTGTCTGCTGCTGGTGAAGATTTGTTCAGAAGAGTAATAATACAAGACGGTAGTGCATTATCACCTGCTGATTACAGAAGCTACAATTTTGAAATAACGAACAAATTGTATTGGAATCTCAATGGACCTTTTGAAAAGTTGAATCGAACGAAATTGTATGAATTACTTTCGAATAGCACCGTAAGGAAATTATTAGTGGCCAGCCATGATCTGTACGACAGTACCGAAGTCAGGGACAATCAGAGGCTTATCAATTCATTTTCCCCAACTGTCGAAGTATCAGGAAAAAGCGCTTTCATGAACAAATTTCCCATCGAAGTATACAAGCGAAAGATTACAAATAATGCCGTGGAAGTTATGATAGGCTACAGCAACTTAGATTCCCTTCACAAACTGGACGGTTTCGTGAGAAACAGGAAACTTCTAAAGTATTTAAATTATAACTTTCAGTATTTATTGCCATTTGAAGGGCGCAGAGACGAATACGGATCGAAACTTTACAGGAAGATAAGGAGGAAAATAATGGATTTCTATTTCGTTAATGGGACTGTTGGGGAGAGGAGCCTGAGGAGGTACGCGAAGTATGTGTCGGACCAAGTGATTTATCCGATACTCCGTCAGGCAAGCCTGCACTCTCAAGTGTCGTGTAATAACGTTTACTTGTACCGCTTCACCTTCCGAGGGTCCTTGAGCATCATGTGGAACACGTTCCTCCGCAATCTAAACATGAGTGGAGCTACATCAGGCGATGAAATCTGTTACCAATTTAAATGTAAATCTTTGAGTACAACCTATAATATAGCCGCGACTTCAGATGAAAGGCTCTTCATTAAGAAAATTGTGAGGTTATTGGCGAATTTTGCTAAATACGGGTAAGGTTAATGCAGATTAAATATTTGCTCTTTTCTCTTGTTAATGAATTCTAATTTAAGTGGTTGTGGCTTAAATCCTTAATGCGGAGTTATTTTCTAATTGTTTTGTCAGTTTACGGTGAACTTGCTTTGATGGTATTAAAAGATTGTGAAGTTAAAATGTAACCGGGGCGTTGAGGTACTTTGTGCCGTATTCTCATTTGGTATTTCGAAATTAAAATTTTGTTTGATCAACTTTACAAAGGCGCTTATTTGTTGTGCCTCGATTCCGAAAAGTATTTTAATCAATTAAAATAAAATCTGTTTGATGTTGATAGTGGTTCGTCAGTGTTATTAAATGGTAATTTAAATCTCAGTTTGGATGTTAAATTTCAATCCACATTTTCACTGAGTTTATTTATTGTTGTTTACACTGCTTGTTTTTACGTCTCATCACTTATTTTTAAGTTGTTGTTGTTTTTATTTGGATTACAGATTTAAATTAATAAAGAAAAAAAAAATTATAACCTAAATTAACTAAAACTATTTACAAATTAAAAACATAGCGTCTAAAAATCATCCGCATCGCTGTCGACTGGTAGTGTACCCAAGAGACTGGCGGCATTACCACGTTGTATGGCAATGCTTAGCTTCTGGCCAAGGTAAAAACCAGCTCTTGGGTCACGGGAAGTGTCCACCAGCCGTTTAGAAATTTCCTTAAATAGGATAAGAGCACTCGGACCCCACGGCCCGAGCGTTTCAACCCCAAACGGCTCAAAAATATAATGACCAATAAGGTTACTATACTTACGCCGCTTGAGGTTTTCTGCAGCCGCAGCAGCGGCACCAGCACAGCACGCCGTGCCAGGAAGATGGGATGGCGCAAGAGTATCGACGCACGTCGCATCCCACACTAAAGGCCTACCCACCTTCCATGGAAATAAAGACATACCGTCCGGTCTCTTGCCATCGTCGCGTGCCAAGCCATTGGGTTCTAATACAGCTGGGACGCCGACGGTGACAAGAGCTCGTCGGATTATGTCATTAATGTTTGCGTGCCGTGCTAATCGACCCGCACTTCTGCTGCAAGACAGGCTGTGGTGTCCTAGACTGGTGACAACTTCGCCACAGTGACAGCGATGAGGAGAACAACACGGAGCTCCCAAACGTAGGGAAACAGCGAGGCGGAAAGTAGTGTCGTCGAACAAGGTGCCTATATTCGACGACGGTAGTGCATGAAGCCATAAACCCGATTCCCACTTACCCACAGCCAGCAGGCGCGCACGCTCCGCAGTAGTAGCAGACGTGTTGAGCAAATTGTCTTGTACTACTCTGCAGAGCGGCTCATCCCACCGTCTCTGGGAAAATGGATTATCGGGTAGCTCAGTGTTCGGGCAAG
Organism: Aporophyla nigra; assembly: GCA_947507805.1. Classification (NCBI taxonomy): domain Eukaryota; kingdom Metazoa; phylum Arthropoda; class Insecta; order Lepidoptera; family Noctuidae; genus Aporophyla; species Aporophyla nigra. Next base: position 7,453,118 of record OX382306.1, read on the forward strand.
CGAGTTTCCAGGCGTCTATAGCCTCGGTGAAGCACGGCACGTCAAAATTAATCAGTGTTGAGGCTAGAATTTTCCTGATTAATTTCTCAGTACCGTGGATCGAGGATATAAAAGCTGGTAAACTAATACTAGAAATTTTGCGGACGCCGAGGCCTCCCATACGAATGGGAAGAGTAGCTTGTGCCCAAGCTCGGTCGTCCATGGCCACATTTAAAATCGAGGTTAATGTTTACCGGATAATTTGGTCCATTCTGTCTAATAGGTGAGTGTGCTTCCATAAATGGGAAGCGCGAAGGAAGTATGTTAATTTGGGGCTGAAACAGCAATACCGAATTAAGGTGATAGCCGAATGCATGTTAATTTGGAACAATCTTTCCGAAACGTCATTGAAATTTTGGATTTTTTCGTCAATAAAAATGGAAAAGGAATTCTCGAAGATTGGAGACCCAAGGAGACGAAGCGAGCTTTTTTCAATAATTTGAATATCAGGAGCAATTTCATTAAATTTGGGAAGTGTCAGATGTCTGTCAGTACTGTCCGCTAAGTAGAGTTCACATTTCGAGAAGTTGAGATCAAGCCCAATGGAATGAAGTTCATTTTTTAAGAATTTAAGATCATTTAAGACAGTCTCTACATCGCCTCCCAAGGTTCCGTCATCAAGATACCAAACATTAAATTTGGAATTTAGCTTTCGAATAATTGGGTGAATTGCTAAACTAAAAATCACTGGCCCGAGGGGGTCACCTTGTTGGCAGCCAACTGCAGATTCCAAAACGTTGTCCCGATACAGTAATTTAGATGGGTGTCTGTAACATTGCCAAAGGAAACTAAAGATTTGGGGTATTTCTTTTTTAGTTTCTGCCAGCAAGGTGTCCCTGTTTACTGAATTGAAGGCATTCTTTATGTCAACCTTCAGGATAACCTCTCCTTGGCCAGAATTTAGATAGGTCGATAAGGCATGTACGGCAGCCTCGCAGCCCCCTTTGGAGCCGTAACCTAGCTGCAGGGGCTGAAATTTTTCCGAAATCACCTCACCATAAAATTTACAACAAATTTTGGCTGCCATACGCCGGTACGTAGTTCCCACGGCAATGGGACGAATGCCGCCATCCCTCTTACGCAGGGCGCATAGATTGGCCCCGTACAGAACGTCGATGACGGCCTCGTTCACGTTGCCGGAGAGCATAAGGTTAATCAGAGCCGTCAGCTCCTTCACGAGTAACTCACCAGCTTCCCCGGCGCCTGAACAGATAAGGTCCTTTAGGTGCTGAGGACTCAGACCGTCGAGGCCGCCAGCGGAGCCACTCCGGAAGGAACAGACGGCTGTGACCAACTCTCGACCTGAAATGGTGAGGGAGTGATTATCCGGGTCAGGCGGGGCGGGAAAGGAAAGGTCATCCGCTGGGGCAGGGTGTTTGCTCTCCAAAGCTGCGAGCGTTTCTGGAGAACACGGTGCCACCACATCACTACTGAAAAGAATCCTGGCTGCTCCACTAATGTCACCTTCCCCTAACTTTGATTCTACAAGATGAGAAATACCTCTTGAAGAGGTATATCTCTGTGTCTGTAATTTTGAGTCAAAATTATGAGCCGAAACATTACAGTTTTCTTTTATTTGCGCTGTTAAAGTCTTTTTGGTTGCCAAATTCTTTTGTGCATGTAGAACTCTGTAAGGGAAGGTGAGCAGCTGTTCCCAAGCACTTTGTGAGTTCTCCCGGGCGGCAAGACGAACGCAACCTGCTAGGTGCTGCGCCACAAGAGGTCTAGCCCCGCGGGGAACTCGCTTCAAAACTGGTACAGAGTTTTTGAATTTAGAGAGGGTTTTCCAAAACGGGTCATCGGATGTAGCTGGTGTTGTAGGTGTTGATATAAAGACAGGGTCTGAATTTGGTGCATTTAGTGGTCTGTGTACTTTTCCAATATGCACATTCAGACCCCGCTTACCTTTAAAAAACCGTGCCTGGGTACACAGCGGACATCTTTCCAGGATGTTTAGCGATGCTGAAGGTTGACCAGCACTAATTTCCACCACATCGCTGTTGCCACTAAACATTTACTTATTTTCCTTAAATTTAAATAAAAATAATATATCTAAAACAAACTAAATAACAAAAACACTAAATGTCTGTCTGACACCGATGACAATGTCGCCGGTGACGGGAGCGACGTGACGCAGTCGCGCTGGCGGCCTAGGGCGCCGCGCCACCAATGCATTCTAGCGCAGCGCTGACAACCGTTGCCGGGAGACACGCGAACTGGCGTCGCTTCATTGATCTTCCTGATCATCCGATACAGAAAGGGCGTCGAGTTGTGGCACTCCGGTGACCAAAAGTTTCTTTATAAAACGAGATTGTCCGTTTATTTCGATGATTTATTATGGCATCATTGTGTAAAACGCGACGGTCACTTATGTCGTTGTTGTTTTTTTTTTCACTGTTCGGTTGCTATGGTGCTGTGCCTAAAAATGTGCTTTATCTCAAAAACCTATTTTTATTTAGTACAGTGTATTTTCGATAAACTCTGGTTATTTGCTGATTATTATACCAAGTTAGGTAAAGCTAGGTTTCAATAGATATTTATTAGTTTATTTTCAAATATTCATATAATATTCGGTTATAATTTTTTTTTTCTTTATTAATTTAAATCTGTAATCCAAATAAAAACAACAACAACCTAATAAAATCAAACTTATTTTTAATCAAAGTAAAAATACAGAATGCTAAGACGGATGTGTGGCGTTATGCACATGGAAGGAATAAGAAATGAGTACATCAGAGGAAATCTGAAAGTGGCACCGGTCACTGAAAAATGTTGTGGAAATCGGCAGTTATGGACTTGTAAAACGAAAGAGTGATAAAAATATATGAGTAGGGTAACACCAAAGAAACGATGGATGAAATAAATAAAGATCATAGGGCTAGAAAGGGGGTGATGACCGAGATGAAGACTAAAGAGAAGCGTGGAAGAAAAAAACATGGTGCACCGACCTATTGCTGATTTTTTATTTAATTAAAATAATAGCACTGTACAAGATAAAATTAAGTATTTGCACACCGTATGTAATAGTAGAATATAAAGGGGCTATTACAGATTTAAGACAATTCGTTGTGACTCTATATTCTGGCAAATTAATTATGTAATTTGAATTTAACCCCAAATAAATTGGGACAAAGGCACCAGAACGTAGCTCACCGCCCGGTAAAGACCAGGCTCGGGTCGACGGCGCGTTTTGTTCCACGCGCGCCTCAAAGAGATGTCAGCAGCACTGAAGGGGTCTGCTAGGACCGATGCCTGCCAGGGTCGCGAGATTGTTCGGAAGAGATACCGTGACCCTGGCACATGAGTAACTGAAGGAACACGGGTGGGTTTTAGTCACTAAAAGTCTGACACGCCCTCCCGCTCCACCCAGAGCGGGAGAAGTCATTAGATGATTTCCCATCCAAAAAAAGGGTACCAGAAGCAAGGTGAAATAAATATTTTAGAACAGATTCCTACTGATTATGATACTGGGATAATTATTCCTATGGATATATTTATCCCAGTATCACTAATAAAACCTACATATTCGTGTATTTTACAGGAACCCAACACCACATTCCTCAGACGACGTTCTAGAAGGCTTACAATGGCTTCCTCTGACTCCCAACAAGAGCATGAGAGGGCTAAACATGGGAACCACCCTGAAAATGATGAAGCTGCCCGAAGAGAAGCGGATGGACTTCTGGGACCAGCTGAGACATGAGTTATTCCCTGATAGAGAAATAAATGACGAACTGTAATGGTGTTATGGAAATTATTCATGTTGGTATGTTCTAAGTAATAAACGCTGCACGGATAGATCGATCAGGTTAAGCTAACCTTGGCGCGGTTCGTCCGTGGATGGGTGACCATCTTTACATCCATGCGTGTCTAGGAAAGTACGTGGTCCCGGCTGTCATTCATGTTGGATTTTTGGTAGTCGTTACGGATCGTCAGAACCTCGAAAGTCTGTCAACCAGACTTACTAAGGGATTCGTATTACCAAGTAACTGGGTTGAATGTAAGATAAACAGTCGCTCGCATGTAAAAGCTGCATCCGGTTAGACTGAAAGCCGACCTCAAAATAATTGAGAAACGGCTAGGCAGATTGACTGATATGATTAAGTAATTATAGATGCGAATCATACCCAGGCTTCCTATTCTTCTTGTCCTCTAGTATTACAGCAGACATTTGGACGCATATTTTATTAGTAGCAGGCGTTTATGCGCTGATAGTAAAAACCTAATCAAATCGACAGCTTAATTAACGAGCTGACTTGTAATCGGCTAATGTGTTACTTTACTAGCTAACAAAAGAACTTGAACAATTTTATGAACACCTACAGCTTAACAGTCCGAGCGTAATTAAATCAGAGTGCTCCCAAATGATTTGGTACGAGTACTGTTGAGCTGAACAGTGTTCATATTCGAATGGTAAGCGTTAATAGGGGTTTTTCTTTTTTACCAGTATTACATACAGAGTGGGGAGGACAGCAACCTATCATGGCTTCAGTACCTGCATGATTCTGAAAGATTAAGAAGTTTAAAAAAAAAAATTGCACTCATTTTGACCGTATAAGTGCACTTTTTGATGAGACTGCAGAATTAAAAAAAAAAATTTAGCTAGGGAGTCTAGAATTATTTGCTGAATTCATAGTGAGTTTGTTGTTTGTTCACGTTTCTGTATTGTTTCACACTCATCATTCGCCTAGTATTTTTTCAAAAACATACTTGGAAAAGGCTAGGCGGATTTACCAATTTGTCGGCGTAATTAATATTTATATCCTAGTCAAATTACAGCTTTCTAGTATTAATAGTCTCTGAGCTAAGCAGCAGACAGACGTACCCACTGACAAAGCGAAATTATAAGGGCTCCTTGTTGACTACAGAACTCTAACTAGATGAGGTCGTCGTTTCCTAACTGACTACTCTGAGAAGAAAGGCCGAAACAAACTCAGAGGTCACAGTCTCTTTTAAAGTCCAGATATAATCTTGGTCAGACCATGTGTAGACCATGTTGATTGGGAATGTGACGAGAACCTTTCATACTAATATTTTTTTTATCTAATAGATTCATTGTTGTATGTAACTGTACCCGTAGCAATACAGAACTAGGTCAGCGCTGCATGTGTGTGTGATATCAGATATCATTTTAAATGTGTCGGCTCACATTGAATTTTGAAAGCATTTGTATGTTCACTTTAATTCAATTCATTTTGTGATGTATTGTAAAATGTTGTTTGTTTTTTTTCTTCACTGGGAAGGCACCTGAAGCCTGATTCTCGTAATAGAAAACTCTCATAGGAAAAGTCTCATCTCGGCGACAGTCAAATGTCAAAAACTTTTCAAAAATGTATGGAAACTCGAGGTATGTTTGACAGATTGACACTGAGATCAGACTGTGAAGGTTCTTAAAATAACGGGAAATGCCCCTCTGATGTAATAAGTGTTTTTCAATAAGCTTTTATTAGCTTCATCTGTATCTATCGATCTATCTAGTCTATCCTTAGGACAATATAATATCCTTAGGACAACCAACACACTGTTATCTGATCCCAAACTAAGCAGAGCTTGTACTATGGCAACCAAACAAATGATAAATATACTTAAACATTTCTAAATACATACATATTATAGATAAATTACACCCAGACACAGAACAAATGATTGTGCTCATCACACAAAGATTTGTCCTGGGTGGGAATCGAACCCACGACCTCAGCCTTAGCAGTCAGGGTCGCTAACCACTAGACTAACAGGCCAGTCAATCTCTATGTAACGGAATCTTGGAACTCGAACTTCACCTACTTTATGACATCAGATTAATTCGAAATTCTGCACTCTTATCAGGAACCGATGACAATACAATTATTGAAATTTTGTTTATTAATAAAATGAAATAATTTTAAATGTAAAAAAGCGTGGGGTGTTTGATATCAATGGGTGTGAATATTTTATAGACAGATACTGATAAAAGTAAAGTCATTATATAAATACCTCAAAAACCACCCCACGCTATTTTACATTACAATGATTTCATTTATTAATCACTCTATCCTATTTGGAAATTATTTCCTATTTATAGTTTGATTTTCTATTAAAACGTATTTTCCCGCTCTGGGTGGAACGGAAGGGTGTGTCAGACTTTTACTGACTAAAACCCACCCGTGTTCCTTCAGTTGCCCATATGCCAAGGTCACGGTATCTCTTTCGAACAAATCTCGCTACCCTGGCAGGCAAGTCTCGGTGTTAAACAGTGCGTTGAAAACCCAGTACACGAAGAAATCCCGGTGCAATTTTTTAACGCACAGACGCCAGCTCATCAAGGTATCCGAAACTGTCCAATTTTTCCAATCAACCTTGAACCCATTGCTTTAGCGATAAAGTTGAAAATCTATTAAATAAATTTGACAGATTGTAGTAGCTCAATGTACTGGCGTCTGTACATACGAACTTAGATATAACCTGTTATTATTAACTAAACAGAACTGGCAATGTAGGTGCACATACATTCAGTCAAAAATGTTTCGGGAATGGAGGATTTGTTTTTAGTTCTAAATTCCAATTTTGTTGTTTTTAGATTGGCACAACTGTTTTTCCATTTTGGCGCGGAGTTTGAGTTACATCTGTTATTTAGATTAAATACGGTGCCGTTTTTAGTGATACCAAATCAAGTGCGTATTGTCACAAAATCTTAATCGCATAATAGTCGCTGAGGACACTCAATACCGACCCAACATTCATGAAAGGTATTGTTATTGGTGATGAGACGTAGGTTTACGAGTTTGACATGCAAACTAGTCAACAAGCTTCGGAGTGGCGCCTTCCAATTGAACCGAAACCGAAAAATCCACTCCAAAGTCGATCAAAAGTCAAAGTCATGTGACTGTTTTCTTTGACTATCGCGGTGTTGTGCACTCGGAATTCATATTAGATCAAACGGTAAATAAAGAATATTGCTTGAGCGTTTAAGAGAGAAAATTAGACGAAAAAGGCCAGATTTGTGGAAAGAAAATTTTTGGACTTTGCACCGCTATTGCGCCTTCACACAAGGCCATGATTGTGAACGAATTTATGACCAAAAACTCAACAAAGGCCAACCTTATTCACCAGATACGACTTCTTTCTTTTTCCTAAACTCAAATTACCACTTCGTGCAACCCGTTTTCATTCGGTAGAATGGTATCGGTACTGGCCCGTTCAGATAACCTTTAGATAAAGGAAGCGGGCATAAGCAGAAGCTAGCTGGCAGTCTCTCTGAGCAGCAAATGGCGGCCTACCAGCACTTATCGGAGCAGGTCGGAACTTGTCGGTGACGTTCTGCCCGCGCCGACTACCTGCGTGGACCGGTTCCGATAAGCGCTGACAAACCAGCGCCGGTAGCTAACTTTCTACGTGGATACGCCCTAAGACTGATTAATGTTAGGGCTTGTGGCTAAGTAATAACAGTCGTACAGGTTGATCCTTCAGGTTAAGCTACGCTTGCCGCGGTTGGTCTGTGGATGGGTGACCATCTTTACATGGTGATCCTTCCGTGCCTCGGAAAGCACGTTAAGCCGTTGGTCCCGGCTGTCTTTCGTAGATCTTAGACAGTCGTTACGAGTCGTCAGAAGCCTGAAAGTCTGACAACCAATCGGTATCGTATTACCCAGTAACTGGGTTGTGAAGGTCAGATAGGCAGTCGCTCCATGTAAAATACTGGTACTCAGCTGCATCCGGCTAGACTGGAAGCCGACCCCAACATAGTTGGGAAAAGGCTAGGCAGTTGATGATGATGATGACTGGTAAATGTTAGGCTTTCAGGCTTCTGACGATCCGTAACGACTGTCAAAGATACACGAATAACAGCCGGGACCGATGGCTTAACATGAGTAACGCTATAATAAATATATTATAATATCTTAGGAGAACCAACACACTGTTATCTGATCCCAAACTAGGCAGCGCCTGCACTATGGTAATCAGACAACTGATAAATATACTTATATAATAGGTTGGGGAAAAGTTTCTTCGCATTTTTTAAGAAAATTCAAAACATTTTTTAATAAAGTTTATTTACATTTAACTAAAGTATGTAGGTACCATTTTGTTCGATAACTTTTTGCCATCTTGTAGGTAGGGACATGATCCCATTGCTATAGAAATTTTGGGACTTCTGGTCAAAATACTGTGACAAGTGGTTTTGGCAGTCCTCTCGTGATGTTAACCTGACACTGCCTAAAGAATTCTGAAGAGACCGAAACAGGTGGAAATCTGAAGGTGCAAAGTCAGGACTATACGGCGGATGCATTAACACCTCCCAGCCAAACTCTCTTAATTTTTGTTGGGTGGCTAAAGATGTGTGAGGTCTAGCGTTATCATGATGAAAAACCACACCCCTTCTGTTGATTAATTCCGGCCGCTTTCTCTCAACTTCTTGCTTTAATCTCATCAGTTGTTCGCAGTAGAGTTCAGAATCGATGGTCCTGCCTGGTGGTAACAGCTCATAATGAATAATGCCCTTCCAATCCCACCACACACACAGCATCACCTTGTTGCGAGTTAACCCGGGTTTCGCCACAGTCTGTGAAGCCTCACCGGCCTTTGACCACGACCTTTTTCGCACGTTCTTGTCATACGTGATCCACATTTCATCACCAGTTATCAGCTTCTTCAAAAATAGTTCGGTTTCATTACGTCGTAATAAAGAATCACAAATGAGTACACGGTTCATTAGGTTTCTTTCAGTGAGCTCGTGAGGTACCCAAATGTCGAGCTTTTTTGTGTACCCAGTTTTTTTCAAATGCGCCAAAACTGTTTTGAGGTCAATTTCCAGTTCTTCACCTACGTCGTAACTACTGGTATGCCGATCTTGCTCCACTTTTTCAAAAATGGCATCCATTTTATCCGTAATAGGGCGACCAGAGCGACGTGCATCTTTGATATCAAAATTTCCGGATTGAAAACGCTTAAACCAAATTTGTGCTACTCTCACAGACACTACACTAGGTCCATAAACATCGCAAATTTTTTTCGCGGCTTGCGTTGCATTTTTACCTTTTTTGTAGTAAAATTTTAAAATGTATCGAATTTCTTCATTAGATTCACTCATCTTGACGGTACGAAAAACAAATGAAAATCACACGTTTTCCTAATTTGAATTTGGAATTATGTTCTTTAAAATTTAAACTTTCAATGATACCAAAACCAGCCAGATACAAATAGTATAGCCAAAGAGATTTTATTACAAGTTCATACATACTATAATGCGAAAAGACTTTTTCCCCAACCTAATACAAGGGGTATTATTGACTGCTTAATTCGTAATTGCTGATAATTCCTAAATCGTACCAATAGAACAGATTTAAATTTGAAAGACCAATAAACATAGGAATATTTACAGCAGAAATAGACGATAACTTATTTCTTTTTAGTAACGTCGTGGACCAAGGGCCTAATAATGCACTCAGTATTGAACCCTCTCGTACTTGTAGTTTGTCCTCCTCTACAACCCGAGTGTCACAAGTTGTTGAAAGTTTTGCATTCGGACAACTTCGTCTTAGTTCGGTGACCGTTCGATAACATGCAAACGTTTCAAGTTTGTCTCGAACGTAATTAGTTCTGCAATAGTCGTTGCGTCTCTATTTGTTTTATTTCTGTGATATTTATATGAAATGAGGATGAATTGCACTCTTTATGCACTAAAGGTTGGCACTATAATTTTCGAGTTCCATCCGTGATCTATTTTCCTTCCAACTTAATGATTTTGCATGCACGACTCCACGTGTCGTGCTTGCGTAGTCCACGTAATGGCCGCCTCGTGCGCAGCTTCTTTGTTCTTGTCGCGTCGCGTCGCAATCCGGCTCGAAGGACCAAAAATGTAGAACTTATCGAAGGCTGGCAGCGAAGGGGTGGACTCGGTGTTGGGCTCCTTTAATGATACTAAGAGCTTCTTTGATAATTGAATTTAATTACTAAACCTGCGCTAATGGCTGCGCTCACAAAAAGAGAAAAAATGACACACTATGATGACCGGTGTCGTTGTTGAACTGGCTGGCGGCGCGGGCGCCTCGCGCACTCCGCGCCGCGTTGCTTCCCTGCGCCGCTCTGCTACCCCGCACACGCCGTAGTCGCGCTCTCCGCTGCGTGTCGCCTCCCGCGCCGTGCCGTATGCGTGTGTGTGTATAACGTCCTTGATCCTCGCACACATGCAAGGCGTCAACAATACCAAAACCAGCCAGATACAAATAGTTTAGCCAAAGAGATTTTATTACAAGTTCATACATTCTATAATGCGAAAAGACTTTTTCCCCAACCTAATATTTCTAAATACATACATATTATAGATAAATTACACCCAGACACAGAACAAATGATTGAGCTCATCACACAAACATTTGTGTTGGGTGGGAATCGAAGCCACGACCTCAGTCTTAGCAGTCAGGGTCACTAACCACTAGACTAACAGGTCAGTCAGGCCATGAAGGTTGTTGAACTGAAAAAATTAAAGACATTGCAATCAATTGTCATTCTATCATGAAATTACCTCTCTGGAAAAATGTATTGCTAGAGCCCAAACCATGAAAATTGAAAGTGGATAAGTCATGGAGAAGATATATGACGTAGCAGAAACGGGTCAAATAGTGAGGCGAATGCTTGAAATTCTATTGAAATGTAAGGTTAAAGGGATAAAGTACGGTAGACTATATGGCATAAAAGGGTCTTGGTCACTGTACTGATCTTTATCGCTGATATGTTACCCAGACTGTGATTCTAAATCTTTTTGTATGTCCCTTTTTAACTACGAAAAGGATGGAGGAAGGCTTCTTCACGCAAAAAGACCGTAAATCGTGGTGGATACTTCACCTCGATTTTTTGGAATTTCATAAGGTTAAACTGCCTGCTTGGGTTCGAACAAGGTCGCTACTATTGGGCAACTACTGCTCCTCAGACAGACGTTTAACGTTGTGTAATTTATTTCATCACCTCTACTCTCAAAACGGTGAAGAAAACATCGTGAGGAAACCAGCATGTCCTAGAACCAAAAATTCAAAGACATGTGACATGTACCAACCCGCACCTCGCCAGGCGCGGCGCCAGCGTGGTGGAATAGTAATAGTAGGTAATGGTATATATATATTTTTTTATATTAGCCTACACTGTCCCACTGCTGAGCAAAGGCCAACCCCAAATCTTTCCAAGTATCATTTTCCCGGGCCACTTCGATCCAACTCTTGGAGTACGCGTCGAGGTAATCTCGCCACCTCCTTTTGGGCCGGCCGGCGCCGTCCCAGTCTCATTTTAGCCTGGTAGCCTTTTTGCCTACGTCTAGGATTCCCGTTTTGGAGCGCAACGTGGTGTTTCGTATTCTGTCGGTTCGTTTAATCCCTAAAATGCTGCAATCCATTGCTCTTTGGCAAAACCCAAGCCGGAACTTTTGAAAACGAAGTGTGGGGTCTAGGGAACAATAACTGTATGTAAAAAATGTATACACAGTTATTGTTCCCTTCGTTCTTTTTACTTCGTTCCGTTATATTAGAAGACAAAAATCAACTTAGCTTTTCGAAGGCTGGTAGTTAATTACAGAGTTAAAAAATAATTTAGAGAACAGAAAAAAAACACAGATAAAATTATATTTATCAATTTTTTTTGAGCTGAAGTTTTTTGAAATGCTGAGTGACTGTATGAGTGGAAGCGTGTTTGTAACACATACACATACAGCCCAATCCCTCATGCAGAGATGGGGCAATGGGAACAATATAGGCTGATTATGCTAAAGCGTCTGTCTGGGTTCCACCTAAAACTCGTAAGAACTCAAAAAAAAAAAACCTACACGTAATACTCATATGCATTGAAATAAAATTATTGTCTTGATTGGTGAACCAATATAATGGCTGTCATAATTTATCAAATCAATGGTAAGTAAAGTCACAGTTCCACTCATGTACACACAGCTACATATCAAGTTAAACATTTCCAGTTTTAGCTGAACTCGCAGTGTATTCATATTTCGGACAATGAAAGGTCAGCTTATACTGGAAATATATAGCTTGATATCTAGCCGTGCGTACGTAGGTACTTCAAAAAGCTATTCAATTCATTTGCTGTGTGTATCGGGCCATAAAAGGAAACTCGGGCGGCCGTAATAGGTACGCGGCTCACAGTTTGAGTACCACTGCCCACGATCAAAGATCCAGAAATAATAAAATATCGGGCACAAGGAAAGATATCGAGTCATCGCATCAAATAAATCATATTATCATTATACTGAGGCATGAGGTTTCAAAGAGAACAGGGGTGGGATGGAGAGGAAAATTTGTTTATTTTGTTCTGTGACAAATAGAACAAGTTTGTGATTGTGGAACTCAATTACTCTTGGAGTTCTGTGTTTTAGATAAAAGTTAGAATCTTAAAGGAAGAAGGAATTTAATTTTGGATGTTTTTTTTTGGATTTCTTACTCAAAGAGCGCCAAAAGGACTCTTTTCAAAAGATTTTTGGAAGGATTCTCGACTCACGCATGGTCGCGACACGGTTGCGCAAGTTACAACCATGCGCAAACCGAGAATTTTCTATTGTATGCCATGTTAACACAGTCCTATTTTCAATAGAACCAGTAAATTGCTCGAATATTTTTATGATCTGTCTGAACTGACCCTAGAGGCTCCTCGGTCCGTCCATGCGTTCGTCCGTCTGTCACTAGGAGGTTTCGTTTGAACCGTAATTAAACTTAATATTGGGTGTAAATGCTCCCTTTAAAAACAAATAAAATAAACGTGTTTTTTTAAAAGTATTTAACCGCGTAAACTGTGATTTTTTATTTGCCAATGTATTGTGATAAATGATTGTATTTCTCTGAGTACAGTACAAACACTTACACGTCAATCTTATATTCAAAACTAAATGAGGTTGTCATTTTTCCTGTTCTGAGAAGAAAGGTCGAAACAAACTCAGAGATTACAGTGTCTTTTAAAATCTAAACAATCTCGGTCAGATCAAAATCAAAATCAAAATCAAAAGTCATTTATTCAAACTAGGCTGAGAGTCAGCACTTTTTGAACGTCAAAGTCACATAAGACAGTCCCCCCAAAACGCCCGCCCTTCGACACTTCCTAGTGCTTTGGCTGGGAAGAAGAAGTGGTGGAACAAACTCCCCAGCAGCACTGCTGTCTGTTAAGTTAGAAGAACTTGATTCTATACAATATTGTATAAGTTATTAATATAATAAAACAAAACATACATTATTCGCCATATGTCAGCTAGCACACGCCATTATACCAACAAAACATTGAAAACTAAACTCAAGCTGAAATGAATAATGAAACAAAATCGTAAACAGAACTTAAAACCTTACTAAAGCCTCCAGGCATAAAGGGCGTGCCCGCTTACATATACAACGATGCGAATGATACATATACACAACAAATGAAATTAAAAGAAAATAAAAATAAATTAACAAAAGCAGTTAAATAAAAAAACAATTATATGAACTACCCATATAAACTGTCAGTGTGTGAGTTACAGTAATTACAGAATGTAAAACAGTGTCATAGAAGAAAAAATAAATATTATCTACACAATTAAGTGAGCAACTAGTTTGATAAACTCTAAGACTGTCCTATGGAGCGAGACCAGCATGTTTCCAAGCGTTCTTATCTTGGATGTAGTCCTCTAATTTGTAATAAGCTCGTTTACAAAGTGTACTTTTAATATGACTTTTAAACCTCCTTTCATTTAATTGCAATATATCAGAAGGTATTTTGTTGTAACATTTAACACAGTACCCCATAAAAGATGTATGTACTTTTGCTAATCTGAAAAATGGTTCATGGTGGATCATGCGAAGACATTGAAGATTGTTGCCTGAAATGGTATATTGAAGAAAAAACCGGCCAAGTGCGAATCGGACTCGCGCACCGAGGGTTCCGTACAAACCTGTAGGTATAAAGTTTTAAATTAAAAAAAATATTTTTATTATATGATGTAACTAAAAATTTACAGTTTTCGCAATTTTTCCTTTATCTGTGCTATAAGACGTTGCTTCGTACCAAATTTCAAAATTCTAGATCGACTGGAAGTACCCTTTAGGTTTTGATTCCCTTGCGAGTTTCGAAAATTTGCTGAAATTTGCGGCATAACGGCTATATCTTTTGATTGCGTTAGCTTAGAGGTTTGATTTTTTCACAGCTCCAAGGGACAGTAGACTTGAGTATTTGATATAAATTTCAGCTTGATACCTCCACGCGTTCCTTAGAAAAAGGGTCTTGACAGACGGACGGACGGACGGACAACAAAGTGATCCTATAAGGGTTCCGCTTTTTCCTTTTGAGGTGCGGAACCCTAAAAACCGAACACATCGAACAGACCTTTCCAGTCAGTGCATGCATTTCTCAGTAATCGTGCAGCTCAACTCGGAACTTAAGGAGTTCAACAATTTGACGAACAATACGAAAGTAAGGACTTTTGGGAAAGCCGCATAAATTACTCAAATTGCCAGAAGGCCAATTCTCGTGATTAAAAACGTTAAAAATCTAGTCGCAGTCTCATTTCGGTGACAAACAAATGTCAAAAATGTAAGGAAACTCGAGGTATTTTTGACAGATTAACCCTGAGATCAGATTGTGAACGCGCTTAAAATGACGAGAATTGCCCTTACTCAGATCATGATTAAAAATAACAAAATTTAACACGTTACCTGCTATGGCTAAAATCAGAAAAAGTCAAAAAATTTACTTAGTGTTATTTCACTTTTAAATAGATTATTTATCCCATAAATACATTATTTATTCTAAAAACATGGCCGCCAGGCAGCAATGACATTGTTCAGATTTTGTATGTGTTGTCGGTCATATAGACCAACAAGGCCTGAATGGAACAAAAAGTGTCGGACACATAGTTCGACATGGCAGTTAACGTGTTAATGACCGATATAGTCCTCACACCCAGATCGGTGTCTAAAATAGTCTTTTGAGTGCAGCTCAGGATGCTTCTCTGCAGGAGCGCATAAGCGCTAGTTTTATAAAACCAACTATTTCCAACAACGGACATGCCCCGTACTAACCGTAGTATCCTATTTATGTTGCAAGCCGTAAATACTCTCTGTAACTCTTTAAAACCCTGGTCAACGTGACTGGACTACGTTTAAAATAAAACGAACTAAATAAAACCAGGAACGTGTCTATTACGTTGTGCTTTGAGGCACGTCCACTCGGTCCACCTGTTTCGTGGGAAGATTTATGTAGGTAATCTATACTAATATTATAATGCTGAAGAGTTTGTTTGGTTGAACACGGTAATCTCAGGAACTAGTGGTCCGAATTATAAAAATATTTATGTGTTGGGTAGCCTATTTATTGAGTAAGGCTATATAATATCACGCTGCAACCAATAGGAGCGGCGCATCAATGAAAAACGTTGCAAAAACGGGGAAAAGTTAATGTTTGTTAGTTCGTGCTACTGAACTCGGTACTTCAGAAGGTCAACGATTCAACAAACATTACCAAAGAAAGCGTATTGGGTAGGCCGCATCAATTACTCAAACTACCAGATCATGATTAGAAATATCTGAGTAAAAAAATAAAAAACAAAATAGCAACGATTGTGAATGTGTAGACTATGTCAGTAGTCTACACATTCACAATAATAGTAAACTAATAATAACGATTATTGTGAGAGTAGCGGTGGCCCAGTGGTATCGGGACCGACTTACGAGTTGTAGTTCGTGGGTTCGAACCCAGGCGCTTTACTTTGTGGAAATAATTTCATCACCACTGCTCTCAAAACGGTGAAGGAAAACATCGTGAGGTAACCGGCATGTCTTAGAACCAAAAATTCGAAGACATTTGACATCTACCAAATTATGGCCCACTCCCTCTCACCGAGAGGAGCCCTGTGTCCCAGCAATGGGAACAATATAGGCTGATAATGATGATGGTGTATGTGCATTCTAGCAACTAATTTATATTTTGGCTTCCACAAAATAAAGGTAAATGTTGCCTTTCAGTGGCGTTAAACAACATAAATCATTATAACAGTGAAAGGGGTGCAAATGATATCTCGGAGTAGGAAGATATTGATGAATTAAAATATATTAGAGTGCTCCATTTTCTTGAATGCTTTGGGATGGGCGTATTTTGATGAACAGTTGAGTGAGGCTGTCAAAGGATTGGGGTGGAAAGTTTGTAAAACCGTTAAGGCTTTTGTGGTAGTAACCTACTGAAGTTATGGCAACTTCGGTAACATTAGCTAACAGTCAATTTTAGTTAATAAAATATTCATTTTAATAGTTTTGTAGCGACCAAAACCGCTACGACAACCGCTGCCGCTTATGAGCGGTCGGACCTCGGCCAAATATCACGCCACCGCTACGTCACATCGCGCGATCCTACGAGCGCCAATCATTTCTTCGGTGTAGTAAGATGGCCGACGAGCGTCCTTGGCAATTTGGACCTTAATGTATGTGTGTCTCGGTAGTATAAATTCCCTGTGCTAGCATTTTTTAGGTTCACTCCGCTTAAGCTTTCCTAGCCTGCGCTTCTCGCCTTATATATCGCTGTTTGCTTATTGTTATTCATTATTGTAATCCTTGATTAGCAACTGTGTTATTTTGTAAAGTAAAATATAATCTTAAATAAATTAAGTTTAACTGGTGCCGCTGATTTAATTTGAATTATCAATACCCGCGAGGTAGACTACATAGGAAGTGGCCCAGGTCCACATTACCAACTCGGACCACTTCAATGGTGACCCCGACAAGAAAAATGGACGACACGGAGTTGGCGAAAGAAGGGACAGCAGAGACGTTCAGAGTTGGAGTACGAGTACCACCATTCAACCCGGACGACCCAATCCTATGGTTTGCCCAGATAGAAGGTCAGTTTGTGTTATCCAATATAGTGCGTGATGAGACCAAATACTACTACGTGTTGGCACAACTAGAGCCCCAGTACTCCAGTGAGGTGCGAGATTTAATAGTTACCCCGCCAGATACCGGAAAATACGCCAAGCTAAAAGTGGAACTGATCAAACGATTATCAGCATCACAAGAGAAGAAGACCAAGCAACTCTTGATGCATGAAGAGCTGGGCGATAGAAAACCGTCACAGTTCCTGAGGCACTTACAGCAACTGGCTGGACCTAGTGTTCCTAATGATTTTATTCGCACAATCTCACGGTGGTCACGTAGAAGGTCACAGGCCTCCGATTGCAGTGATTGAGCTAAGCCATGATACCTGGTTCAGTTACCCACTAATTGTCATACTATCTGAGGCTATAAAAGGTTTTGCAATCTATTGTTCGCAACATTCCTTTTTCGGCATCGGAAGTGAACACATCTAATTAGTCATCAACCGTGTTTATCACCAAGCGCTAATTAGCCTAAGACGCAACGCGTGTTTTCAAGTTCCAACTTGTGTGTGACCTGTTATTTTCCAATGGACATTCAAGTTACAGGTATGTATTATTAATTTACTTTACTATTTTGTATTTTCAATCTACCATTTTTTTTTAAATAGAGCGCTACGCCGCAGCTTTACTTAAGTATTTATTTCTGTATTTTTTTTTTTAAGTTGAAGCTTTTACTTATGTTTGTATCTACTTGTGCCAATGAATTAGGTATAAAAATGTCGCTTGAAATCTCTACTACTAGACTTTAAAAAATGTATTTGCGCATGCTGCAGCTGTAAGGTGCAGCCAGGGTCTACGCCGAGCGCCTGGGCGCGTAGCACTTGCTACGAAATATGTATTGTTTTTGATCCGCATTTAACTGTTTTTTTGTTTTGTTTTAGGTACTAGTATTGAGTGTTCTTTCAAAAGAATGCTTGTACTAGATACTTGGCTGTCTATTAAGGACAGCAAATCCGAACTGGAACGGTGGCGTCGAGTTTTTCAAGCCCTGATACAGTTGCTGCCTGATGTTGAGAATTTGATTACTGATGACTTAGAAAAAAGAGTTACTAATCTTTGTACAAGATTTGTAGCTATCTGGAAGCAAGTCTCTCGCAAGCATTCTCGCATGGTCTCTAAGTACGGACACTGGCTGAACGAAATTGAAGTTTGCGTTCTGCCAACTTGTGCAGCAGCAGAGAGCCACGACACTCAACAGCCAGCAGCAAAAGCTTCGACGAGCACTCAACAGCATCAGCATAGGAAGGACTTCGAGGAGTGTAGCAAGAGATCACAACGCCGCAGGCTTACAGAGTTAAGTAAAGTAGACAGTTCCGCGATAAATTATTTGTTGGATGATTCAAGTCGATCTAACGCCGCTTCTTTAAATTTCAACACTGACGAAGTCTTGTCTCTCATAAATGAGACTAAACTGACTAAACATCAGTATCTAGATTTATATTATTTTAGATACAGCTCCTATTATGTAACCATTAACATGTAAATAATAAATTTTTGTCCATTTCTGTGTTTGTAGTTAGTTAATAATTAGGTATTTACTTTATTTTTACTATAAAAATGTAAATATTTAAGTTTATTAGTTATTAAGTTGCAATTCTTTTCTTGTATTTTAGTATGTATATTTCGTCAAGTATAATAACAGCATTTATTTTCGATTTTTTTTTTTTTTAATCATTAATTCGCTTATTTTCATTTTATTATAGCGTGAAGTATTACAAAAAAGTATAATAATAATAAGAAGTATTGATAACGACAGTCATTACCTTCGCGAAACCCTATGACCGCCTCTCTTAGGGCGCGGAACCACAGTGAATCTGGGCAAACCGGTTGCCAACTAACCTTCAAACCATTCTGGCATCGCAGGTTAAGATGGACATAGAGGATGTAGCGGAGCTGGCAGACCGCATCAACGATATCGCTCCTGCAACAAACCAGGTAGCGAGTACATCGGCAACATCGGCTGCGGTCACACACACAGGCGATAGCGATTTAAAAAACCAGGTAGCGGAATTAACACGTAAGATTGAGGTGCTGTCTACGGAGCTGTACAGACGACCCAGGCGCAATTCAGGAGGTCGAGACTCCTACAGGAACCGTAGTCGCTCCCGGTCACGTCCGCGCCCCCGTGACCACCCCCACTGCTGGTACCACTATAGATTTCGGGAACGAGCACGGAAGTGTATAAAACCTTGCGATTTTAAGCCGGAAAACAGCAGAGGCAGCCGACAATAGCGGTAAACGACTGCCCCAGTATTTCGAACCGCCTGTTCATCACTGACCGCAACACGAAGATCCAGTTTTTGGTCGACACGGGTTCAGACTTGTGTGTGTATCCTAGGTCATCTGTACGGGAACTGCGTCCGAAAACTAATTATGATCTGTTCGCAGCCAATGGAACACCTATAGCTACATATGGCTATATACAGCTGGAATTGGACATAGGCCTGCGACGTGCATTCAGTTGGCGCTTCGTTGTGGCTGACGTATCCAAGCCTATCATCGGCGTCGATTTTTTAAGTTTTTACAACTTGCTTGTCGACTGCCGCAATCAACGCATCGTACTTCGCTTACTATCCCGGCCCCTCGTCAACGGTCAACGGATAGCATTTCATCCGTACGTACGACCTGTGCAGCCCCGGATGAAGATCCCTTTCATCGTCTACTGCGGGAGTTTCCCGAGATCACACGACCTGCTGGTAAGCCTAGTTCACCCAAACATAGCACGGTGCATCAAATCAGGACTACGCCTGGACCGCCTGTCTTCAGCCGACCTCGCCGCCTAGATCCGGAACGGTTGTCTATAGCAAAGCAGGAATTTGACACTATGTTGCAGAGTGGAACAGCCAGAACATCCGAGAGCGCTTGGTCATCACCCCTACACCTTGTTCGTAAAAAACGCTAGCACAGGGAATTTATACTACCGAGACACACTTACATTAAGGTCCAAATTGCCAAGGACGCTCGTCGGCCATCTTACTACACCGAAGAAATGATTGGCGCTCGTAGGATCGCGCGATGTGACGTAGCGGTGGCGTGATATTTGGCCGAGGTCCGACCGCTCATAAGCGGCAGCGGTTGTCGTAGCGGTTTTGGTCGCTACAGTTTGTTCATTAATTTAGTATAGAAGTTAATAAGATCTTAGGAAGCTGTAGTAGATATCACCGGCACTTACCAGTATCTTTTTCTAAATCAACTTTCGCTTGGGGCAGGATTTGGTCGGTTCTCGATGGTCGGCTATGAGGAGTCCTGGGACGCAGTGGTATCCTTCTGCGAAACAGTTTTTTCGCAGAAGGAGGCTGCGGAAAGGGAGCGGGAGATCTCTTCCACTCACTCGGCCCGCAGCAGAAGCACTAGGCGTCGGTGGAGCGCGGTCAACGCCTTCTTCCAGCCTCCCTGAATGGGTCCAGATGCAACGAACTCCTGGGTTCAACCATTATGATAAGTGTTTCCGATTATCATACAGGATCCAATTTTCATAACAAGTGCTGATACGATTTCAAATGTCTTCTCCATTGTTACGATGGAGTTGTGTTGTTGTGCTTCACTCAATTCATGCAGTACACCGTACCCACTTTTTAAACTTTTTTACTTTTCCAATTGGTTTCAAGTTAATCAAATTTATTTATTTATTTATTTAAACTTTTCGCACACAAAAAAAAGGTACAAAGGCGGACTTAATGCCTTAGGCATTCTCTACCAGTCAACCAAGGGTGGTGAAGAGATTACATGGCAGGTGCTTTGTTTGAGAGGAACAATAGTGAAAAATCTATAATAATGAATTATAAATAAGAGAAAAACTAGTACTAGTACTAAAATAGGTTATAAACTAATTATACACATACATATTTGCTATAATACATACTTATAATATATATATATATATATAAATCTACAGATACAAATTCAAGGTAGAGAAGTGTTGAGATGACTCTACGCTATTTGTTATGAAAATAACTCTGCAATTTCCGCGGTAGATCCGCTTCCACGATCACTTTTAATTCTTCATTGCCAACTCGGACCTCCGGCCGTCTGCGCTGTTCGGTAGGTTATAATTTGTGGAACTAAAAACCTACCGTGTTTTCTTTTACAGTAGCTTTCCCATACTCATCGTGAGTCTTTCGAGCTGTTTATGCAGCGCTGGCTGGATCACGGTGGTTACGGTGGATCTCGTAATCATTAATTAAACTATATTTTAGGTTTTCCATATTGTGAACGGAACGATGGAACAGAAAAATGAATGGCGCAAAAACAAATGAATCACTATTATACCAGCATTAATTTGAAATAAATTTGATTTTGGAATGTTTTATCAAACGCCAGATATTTGAGATCAAAGTGGCCAGTTCTACTTCATAATTTTGTAAGGAACTAAAATTATGAATTCTTTGTTGCCAGTGTCAAAGCTCCTGTTTTGCTGATCATACAGTAGTAAGCGCCTGTGAGAATGTTGTGTGAGTAGTGTGTTGTGTTCTGTTGTGTATTGTGTGTTGTCTCTGTTGTGTACCTACCTGTAGATTTACAAAATCGTACTGTGGGTACAATTTCATAGCAACAATGATCAAATGTTGATGTTTTAAAACTAGATGAGTTCAATGTGTCCTAACTGAGTACTTTGAGAAGGAAGACCAAAACATACTTAGAGGTTTATTTTTAGTCTCGGTCAGGCTCGGGTCCCATTGGAGAGCCGCTGCGTCCCGCGGTTTCACCCGCATACGTCTCGATACCAAGGGAATATGGGGCTAAAAAGTATTACATATCCTAATCTAAGTCACTCATACGCCAAATTTCATCCAAATCCATTCAGCCGTTTTGGCATGAAAGCGAAACAAAAATAAATAAATTATTAGTTTAAATAAATTAAGTAAACTGATAAAGGGTATGAAATACAGGGATAGGCAGATAGAAATTTAACCATAGTAAACCCACAATACCCACAGGACTAAAGTTCACGGTACCCAAAGGGTAAATTATATTTAGAACAGGTAATTACACAGATATTTGATGCTAAAGATTCTCCAATTTTGCTGTAAATAGTTCTATATTTAGCATTAATTTATTATCTTCCAGGATATTCTTGTCACATTATTAATTTGAGTTATTAATAAACGGGTTTAAGGTATTTTAGACCACGTTCGCGTACTCTCGTGGACTCTCAATTAATTTGATCTATTAATGAACGGGTTTAAGGTATTTTAGAGCATGTTCGCTTACACTCTGTATTGAACCGAGAATTATGAATCTAATAGACTGCATCCCAAAGTGTCGAAAATATAGGTACTTATTCCGATCCCGCCCTTCCCTTCCTGCCCTTTACCAGCAATGCCCTAAGCCGAGGTCCGTACCTCACAAGGGGGTGCCCTTAGCGAGTAGTCGCTCTAGTTTTTAGTTTCTTAGCCCTGGCTGGAGGCCTTTATTTATTAAGGTAGCCATAGGCAAGTTCGGTTAAACAGCCAACAACCTCATAGGTTGACCTGCCAGATGTCATTCCAAAAAAAAAAACAAAACGCAAAATATATATTGTTCGATTTTTAATTCTTAGCGTTAAGCAGTGCGTTGAAGATCCAGTACATTTTATTTAACAAAAGACTTAGCCTAGGTAAGACTTTCCTCTGCCGGGATGACACGGCGCGGCATTCGCTAGCAGAATGTGCCACTTGGGAGGAGCCGCGTCGTGCCCTCATGTCAGGAGTAGGCAGCGACCTATCGCTGCCGGCCGTGGTCAAGTCGATGGTCAGCAGCGAGGACTCCTAGGACACGGTGGTATCCTTCTGCGAAACAGTCATGTCGCAGAAGGAGGCTGTGGAAAGAGAGCGGGAGATATCTTTCGCACATCCGGCCCGCAGCAGGCGCACCGGGCGTTGGCGGAGGGCGGATTATGCCCTCTTCCAGCACCCGTAAATGGGTCCAGGGGCGACGGATCTGGAGACATCCGTCGCCCCCTATTCCTTCGGACCCGAGATGGTGGCGCTTAGTGTTCCACGCGCGCCTCTCTGTGATGTATGGGGGGATTTTAACACCTCACTCCCTCCCAACGTGAGGAGGCCTGCAAAGGCGGGCCGGCACCAGTCGGGGATTGCGGAAAACGCATTAGTTCCCGTGGTCCCCGACGTAGGTGTGGGACGGAACACTGGGGTGGTTTTATTCAGTAAGAGTCTGACACCGTCCGTTACGTCCGCCCATCCCAGGGCGGAGGACATCCATGTGGATTTCCACCGAGAGCTCAAAAAAAAAAGGTAAGACTTTCCTAGTCAGTGCGCGAAAAAATTCCGCCATGATTTTATCACATCTTTTTGAACGTGGGGATTTTTGATAATAGCGCCTGTAATTTAGGGTAGGCAGAGGTGTAGCTAATACCCAAATTCTCAGATAATTTATTATAATCATCTAAGATTCATTCATCCTGACAGCATTTTAATCAGCAAGCACTTACTTACCAATCATACTAATACAGTTTCTTTTTTATTTCCTTCGAACTTGTGTCCACCAGTTTTATCGAGCACTGGATTTTCGACGCACTGCGTATTAGAGTTGAAATTCCAAGAGTGGGTTTCTTTCAAGGGCTGGAAGGCACCCTGTTGGATTCTCAATGCTCAGCTTAAGACTAAGAGTTCGAATTTTTTTGAGTTCGGTCTTTCTTTGCGTCATGATTTCGCTAATGAACGTTTTTTCTTTTGTTCTTTCTTCTTTTAAATGTCAGGGCGCGACTAAAAATCGTTGGCCTTTATGGCTGTGCGGGAGCAGTGGCCCCGGTTTACGAGTTGTAGGTCATGGGTTGGAACCGAGCCAGGCTCTTTACTTAGTGTAAAAAATTTCATCACCACTGCTCTCAAAATGGTGAAGGAAAACATCGTGAGGAAACCGACATGTCCTAGAACCAAAAATTGGAAGACATGTGAAAATTACAACCCACACTGAGGCTGCGCAAAGGACCTGTGTCCCAGATATAGGAACAATATAAGTAGGTTGATAATAATACGGGTGTGGGATATTACCTACATATGGGATAACGTTCTTATTTAATCTTGCGCATTAAAAACGAATTGTGGGACATGTTATAAACCAATATTATTAAATAATGTCGGCGTTACTTAACTGCCAAACTTCAAATTCAATGACCAGAGATGCTCAGGTGAAACCCTTGACGCTTCATACTCGAAACTTGAACAAGAAGAATTTAGTCTTGTCGTCCACGACGTTCCCCTATCATCAAAAGTAACCTGATAGGTGTATTTTAGTAACTTTCGCGTTCTGATTCCAGCCCTTATCTGTTAAAATTATTGTACTGTCATAGAAAACACCACACTACCGCCATCTATTACTAGCCATTATCAATTAAGCATAATCAAACAGTATTTTTTCATAAACTGTTCTAAGTTTAAACTTCAAAGGCCCCTTTAATTAATTCGGGCCAGCCTAGAATTTCTAAACCGTACCATTAGAACCGTACATGTGCCGTGTGGTACCTACCGGATGTAAAGAATAGCAGCATACCATTTCTTCGAGTGGGTGTCGAAAGAGGCGACTAAGGGACTTACTAGAGAATGGGCAGCAGTGTTCTCTGTGCATTTTATAACCATACTGCCATCGACAACCCGCCTACCAAGCGTGACGATTATGGCAAACCATCTCCAAATGGGTCCCCCCATTTGGAGACATATGTCCAGAAGTCGACGTCTTTCGGTTGAAATGACAATTAGAACAGACGTAAATCTGGGAGACCTATGACGATAACTTATTTCTTTTGAGTAGCGTCGTGGACCACGGGCCCAATAATGCACTCAGTATTGAACCCTCTCATACTTGTAGTTTCTCCTCCTTCTCTAGAACCCGAGTGTCACAAGTTGTTGAAAGTTTTGCATTCGTACAACTTCGTCTTAGTTCGGTGACCGTTCGATAACATGCAAACATTTCAAGTTTATCTCGAACGTAATTAGTTTTGTGATAGTCGTTGTCTCTATCTATTTTATTTATTTCTGTTGTTTTTCTAAATAGAAGAGAAGTGAGAAGTTCTTAAAACTACATAGACAGAGACATGTTTATTTTAGTCTGTTACGTTTGTTAATGGTGCCGATTCTGTTAAACGAACTAAACTAACTAAACTATCTCTAAAATTCCTTACTTTTGGCTATGAGAATTTTAGTGCTATTCTGCAAGAAAAAATATCTAAATTTAAAAATTATTTTGACTCGACTAAAATCGAATTTGACAATCGCGACTCAACTTGTTTTTTTTTTTCTTTTGGTTTCGCACCGTGGTCTTGTGTGCGCTACGCAATGAATTTTTTAGAGACGAAGGCGCGCGCAAGGGGGCAGCCTGGACGTGTTTTATATGGAAATTTTCACTTTTTGTTAGAAAAAATAAAAAAAATATTTCCCACGTGTTGTTCGTGTTGTAGAAAATATCATAATTTTTGCAATAGGACACATCATTTTCGAGGGTTATTCCCAAAATACTCCAAAAAAAGTTCCCAAACGACTCCATGAGAAATATAATATTTTCGATTAGGTTTCATTCTACTCCATGATAATATTAAAATGTTCTCAAAATACTCCACTCCATTTTATTCAATAAGCTAATTTAAATATGTACCGAATTACTATAAAAGGGTACTTGACGTACAGTCAGGCTCAAAAGCTTTGCAAATATATTTTTAAATAATAAGAAATGTATAAATAAAAGACTTTAATTCCTAGACGAGAATCTCAATTGGGAGATGAGCTAAAGCACTACAATTAGCCACGAAGTCTTTTTTTTCGTTGGTTTTAATCCCAACATCGCGACTTTTCCTCAATAAAGCTTGCTTACAATGGAAGTTACATCCTTTTTTTTTGGATGGGATTTCATCAAATGACGTCTCCCGCTCTTGGGTGGAGTGGGAGGGCGCGTCAGACTTTTACTGACTAAACCCACCCGTGTTCCTTAAGTGCCCATGTGCCAGGGTCACGGTATCTCTTTCGAACAATCTCGCGACCCTGGCAGGTATCGGTCCTAGCAGACTGCCCCCCCCCTTCAGTACTGCTGACATCTCTTTCAGGCGCGCGTGGAACACTACGCGCCGTTGACCCGACCCTGATCCTTACCGGGTGGCGAGCTACCCATTGCTCGCCACCCGCAAGCTCGCGCCTACGGTGGCCGGGAGTCTGTTATTGACTCCCGACGCCCGGGGCGTCTCCTCCTGCGGCGGCTAGGGACGTGAGAGTGAAGAGACTGCCACTCCCTCACGCGCCCCGCCTCCTCCTTCGCGAGCATTACTGCTTCGCAGAAGGAGGTGACGGCTTCCCATGCCCTCTCGCTCAGTACCATGGCTCGCACCAGGGCCGGACGCGAGAGGTCGCCGCCGCCGATCGCCTCGGCGAAGACACGGCAGTGCTCCGCCCAGGCAGGGCCACCTCCACCGTATGCTCCACCGTGTCCTCCAGACAAAGAGAATATAACCACTAGAGAGCGTATAGGCCGATTTCTGCTTAGCACACGACTCACCACTGCGGGCCGGGGGAAGAGGAAGAACGCGCGGCTGCAATTGGTCAGTTCAAGGTCAAGTTGCGTAGGTATGCCCATCGTAGGCCTGCTCTACTTCATTAAGGGAAAATAGGCGATATCGATAAAATGGATTTTAAAATTGTGATAAATACTCAATTAAAATCAAAGAAATCATATTGAATCAAAATCAATCGCTAATAAAATGAAAGCTAGAGAATCCAAGAACAAAACTTTCGCCACTATCATATTCGACGAAATAGCAATCAGAAACGGTGTCGAATATTATCCCCAAGGCAGAAGGTACTATGGCCACGGGAGTTTTGGCACCAGTTTACAAACGGATTGTCAAGACGAAGCGAAAGAAGCCACAGTATTTCAATTGAATAAAATTTTCATTCATTTTAATTTAAATTTTCGATAAAGACTTTCAGCTATTAAAGGAAACAGCACTAATTTTTACGATAAAAATACAAAGTGAAAGTAAGGGATAGATGCATTAGAATTGTCTAATGAAAGAACGAGACTTTTCCAAAAGACATCAACGCGGAACTCACACAGTGTGCTGGTTTACCAAACCACCATTTTAATTAGACCCCTACGGTGGATCATAATCTGATTAAATCACAATAATTTTTCGTACTATTTACTTACTGATCAAAAGTTATGCGATCTTTTTTGAAACTAAAAGTCTTGGAATGTTTCCTAAACCACTTCACCGCGCATGAAGGTATTTTGATGCGTTATAATTGCAGATAAAGTTACATTATTTGCATTAATTTAGCGTGCACAGAGGTCTAACAATTGGTCACAACTAAAATGGTTACTTGAACCGTAGCCTATGCATAGGCGTCAAAATACTAATAGTTTTCGAGCGTCGGGGCACTGTATGCGCAGTCAAGTGGTTATATAGTCTTTGCCTCCAGACGATCCTTGCAATGGAAACACCCGGGCGTTTCCTCCCGCAAGTTACATCCTTTGATTATACATAGCATTGGAACATGTATTGCCCAGAACACTAATGATTGCTATTTCTAAGTCAACAATAACTGTATGAGGATTCCATCCAGGCACGTGTTGTTTTATTAAGTTCAGCATGACTAATCATGTATGACGGACTTATTCCTCTTAAAAAGTTCTAACAAAACGTCTGCGAGAGCATAAATGTCTATCTTTTAAGGTTGACTCACTATAACTCTTTTAATTGTAATCAAATCTAAATACTATACTTTCTCTAAACTAATATTATAAAACTGAAGAGGTGGTTGG
Source organism: Aporophyla nigra (assembly GCA_947507805.1). Classification (NCBI taxonomy): domain Eukaryota; kingdom Metazoa; phylum Arthropoda; class Insecta; order Lepidoptera; family Noctuidae; genus Aporophyla; species Aporophyla nigra. The sequence continues at coordinate 7,480,764 of OX382306.1, forward strand.
GTTGAACGTACAAAGCTCAGGAACTATGTTAAATGTTGGATAGATATGGAAAGGCTATATAACATCACACTGCAACCAAGAGCAAAAATTTGATGCGGACGAAGTCGCGGGCAAAAGCTAGTTAGAAATAATTACGAAGTTTGATAATAATCAGTTCAGTAGTTTACCCTTATATATATACATCCATCGTGACACGAGATTTTTATATTATACTATCGGTATTTATGTCGATGGAGCATTTTGAGAATTGATAACGAATAATCAGTGGAGTACTTTGGGAATAGTTCCAGATACCTATGGAGCAGAATGGGAACAACACAATAAGTATTTTTAAATACTTAATAAAAAATCCTTGGAGTAACTTGGGAATGAATGTATGAGATTCTTATCTTTTTAGAACAAAAGAATGGAGTACTTTGGGAATAAGCCATTTTCGAGATATAAGCAAAAGAAAAATAAAAATACAGCACTGTTTTTGCACGTGAAGGCGAGGCGTTGCCGTTGCTGTGAATTTTTGTTCATGACCAATAGTTTTATTCCACACATTTTTAATCGCGAAAAAAAATAGTCAGATTTAGTCAAAATAAATTATTATAGTCAAAATTTTTGGTGAAAACCGGCAAACTCAGAATAGCAAAATTGTCATTTTCACTAAACTAATAACTCAGTGCAATCTTAGTGCTGTCAAACTAAAATATAGTTAAGTTGTGTCACTTTAGTCTATTTCAGAATAGGAAATCGTCGTTTGACAGGAATAAACCAAATTTTAGTGATTTTTAGTTTAGTTTAGAGAATTTTGTACTACAGAATCGGCACCAATATCTAATTCAGCTATTCTTTTAAGTGTTTCTGAATGAGTTTATTTTTTCTTTTATAGTCGTTTATATTCATTGCGCGTCTATAGCTCGGCCACCCTGGCCGAGCTATAGACGCGCAAACTGAATACATTGACACATAATTTAAGACACCTCAGTTAACCCGTCGCGCGTCACTCGGTTCCGCGCGTTCGATTCAAAGTAAATAAAAACTGGCCAAGTGCGAGTCGGACTCGCGCACCGAGGGTTCCGTACAAACCTGCAGGTATTCACGGTTTATGCCTAAGGTTTATGTTTATGAAATTAAATGTTTTTTTTTTTTAATTTTATATTTGAGTTGACTAAATGAAAGGTAATTTGTGGTTTGCGATTTATGACGTATTAAAAAAAACTACTTACTAGATCTCGTTCAAACCAATTTTCGGTGGAAGTTTACATGGTAATGTACATCATATATTTTTTTTAGTTTTATCATTCCCTTATTTTAGAAGTTACGGGGGGGGGGGGGGGGGGGTTGACACACATTTTACCACTTTGGAAGTGTCTCTCGCGCAAACTATTCAGTTTAGAAAAAAATGATATTAGAAACCTCAATATCATTGTTGAAGACCTATTCATAGATACCCCACACGTATAGGTTTGATGAAAAAAAAATTTTGAGTTTTAGTTCCATGTGTGGGGAACCCCAAATATTATTGTTTTTTTCCTGAAAATGCTAATGCGGTTCCCAGAATACATCTACTTACCAAGTTTCAACAGCATAGCACTAATAGTTTCGGCAAAAAGTGACTGTGACATACTCGGACAGACAGACAGACATGACGAATCCATAAGGGTTCCGTTTTTTGCCATTTGGCTACGGAACCCTAAAAAGTAAATAAAAAAAGTAAATGTCGTGAGGATGTTGCTACATGAATAAACGTCAAAAAATTACATCCAATGGCAACCGATTCCTTATGATCCAACGGGTGCACACGCGACATTTGGAGCATTTTTATCAGTATGTAAATAATTTTTTTTCTTATGATCCGCCGGGGGCTCATAAGGACGTTTGAGAGGTTAGGTAATTGGTTTAAAATTTCGCTATATTAAAAAAAGGTAGTTAGTCAGAGGCCAGAGGCTCCTTGCCACATGCTATCGAGTAGCTCAAGTTAATTTTGCTCGCATTCACGAAAATTGGAATGACAAAGCTTGGAGTCAAGTTCTATTCACAGATGAGTTCAGATTTTCCTTGAAGCCCGATGTTGGAAGGATTAAAGTGTGGAGACGCCCGGAAGAGAAGTACGCTCTGAGCAGCATCATTGAAAAAGAGGCATATGTTGGGGGGTCAGTGATGGTATTGGGAGGTATTTGTATGGGGCACATACGGAACTCCGCGTGATTGAGAATGGGTCACTAACAGTGGCACGATATGTAACTGAGATTTTGGAACAAATTGTAATGTCATTTGCCCCATTTACTAGAGATAGTTTTGTTTTTATGCATGATAAATTAATAATGTACGCCCCCTGTATGCGGCCGTAGTTGTCGAATATCTTTGAGACGTTGAAATCAATGTTATGGGGTGGCCAGTTCGACTTAAATAAACACCATGGAGCATGAATGGGATAATCTTGGAAGACAAATTATGAAAAGAAATTCTGCCTCCGCTAATTTGAGAGATCATAAAACGCATAAGAGGAAGAATGGAACGTAATCCTCAAGATTTTAATTATAACTTGATTAGGGGTATGCCGAGGAGACTGAAAGCAGTTCGAAGAGCTAGAGGGGCAACAGTAACTACTAAATATAGGCCAAGTTAAGGCCTTTCCTAAGCATTTATGGAAAAAAATGTTACGTACAAAATAGTGTCTTTCCAGTATTTTTTCACACAGGTAGACCTGCACCTAAGTAGCATTACACACTATCAATCAGAATCCGAATAATTTAATTGCTAATTCATTTCAGAAAATTTTACAGCTCAACAACGTAAATAAAGCAAGGAATGTTGCTAAACAGTCTAAATGAAAACCATTCTTACTGTTAGTGTGTTATTTAAAAAAAAAAAACAGACATCATTTTTAGTCCATAGTTTTACACAAATACATAAACACTAAATAATTACACAAGATAGAGCAGTGTACAAGTATACACAAAATAATTAACATTATAAACTATTTTAAATTCGAGACCGATAAAAACCCAAAATAATTAAATATTGTGATTAATTAAATTTCATTTTTTTTTTTATAGTTTAATCTGGCATCATGCAAAATTTATTTTGAGACAAAATAATTGCCATTACATTTAAATAATTAATTAATTTAACAACAGAGGTAATATTTATAAGATGTACAAGTATCTAAAAACAAAGATAAAAGAATCACAGGGCATCAAAAAACTTGTCCGCATCGCTGTCAATTGGAAAAGTGCCCAAAAGGCTGGCAGCATTGCCACGTTGGATGGCAATGCTGATTCTTTGGCCAAAAAATAGGCCAGCCCTCTGGTCACGTGAAGCGTCGACCAACCGCTTGGCTATGTCTCGATAAACCAAGTGTGCACTCGGACCCCATGGCCCTAGTGTTTCAACCCCAAACGGCTCAAATATATAACTCCCAAGGAGATTGGAATATTTTTGCCGTTTGAGGTTTTCCGCACCTGCTGCAGCCACCTCGGCACAGCCCGCCGTACAGGGAAGATGGGATGGCGCAAGGGTGTCGACACATGTTGCGTCCCACACCAGAGGCCTGCCTACCTTCCAGGGCATTATGGTAATTCCGTCTGGTCTCTTCCCATCGTCGCGTGCCAAGCCGTTGGGTTCTAAAACAGCTGGCACCCCGGCGGTGGCAAGAGCATGACGGATCATGTCATTAATACTGGCGTGACGAGCCATACGGCCTGCGCTCTTACTGCAAGATAGGCCATGGTGTCCGAAACAGTCGACAGCTTCACCGCACTGGCAGCTATGCGGAGCCCCGCAAGGAGCGCCCAGACGCAGACAGGTAGCGAGCCGGAAAGTGGTGTCACTCAGGATAGTGCCTATGTGAAATTCATTACATAAAATTAACAGAAAAGAATATACTGTAGAAAATGTAGTTATGTGTTAGGTTATGGGATGTTTCTTATTTCAATTTGATGGGTTATTTTCGTGTCTCCACGCAGGCGAAACTGCAGGCAAAAGCCAGTCACTTATAAGTTTTATCTTCAGAGTATCGCAACACAAACTGGGTCCCAAACTGTTGACAAGTTAGTTTGTTCGCTCGATCATTTATGATCAAAGTTGCACTGGTACCTGCAGCTGGGGTTGCCACAGCAGAATTTAGAAAGTGCTGGATCGTGCATTAGAATTTTTGAGATAAATGATGATTCGTTCCCCTTTTCCTTCGATTCTTGGGTAAATGAAAAATATTGATAAATCGAAATATTAACTCGTTGTTTTATTCATTGATGGACCTGTGATTTTTTGTAAAAGAATAGACCCCTTTTAAATTATATTCTTAATCTTGATATGGCAATTATTTCCTATTTTTTTTCACTAATTTCACATTTTGTTTATATCATGTTTACCTACCTAGCTATATGTGCATGCTGTGGTCTCCTGTAATTGATGAAGCACTCGTAAAACCTTATGACTGTGATTTATAATGTACCTACTAGCTTCTGCCCGCGGCTTCGCCCGCGTAGATGTCGGCAAATTCATCATTTCAACCCCCCATTTCCTCTTAGGAATGTAATTTCAAAAAGCCCTTTCTTAATGGATACCTACTCCTCACAAAGAAAACACTTTCTAAATTTCATGTCTTTAGGACCAGCAGTTTAGGCTGTGCGTGGATATATTCAGGACTTTGAATTTTATACAGGGTTATTTGTAAAACACCGGCAACCTCTCAGGTCTATGTTACTAACATCATAATCAACAACTTTTGTTCTGTGACTTTTAAAAATTCATCATATTTTAGTTCATCAGATTTTCAAACAAAAATAAAAATATTTACATTAAACGCTCTAAATGTTACGGAGTCTATGCGAAGCAAAAGAAAGCGATAGTATATTAGCAAGGGGAGCGGGGTTAGGGCGGCGGGGGCGCTTGAACTTGACCTATTTACAGGCAGCCGATTTTTGTATGAAAATCTGATGCACTAAAATATGATGAATTTTTAAAAGTCATAGAACAAAAGTTGTTGTTTATGATGTTAGTAACATAGACCTGAGAGGTTACCGGTGTTTTACAAATAACCCTGTATATGTATATAGATGAATTTTATATGTATCCTTTGTTGGAGATCCTAAATAAATAAATAGACATAAATTCACGCCCTCTTCCCTTGGGGGTAAGTAGAAACTAAAGAACGCCACGTGCTATAAACCTTACATACCCTTTTTGCCTCGTAACGCATATTTTACCAGTGATACCAATTTGAATACAATGTACGCAAAAGGTTTATGTAACAATAAGCTCAAAATGTCCTGTTTATCTGCTTGGTTACCCTATGTGCACAGGTGTAAGTACTACATGCACTGTCTTGTACTGATAAATGAAACGGCTATGGCAATATCCCGGGACCGAACATTGATAACAAACTTCGAACTACTCGGGAAACTGACGAAAGTTTTGTATGCAACGCAACAAAACGTATTATACCAATATTTTGTAAGAATATAATAATGCATACAAATTTTTACATAGAATAAAACAAAACCGCTTCCCATTTATTTATGCTTAGATATTTAAACTAGGTACTCCACGGATTTTATTGCGGTTTTCACCAATAGACAGAGATGATTCAAGAGGAAGTTTATATGTATAACACCCGGGCAAAGCCGCTAACAAAAGCTAGTAATATTATAAACCTGAAGAGTTAAAATGAAAAAATATATTTTGGTGTTGGATAGCCCATTTATCGAAAAAAGCTATAGGCAACATAACATTAAACTAGGACCCTTAGGAACCGAGCAAAAAGAAAAAAGTCATGAATACAAAATACTCGCACGGGCAGGCAAATAATGCGACGGGGTGGTTCGGGGGAACAAGAAATTTGACGCGGATGAAGTCGCGGGCAGAAGCTAGTTTTGATATAAAAGATAGTCCATGGTGTTTCGTGCCCGTCCTTCTCCATAGGAACCTACAACGCCTTAAATGGACACCTCGCTACATCTTTCTAACTGAACGACCCCTTAACAATTCAAATGTATAGTTGCTGGTTTAAGAGGGAAGCACCACGGTATCCCGTGAAATCCAAAACACTTACGCTTTTAGCAATGTGTAGGTCAGTTTCAGGTTGTATCATGAAAAAGTAATTCAATGGGACTGTATGAACTTAAAGGTTATTTTTTAGTTGCCTATATGCCTAGGCCTAGGTTTTATTTCTAAATACATACAACCTGAGACGAGACGAGACGGGCCTGCAAATCTATACTAATATTATAAAGCTGAAGAGTTTGTTTGTTTCTTTGATTGAACGAGCTAATCTCAGGAACTACTGGTCCGAATTGAAAAATTCTTTTTGCGTTGGGTAGCCTATTTATCGAGGAAGGCTAAGGCTATACAAATCACGTTACAATCAAGAGGAGCACAGCAGTAATGAAATATGTTGCAAAAACGAGGAAAATCACACGGGTAGGTGATTCGACGCGACGGGAAGGGTCGGGGGAACAAGAAATTTAACGCGGACGAAGTCGCGGGCAGAAGCTAGTTGCAAATAAAAGTATCTAAGAAAAATATATATTTAGTGGATTTTAAAGTAAAAGCTTTGTGTTTGATACCTAGTTGTTGAAGTTCGCTCGTAATTTGCAGGTTAGACAAAAAAATGTTTAAATACAGGAAAAAATCTTCACACGTTTTAAAAGAAAGGAAGTGTAGATTTTCTGTAAGCTTCTTCTTAGCCTGTCGATGGCAAAATTAACACGAAAAAATGTATGTTTAGACATATTAAAATATATAGTTTTCTAAATTAGCGTGGCACAAAATTCAGCAACGCGAATACCATTTGCTGATGCAGCCTGTAGATCCTCACGTGTGTAGGTGACAGGGCATGCGAAGCGATATGGGAGATGAGTCATTGTCTCAATGGGTAGCTCGCCGCCCGGTAAGGACCGAGAGAGACGTCAGCAGCATTGAAGGGGTCTGCTAGGACCGATGCCTGCCAGGGTCGCGAGATTGTTCGAAAGAGATACTGTGACCCTGACACATGGGCAACTGAACCAACACGGGTGGGTTTTAGTCAGTAAAAGTCTGACACGCCCTCCCACTCCGCCCAGAGCGGGAGAAGTCATTTGATGATTTCCCATCCAAAAAAAAAGCCATTGCCTGTTGAGAGACGCCGCATATACATCGGAGATCTGAGCTGTCTATGAATCCCCATTTGTGTAGGTTGTCCTTGCTACGACGTACTTGGGTTCGAAGTCTGTTTAAGATTTTCAGAGTAGACCATGCTAATTTGTGTCTAAGCGATTTGCAAACTCAACCACATATGTATCTGCCAGGGTCGCGAGATCTGTTCGAAAGAGATACCGTGGCCCTGGCATATAGGCAACTGAGGAACACGGGTGGGTTTTAGTCAGTAAAAATCTGACAAGCCTTCCCGCTCCACCCAGAGCGGGAGACGTAATGATTTCCCACCCACAAAAAAAAAACCACATACCTATGTATGCAGTTAGCAGTAAGCTAATCTTTTCGTTTACTATCGCAATTTTCATCGGTGATTGACGGTGTTTGCGACACTTAATGACGCTCTGAGAGTATAGACACACGATAGGTGTTAGGTGGACATACTGGACATTCTGCCAGCGGTGAGCTGTCGGAACGCCTTCCGCGCGTTGATCAAAGCACGGTTGAAAGCTTGTTAGGGTTGTCCGTTATATTATATAACTAGCTTTTGTCCGCAACTTTATTCGCATGAAATTATGGCCATCGACCCGTCGCATCGTATCCCATCACCCGCCCGCACTATTACTTCGTTAATACGTGGCGTGTAATCATTTTGCTCAGCTCCTAAGGGCCGTGGCGTGATGGTTAATAGCCTATTTATGTTAAATAACCTTCGTCAACAACTGGGCTATTAAATGCTAAAAGATTTGTTCAAATACCACTGGTATTACCCACAAACTTTACCTATTTATAATTAGTGTACATATACAGAGTTTTTTTTTGTACGTGGGAAATCATCGAATGAGGTCTCCTGCTCTGGGTGGAGCGGAACGGCGTGTCAGACTTTTACTGACTAAAATCCACCCGTGATTTTTCAGTTGCCCATATGCCAGGGCCACGGTACATCTTTCGAACTGATGTCGCGATCCTGGCAGGACATATAGAGAGTATTAGGATAGATAATTGTTAAGTGATTTAATGTCATTTTGTAAGGTTATAGTGTAAAGGTTTATCACGGTTTCGGTTGATAATGATTGAATATAATTTAAAAATTAGTCTTAGCCCCGCTATCATTAGCCAAAGAAACGTTGCTAATCCATCTGCCAATCATAGTGATTGTCAATTTCCATTGACAATATTTGTTTGTGTTTTTATAGTCAAGATTTGTTAACAATTAAAGGTAAACGTACTCTCTCTTTCTTTTGTTTCCATTTTTCTATAACCAATCAATACATTACTCATAATATAACTAAATGGACGTACCAAGATTCGGAAGAGATCCCCAATTACGTACTCCACCCCGAAATATTAAAGATAAACACTAAGATTGCAATAACAATGAGAGTAATAAAGAATGAGTAATGTTATGTGGCAACCCTACTCGGCATCAAACACAGCAGGATAGTGGAGGCGTGTGGCGCCTGTCGGCAATATACTGTGTGTGTATCGAAGTGTTGAGCTATTACAACAGCGGGTTGTTGAGCGACAGTCGCTCAATCTTAAGCAGTTAGATGATGGAGGCGTGTAGTGCCTCTCGGCAAAAGACTGTATGCGTATTGAAGAGTTTACTCCTAAAAGTAGCGATATGTTGAGTGTTAAAAGCTCAAAATTTGAGCAAATAATTAATTAATAGAGGTATGCCTGAGGGACGCCTGTTTGCATTTCGAAGAGTTGAGTCAGATCAATAGCGGGTTGTTGAGTGATACTAACTTTACACTCACTGTAGTGCAGTTAGATAGTTGCGGCGTCTGGCACCTGTCTGTGTATACTGTATGTGTATCAAAAATTTGAGCCTTAACAATAGCATATTATGTTGTTGAGCGATAGTGGCAGTAGAACAGTTAAATAGTGGAGGTGTGTGGCGCCTGTCGGCAATACACTGTATGTAATATCGAAGACATGAGCTCTGATAATAGCGATTTGTTAAGCTTTATTGGCGTAATAGTAGTGTATTTATCTAACATGGCAGGATAGTGCAACATATATATCGTGACGCAAGTGATGGAGAATGGTCTAGTCAAAAGCGATATGTTGAGCTATATGTACAGAGGTGCCATACGACCAAATACCTAGTAACATGACGAAGTTGTTGTAATTGCATTGGCATCATTTTAATTAATTTCTCTTTACATTTTAATATACCTACATGTTTTCGTACGAGTATATGTTGCTCAATTTGCGTAGATACCAGTTTCTTGGAATGCTTTCTTAATTACTTTAAAAACAATTTGTCGTCTTTATCAGAAGATGTCTTAATTTCTCATATGCGTGGGTATGCGTCAAGTTGACAGATGTCAAAATCATTCTAAAATTAACTCTGAGCTATAATTTGAGTTTAAATAAAGAATACTTTGTTAAAACGTTTTCTTCAGTCCGCTAATTTTAAAGCCCACCTGGAAACGTTACAGTAATATATAAATAATGTTCTGTATTGTGTTTAGTGCGAGGGCGCTGGTCGGGTCATGAACATGGCGATAAATCCTCCTAGCCAGCCCCTCACGTCTCATTGGCCTAGTAACAGCTTCAGTGTGCTAGACTAACCATGTTCGAAGGAGGTCAGGAGATATCTTGTCTTATGGTTTTGCGTTTTCATAAGATTCCCTAAAGTGCCATTATATGCACCATCTGCTTAGCGTTTTCTCTACTATATTAGAGTCAAATTCCAGTCCAACCGGATGCAGCTGAATACCAGTATTTTACATGTGGCGACTGCTTATCTGACCTCCACAATCCAGATACTGGGTGTTGAGCCTTTCCCTACGTGTGTCGGCGTGGCGACGCTGGCCGCTCTCACCAGTCATTTCCCTACCGTGTAAAAAACACCTTGTATACCGAGTTCTATATTCCGCGCAAATAAATCCGGTTCACATAAGTCGCTTTTATTGTATTCTGACCTCCCAACACAAGTCAGTGGACACACGTAGGGAAAGGCTCAACACTGGGTAATGGATAGCTTCGGTAAGAATGGCTTTTAGAGTTTCGGGCTCCCGGCAACCCGTAACGATTGTCAAAGATTCACGAATGACAGCCGGCACCAATGGCTTTACGTGCTTTCCGAGGCACGTAGGGGTCTTGGTATGTAAAAATGGTCATCCATCCACGGAACAAATGCGGCAAGCGTAATTTTACCTGGTCGTTCGAACCGTACGGCTGTTATAACTTAGCCATAAACACCCTTTTTTTTTTGGATGGGAAATCATCATGTGACTTCACCCGCTCTGGGCGGAGCGGGAGGGCATGTCAGACGTTTACTGACTAAAACCCACTCGTGTTCCTTCAGTTGCCCATGTGCCAGGGTCACGGTATCTCTTTCGAACAATCTCGCGACCCTGGCAGGCATCGGTCCTAGCAGACCCCTTCAGTTTTGCTGACATCTCTTTGAGGAGATGCTCCGCCCAGGCTGGGCACACCTCCACCGTATGCTCCACCGTGTCCTCTAGACGATCCTCACAATGGAAACACCCGGGCGTATCCTCCCGCTTTATCCTTAAGTAACGAAAGTGTGAAATTATATTAGAAATCGTGAATTCAAATCAAATAAAAACAAAACTGTTTTACACTATTTTTCTGACCTTGGCCTTTTTGGCGTAGCGGTGAGGCACACTATAATGCTTGCTTTAGACATCGCATATTACACTTTCAATTTTATTTTTATTTTACTCTTTTCTGCTGTGCCTTTTAGTCTGTGTTAAATCATTTTCTTTTTTTTTTCAACTATCTATTTTGTTCGAAACGATAGGCATAGATGATAATACACAGTTACATACTTTTAATTTATCCTTAAGTTTCTGATGTAAATTTTAACAAACGGATCACAAAACGAACCTTTGAATGCCAATTTGAAGAGCCACTCACAAATTGAGTGCTTTCATTTGATTATTTCAATATACTTTGCTTGCACTGACTGTTCTGGTCCACTCAAATCTGCGGGGTTCTTTCCTCGAAAGACTATTTCCAGCACTATATGGTTGGAGTAGAAGACTCGATTTTAAAAGAGACTTGGAGCCATGAGTTTGTTTCGCCATGTCTTATCAGGGGTAGTCAGATAGGAAATCGACGATGATTTTTCAATTATACTTCCAATGTAATTCAAACAATAATGGTTGGTAAAATTAACGAGATGTGAAGTTGTAATCTGTTAAATACAGCTGAATCTGCAAACTTTCTTCAGTCGATGATTGCGTAAGACTTCAATTTGAGTTGGGTTTGGTTACACCTTTATCAGACCTTTTTTGGAACTATACATTTTGCCTATAATAATATCTATTATCTTAGGGCAACCAACACAACGCTATCTGATCCTAAACTAGGCAGAGTCTGTACTATGGCAACCAGATAACTGATAAACATACTTATATATTTCTAAATACATACATATTCTAGATAAATTACACCCAGACACAGAACAAATGATTATGCTCATCACACAAAGATTTGTCCTGGGTGGGAATCGAACCACGACCTCAGTCTGCTATTAGCAGTCAGGGTCACTAACCACTAGACTAACAGGCCAGTCGAAGTCGAAGTTATGTTTAACTCCTATTATAATAGTAAAGAAACTAACTTAACGATTGCCGTAGGTATTAGGCAGCGAAACAGCCTGGGATGGGAGATAAAAGTCATTACGTTCACCTTAGGCCTCTAGAGCTGAAACAAAAAAATATATAAAAATATGGATAAAGTAGAAGAACGATCGCACTATCTGACTTGGTAGCAGCTCTAAATATCATTTTAATATTATGTTCTCTTTTCCCTTGATAATGGCACAAGGATCTCAAAATTCCCAATTATTTTGAAAATGAAGGGATAGCAACTACCAAGCAGGGTATCATCACGACTTTTTAACTTAAAATACATTCATTAAAAGGGATATCCGAAAGATAAATTGCCTGTAGATAAACCGCCATCAAAATTTAAGTAAAAAATATGAATCTTCATCTCCATTTGTGGGGTAGATGACACGGAGTTGTCAGAAAATGGAGTACTCATACGCATTTTCATTGTACTGCTAACTGAATTTATTGCGTCCTTGGAATGACAATATCAGCTATATGTCACACAGAGATTTGCAGATGAGAACTCTCACTGTATTCTTAGACGTTAGTCCGTTAACAGTGGTGGGTATGCCAGAAATTATAGGTTTTTTGTTCGATTTGACAAAATCTTCCAAATTCGGGTTCAATCCACTATATGGTATAGTCATTATAATTACATAAAAAGTTAACCAAGATGACGTTATGAGATATACAGGGTGTGGCGTAAGTAATGGTCCACCGTTCAGGATTCGATGAACCAGATAATTAACTATAACAATTAAAAATGTTAACCATTTTTACCCAAATTTTTTTTTTTACAAAAATTGCTCTTGAACTTGATGGTGTGTTAAAAATTGGGGTTAAAATTAGAGAAGAACAAACTTTTCTTCAAAAGAGCTGAATTTACATAAAAAAACATAATTTTTCATGATAGCTCTAGTATTCAGCAGTAATTAACAGAAACCATAATGAAAAAATAATGGTTTTTGTTGAAACTACAAACAAATATGTAATAAAAGGTGGAAATTTCATAAATAAAAGACAAAAATGAAATATTTTCGGAACCCTAGGGTAAAAATGTTTAAATTTTTTAATTGTTATAGTTAATTATCTGGTTCATCGAATCCTGAACGGTGGACCACTACTTACGCCACACCCTGTATATACTGTAAATCTAATATTGGTGAAATTTTTCGTGTGAGTAATAATCATGCTTATAAAATACTTCAGCAGGCGTTGGTATTTGTGGGTTCTAATAGTTCCCCCTTATCAACAGTGGTGACACCCAGTGGTAACCCAGACTGGCGCTTTATTTTTTGTAAATTGTTTCATAACCACTGCTCTCGAAGGAGTGAAGAAAATGAGCCCGTGTGGACGATTACAGTCCACCCCTCATCCAGAGAGAAGTCATATGCTAGTGGAAAAATTTCATAGGCTGATTATGAAATATTGGGAGGGAAATGAAGAGTCAATTACGAATAGATAATCCATCTACTTACCGATAAATGCTGAACACATTCTTTAGTTTTTGAATCCTCCACTGGAATATTCTATTGGTTACTTACTCTGTGGTCGGTATAAATTACGGGTGGGGTGATTAGGCCGGGGGCACACGGTACATTTGAGCCGTCTAGATAAAGCACTGCCTTAATTATCAGCTGTGGGAACAGACCTCATGTAACGTTCACAGCTGACATGAAACATTACATGTAAGGTTAGTTAGGTTGTGATGAGCAGATTAGGGTTGCTTAATGACTAATACAGAAATAAGTCCAACTATCTTTTTTTTTTGACGTTAGCAACTATTTATTCCGGCCGTTGTGTCGTTTGATACAAAACAAAGCAGGAACTTAAAATTTATTGACAAGCCAACGTCAAAAAAAAAAGAAGAATTATCACAATCGGACTACTATGTAAAAAGTTATGCGTTTTCGCATTTATTTTCTAATTTTTTTTTTTTTATAAAAAATGGAAGCGTGTTTTTTAGTTTTTTTAAACTATTATTTATTTTCTATTTTTAGGGTGTTTCGAATTTTGTGACGTATGTCAGCGTAGTTTGTGACGTATGTCAGCGTAGTTTTCGAAGACAGTTTTTTTGCTGTCCTGGTAACCCTGGCAAGGATAATGGCACAAATTTATGAAATTATTGCATTGTCATCGGTCCTTGACAGGTGTGCAAAGTTTGAATGAAATCTGGTCATTTAAAGTGGGTCAAAATCGCGCTATAAGAAGTCGGTTACAAACAAACATACTAATATACAAACGTACAAACAAACATACAAGTGAAGCTAATATAAAGCGTGTAATACGTACGTAACGTTTTTTCATCCGTTAAAAAGGAGCAGTGGTGAGTCAGTGCTAACAGGCCCGACTTACAAGTTGGAGGACATGGGCTCGAACCACCGACCTTATGAAGGCTGCAGGAATTTGCTGGATACGGAAAGCACAGAACTCGGGGTCGGGCTCGGGCTCTCTTCGGGGTGGCCTATGTTCAAGAGTGGCCGTCCTTTTCCTGGTAATGATGTTTCGATAAATAAGAGATGAGGGGTGGCCCAGTTGGCCCCGACTTAAGAGTTTTGTGTAGACCATGGGGTCGTAACCAGGCAGGTGATTTACTTTGTATAAATAATTTCATGAGCTGCACGAAATCTGGCAAATTGCGCACATTGACTCCTTGATTCACTCAAACTGTGATGTTATTTTCTTAAAAGACCATTTTAGACATCAATCCATGGTCAATCATGGTCTTCAAGTGATCTCACCTTTGTTATCTCTGTACTTTAAAAGAGAAGTGCTATGAGTTTCTTTCGGAGTTTCTTCTCAGAGTAATCAGACAGCAAACGCCGATCTCCTCTAGTTTTAAAATAAGATTGACGTGTAAAAGTGTTTCTACTTACAGAAATAAAATAATTTATCAATAATTTTATAGTTTTTTTTTTTTTCCGAACAGGGATGGAAAAGATAAAATGAATAGGATTCCATTTGGAAAGACTTTGGTAGCTTTTGTTATATTCATTCATCATTGTATTTCTCCTTTTTGTTAAATAAATTATACTTATTATACTTATCTGCCTAGCTTTTACCAAACTAACGCCTTGGCTTCCAATCTAACCGGATGCAGCTGAGTATCAGTTTGATCATAATTTTGATCATAATATCTTAAAATAACAAGTACTTAGCCTTGCTTACTTCACTCACCCTACTAACAGACCTCAACCCTAAACACACACCACTCACTACTACCACACTCACACACTACTCACTCCCGTTCATAAAGTGAAGTCTTTTTTCTTCTATTTTCTTTTGTATATCATCATTCATCATCATTTCAGCCGTAAGACGTCCACTGCTGGACTCAGGCCTCCCCCAATTTGGGGGGCTTTGCCATAATCGCCACGCTTGGCAGGCGGGTTGGCGATCGCAGTATGGTGGTAAAATGCATAGAGAACGCTGCTGCCCATTCTCTAGTAAGTCCCTGAGTCGCCTTTTACGACACCCATGGGAAGAAATGGGGTGGTGTTATTCTTTACGTCCGGCACCACACGGTACCATGTATTGTTGGTTGTTGTTGGTTTGTATATCGGCATCATGTAATTAGTTATTATTTCATCGTGCTTTTGTAACTTTTATTTGTTCTGTCTTATGTGTGCAACAAATACACAATATTTGTAACCAAATAAGGTAAATTCCCACCTAGCAACACACAGAATTCATAATAGATGATAATGGATGACTCTGCGTAACATGAAACCCACACAAGGTTACCGGCCGGGCAATAAATCGTTCGGAAAGCCTGCTCACGGTCAACCGCGGCAGTTTCAATGTTATACTTTGTATCTGTATGGTGTTGTGTTTACTTTGCTGGTATGGGGTAGGTTTCTATGTAGGAATTTGGTTTAAACCACTGCTCAATATCACGATTGCCCTGCGGGTTTAGTGCTCACAGTTTTGGTTTCTGTTTCCGTAAATCATCATTTCAGCGGTAAGACGTCCACTGCTGGACTTTGGGTCCCCCAGTTTGGGGGACTTTGCCATAATCGCCACGCTTGGCAGGCGGGTTGGCGATCGCAGTATGGTGGTAAAATACATAGAGAACGCTGCTGCCTATTCTCTAGTAAGTCCCTTAGTCGCCTTTTACGACACCCACGGGAAGAAATGGGGGTTTCCGTAAATACACAATAGCAAAAGCTTTACAACTATTTAAATGAAATGAAATTGTTTATTTTGTAAATAGGATTTCGGCACCAATTTTACTTGTAATATTATAAAGCTTGATGGAGTTGACCTATCCTATTTGAATACTCCTGAGAAAAAATGGCGAAACAAACTCAAGGGTCAAAGTCTTTTTAACCGACGAAAAAAAACGGAGGAGGTTATCAATTCGACGCGTATATTTTTTTTTTGTTTGTTTTTTTTTTTTATGTATGACCACGCATAACTTTTTACATAGTAGTCCGATTGTGATAATTCTTTTTTCATTGGAAAGAGTATACTCCGAGGGTGCTCTCATATAAATTTGGAAAACAAAATCGAACCCTAAGTGTCGGAAAACAGGGGATGATTGATTGTTCACTCACTGATTGTAATGTTTAACCACGCATAACTTTATACAGAGTAGTCCGATTTTGATAGTTCTTTATTCATTGGATAGGGTATACCTTGCCAAGTATTATAAGTACACTAAAGCCACAAAAAAATATAAAATAAAAACTTTTTACCAAAAAATTTAACCGCCGAAAAAACTGAAAAGCAAAAAATAATAAACCTTAAAATTATGAGTCGGCGCTTTGAGTGATCTTTGTTCATTGATTTTTCAGCGCCAACTCATAATTTTAAGGTTTATTATTTTTTGCTTTTTTTAAAGTACAGACATAATCTTGGTCGGATCTTGTGAATACAACATAGATTACTGCCTTAAATGGTGTGTTCAAGGAAAAAACCATACAGATTTGAGTGGACTAGTCCAGACGGTAAAAGTCAGTAGTCGTGTAGCTCAACTCAGAACTTGAGGAGGTCCACGGTTCGACGAACAATACCAAAGAACAATATAAAATGCCCTTTCATTTGGATGCATTCAAAACACTTCCGTGCAATAGTCAATGTTTTTGAAAGAGTCTCCTGAACGCTGTGCGCAAAACAGAAACCAGTTCTATTTGTCTGTTACAATAAAAACCAACGATTTTTCTGACAGTTATTTGCTGTCGGCAACGCAAATTAGGTAATCGAAATGTGTCATATTCGACTTTAAAGAGTTTACTACTTTAAAGGTCGAGAAATGAAACTGGGTTTATCCATCAAGAATTTCTTAGTAGCACTCCGGAGTCTTGGTTGTGTACCTGTCCGATGTCAATAGAGTCGGTCTCCTGCAACATGGCCCTTATTGGCGAACTTACATTACTGACTCGTAAGGGGCCTTGGGGCAAAGGAGGGGCTTTTGCTAAGTAGTAACAACCGCACGGTTGCTCAGGTTAAGCTACGTTTGCCGCGGTTGGTCCGTGGGTGGGTGGCTATCTTTACATACCAAGATTCCTCCGCGCCTCAGAAAGGACGTAAAACCGTGGATCCCGGTTGTCATTTATCGATCTTTGACAGTCCTTACGGGTAGTCAGAACTAAAGCCCGAAAGTCTGACAAACCGTCTTACCAAGAGGTATCTTGATACCCATTTTCTAGGCTGTGGAGGTCAGATAGGCAGTTACTCCATAAAATATTGGTATAGAGCTGCATCCGGTTAGACTTCAATCCATCCCAAACACTTAGTTGTAAAATGGCTAGGCAGGTGATGATCCTCTATATACGCAAGCAGGAAATGCAGGTTAAACTAAGTTCAAGCTACTTCAGTCATCATCATTTTGACTGGCCTGTTAGTCTAGTGGTTAGTGACCCTGACTGCTAAGACTGAGGTCGTGGGTTCGATTCCCACCCAGGACAAATGTTGTGTGATGAGCACAATCATTTGGTCTGTGTCTGGGTGTAATTTATCTATAATATGTATGTATTTAGGAATATATAAGTATGTTTATCAGTTGTCTGGTTACCATAGTACAGGCTCTGCCTAGTTTGGGATCAGATAACGTTGTGTTGGTTGTCCTAAGATATTATTATTTTGAGCAGTAAGACGTCCACTTGTGGATATAGGCTTCCCCCAATTTCGAGGAGAGTTCTGCCATAATCGCCGAGCTTGGTAGGAAGGTTGGCGATCGCACTATGGCATTACTAAGTCCCTTAGTCGCCTCTTACGACACCCACGTGATTAAATGCGATGGTGCTATTCTTCACGTCCGGTACCAAACATACAAAGTTACTTAATCATACACAAATATAAGCTCTAATTATTAATAAGTACTAAGCCATCAAAACATACCCGCTCGTCCACTGAACGACAACAATCGTTCAGTCATCGCTATTGTTACAATAATACCCACTATTATGTGGTGTTAAGGGCTCGTTGGCCTCAATCAGCAGTGTTCGGATTAATTTGATGGTAATGCGGGTATTATTAATCCTTATTACTGTAAGTAATTAATGGTTTTATTGATACGGGAAGAAGTAGCTTTAGTTGTTGCTCGATTCGCTGTTAACCTTTTTGCATTATTGTTTTCTCAATCCACGTCTTTAATAGTGATGTCATCGCATATTTCACAGATTTTCAACTATGTATTGAAAATTACCAAGGTAAAAGATCCGCTAATACGGATACGGATCTTTCTTCTCGTTCGGATATCCGCGGATACAGATACGGATATCCAGTGCATCACTAGTCTTTAAGAAATCCGCATAAACTGCCTAACCACCCGCCGAAACTGCATATTTTACCGACTTCAAAAGTGAAGTCGGTAAAATATGCAGTTTTCTGTTCATCATCATCATCATCACCATTACAGCCGAAAGATATCCACTACTGGACATAAGCCCCCCCCTATGCCGGTCCCGCGCATTTATCAGATTCCTGCGGCCTTCACATGGTTATCGGCACACCATGTGGGAGGCCATCCAACTTTACGTCTTCCGGTGCTCGGTCGCCACTGAACTGCGGTATGGGACGAGAAGATATTGCGTAGCTTTCGGAATGCTGCCCAGCTGAGTCGGAGGCGAAGGTTGACGTCTTTCTCGAAGCTAGTCCTACCTGGACAACTTTTCTAGGTAAACATGGCTGCACCGATCGACGTCATTACGTCAGCGCCGGCTGTCACTGAAAACTAGCGCTGGGGCTCTGTCTCGCATAGGTTCACAGCATTATGCTGAGTGATTGCCGTTTTGCGTGGATGTATCGCATATTTTCCCACTCCTTATTTTTTATTTCTGTAATTTTCTGGTCTTTCTGTGCGTCATGTTTGCCGCAAAGAAAAGTATTTCCTTTCTTTTCTTTCTTTAACATACTGCTCCACAACTCCGAGCGTAGCGTCTCCAATGTTCATCATTATGGTAGTATTTCCGAATTATGAAACAAATAGGTCAATGTCACATGAACTTTTTCATAGACGCTCTCGTAGCAAACAGCCTACGAAGAGCTACGAGCATCTACGAACTTCGTAGCACCTCTACACAATTTCAGCGTAGCACCGTTATTATTAAGACATATAGATTGAGACAGAATTCATGTATCGTATAGGTTATAGGGTATCTCTATTATTTGACTCCTCCATCATCATCATCATCATCATCATCATCTCAGCCGCAAGACGTCCACTGCTGGCCATAGGCCTCCCCCTATTTGGGGGGCTTTGGCATAATCGCCACGCTTGGCAAGCGGGTTGGCGATCGCAGTATGGTGGTAAAATGGTGGTAGAACGCTGCTGCCCATTCTCTAGTAAATCCCTTACTCGCCTTTTACGACACCCACAGGAAGAAATGGGGTGATGTTATGCTTTATGTCCGACACCACACGAGACTCCTCCATCAGTTGTTTTTAATTAAGAGGAAAAACCACATAATTCTGTACTAATTTTTCGCAGTATTTTTGCTAAAACATAACAAAAACGTCTAAGTGTTCCTCTCAGCTGCGTCAATACGGAGGGAGGCACTCTCTTGTTCCAACGAACCGCTGACGTCACACAGTGTAGGATTACTTTAAAAGGAATCCTGGGTTCAACACGATTGATATTGTGTTACCTGTTGGAGCTTTTATTTTGTAAATGGCACTATGGAGAAACAGTTTTTTTCAAGTCAAGGTCTACGTTTTCCTTCTTTTTACTTTTATTATGATCTTCTTAGCCGTTTATGTTGAGGTCAGCTTCAGTGTACAGCAGAATACCAGTGTTTTAAACGGAGCGACTGCCAATCTGACCTCCACAACCCAGTTCCTGGGTAATATAACATCCTTTGGTAAGACTGGTTGTCAGACTTTCGGGCTTCTCATGACTTGTAATGGCTATCAAAGATCTACGGATAGCAGCCGGGACCAACAGCTTAGAATGCTTTCTGAGGCACGGAGCAACCGCTGACCAATCGCAGCAACTGTAGGTTAACCTGATCGATTGATCCGTGCAGCGTTTATTACTTAGCCAATAGCGCGTTTTAGCTACATGGGTATGAAATGGGTACTACATCTACCATACAGCCTGCGTTGAAATATTTCTTAGGTTATAAAAAAACGGCTATTCCAAACATTTTATCGCGTTGGTATGCACTTTTCTATGAAACAGCAGATTTTTGTGATACCTTATGAAAGATTACAGAATCATGTGCTGAATTCATTGTTACAGCTTGCGCATCGACATTCCTGCGACCCTACATATACTTTTTTTTTTGGGGTGGGAAATAATTATATTATGACGTCTCCCGCTCTAGGGTGGAGCGGGAGGGCGTGTCAGACTTTTACTGACTAAAACCCACCCGTGTTCCTTCAGTTGCCCATATGCCAGGGCCACGGTAACTCTTTCGAACGAATCTCGCGACCCTGGCAGGCATCGGTCCTAGCAGACCCCTTCAGTGCTGCTGACATATCTTTGAACACTACGCGCCGTCGACCCGAGCCTGGTCAATGGTTAGCTCGCCGCCCGCACACTCGCGCCTACGGTGGCCGGGAGTCCGCTATCGACTCTCGAACCCTATATACACTTCTGTCTACCCCTGAGAAATAATAGAGGCATGATGTACACCTAATGATCCATAAAATCTAAATTCTCTTCATAAATGTTTCAATACTATATGTGTTCTGTATTTGACTATGTTTTGAATTCAAAACACATTAATTGTCATTATTATTGTTACTACTAATACCGATGGAGGACAGTTAGACTGACGTGTGCATTAACTAATGACGACATGACAAACACTAGACAAACACAGTATATGCTAATTAGTCCGTCTGTCTGTAAACACTATTAGCTGCAGTGTGCACACCAGCTCAGCGGTCATAAGTGTTTATATTGTAAGTTATATTGTAAGGGTGGAGGTACATTTAATTGTTTAACTAGCCCACACGATCCTGCTTTGCACGGTTTTTAGGAATTGATAAGACGTCGAACTGAATATGAAATGAAATGAAATGAATTGCACCGATCCCAGCGTGGTTTGACCAGACTCAATTAATCTATTGAACCCCGAGATTTGCACTAGCCCCTGAAGCCTCATGATTCATGGTGCTAGATAGGTCATTGCATATCAAGAAGTAGACCGGGGCACGCTGTAATGGTAGGGAAGACGTGCCCTTAGGATAGGAAAGGATTGCGAGCCTACCGAATATGCATCCTTAAGTAAGCATTGGACTAGTGGAGAGACGGGTGGTATTTATCTATAAGAGGGCATCTTTTCACGACGTCTTAAGCATGTTGATTCAGAGGGGTAATTGCGGAACTTTTTATCGGTAGGAATTGGTTTAATATTCATAGTTAAACAACATTCAGTGCGTTATTTACGTTGCTGAGCCGACAATATATTCGGACAAATGACGCAATGGTTTAGAAATAATCTTCAATCCCATTCAGATTCTGATAAATTGTGCGTTTCGCAATTAGGGTGCAGGTCGAGCTTGACAAGACGTCGAATTGAATAGAATATTTATTTATTTGCTCAGAATTTAGGTATTTATAGAAAGGTGGTTGAATGAGGTTCCTGGTGGTGTCGGACGTAAAGAATAGCACCATTCCAATACTTCCCGTGGGTGTCGTAAAAGGCGATTAAAGGACGTATCTACTAGAGTATGGGCAGCAGCGTTCTTTATGCATTTTACCACCATACTGCGATCGCCAACCCGCCTGCCAAGCGTGGCGATTATGGCAAACCCTCCTCAAATGGGGGGTAGGCCTATGTCCAGCAGTGGACGTCTTTCAGCTGGAATTATGATGGTTCATTATATATATTATAGAATCCTTGTACGTTCTACGCTGTTAGCATGCAAACATTGATGCAGTTCATCTTGATAATGATTTGCATTGATATAGAAATTAAATTAATCACCCAGAAAAACCGATACGGAGTAGGGTAAAAGCCGGATAGTTGCTCTACTTTTAAAAAAGGCTCACACAATTCATTCTTAGATTCACCATCACGGCCCAGATAACATTCCCACGGACGACGTAAAGATAACGCGGCGGGATTTTATCGCGCACTGAATTTTCGACTTTCGGTGTTGAACCGAGTATTGAGAATACAACAGTGTGCATTCTAGCTTGTTGAAAAACACACTTCGATTTTCAACTCATGGCGCTAAGTCGTGTCAACGAACGTTGGTTCGTACAAGTGTTCGTTCAAACGTTGACTTATTGTAATGATCGCATCAGTTGGTAATTTTTTTTTCTTTTTCTTTGGGAAATAATAATCTATACTAATATTATAAAGAGGTAACATTTGTTTGTAAGTTTGTATGTTTGTAAGTTTGTATGTAGGGTGTAATCTCCGGAACTACTGGTCTGAATTGAAAAATTCTTTCTGTGTTGGGTAGCCTATTTATCGAGGAAGGCTATAGGCTATATAACATCACGCTAAAACCAAGAGGAGCGGAGCAGTAATGAAAAATGTTGCTAAAACGGAGAAAATTGCACGGGTATGCGATTCAACGCGACGGGAAGGGTCGGGGGAACAAGAAATTTATCGCGGACGAAGTCGCAGCAGAAGCTGGTATGCAATAAAAACAAAACCCTTTACCGCCCAACGAAGTGGGCACAGGTCAGCTAGTAATAAATATCTTAGAACAACCAACACATCGTTATCTGATCCCAAACTAGGCAGAGCCTGTACTATGGTAACCAAACAACTGATAAATATACTTATATATTTCTAAATACATACATATCATAGATAAAAATTATCAAATGACGTCTCCCACTTTGGGCGTAGCGGGAGCGTGTCAGACTATTACTGACCAAAATCCACCCGTGTTCCTTCAGTTGCTTGTGCCATGGCCACGGTAGCTCTTTCAAATAAATCTGCGACCCTGGCAGATAAAGAGGTACCTGATTCTATGAAATGAGAAGGCTGATCCTTTATAGCAAACCACAAAAATTTAAAAATAAAAACTTTTTTACAAAAAAAAAAAAACAACCGACTTCCTTAAAAACACTACAAAGTGAAAAATAACTTTAATTTCGGAAGTCGGTGTCTAAGGATCTGTATTTATGGTTATTTTGCCACCGACTTCCGAAATTAAAGTTATTTTTCACTTTGTAGTGTTTTTAAGGAAGTCGGTTGTTTTTTTTTTTTTGTAAAAAAATTTTTGTTTTTAAATTTTTAGTTGTGGTATTCACGCCGCACTAATTCCAAACAAACAATGCATATTTATGCGATAGCAGAAATCGCGGTTGATTTGCTGTCATTTTTTTAAAGAGTTCCGGTGTCTGTCTCCGGAACTGATCATCAGATCTATATGAAATTTACATGGGACCATTTCGGAATAAGCCTCTTTCGAACAAAAAAAGAATTTTGCAAATCCGTCTATATATGGCGGAGTTATGGCCGAACATACATAAAAAAAATACATATAAACATCCGAATTGAGAACCTCCTCCTTTTTGAAGTCGATTAAAAATACGTCGCAATCCCACAATTGATATTTACCGTTAACCGGATTACCGGGTAGTGTAGTCGAGCCTTTGTCTCATTAGCGTGATCAATCATTTCAGCCGACGTGCTCGCGTGATTGATGCACTCGGACTGATCACTCTGACCGGGGCTGATCACTGGAACATTCGATCAGATTCGTGGGTGACGGTTTTGTTAAGTAACGGAAATTGGTATCATGGGTAAACTATTGTTGGGAACTTGGTTTCATTGGTAATATGGGATTTTGTTTTATCTGACCAAATGAGGATGTACTTTAATCCTGTCCTACTCCTGGCTACTCGTAATAGTAAGTAAACGTACTGTAAATTGGCGTATGTGTACAGTCACGAGTAATAGTATGTATAAACTTAGCCAAATTCAAAAGCGATTTTCTCTTTAAATAACAATTGCAACTTTGAGATAAGGCAAATTTCGTAATAGTGTGGGTTCCAAAATACTATGTTCGTACTAAAATAAAATTACAATCAGTACAATAGGAGAAAATCCCTTTTAAAAGTTGGTAAGTGTATACATATTCGTGCTCATGACTGTACTAGAAAAAAAGTTAATTCGTCTCTGAAGTAGGGTATTAGTCTGCCTAGACTTATCCAAAGGTTGTTGGGGTTGGCTTTTATTCTAACCGCTTGCTGCTGAATACCAGTCTTTTACATGGAGTGACTGTCTATCCAACCTCTACAACCCAGTCACTGGGTTTAACCCTTACCCTTACCGGGTAACCTGCCAGAGTAACAGTGGCCCTGGCATAGGCAACTGAAGGAACACAGGTGGGTTTTAGTCAGTAAAAGCCTGAGACGCCCTCACGCTCCGCCCAGGGCGGGAGACGTTATTTGATGATTACCCACACAGAAAAAAACCCTTCGGGTAAAGCTGGTTGTTAGACTTTTTGTCTTCTGACGATCCGTAAACCGACTGTCAAAGATTCTCGAATAAAAACCGGGACCAACGGCTTTACGTGCTTTTCGATCTTGCAATCAACGTGACTGTCAACTATCGAAATGAAAAGCACTGCCATTGGTTGCCACTATGTATGTGACTATCTGTGCCCGCGGCTTCACCCGCGTGGATGTCGGAAATTATCCTACGGAAACGTGATACCGGACACGTGCTACGAGTTTTTATATTACAAAACACTCATTCCAATTTTATTTATTTGTATAGATACGCAACTAACATTATTCTAGAACTGATAAAATACAAAGATAATTTCCGGAAAACTCATAGATAATTGAATAATCTAAAATTTTCGTCAAAATTAAGTTTACCCTAAGTGTTGTTCGGGGTATAATTCGAGGTAACCCATACGAACATTAGCGGTGTAAGATATTTCGGTAACTTAATAAGTCTGCTGGGAGAAAGTTAAGTTGTTGTGAGAATAATATGGGTTTAAATTATTATGGTACTAATTGGGTTGTTAAACTAGATAATTGAGAATGATAAATAGTTTTAAAAGTTATTTTTATTTAAATAATTTAAAAGTCTTAAACAAATAGTATATAATAAGTATATAGGATGGCAGGCACTTAGACACAACTCAGATGGATCAGTACGTAATTTTTACCCTGCGTTGAAATTTATCACCGTTTATTTAAAAAAAAAATAGATTTGGCATTCATTTTGACCGCCTAGGTATTACACTTTTTCATGAAACAGTTTTTTTTTAAACTGATGTCAGACGAGAAGGTCTAGAACCATGTGTTGAATTCATGGTTTCAGCAGGCGTTTCGATGTCCTTGCCACCCTGTATAAAATAGAAGAGAAAAACAAACAAACTAATAGTTAAAAGTGCATTTAACAAATCCCGGAAGGTTACGGTAAGGTTTGGGCAGTCCCTAACAAACATATTCCGAGATATATATACGTAAATTAGCACATGTTTTGGGCTCAGCTTCGTGCCTGTCAATTTTTACACAACTGTCAAATTACAAGTGCAAGCCTGAGAATATGTCTCAGTCAAAGCACGGACTAAATAACATTTTGATATCTTTTTCTTATTTCCTTCCCATTATTTGCAACATGGCATGAGCTGCCGTGTTCTTACACTTAGATACAAATAAGTGGAGTACCTAATGAATATCATATGATTGAAAACACAAAAAGTGAATCAATCTTGACTGGACTGTTAGTCTAGTGGTTAGTGACCCTGACTGCTAAGACTGAGGTCGTGGGTTCGATTCCCACCCAAGACAAATCTATGTGTGATGAGCACAATCATTTGTTCTGTGTCTGGGTGTAATTTATCTATAATATGTATGTATTTAGAAATATATATGTATGTTTATCAGTTGTCTGGTTGCCATAGTGCAGGCTCTGCCTAGTTTGGGATCAGATAATGTTGTGTTAGTTGTCCTAAGATATTATTAATTAGATATTAAATCAGTATAATTTTGGCATTAGCAATTGCTGTCCATCGCCTAATAAAACATTGAACAGGTTAACCTCGTTTTCTACAATTCTTATACAAAACAAGCTTATCATCACCATCATCATGATTTCAGCTGTGAGACGTCCACTGCTGGACATAGGCATCCCCCATTTTGGGGGGGTTTGCCGTAATCGTCACGATTGGCAAGCGGGTTGGCGATTGCAGTTTGGTGGTAAAAGGATAGAGAACGCTGCTGCCCATTCTCTAGTAAGTCTTTTAGTCGCTTTTTACGACACCTACGGGAAGAAATGGGGTGGTGTTATTCTTTACGTCCGGCACCACAGGGACAGTTAACACTCACAGAACTTCAATCTTATACGATGTTCGAAAACACAATACAGCTGATTTCGAAAGTATAAATTCCCTTCCAACCTCAACGCTCCCTCTCCGAACATTACCAAAATCATAACCCTTAACAGCCACTATTAGCGAGAAGATCAGTATGCAAATAGGTCAACAAACAAGTATCCATCGATAGATGATCTCCAAGAGAGCTGTAACAAGGGTTAAGTGGGCGTTCCCGACCATTTGCAAGTGATGCGGCTGGCCCCTAAAATTAATTAAGTCGGCGAACTGGAGGTTAAAACCCTTCCCATGTACTGTGATTTCCGCGAGCCCCTAGGGGCGAAAAGGCTTTAAAACTAGCGGAGATTGTAAAATATTGTAGTTGGTAATATACAGCGTGACGATTAGGTAATTATGAACCTAATTAAAACCACGTTTTCTACATTATGTCTATCTACACCAATATCTGTATGAATGTAAAGAATAGCATCACCCTATTTCTTCTAGGCGACTAAGGGACTTACTAGAGAATGGGCAGGAGCGTTCTCTATGTATTTTACCACCATACTGCGATCGCCAACCCGCCTGCCAAGCGTGGTGATTATGGCAAATCCCCCCTAATTGGGGAAGGCCTATGTCCAGCGGTGGACGTCTTTCGGCTGAAATGATGATGTTGATAATGATGACACCAATATTATAAAGAGGAGAGTTTCGATTGCTTATAAAATAGTTTGTAATAAATAAACTAAAACTAAAAAAAAAACATCCTTTTAACCTCAGCCACGCTTTTTGGAAGAGGATTGATAAGGTCATTCATGAGACGAGTGTTCTAGATGTTACCGTTGTGGGACAATTCCGTTTATTGCAAGTAGCCACACCGCTGGCTTCAAGCCCCAACACCTTAAAGAGTGGTCCGAATGAAAATCTGTAAGTTCCAAAGTAATTTATAACAACTGTAAAGTGTGCCCGGGCGTTCGAATTAGCTCCGCTCAATACGAGCACAGTTACTTGTGATCTCGAGTTCTGTGTGTCCTTTTTCTTTTACAGTATGTTGGACTTGCGGTTCTATCCCCGTTTTAAGTGTAAAATAATAAAAGATGGGCTTGTATATCTATTGTATGGTGTTTAAGGTCATACATCATCATCATCTTTGACTGGCCTGTTAGTCTAGTGGTTAGTGATCCTGACTGCTATGACTGAGGTCGTGGGTTCGATTCCCATCCAGGACAAATGTTTGTGTGATGAGCAGAATAATTTGTTCTATGTCTGGGTGTAATTTATCTATAATATGTATGTATTTAGAAATATATATAAGTTTTATCAGTTGTCTGGTTACCATAGTACAGGCTCTGCCTAGTTTGGGATCAGATAACGGTGTGTTGGTTGTCCTAAGATATCATTATTATTATCTGCCTAGCCTTTTCCCAGCAATGTTGGGGTCGGCTTCCAATCTAACCGCATGTAGCTGAGTACCAGTATGTTACATGGAGCGACTGCCTATCTCAAAATCAAAAAATCAAAATCAAAAGTCATTTATTCAAATTAGGCTGAGGATCAGCACTTTTCGAACGTCAAAATTACAAAAGACAGTCCCCCCAAAACGCCCACCCGTCGCGCACTTCCTAGTGCTTTAGCTGGGAAGAAGAAGTGGCCAACAAACTCCCCAGCAGCACAGCTGTCTGTCCAGTTAGAAGAACTTGATTCTATACAATGGTATATAGTAAAACATTAAGAGACACAAATTAAATTAAATGATTTGCTATATGCCAGCTAGCCAACCCAATATACCAACAAATTAAATGAAAACTATACTCAAGCATAAGCAAAAAAAAAATATGTATATAGAAACATGGCTGCAAAAATAAAAAACTGGCATAAAGGGCGTGACAGCTATCTGACCTCCGCAACCCAGTTACTGGGTAATACGATACCCCTTGGTAAGACTGGTTGTCAGACTTTCGGGCTTCTGACGACCCGTAACGACTGTCTAAGATCTACGAAAGACAGCCGGCGTCAACGGCTTAACGTGCTTTCCGAGGCACGGAAGGGGTTAAGGTCATACATACATTCATAAACAACATACATAAACATGCCTTTTCCCATGGGGGTAAACAGGAACGCCACCTGCGTTTAGGTTCATATATCTGGTCATACACATACGCGGTTTGCGAGTACTACGCACCTGACCTTTCTGAAGAACATTACCAATAAGGACAATGTAAATCCTCTTAGGGCGTCTCCTCCCGGCGTTTCAACTCACACCTGGCGTGTAAATATCTTTTGTAAGCCGTCCTTCATTCGTCCTCTCAACATGACCAAACCATGTAAGCATGTGTACTCTTTTCAATTTTTGTCACTTCATCTTCTTTTAAACCGCACCGTTGTCTTATCATCTTATTCGGCAGCCTACCATTCATAGTCACACCACACATTTATTTTGCTTTCATGCTTCTTTTGCCACACCAAACACAAAAATGGATATCGGTTTCTGGAATTATGAATAAGCGATATTTAGAGGGACAGGCTGTTACCTGGCAAAAATAAAAAGCTTTTGTTTTCTTTCGTTATCCTAAAATTTATATTTATTGATATGCAAACTTTGTGAATTTGCTATTTAATACAATTGTCAAAGTGATAGAACTTGTGATTTGAATATATGGACGATTTACGGTGGCAACTAATTTAGGAGAGCGTGTACGAAATTTTGTCGATATTGCTGATTTACTTGATTTTATACACGTACTTTTACAGTAAATTACTGTATTTCCATAATTTTAACACATGGAACATGAAATATCATTTCAGTTATTATCTAATGAATGAGCTACTTTTGGGTTTTATTATTTAATTTTGATTAATCGACCTCAAACCGGCAACTGTTTCGTGAATTTTGCTCTAAAAGGGTTAAATTATCACATATTTAGGAATCGTTTGGACATCTACACGATACGAAAAAAAAAATACAATGCATTGTTGTGAAAGGCTGCAATGTATGAATCACTTTTACCACTAGTAGAAATTAGTATTTTAACTGTAAAATCATGTAAATTAGAAAATCGGAGATTTTTCGTGTATGCCCTCTTAATTAATTAATAAGAGCTATGTGACATTATTGAAGTTTCAGTTTTGTGGGATTATTTATCAAACATGATAAATCAAATATGAGGTTGACTATACTATCACCATAAGTCTGCTCTCAAGTAACTTTCACTCGAACTTTACCACCAAATGGAAAATAAAATAATTATAAGAAAATTACCCAGAAAACAAACCTTCGATAGGGATTTTTTGAACCCCAGATAGACGTTCCAAAAGACGGATAGCTAGCATTCGTTGTAAGATTCTTCAGCTACCAACCGACATGCAGTGATTAGATCCTCCGTACTGTAATCCTTGAAGATTGATGGCCCCTCCAGCCAACTTCTTATTGATCGAATTATTTGGTTGAGTGACGTCACTTAAAGATGGCCGATTTTATTAATGTGTTCGTACGTGGATCTTTGTAGGGGCTGTTATGGTGGTGAAACTCACGGTAAACAGGAGTATTACAATAGTAACATAGTGATATTTGTTTGTGGTATTGGAATTCTAAGGTCTTGTAAGGTGAATTATAAATATTGATATGTTAGTCACTATATATAAAAAAAAACACAAAATAACCCGGGCAAGAACTCAAGCAGGCGGTTTACCTTGTGTAAATTATTTCATCACCACTGCTCTCAAAACGGTGAAGGAAAACATCGTGAGGGAACTGGCATGTCTTAGAACCAAAAATTCGAAGACCCGTTCTTCCCATGGGTGTCGTAAAAGAAGACTAACTTACTAGAGAATGGACAGCAGCGTTCTCTATGCATTTATACCACCATACTGCGATTGCCAATCCGCCTGCCTAGCGTGGCGATTATGGCAAAATTCCCCAAATTGGGGGAGGCCTATGTCCAGCAGTGGACGTCATTCGGCTGAAATGATAGGGTTTGAACCCAGACAGGTGGTTAACTTTGTATAAAAAATATTTTTTCACCACTGCTCTCGAAACGGTGAAGGAAAAAATCGTGAGAAGATCGGAATGTCTTAGAACCAGAAATTCGATGACATGTGACAACAACACGCAGTGGGCTCTCGTGGTGGATTACAGCTACTAGTACAGTAGGGACATTATTGGCTGATTAAGATGATGATGACTAAGAACATAATGAGTAAAAAACTGAGTACTTACCTAAAAACATTGGGGATCCAAACAGCACCTTAATTGCGTAACACACTATTAATCGGAATCTGAATAATTTTGAAAATTATTGCTAATCTATTCTTTCATATTGTGTTCGAATAAATTGTCTGCGTTGTAAACAACGCAATGAGGAATTTAACTATCTAAAAATTAAGAGGTTAAAGTTTAGTTAAGTTAGTTCTGGGTACTACAGTACCCAGTGGCTGCTTAAGAAGAAGAATGTTGTGGAACTCTCAAAATTAAAGCGATTCCTACTGATAGTGTATTAAGCAATTGGGGGGGGCTTGTGGCTAGGTTACAACAGCTGCACGGGTCGATCGTTCAGGTTAAACTACCCTTGCCGTGGTTGGTCCGTGGATGGGTGACCATGTTTACATACAAAATCCGTGCCTCGGAACGCACGTTAAGCCGTTGGTCCCGGCTGTCTTTCGTAGATCTTAGATAGTCGTAACGTGTCGTCAAAAGCCTGAAAGTCTGACAACCAACAATGGGTATCGTATTACCCAGTAACTGGGTTGTGCAGGTCAGATAGGCAGTCGCTCCATGTAAAATACTGGTACTCAGCTGCATCCGGTTAGACTGGAAGCCGACCCCAGCAAGGTTGGGAAAAGGCGAGGCAGATGATGAGTGTATTATATTAAGCAATTCCCCGCTGACCAATTGCACTTAGTAACCAATGAGACGTGACCACTGGGGCAGATAACTGAGTAACTTACTTAACAGAAAAAGCGATTTAAACCAATATAGACCAGTTAATAATCCTTTTAACTTAACAGCGATCGCTCCGAGCAAAAACAGTAAAAACTGCAACGATTTAAATCTTTTAAACGTCAGTCTTTTTACTTTATTTCACGGATCGCTTAAGACAGACTTCGCGCTGCATTTTTATTCGATAGATTAAGGTCAGAATAAATTTGAATCCTTCCTCAGTTATAAAGTGAGGCTTTCCACAGTGCCCATTAAGTCATTTTGGATTATAAATCGTCCCGCGCTAAACCACCACCATTTTGAATTTCGCCATCTTGGATTTAAAAGTTTTAAGTATCAACAAGATTGTGTGAATTCTTGTGGAAGGGTTGTCCATTGCAAGTTTTAAAGTTTAATTCGTGATGACGTGAATTGTTTCTCTATGTTATACTTATTTATATCCATTTTTTTTATGGCTTTTAATTAGCACTATCTTAAAGGGCATAGGTGGTCCAGTGCCCAAGTAGCACAAAAGTGCTGGTTAACAGCATTTTAACAGTGCACAGTGAATGCATTAGTTGCTGAATAATAGCGTAGACAGCGCATCCTCAGATGATATAACTCTAATTTGGGCACAAATTATTCAGCGCATAGCTGAGTAAGAGTTCCAATTGATAAATAATTGCATTATAATAACATTATAGTAGCATTTATGTGTGTAACAGTCACCTCAAGAGCTGAATATTGCCTGATTAACAAGACACGTGTGACTTACTATACAGCAAGGAAGACGAATGTGTACATTGTGTGTACTTTTAAACAGCTGAAATGACACACTGAGCGAAATTGTGGAACGCAATAACTCAATATTATTTATTTTTCTACTGTCAAATTGTAAAACATGAAGTGTATCGTTGTGTGCAAGATCTCAGGAGCCATTGTGAAAATAAACATAAAATTTAAGGTAAGTTAAACTTCGATTTTTTGCTATTATATTTCAAATCTTATTGGGAAGGTAACTTTACTGTCAAATACCATACATATTTAGTTCAAAATTATCACGCGCCTTCGGAATACTACTAAATACTAAAAGAAAAGTAACAAAAATTTAATGAATATAAAATAAATTTGTTTGTTTTAGTACAAAGAAAACAAAAAAAAACTGTTTTCGTGTAATTAATTTGTAATCCAAATGAATTACGATTGATACCCTATAAAATAAACAAAATATTTAAAGATAAAATTTTATAATAATACACGGTAACGCAGTGAATATGGCGGATGGCAAGTGAACAGTTTTAATGTTAATATAATGCTAAGGTCTGTACGGGTGTTCACATGTGGCCTTTAATTCAGCAAAGAGTAAAATAGTTTGGCACTTGTGGAATACAAATCAGACATGGATCGATTAGGAGAGTTATATTGGTTCACATTTGCATCAGTTACCTTGATATAACTACCTTTATGGATCCAATCTTTTAGGGTTCCGCCGTGGTTCATTTAAAGCCATTTTGTTCCTTTTTTTAGTTGTTATTCGACGATAAGTATTTAATTAAAATTGTAATTTAAGTAGCTGATATTATAATTTAGTTATGGGTATGTATAATACATAAGTTATTGATTTATTCAATATGCGACGAAATACCTATAACTTAGTAGATACCTATCTAAAAATAATGTATTCTTCTGGCCTAATAATAATTAATTACTTCCATATGAAATTGAAATTGACATGCCATACGCACTATTTATGCGTCGCGAAAAGTATTTTTTATAAAACATTTCGCTTGATCTGCAACATGGTGCATGCAACGCTATCGTTCACACGCCCGCGCCGGCGCGCGGCGCGGTGACGACGTCATGTCGCATTATTTGTTTACATAGATCATCAGTTTATCGCTAAATCGCAACTGGGTTGGTCGTTCGTATTCTACGATAGATGAACAATATCATTTCAATTTAGGGTTGCGAATAAAAGTAAATACGTTGCGATCGACTTAATTCCTGCTATTTTGGTAGGTAGTAAAGACAGTGGGTCCTCTGTGTTTGTGTCTGTAGATGTTTTGTATATAATTATTATGTTACATTATGTTTAGGTATTTAATATGTTATTATATCTTGTGGTTTTTTTTCCTCAAAAACTGTATAGGTAGTGTTGTCATTTTAAGGAACTGATACTTCTATTATAATAAATATATTTCTCTTGTTTTTTACAGAACAAGCTTTTCAAAATAGTTCAGACTATAGAGAGCGATGTTGTCGATCTAACAGTCGTTCCTGCATCGTGGAAAACTAAGGAAATTTTCTAAGGAAATCATACTCCTTGAAATTATAAAAAGGTGAAAATTCAAGGCCTGGACCAGGGTGGTACACCGTAAATTGTTCTTTAAAAAGGGAAAATTAAATAAACATAAAGAAAATTACGTTGTTTTTTTAGATGCTAGCTGTACTGGTATTTCCTAACCTCTGACAATAATTGTCGAAATCTGGAATCTTAAAAACTCTCGAAATTAATTTATGTATTATAGTTAAAAAAATCTTGGATTTCTCTTAATAAATCTTCTTCATTTTTAAGAAAGTACCAGAATCATACCAATATTAATTTTGTGGCAACCATATTAGTCCCGAAAATGTGTAGGTGAAGATTTTTGTAGCAGAGAGTACCTACTCAGCGTAATGTCACCAAACACACTGATCTCTATTTATAAAGGCTTTTTTGTATTGTTTTGTCAATATGTGCAATTATTATTTATTGTTACTTTAATTTAAATCCGACGTAAATTTGACATTTGCTTTTATTTCAACTAAGTGACATATATTTTTAGTTTGTTAATAACATTTTATTGTTTTCTGCTGCAGCATTGTTACTTTTATCTTAATTTTTGTAATATGGGTTATGTCTGAAATAAATTGATTTCATTTTTTTTTTTTTTTATAAATATAACATACGGAACCCGTCGCGTCCAATGTTCCATTCGCGCATGCCGACACTTCGATGCATGCTGTTATTCGAGTGTATGGTAACAACTGACTAATAGGGGAAAAGTGAACCTGTATGCAGCATAAAACATTAAATTTTTGTTAAATAAGTTCACAAAGTAACTGATTACATTATAGTGGGTTACATGTTCTCTCTTAAAATGCAACGGTTGTATAGTACACGTGTGGGCTATTATTCAGAAAACTTACAGCTGATAGGGTACTGCACTACTAAGCGCTGAATAACAGTGACTTTGTGGCGTGTTTGTGGTGCTTAATAGAATTACTGCAAAGCAAATAGCATTATAGTTGGCCACATTTTTTTCTAAACAGCTGTTACACCCCGGGTGAATACTAATAACTCTATGTAAATGCTCAGAGTACCGCTGTGGGCCTTATGTGACAATTTATAATGCAGTTCTGTGCTACTTGGGTGGTAAAGGCCGGATTTACGAGTCGAACTCAGACATGAGCTTTACTCTGTGTAAAACTGAATCACCACTGCTTTCAATACGGTGAATGGAAACATTGTGAGAAAATCGGCATGTCCAAAAATCTAAAATTCGAAGACATGTGAGATCCACCAACCCGCGCTGGGTGTTGGAGGCTGAGTGGTGGATTATGGCCCACTCCCTCTCACAGAGAATAGGCCTGTCCCAGCAGTGGGGACATATAGGCCGATAATGAGTACCTTGAAATTATAGAGCTTTAGTAAGTAATATATTTAATATGTCACAAAAAAAATATCTACTGACGATGACAAGTTATTCGGTGTGAATATCAAATCATGTCTAGAGTGTGAATATTGGTGTCAAAATGAAAGTAATTTGTAGACCTCCAGTAATTTATACACCTCAGTAACTACTTGCTTCATGTGTTCGAAAAATGTGTCTGCTAAACAACGTAAATAACGCAATTAAAGTTGTTGAACTGTCAAAAGAAAGTTTCTAGTGTAAGTGTAATTAACCGTCAGATTTATAATTTGACTTAAGTTGAGAACACGTCAGAATCAACTGCAGCATTACTTGTAGTAAAAGACTAGTGAAATAAAAAAGAATCTTTCCAAAAACGTACGAAATTTGGATTTTCGCAGGCATTATGTATGATGAATCACCACAAATAATAATAAAGTAGATTTTTACAAGTTTCAAAAACCAGCTAATACACACACATATATAAGCTCACACCTTCTTCCGATGGGGGTAGACAAGAACTACCTACAGAATGCCACTTTAAGATTTATCACGGAAGAACAGCTCCCCCCTCCCCCTTGAATCCGCCACTACCTTAAAACATTCAGTAAAAGTAGCGAACGCTTCCCACCTTCAAATAACACTTCCATCTCGAATGACACGCGCTTTTCTCGACGAAGAAAAATGACTTGAAATTTTTCCCGCATCTACCCACGTTGGCTTGTAATTGGGCCCCCGCGACCGATTACATAAGCCAGAGAGTGGCTTCGGGCAATGAGATACAAGCCTTAAATATTAATGTAACTTTGTTTACTGAATTATAGATTTTTCGTATGTATTTCTGTGGGGAGGGAATAAGAATCAAGGTTGAATATAAAGTGTATTGTGGTTTAGCAAGTATATTTA
The DNA here is from genome assembly GCA_947507805.1 of Aporophyla nigra. NCBI lineage: Eukaryota > Metazoa > Arthropoda > Insecta > Lepidoptera > Noctuidae > Aporophyla > Aporophyla nigra. Next base: position 7,516,661 of record OX382306.1, read on the forward strand.
GTGTGAGAAAACGAGAGAGCGGTGGTGGTGGGCACGACTTACGTCGTGTAGGTCCTAGGTTCGACCCAGAAAAGTGCTTTCTTAATAATATAAATCCATGCAAAATAGTATGACAAGATAGTTTGATGCTCAGTTACTCAAATTTAATTGTTTTGTCTATATACCGTGACATTTTAACCGACTTACAACGCAGCCCACTTCATGTATCCAATGACTACTACACATCCATAATAAAAAAAATGAAATTTGAAAAACTAAAAAAACAAAAATATCATTCATTATGATGACGCAGGACGTAGTTTTAAATTGATATTTTCTCATGGAAAAGGGAGATAGAATGATCTAGTCGACTCGTGCGCTGGGTAGATATGTTCTCTACCGTTTGATACGTACCTAAACATTATTAAAATGATGTTTCATAATTATAATGCATTATTTATTTTTCTTAGTATTATTATCCTAATTCATCATCATCATCATCATTTCAGCCGTAAGACGTCCACTGCTGGACTTAGGCCTCCCCCAATTTGGGGGGCTTTGCCATAATCGCCACGCTTGGCAGGCGGGTTGACGATCGCAGTATGGTGGTAAAATGAATAGAGAACGCTGCTGCCCATTCTCTAGTAAGTCCCTTAGTCGCCTTTTACGACACCTACGGGAAGAAATGGGGTGGTGTTACTCTTTACGACCGGCACCACACGGTACATTGTTTCCGTCATTAGTTCCTAATTAATGATAACATTTTTTTAATCACACCTAGAGGTATATTATGTCGGATACATTGAGTGGACAACCTTTGTAAGACTATTAAAATGTCACGGTGTATTATTTCATCACCACCGTTCTCAAAACAGGTGAAGAAAAACGTCGTGAAGAAACCAGCATATCCTAGAAACAAAAATTCAAAGACATGTGACATCTACCAACCTACGCTGGACCCGTGTTGGTGGCTCGTTCCTTCTCACACAGATAAGGACTGTGTCCCAGCTGTGGGAACATTAGGGGCTCATTATACTTGGTGTAAGAAAACCAAGACCTCTTCTCCTCGTCTTGGATGTATTTGGCTAGAATTGAAAGATGAAAACATTTAGACTTTTGTAATGATGTGAGATCTTGGCATGTCATGGTAGGGCCTTCAAGAGGTGAATATTAATTAAAAGCCATAAAGAATATCGCTATAATTATAGTGTATAGCTATTATTTCAAATTCGCAGTTTGTTTTTATTACTCACAAGATTTTACAGAACGCTTTTGCTCAGCCTCTCAAAGAAATATCTTTGTTTTGATAAAAGTCTTATTAAAACGAATATAAACAGTGAAATCAACGCTTAACCTCAATCAAACCACACGCATTACTCCGCTCCGCCTTCCCAATTCCCACCAACGATATAAAACCGTTGCTATCTTCCCCGCAAATATTACGTGTCTTGTGACAAATGGATAGACAAATGGCCGGCTATAACCGTCTCGACGGCTATAAACGTCTCTGAGACCATACCCGCAGCTACGTCACCGCTTACCCGGCTATATTTCTACCCGTAGATTCCCTTTCTCTGGAGATGGAGTTGCAAAGATTTTGCATCCAATCAATCGTGGTGTTCTATCTACGCAGAAAATAGAGGCTTATTTATGTCCGGCACCCTAATTGCATTACACTCTATTAATCGGAATAATTTTGAAGCTTATTTGTCATCCATACTTTCATATGTTAGAAAAAAATATTTGCTTAGCAACGTAAACAACGCCATGAATGTTGCGGAACTGTCAAAATAAAACCGATTCCTATTGATAGTGTATTACGCAATTACCCCTCGGGTTTTTATAAAACTATATAGCCCATTTCTGGAAAAAGATCGCTCTTTTTAATGGGGAAGCAATGCCTGCGATTGTCTTAATTCGTATGTTTACAGCCCGTTATCATATTCTATCAAAAGTTCTGCTTTTTACTTTGAATCGTCATGATGTTGTATGAATGTTGTCATAAATCAACTGCTATTTTATATTAGTTCCTAGAGCTTCAATTACGTTTCGATTCTTGCAATTTGTAGGTCAGTGTCAGCCGGTACCAACCCGCACTGGGCCCGCGTGATTGATTGTGGCCCGCTCCCTCTCACCGAGAGGAGGCCTGTGTCCCAGCAGTGGGAACGTTATAGGCTCCTGATGTGTGTTGATGTGTCAGCCTGTATGTTGAATAAGATATGATTCGTGACCACCTAAAGTATGTATTTACATTATTATAATCTTAAAAATCATCAGTACAACCCATAAGGCCCGGCGCCCACTATCGGTGGGCATCGGTGCGGCTCGGTACAGCTCGGGCGCCTTACGGCGGCTTTGGGCGGCTTCGGGCGCCTCAGAGCTGCGTCGGGCGACTTCGGGCTGCCTCGGCAGCCGTAAGCATGGCTAAGGACGCTGAGGCTGTCTTCGGGTAGCCAGATGAACAATGAGAACTAAGTCCCAATCCACCATTATAAATACACACGCACAACTGTTTTCACGTAACGGTACGACTGCTCTGCGATGTTTCTGCCGCCGGAACTATTCTGAGGCTACCCAAAATCAGCTACGGCGTCCGTAGCCATGCTTACGGCTGCCGAGGCAGCCCGAAGTCACCCGACGCAGCTCTGAGGCGCCCGAAGCCGCCAGAAGCCGCCGTAAGGTGCCCGAGCGGTACCGAACCGCACCGATGCCCACCGATAGTGGGCACCGGGCCTTAGTTCCTTATAATCCTATTTAATTATTATTTCATAAACCCTGACCTAGTTTTATTTCCTATGCAAAAACTGTAAGAAAATTTGAAGTTCGAAGGTTACCTTAACGCATCCCTGCATCTCAGTTTTTGCCGTTTTTGTAACTCATTAAAACAAATTGTTTTTTGCGTATTCCCTAAAAATCATCTAAGCCAGAAGTAATTTACATACAGCCAAGCATGCGGCAAAACAAACCCACTTATTTAATATCCTAGCCAACCGTAAGGAAACAAACTCTCAAATCCTCAAGGGAATAAAGGCACCAACATCTAAACTAACAAACTACCAACTAAAGTCAGAACTAACTGACATGGAACACGGAAATAATGAGCAGGAATTAAACGCACGCGTGTAATTCTCATACAATCATCATTAGGGAAAGTAAAGGTTCTGCTCCACAGCATCCCACGGCTAAGCTATGCAAATGTCTAAAGCTTCTGCTCCGCCGCCGATGACCAAGCGACGAGCTATCAACGATGTTCTCGCTCAAGAAACGTACAAGAAATCGTAGGACCTGTGTGTGAAAAGAGATGCATGTGCCTATTGATAGTTGATCGTAGACTGCTCATACCCCTGGCGAGTACTCGTTTGTTGTAGCGAGAAGAGCTATCAAAGAAATTACTTAACACGGTAATATGCGGGAAGGAGATTTGCTGAGAAACTTACATTTAGTATATGCATATCAGCGAGTAATAAGCTCGTGGCCGTCGTGCACTCGCTGTCCATTGTTTAAATTTCAGGAAAATGGTATCTTTACTTAGTTAATTTATCGGTCATTGATTCATTTTTAATATTTTTTACCAATATGGTACGCTAATTTCATTCTAGGTGCATCGTCTTGACGTACACGGTGGTCGTATTTTTATTAATCTAATGTAATTCTAATGCACTAGGTTCTGCCCGCGACTTCGTCCGCGTTAAATTTCTTGTTCCCCGACCCCTCCCGTCGCGTCGAATCGCCTACCCATGCGATTTTCCCCGTTTTTGCAACATTTTTCATTACTGCTCCGCTCCTCTTGGTTGTAGCGTGATGTTATATAGCCTATAGCCTTCCTCGATAAATAGGCTACTCAACACAAAAATAATTTTTCAATTCGGACCAGTAGTTCCTGAGATTAGCGCGTTCAATAAAACAAACAAACTCTTCAGCTTTATAATATTAGTATAGATTATAATATCACAGCTAATAAGCGGTGTGCATTCCTTCTCTTCAGCTTTAAAAAAGAAAACAGTTTTTTGCCCATTCTTCTCCATATATGTGACAATTACTGTATAGAAAGGGTTGACTAGAATATTTTTTTTTAATGTTAGTAAATAACGTTCAAAAGTGCCTTCTATTTAAAATAATTGCTTTGATTTTGTCTTTGCTCGCCAACTCGTTTTAATTGCTAGCTCTACTCGCTGTAAATCGCTGTCAGTGGGACATCTGGCTAAGCATTGTTTAGTATGAAAATGGACGGTCGTCCACTGCGACCCGCGGCTTTGCTACGCACGGATGCATGCCCGACAAACAAATGAACTGCCCAGCTACCGTGGCAAACCTCTCCGTGCACATCCTATGAAGCAGTGGACGGTTGACTTAAGGAGGTCGGAATGCGAACGCCACTCAAACTGATTGCTTCTCGTTATGTGACTTTGTGTCAGTTCCTCCTGGTTGAAAACTAAGTTTTTGGGATAGTTTTGATAGTTAGAAACCGTAGATGAGAGGTGAATACTGTCGACACGTAAATTTGTCAAAATCGAAGCCTAAGGCCGGAGCAGTGGTTGCCCAGTGCAGTAGTAGTAGAACGTAAGTTTGACCCCAGACAGGCACTTTCCTTTGAGTTAAATATTTTCATCACTGCTGTCCTCAAAATGGTGAAGTAAACTGGTGTGACCTAGAATCAAAAGTTGGAAGACATGTGGTCATGAATACAGACTTCATCATCACGTGGATGTCGAGGCTATTCATCTCCTTGACAACACTGAATTAGTGCGAAGACTAAAAAAGGTGAAGCCCTTTGAGTTATTGTAGTGCAGTGTAAGTGAACACAAACTGCAGTGAAAGTGCTAAGTTTTATAAAGAACACGTTAATCAAGTGTCCTTAACTGTCAGTGAATAAGAAAGACGTTATTGGACGATTTCTTAGTTTTGTAGTTACTTAGCAGTTTAAGTTATATTTCAATTACTTATTAGCTCATAGGCTAGATTGTAATGTGAATAAAGTATCATCTAATGTGATACTTTATTTAGCAAAAAAAAAAAAAAAAACATGTGACTTTTACCAAGTCGCACTGGGTCCGCCGTTGTACCGTGTGGTGCCGGACGTAAAGAATAACACCACCCCATTTCTTCCCGTGGGTGTCGTAAAAGGCGAGTAAGGGACTTACTAGAGAATGGGCAGCAGCGTTCTCTATGCATTTTACCACCATACTGCGATCGCCAAACCGCCTGCCAAGCGTGGCAATTATGGCAAATCCCCCCAAATTGGGGGAGGCCTAAGTCCAGCAGTGGACGTCTTATGGCTGAAATGATGATGATGATGATGACTGGGTGCGCGTTGTGGACCATTCCCTCTTAAAGAGAGGCGAGGCCTGTGTCTTTGTAGTGGGAAAATTATAGGCTGATTTATGATGTGTGATGTGACCTTCGCAAAGATTGTCATTCAAATTGTTCCACAGGCCCTTGTTCCCAGCCAGGGTCACGGTTTTGTTCAACAGATTTACCTTGGCCCCAGAATAGGCCACTGAAAGAACACGGGTGGGTTTTAGTCAGTAAAAGTCTGTAAGGCGTTCCCAGTCCGCCTAGAACGGGAGAAATCATTTGATGATTTCCCACACAGAAAGGCCCTTGTTTTAGGGTTCACTACGTTCGAATGAATAAACGGAACCCTTAAAGGATCACTCGTGTGTTTGTCATAGTCGATTTGCTCCGAATCTACTGGACCGATTAAGTTGAAATTTGGTACACATACGAATTTCTGTGACCCAAATACGGACGTGTAACGTAAATAAATGTATTTTGAATATTTGGATACTGGCGTGCGTGTATGACCAGATGTATGAACCTAAACGTAGCAAAAAGAGTATGTAGGGATCGTACCAGGTGGCGCTCCGTACTTTCTGCCTATCCCCATGGGAATAAGGCGTGAGTTAATGTACTCACCTACAAACCAAATCGATTTAGATATTACTAGCTTTTGCCAGCGGCTTCGCCCGCGTGGAGGTCAGATATTATCCCGCGGGAACGTACTACCGGTATAAAAAGTATCCTATATGTTAATCCGGGTTATAAACTATCTGTGTTCCAAATTTCATTTAAATCCAATCAGTAGTTTTTACGAGAAAGAGTAACAAACATTCATACATCCATACAGACAAACTGTCGCTTATATAATATTAGTAGGATTACTCTGAAATACTTGTAGCTCTCTATTTCAATCATTTGCAAATATACAATTTACATGAAATTTAAAAGTCTATAAGTAATAAAAAGGATAAATCCATTGCAGCAGTCTATTTATTCAGTTTGCCTGAGCTTTAAATGGATTACTGATCTACTTTCTTTAAAAAAAAACGTGGCGCGTTGGCCTGATTCCGCAGTCTTTCTTAATCGACTGGCGATTTTGCTCTACTGTTGAAAAGTTTAATGTGATTAAGAGTTTAAAAGAAAAGAATACCGTTTAATCGGACACAATTCGTGATACATGAAATACAATTGCAAGAATTGCAAAAAAAAAAAAAATACATGTGCGCACCAACTCACCTATTTTCACCACATGGAGATTTCCACTTCACTCACACTCACACCCAAAAGCACCTAATCTTTTTGCCATCAAACCTTCTATAGCAAAATATTTAAGTTTAACTAAAGTTTTTAAGTATAATTTCTTCTTTTAGTTTATTTTTTATATCACCTAAATAAATGAAAATGTTGCTCTTAACTGGGAAGAGACTGGACCTTACGACACACGAAATCAACTGTTCAGAGCATTTGTTTCTTTAGTAGGTACCCAAGGCTTTTACGCAATTAGTCACTAGTTTATTTTTTAATAGAGTGCCGTGAATTTTCTGAACTGAATAAAGTTTTTATTCATGTAGTAAAAACAGATTAAATTAAAACAAATTCTCATTTCCTTGAAGTCAGTCGGTGAGTCTGTTCATCAATTATATAGTTCAGTGTTTTTCAATCTGTGGGTCGCGACCCCGAGGGGAGTCGCGAAGCCTTACTCGGGGGGTCGCCGGCTGAAAGAAAAAGGCAAGATTCTAACACTACAAAAACAAAGTACTTTTACTAAAAGTAAACAGCCGACTTCTTAAAACCATTTACAATGCATAAATTTGCAGCAAGATTTTTTACGTGTACTAAAATTTGACCAAGGTTTTGAGATGTTTTCTCTTTGACACTGCACATGTAGCTCTTATCAATAAGCCAGGCCGTTACACTTACACATATATGTCCATATCATAAAAATTACTGAACCGATTGTGATGAAATTTTTACTGTTCCCTAAGTTGAAGTAAATGTATCATTAACGTAGTCTTTTCATTAAATAATTTCTTTGTCTTTCTATGACACAAGGGGGTCGCCGGAATTTTTCAACTTGTAAAGGGGTCGCAAAATCAAAAAGATTGAATAACACTGATTATAGTTGAATCACCTTTTCTTAGCAATAATGTAGCAGTAAAGCTATAAAAACAATAATGTTTCTAATTACTGCGCCTTGACATTTTTTATTTTGTTTGTAAACAACAAAAGGGGATTTTACAAAAAAATCTTTTCATTACTCTTCAAAGGGAAAATTTAATATTGGACTCCACTCTGTATTTTTTGTAAATAACGCGATGGAAAGCTTTGTAATTAAAAATGTCTTCGTTGAATAATTAGGTATATTTTTTCCTTTTCAAAGTATTTTTTTCTAATTTACAAAAAGGCGTTTTTAGTCGAATCCTCTAATTTTTCTCTCTGTGCGCTTTTCTCTGGTGGCTTAGTGGTAACGACCGCGACTTACGAATAGTAAAGTCGTGAGTTCGAACCCAAACAGGCGCTTTACTTTGTGTAAATTATTTCATAACTGCTCTCAAAACGGTGAAGAAAAACATCGTGAGGAAACCGGCATGTCTTAGAACCAAAAATTCGAAGACATGTGACATCTACCAACCCGCACTGGGCCCGCGTGGTGGATTATGGCCCGCTTGGTGGATTATGGCCCACTTCCTCACTAGAGGAGGCTCGTGTCCCAGCAGTGGGAACATTATAGGCTATGATGGTAAGTTATTGAACACTTAAATAAATAATGATTGCGCTTTTTTTGCAAACCACATATCGTTCTGATTTTAAGGTTCAAAAATATTATCTGACTGACCAAGTAACTGCGACCGACTTGAATGTAGTTGGCAACAGTACCAACTTTAAGGTGAATGCTCCAAACCAGCCCGCAAAATTCAAAATTTCTTACGTTTTTTGCAATTTTCAGGCCAGTGCTAGGTTGTATGTTGATTAAAATATTATTCGCGACTGTAAGACGTATGTAGTTACAGAATTATAATCATCAAAATCACCAATACAACCCTCCAAGTTCATAAAGCTGTAGGAATGACTTTTTCTCTTTTTTTTTTTGTTCTTAGGCCTTTATGAACTTGGAGGGTTGTATTGGTGATTTTGATGATTATAATTCTGTAACTACATACGTCTTACAGTCGCGAATAATATTTTAATCAACATACAACCTAGCACTGGCCTGCAAATTGCAAAAAAAGTAAGAAATTTTGAATTTCGCGGGCTGGTCGGAGCATCCCCGTTTGGACGGAACACCTACCCTAGGTTAGTTACGACGGCCAATTATGAGGCCGGCAAGTTAAAAATAGACTCATCATTTTAAAAAGTGGGCGTCATTAGAAGCTCAGGTACTCTTGAGGGGTTCATATGAATTTAAAAAAGTGTCGGTCAGTGTTGATCAGTGAGTTATTAGAGATTAGTGAAATAATTCCCTTTTCAAAAATTGTAAGAAACCCGAGTGTTCCTTTTTTAAATTTCATCAGCTTTAGTGTTGATTGAATGCAGCAAAATGAGGTTGTAACCTAATTTAATATAATTATGTTTGTCCATGTTAAAAAAAAACAAGTCTTTCCCTGAATTTTGCGGTTTAATTTTGTATAGCATGTTTTGACAGTTTGACAGCCATACTTTTTGTGAACGAATGCTGTAGGAGACAAAACACGTAGCGGAACACGATGTAAACATGAGAGGAATAAATTACGACGAATTAACAATTATGTCATAAAAGTTATAGGCCTAATTAGTTTTACCGAAATGCCGTGAAATTTTACGGACATGCATGGGAACCATATTTTGTAGTAAGGACAGTTTTCCTAATAAATTGTAGGTAAAAGAGGTTACGAAGCCACATTAGGGTGTAGAAACACGTAACACGTTTCATAATCTTGGCAATAACTGCGTTTATGGGGCTGACAATCTGGCGTTTATTTTCTAGTGTTGCAACACTACGAGTTAAGTATGTGATATACTGGAATTATTTGTCGTATAATAGATACTTTTAGGATAGTAACTGTAACTTGCGTGGATAATAAGTTTACTGTAAGTAAAGTAAGTAGTTTAAGCAGACAAAATGGTTGAACGTGAATTGATAATTTTAATACCTTCGTTTTTTTTGAGTATTTGTCATTGTGAATTGTTTACTGAATTGCTATTACATCAAAGTTCTTGTAAAAGCCTTTCAAAAAGCTACAGATGTTTTTATTAACACTATTTTTAGCCTTATGCGTATGTTAGTATGTGCCTATGTAACGGAAACTTTGAACATGATTTTGACCTCCTTCAAAACGTTGGATTAACTCGGAATTTGGCATACTTATCAAGGACAATATAATAATGTTATAAATTTGTGTTAATATCCTTGCCGGGGTTATCAGGATAGCAAAAAAACTGCACTGACATACGTCACAAAATTCGACTCCCCCTTAAAATAGAAAATAAATAATAGTTTTAAAAAACTTCACACACCACAACACCCCTCCTTAAAAACGAAACAAAAAGAAGTGGTGAATGTAGGTAAGTATGTTGATAGCAGAATACTCGTAACCCTGCAATGAAACCTTCAAAAACAGGAAAAGATAAATAGCGAGATAATAAAATATATTGCAGAAGTTACTTCAAGGACTGAGGAAGCGGACCGGGATGTTTTACAGTCGAAAACTTATTACGAACAGAAATTTTCCATGACATATTTGTATTGTATAGATAATTCTTACTACTTTTGTTATGTATTGCCTATGTTAATACTAATCGATGAGAATAATGTTTGAGAACACGTTCTTAATAGATTATTGCATTGTCTCCATCACCATGAAGTAAAAAGTTATGATATAAAAATTATCTGTCACTATGTTCGTACACGCTACTCTCCGAAACCACCCAAACGATTTCAAAGAAATTTTTTCAAAGTGTTTTTGTTGCAGCTTCAAAGATAGGATAGTTTTGGACCCAATAATAGGCGCTATGTGCTAAGCAGGGCTGGGTCGCTAGTCATTTCAAACTAATTCATTTATCGTCATCCATCACCATCCAGATGTCATGTTGTCCACATGACGTGATGGCACAGTAGTTAAAGCCCTAAACACGAGGATCAAATCCCGACAGGCACCAAATGGTACTTCTTCATTACATATGTACTTTTCAGCTTATCTTAGATATGACTATCATTGGTTAAGGAACACATCATAAGGAAACCTGAACCGTATAAGTTATCTACATCTACAGTAATTATAAAGAGGCAAAGTTTGTAAGTTTGCGAGTTTGTTCGTAGTAAGCAATCTCTGGATTCGAAAAATTCTCAGACTAGGGGGTCCAGAATCATATGCTATTACATGGTTACAGTTTTTGCGTCAATGTCTCTGCGCCATCCTGTATAATATCAAATATCTATAAAAGTGCATAGCTACCAGCTACTCTAGTGATTGTAAAAACCCGCATTCTCTATACATATAGAAGATACTGGCTAGTTATCAGTGACTATGTCTACAACAACACTAGCATTAATTTTGATAACGATCCAGAAAGTCCAACGGGAAAATCCGTTTTGACAATAATATCTAGACAAATAAATATAATTAAAGTGTCAGTTTGAAATTTCAAATTAATAACTTTTCTCTAAATGCATATGAAAGTGTATACGGTACTTACATCAAAAAAAAAAAATATATATATATATAAAACTTTTTTGTCTCTTTTTGTTCCCGCTAATCTCTGAAACGGCTGAACCGATTTTGACGGGACTTTCACTGGCAGATATTAGATGTTATAAGGAGTAACATAGGCATATATTTTTTGTCTGAGTTACACGTCCTAGTGTGATAATTTTAGAACACCACGCGGGCGACGCCGAGTGCCTTCCTTCCACTTGACACCACCTTGTCGTTTTGGTGGTGTCAAGTGGAAGGAAGGGCCGAGTGCACAGCTAGTTGTAAATACAAACATAAATTAATTTAAAGCTGGCTCGATAAACAATTGTTTATTGCCATTCGAGGACGTCTGGGTCCGGTTAAATGCACAAATACTGATAACGCATCCTATATAAGGGAGAAGTTCTGAAGGATATACAGTTCAAGTTCAATTATTGACCACAAAATAGATATCAAGGTTAGTGTGATACTTTATCTGCACAAGGACCTTTTGGCGCCAAAATCGGAACGAACGCCGCCATCTTGTTTTTTTTAACAATTTCAAAAAAGGAGAACGTTCTAAATTCGTGTGTACTTTTTTTTTTGTAATGTTTGTTTACCGAACTCTGTCATTTATAAATCAATTTAAACAAATAAAATCCCTATAATATGGTCCCATATAAATTTTGTTAATTTCTGAGTAGTGATTTTTGAGCAGTTTCAATTATAAGTATTTTTTCTCTTGCGTGTGTATGTGAGTTTTGTATATGTATTTTGATCATGTTATACATTTCCATGACTCTTATTTTCTTAGCAAGTGAACATTATATGAATTTGAGTGGGGTAGGTACAGTCAGCATCAAAATTATTGGGACGAACAGGCTGCTCAAAATTATGTGTACAACTAAGAGAATTAAACTTTATCTCCATTTTTGAAAGTTCTTGTCAGAATGACAGATGTCGTGAACTGTTTTATACTGAAATATTCCTTGTGTCATTGAGTTAATATTTAATTTCCATAGTTGTTTCGATAATTTTGAACAGTCTGTTCGTCCCGATATTATTGACGCTGACTGTACCATAGCTAAAAAGAACTGGTTTCAAAAAAATAAAAATAAATATGAGTACAAAGTGAAAGATTACTTTAATTTCTGTGACAAAATACCTAACGAAAATTTTAAACCAAACACACAGACTTCCGAAATTAAAGAGTTATTTTTCACTTAGTGTTTTTAGGAAATCGATTGTTTTTATCATAACAGTCTCTGTGACTAATTCACAAACGCACCCCACACACCCCACGCACGCTCACCTGTATGGCATTCTGGCGCCAAAAGAACCTTTTAGTAATTTACTTGTTCTTCAATAACAATTGTTTTTAAATCGCCGGTTAGTTTACTTCTATTTTGTAAATAACCTCATGTATAAATGTGGTGTCTTTCTGTGCCTCGGAAAGCACGTTAAGCATTGGTCCCGGCTCTTATTTGTGGATCTTCGACTGTTGTAACGGGTCGTATGTGAGGGGCTTGTAGCTAAATAGTAACAGCCGCACGGATCCATCGTTCAAGTTGAACTGCCCTCGCGGCGGTTGGTTTCTGGGTCTCGAAAGTATACGTTAAACCGTTGTTCCCGGCTGTACTTCGTAAAAATTTGACTGTGGTTACAGGTTGTCAGAGTTTTGAGTTAAGGCCGGATGTAGAATCTAGAAGAGTCCCTTTATTATGCTGGTTACAAAAAAAAAACCTAATATTTTTTTTATAACATAATATAATATATCTTTGGACAACCAACACAACGTTATCTGATCCCAAACTAGGCAGAGCCTGTACTATGGCAACCAGACAACTGATAAATATACGTATATATTTCTAAATAAATACATATTATAGATAAATTACACCCTGACACAGAACAAATGATTGTGCTCATCACACAAAGATTTGTCCTGGGTGGGAATCGAACCCACGACCTCAGTCTTTGCAGTCAGGGTCACTAACCACTAGACTAACAGGCCTGTCAAATAACAATAACAGACATCCAAAGTTGAAATTCTGAAAAAACTAGTTTCGAGAAAATGGATCTTGAAAGTTAAGGGTACAAAAAAACAATGTTCTACTCGTTTGTTACATAGATTTTTCCACATAGATCTCAACACATTATATGCATCAATGTATCACTAACATAACCGATACTGTACTGCTAATATACAAATAGTATTAAAATTTCAAAACTCAACATGATAATTAATTATGAAAATATCGACATTTTATAAGAACTACCGACATCTGGTATCTTTTCACTAAACATTTCCTTAAAAAAAAATGTGCTTAGAAATGTTATCCGTAGATGTGAATTGTATCAAATTGTAGCAAATTTGTTTATTTATTTATTTAACCATTTATGCGTACATATAAATAGACAAGAAGAAAGGAACAGAAAAGTATATACAAAGGTAATGCTTATTTCTATAGAAATCTCTACCAGCATACCTGCAATAGGAGAGAATATACAAAGAGTTGTAGACAACGTGTGTAATAGTAGAAGAAAAATAATACTATAATTTAAATATAAACATACAAAATAAAAATATACATGCAAACATGCATGTTGTAGAACAATAATCAGTAAAAATCACAAAATACCATATTTTCACCCGATTTTACAAAAACGCAAATAACTCAGAAACTAAATGCCGACATCTGGTACCTTTATGCGCGGAACGCCACATACAGAATTTACTGGATCTAGAACCCGCAGTCTTTGAGTGTCATATTTTTGTTCCATTTAGATGTTACTAACAACGTGTTTTTTATATTTACAGATTGCGCACTTCTTGCTGGCATTGGTTGCGACTTGTTCATGTAAGTAACTTTACTTCACTGTCATTCGAACCATTGATGAAGTTTTTAGTGAGCTGAAAAAGGCTGCCAACAGAACCCAATAGGGTTTCGTGACAGGGTACAGACAGATCTAGGTACAGCGGGCTTTATCTCAAAAACCGTAATATGTATGAGTCTGGTCCTTACCGGGTTGCGAGCTAACCATTGCTCGCCGCCCGCAAGCTTGCGCCTACGGTGGCCAGGAGTCAGCTATCGACTCCCGACGCCCGCGGCGTCTCCTCCTGCGACGGCTAGGGACGTGAGGGCGCAGAGACTGTCACTCTCTCACGCACCCCACCTCCTCCTTCGCGAGCATTACTGCTTCGCAGAAGGAGGTGACGGCTTCCCATGCCCTCTCGCTCCGCACCTAGGTTCGCACCAAGGCCGGACGCAAGAGGTCACCGCCGCCGATCGCCTCCACGAGGACACGGTGGTGCTCCGCCCAGGCGGGGTACACCTCCACCGTATGCTCCACCATGTCCTCCAGATGATCCCCGCAAAGGAAACACCCGGGCGTTTCCTCTCGCTTTATCCTGAACAGGAACCCACCGAAGCACCCATGCCCGGTGAGAACCTGCGTCAGGCGGAAGGTGAGGACAACGTGGCGCCAGCACTTCGAGCTACTACAATCTGTCAAATTTCTCTAATAGATTTTTAACTTTGTCGCTAAAGCATTAAGTTCAAGGTTGATTGGGAGAATTTGACAGTTTCGGGTACCTTGATGTGCTGGCATGTGTACTATAACTAAAAAGTGAAAAATAAAAACTTTTTTCAAAAAGAAAGCGACAGCAAAAAACAATCATATGAAATGATAAATAACTTGAATTTCTGAACTCACAGGTTTTTTTTTTTTTGGAAAAAACTTTTTTCATTACATCCACATTAACTAAAATCACCCTTTTGCCGCAGGTTTAGACGGCGGTTTTGGCGGTGCTGGTGATCCTAGTGGCATCGACCCTGGATTTAGACTCGGACTGACGTCACCATCTCGAGGTGAACCCGTGCCTAAAATACAACCCTTGGCCCTGACACGTCCCGATTTTAATCCAAGCCTAAGACGTTTTGACCGTAGGCCTGGCCCAGGAAATATGCCTAAGGGTAGATTTGGAATACGAGTCAGATTTGACCCTAGTGGACATATTCAACGAAATTTACCGCCAGCTGGAATAATACACCCATTTTTCCCAGGGCCAGGTTATGTTCCAGGACATTTACCTGATGTAAGAAGACACCCGATTGATCTTAGGCCTGGTGGACATCTCCCCGGATACTTCCCGCCAGGTAGAATTAACCGCCCATGGCCAGGTTATGCCCCAGTAAATTTACCCTCTCCTAGATATCCATTAATTCCAGGAGGTCACGGTTTATTTAGGCCATCAGGTATGAATAATGGTCCTTTTAATAACGTTCCTGGTGTAAATGGTCCCTTTCATAGGGATCCACAAATAATGTCTAGACAAGATGGAAATTTCGGTCCTGGTGGACCTCCTCCAAGACAACCGAACCAAAGTAGACCAGATTTCAATGAAATAAACCAAGGGTCAAGAGATGATAAAGAAAAGGACTTACCAAAAGGAACTGTTGTTGTTACCGTGGCAGCAGCTAACAAGACTGAGGAAGGGACAGTTCACGCTAATGTCACGATTTTCGTTGTACCAAAAGAAGGCGACAATAAAGAAAATTTCAAGGTGGATTCAAAACAACACCTAAATGCTGCGCAGAGTATTTTAGATGCAATATTAAACAAACATAACGGCGAAGAGCAGAAAACTAAAAAAACAAGCAACAATCTTGATGATGTATTGAACAAGCTGGTATTGCCTAATGTTTAAGAAATCTAGTATAACGTACTATCTATCTGATGAACAGTCAGGAAAATGAATTGTTTAACAAATTTATACACTGCCAATCGATGTTTTTAAAACAGTGTTATTCAAATGGCTTATAGAAAAATCATTCTATTCTGTGAACGAGTACCTATCTAAACTCTAAAGATTCACACTGAAATATACTACTACTATTATAATTTGAAAAATATTTGTCATTATTATTCTTAATGTATTTAAAAAAATATCTAGGATTTAGATTCCAGTTTAGTATCTTCATTTACTGAATTAATGTTATCAATTATTTTGCATGCTAGTTTTAACGAACTGTATTAGACACTGTTAAATAAACCGACTATGTGTATGTACTTAATATACTACAATTCTTGCAGATAAATTTGACTTCTTCCTTGTTCATATAACTGACAAAGATTGAATATAGTATTTAATAAGACGAACTATTTAAAGGTGATATTAACTTACTTGTTTGTGTTGTCATTATTATGTAGTAGGTACTTAGTTTTCCGACTTCATTTTACCTATATTATTTAAATATATGTTCTATGAGTCTATAGAAGTTGTTATAATTTCTATCATCGTTTGTCCTCCTTATTTATTTTTCTGTCAGTTACACATTCCCAGTCAATCCCACGACACAGGTTATTTTAGAGTGGTTTTCGCTTTACTCAGAAGACACTCGGAGACTGTAGTTCTGCCTGGTCTTCCATATTACATAAGTACATACATATGTACCTACAGCACCTGCTCCGGGTCCATTCTTCATCCGGTCTATTCTGTAAAAAATCTCAACGTTTAACTTAAGTGTAGTGACTTGTCATTAGTGTGACTGTTGGCAACTCACTTCATCCCTATAGGTCACTTCACTAAAGCGTACACAGTGAGATATTGTTGACCAGAGGCCCTAGTGTGTGATGATTGTAATCATTGCGACATGCATCGACCGAGTTCGGCGCTCCGATTGGCCCTGGATTGGTGAAGCGCCAATCGGAGCGCAGAGATCGTCCGAGGCGTTAAATCGAGCTGGTTAAAAGAATCACACACTAGAGCCACAGGTGTTGGATATATGAACGTAAATTAAGCAAAAAGAGTATGTATTACTTATTGCATTCACGCTTTCTTCCCATAGGGCCTGGCAAGAAACTACAGAGCGTTATCCGATCCTTCCGAGTAATTCCTGGGTCTCTTACAGTCGTTACGGGTCGTCAAAAGCCCGAAACTCTGACAAGTCTTACCAAGAGGTATCGTGTTACTCAGCAACTGAGTTGTGGAGGTCAGATAAGCAGTCGGCCCATGTAAAAAACTGATCCGACTGTATCCGGTTAAACTGGAAGCCGACTCCAATAAAGTTGAGAAATAGCTAGACAGATTGATTCACAGGCCCACAAAAAAAAAGTACCCTACGCGAAAGACCAGACCACCTGAACTTTATGTTTTCGGGGTCGCTGAGTCCAAATATGGTGCCAGAATAGCGAAGTTGGTTCGCGTTTTTTCAGAAATCAGCAATAATGCTGGAAATTTAAGTTTTTTTATGTTGTTAAAAAAACGCGAAATTCCAATGTGCAATGAAATAAATCATACAAAAAATGTCTCGCTGAATCAATAGAGTCTTTACTTAAAGTTACAATCACCAATTGATTTCGTATTTTCTCATCATAGAGGAAAAATGCTGAAAATATCGTATACGATCGTTGAAAATATTTTTTCAACATGTCATTCATAATGTCATCATAAAAAAAATGACAATTCTGACTTTAAATATGAATTCAGTAGATCTATAAAATATATGCTGAATGGTTTCATTCACATCAACTGGTACTTTTGCATTTTCAAGGATCTTATACTGTGTAATGACAAATATCCGATATTTTCAGCATTTTCCCTCTATCATGAGAAAATATGAAATCAATTGGTGATTCTTTAACTTTAAGTAAAGACTTGATTCAGCGAGACATTTTTTGTATAATATATTTCATTGCACATTGGAATTTTGCGTTTTTTAACAACATAAAAAAACTTAAATTTTCAGCTTTATTGCTGTTTTCTGAAAAAACGCGAACCAACTTCGCTATTCTGACACCATATTCGGACTCAGCGACCCCGAAAACATAAAGTTCAGGTGATCTGGTCTTTCGCGCAGGGTACTTTTGTTTTTGTGGGCCTGTATTTCATTATAAGCCTGTGTCGTCCCTTCCATTGTTCCACTTTTCTGGGCTACTGCGAATCGGGCCAATCCTTTAAAAATCGATCTGAGAAGAAGAAGGGGCGCAACAACTTCCCTAGCAGCATTGTTGTATGATAAGTTAGAAGAACTTGATTCTATGCAATAGTAATTAATTAACATTATTAAACACAAAATGTTCAATTTAATTATTTGACATAAGTCAGCTAGCACACGCCAATATCCCAACAAAACATTGGAACTAAACTCAAGCAAAAAAAAAACACACAACAAACTAACAAGGGCTCTTCCAACCATTTCTTTCTTAACCATCCTTTTGTTTTGTCTGGTTGGGAAGTCATCAAATGACGTCTCCCGCTCTTGGCGGAGCGGGAGTTCGTGTCAGACTTTTACTGACTAAAACCACCCGTGTTCCTTCAGTTGCCTGTGCCAGGGCCACGGTTATTCTTTCGAACACATCCGCCACCCTGGTAGGTTCTGGACCATCCTGGTTTCCTGCATTTTGGGACCCATTGAGTGGATTTTGCGAATCTTGTAGAACGTTGTCAAGCTAAATACATTTTCCTGTTTTTATTCAACCAAATTACATTTCACAGAACAAGGTAAATTACATTATCCGGAGTTAGTTTTTGACGACAACTTCTACGAATTTTACATCACGTTTTGAGTCCAAACAATGTTTGTAAATACACATATAAGTGTGGTCTATTTCACATAACACGATAAGACATGTGTTATTGTTTATAACATATGATTATTAAATGCTAAGGCAGTCTTTCCCAAACTATGGGTAGCGAGCTAAGCGAGCGAATATAGATTGGGAAACAATTACTGGATCGCTCTTATATCCGGCAATGCTGCAGTAGGCATTGTTATCTTGTGAGTGTTCGTTTTTTCTGTGCTTGTTATCCTATCTGTATCTTTTTATGTATCTGTATGGATATGAGTCTTTTAACTTGAATTAAACTAATTTAATTTGTTAATTTGTTTAAAGGATAGGCCTTAAAAAACTTAGGACCATGTCAAGAGAAGAACTTATTGATTTATCAAAAGATATGTCATTGAAAATGGTTTCGATCGCAAGCAGTTAACGAAAACTGTCTCTCATTTGCTAAACACTATCCCTAGTACGTTGCTTAAAATAATTTTGATACAAATATTAAATTACAAAAATAAGAAAACATCCGTGTGTAAATAATAGTTTAAAAAACAAAAATAACACGCTTCAATAGTAAACCAAACTAAAAAGTAGAAAATAATGGAAAAAGCGGGGGTGCCTTTTTTTTTTTTTTTTTTATTTCTCTTGGATGGGACATCATTAAATGACTTCTCCCGCTCTGGGCGGAGCGGGAGGGCGTGTCAGACTTTTACTGACTAAAACCCACCCGGTGTTCCTTCAGTTGCCCATGTGCCAGGGCCACGGTATCTCTTTCGAACAATCACGCGACCCCGGCAGGCATCGGTCCTAGCAGACCCCTTCAGTGTTGCTGACATCTCTTTGAGGCGCGCGTGGAACACTACGCGCCGTCGACCCGAGCTAGGTCCTTACCGGGCGGCGAGCTACTCATTGCTCGCCACCCGCAAGCTCGCGCCTACGGTGGCCGGGAGTCCGCAATCGACTCCCGGCGCCCGGGGCGTCTCCTCCTGCAGCGGCTAGGGACGTGAGGGCGCAGAGACTGCCACTCCCTCACGCGCCCCGCCTCCTCCTTCGCGAGCATTACTGCTTCGCAGAAGAAGGTGACGGCTTCCCATGCCCTCTCGCTCCGTACCATAGCTCGAGCGTGGGGTGCTTGATATTAATTAAAAAATACGTCAAAAAGCACCCCACGCTTTTTTCCATTATTTTCTACTTTTTTAGTTTTGTTTTCCATGGAAACGTGGTTTTTCTTTTTTTTTTCGTTTTATTTCTTACAAGCATATAATTATGCCCCTTTTTTCGATGCAGCCAAGAGGTGAGTTCTGAATTTAGAAGTTTTCGTTAGAAGGGTCCTGATCCAGTCAACTTTGGGAGCCACTGTGCTATAGTATCATATCTATTCAGAGAACATCTCAGTGGGGTCAGACGCATGTAGATAACATATTGTATATAAGGTAATGTTTTGTAACTGTTGGACATACAGTTCGAAATTATCGTCTTGTTAGTTAATCTTCGTTTATTAAAACATGGCTTTCAAGGTTAGTATTTTTTTCAATAAAATAACGCTTTCTTTCTATGTGGGTAGGCAGAAACTTTGTTTCTTGGAGTGACGATGTCAAAATAAAGTGGCGTAAAGTAAAGGCTATATTGTTCCCTGTATAATTTGCATCAACATTTTAGCCATAAGACTGCTGAACGTAGGTCTCCTCAATTTGGGGGGCTATGCCATAATCGCCACGCTTGGCAGGCGGGTTGGCGATCGCAGTATGATGGTAAATTGCATAGAGAACGCTGCTGCCTATTCTCTAAAAGTCCCTTAGTCGGCTTTTACGACATTTACGGGACGAAATAGGGTGTGGCTATTCTTTACGTCTGACACCACACGACAATTTTTTCAAAGACTTTGCTGCACATGTCATGGTGACAGCTTTTTTCCTTGATCACCATCATTATCATCGGTTCAGCCTTTTCCCAACTATGTTGGGGACGGCTTCCAGTCTAACCGGATGCAGCTGAATACAAATATTTTACACGGACCGGCTTTTTGCCTAGATATCCAATGAAATATTTTTGTTTATTTCAGATCGTGTGCTTGGTTTTGGCGTTAGCTGTAGCTAGCTACGGTAAGTTATCCCTATATACATTATTAGATATTAACTTAATAAGTAACTGTTTTATTACTGTCATGGTTTGAGTTGTCAAATTGCATAAAGTATTTTAGGTGCTATTCCCACTTTTGATTTTTTTAGGTAATCGGTTCGTAAACAATGTCAAAAGCCTGTAAAGTGTGACTGTTTTTAATCTGTACTCATTTGATCTTGTGTTTATACTATTTCGAAAGCCGATGTCGACTAATCTACCAATGTCAAAAGTGCATTGGGAAAATAACATGAGTTGCAATAGGGAATCTTATGGTAGGTACTTTCAGCGAAATTCATTTTAGGTGTTTTAATTTTTAAATTTGTCCAAATCAAATTACAGCAATAAAGCCATATTATACAACTGTCAAAGAATGACAGTTGTGATTGTTCAATATACGGGCGATTTAAGTTGGCAGTCAAATTCCTCAATATTAATCTATTTGAGTGTTGTGACTGTACTAACAAAAATAGCTAGTCAGCTAGGTTTGTAGAGCGTTCTACCAGAGGCGTAAAACACTATCAGTAGGAATGGCTTTCATTTTGACAGTTCAACAATATTAATTACGTTATTTGCGTTGCTGAGCAGACCTATTTATCGAACATATGAACCAATGGATTAGCAATCTTTCAAAACGATTCTTAATAATCGTGTGTTACTCAATTAGGTGTAGAACAGACTCGCTTAGGGTTCTTCAGATGTAAGAAAGCATAACTAGTTGAGGTACGTTTAAAGCACTATCATCTGCCTAGCCTCCCAACAATGGTGGGGTCAGATTCCAGTCTTTGGATAAAGTACGCACGACGACAAAGCAGGCTGTACATTTCAGCATAAGCTGACTTTTCATTGTACTGATATCCTATACCATGCGAGGTCTGTCAAAACTGGAAATGTATCCATGCGTACCAGTATTTCACTTGGAGCAACTGCGTATCGGCCTTCCACAACCCATTAACTGGTAAACGTGATACTCCTTGGTAAGACAGGTTGCCAGACTTTCGGGCTTCTGACGACCCGTAAGAACAGTCGAAAGATCCACGAATGGGGAAAACGGGATCAGCCCCATAGCAATATAAGAATCACTAAAATGTGTATGTTTCTAACGAGCCACTACCTAGTCATATCTAAAAATAGTGGCGTGATTATATTGTGTTCTACAATAAGCTTGCAATGATAAGTGAACTAGGTCAACAACCGTTCCTAAGTAGGATGTGTATAATTTATACATCTGGCATATAAAGTAGATAGCAGTTCAGTCTTCCTTGGTAAAAGAACTTGTGCAGTTGTGTTCGTGTGTGCTGTGCTTTACAATGAAAGGTTTTTATTTATTTTATAATTTATTAATTTAATTGCTATTAATTAGGTAGACTACCTCGATGGTAGTGGTCGCAAACGCTAAAACTAGGTACTGGGTTCTTTTCCTGGGTCGGACAAATTGTTACTGGGTTTTTCTATATAGAATTTCTTAGTAGTAGCCCGGTGTATGTATTTGCCCCGGTTGATGGCAATAGGCTTGCCCCTTACTACATGGGATCTTAACATAACTGACAAATGTGGGTGTACTACATATAAGTACACATCTGCCCCATCTTTTGGCGAAACAAGGCGTGATATTTTATTTATTTATTTTATTATTTTTGTACACACAGTAAAAAAAACAGAGTGATAAGGCATATTAATACAATTGAGTACAAAGGTACTGCTTATTTCTTAAGAAATGTCTTCCAGCAGACCTGCGAAAGGAGAAATGAAAAAGAAATGTTGACAATAGTGTGTGAAAACAAGAAGAGAAGATATGAATATGTGAAGTCTTAAACTAAAATATACTTATACAGTTTACCTGACCTGGGAATAGCACTCAGGACCTTATGCTCAGAAGTAGCGCTTGCAAACAATAGACCAACGGGGCAGTCTATTTAGAAGTAGTTTAGAGTTCAAGTAGGATTTCCGTGATTACAACCTTCTAGAAATACCACCTAATAGTTATCATTTTTCGTCAAAAACAACAAACAATATTCCAATTGAAACAATTCCTATCTCTTTATAAACATAAATATGTTTATATCATTATCAAATCAGCCTATCGCAGTCCACTGCTGGACATAGGCCTCTCCCATGCTGCGCCACAACACCCTATCCTCCGCCTTCCGCATCCAGTCTGTCCCAGCCACCTTTTTGAGGTCGTCGGTCCATCTAGCTGGGGGGCGTCCCACACTACGCTTGCCAATACGCGGTCTCCACTCCAGGACTCGTCTGCTCCATCGGCCATCGGTCCTTCGACAAACATGGCCAGCCCACTGCCACTTCAGCTTGCTGACCCTGCAAGCTATGTCGGTAACTCCAGTTCTTTTCCGGATAACATCGTTTCTGATCTTATCCATCAAAGAAACTCCGAGCATAGCCCGCTCCATAGCGCGCTGAGCGACCTTAAATTTGTGGATCAGCCCAACCGTCAGTGTCCACGTTTCGGCAGCGTATGTCATGACGGGCAGGACGCACTGGTTGAAGACCTTGGTCTTCAAACATTGCGGTATCGGTGACGAGAAGACTTGACGAAGTTTTCCAAACGCTGCCCAACCCAACTGGATCCTCCTGTCGGCTTCTTTCTCGAAGTTGTGTCTACCAAGCTGTATGACTTGCCCAAGGTAGACATACTCCGTCACAACCTCGAGAAGCGACCCTTCGATGCGGATTGGACTCGGCAAGACGTGCGAATTGTACATGACTTTCGTCTTGTCCAAGTTCATGCCGAGGCCTACCCGCCGTGAGGCTCCATTTAGGCTATGCAGCATCTGGTCTAACTGTTCCAGCGTCTCTGCCATTATGACGATGTCGTCGGCAAAACGAAGGTGTGAGATGTACTCGCCGTTCACACTGATTCCCTGTCCAGTCCAGTCCAGCGTCTTAAATACGTCCTCCAGCGCATTGGTGAACAGTTTCGGGGATATAACATCCCCCTGTCTCACCCCCCTGAGCAGTTGGATTGGGCTGGTTTTCGTATCCTGGATCTGGACAGTCATCGTTGCAGCGACATACAAGCACCTCATCACCTCGATGTATCTCCAGTCAATTCGACATCGTTGCAGAGAGGCCAGAACTGCCCAAATTTCGATAGAGTCGAAGGCTTTCTCGTAGTCCACAAATGCCATACACAGCGGCTGATTGTACTCCTCGGTCTTCTGTACAATTTGCCGAACAGTATGGATGTGGTCTACGGTGCTGAAGCCTTTTCGAAAACCGGCTTGTTCTGGTGGCTGGAACTCGTCAAGTCTCCTGGCGAGACGGTTCGTGACGACCCTCGAAAACAGCTTGTACACGTGGCTCAGGAGTGAGATGGGTCTATAATTCTTCAGCAAGGTTTTGTCACCTTTTTTGAAGAACAGAACCACCACACCCCTGCTCCACGCTTCAGGTGTTGTACCCTCTAAGATGACGGAAGTGAAGAGACTTGCGAGCTCTCTCAGGACTGGTGCCCCTCCGGCTTTAAGGAGCTCTGTCGTTATTCCGTCATCCCCAGGTGTCTTATTGTTCTTAAGCTGCTCGAGAGCCGCCCTAATCTCGCATTGGTCGACATCCGGGATGTCCTCCGTATAGTGGCGCGTTAATTCAGCTCGATGGTCATCTTCACTATGTCCCGCTGGTTTCACCGTCCGCGTTGAGTAAAGGTGACCGTAGAAGTTCTCAACCTCCTCGAGTATCTCGGACTTTGAAGTCACGATTCTGCCATCCGCAGTTCTTAGTTTCGTCAGATGGGACCTCCCTAATTGCCGAGCGAACACTTTCGACCCTCGGTTCTGCTCAATCGCAACCTTGATGTCACGGGTGTTGGAGCACCGAAGGTCACGTCGTGTCAGCTTTCTAATTTTTAGGTTTAAGGTCCTCTTATCTGACGAAGACGGCTGCGTGGATGGCAACTCTCGTCTTTCCCTCATAAGTCCGAGAGTTTCCGAGGAAAGTTTAGACACCTTAC
The DNA here is from genome assembly GCA_947507805.1 of Aporophyla nigra. Classification (NCBI taxonomy): domain Eukaryota; kingdom Metazoa; phylum Arthropoda; class Insecta; order Lepidoptera; family Noctuidae; genus Aporophyla; species Aporophyla nigra. The sequence goes on from OX382306.1 coordinate 7,541,222, forward strand.
TTTTTCGCTGCGACGGAAAAAGTTTGCGGGATACGTCGCATAGCGCTCTGACCACCTCATCGGCCTTCTCGTCAACAGTGCCTGTGGTTTCCAGCAGTGCGAATCGATTTTGAAGTTCCAGTTGGAACTTTTCGGATCCCAAAGCGGCTTGGAGCTGCGTAGGTCGGAGGGTAGGCCTCATCATGCGGTTTCTCTCAGCACGAAAATTTATATTTAGAGTGCCTCGTACAAGTCTGTGATCGCTTCCGGTATTAAACCTGCTGATCACGGAGACATCTCTAAATATATGCTTCCTATCCGTCATGATGAAGTCTATCTCGTTCTTCGTCACGTTATCAGGGCTCTGCCAGGTCCACTTCCTCTGGGGTTTCTTTTGAAAGAATGAGTTCATCATAAAGAGCCCCTGCGACTCTAGGAAGTTGACCAGCATTTGCCCCCGGTGATTTCTTCGCCCCAAACCGAATGGTCCGACTTTCGATTCGCCGCGTTCTTGTACTCCCACTTTGGCATTAAAGTCCCCCATAACAACGTTGTAGTGGGCCTTTGTTGTACTGTGTATTGCCTTGGCAATATCTTCGTACATGGCCTCGGCTGTCTCGTCAGAGTATGTCGAAGTCGGCGCATATACCTGTATCACTTTCAGGTAGTACCTGTCAGTAAGTTTCAGTACAAGGTACGCTACCCGTGTCGACACACTACTGATTTCCACAACGCTGCTGGTGAGTTCCTTGTTGACTAGAAAGCCGACACCGCCTTGGGAGAGCTGATCACCTTCGCGGAAGTAGAATAGGTGGCCCGACTCCAAGGTTATCGTATCCTCCCCCTGTCTTCGGACTTCCGATAACCCCAGTATGTGCCAGTTAATGCGACCTAACTCTACCTCAAGTTCGGCAAGGTGATGGTCCAGCCTCATCGAACGTCCATTGTACGTAGCCAAATGTAGTCGTCGTTGGTAGCCTGCCGTAACCCGGGGATTCTTCGCACCCCCCGTCCCGCCGTTACCGTGATCGCTACCTTGACCAGGAATAGCGGGACCACCGGGAACTGGGGGCCGTTGTTTTGGCACTTTTAACATGTTGAGGTTTAATGCCCGTAGTCACCACGCTGGGCATGCGGGTTGGTGACCGCAGAGCCAATCCTTTCGCAGCGATGACGCTGCTGCCCGTCATCACTCTGGAGAATTTAGTTTGGCTTACTGGATGGTTATACCGCCATCAGTCGGTCGCCAGCGCCTCGTCTGTCAGTGGCAGGGTGTACCGCGTGCAGGTGAGGTTGACATTTGGGGAGACCGGTTGTTGTGTGCTCCCCCTTACACCCCACCCTTACCCTTATATCATTATAGGTATGAGATAAACTCTGCTCTTCCGATCATTAACTTTAATGTATAATGTTGTACTTATCTTTCTGATAATAACATTTCTGCTTATTGCGTAATGCGGTATTTTTATAATGTCGGTAGCTTCAGCGGTTTCTTCCGCGTGGATGTCGGAAATTCTCCCACGGGAACCAACTACTGGGATAAAAAGTATCCTATGTGTTAAGTCAGAGTGTAAACTATCTTTTTAAGCCAAATTTTATCCAAATCCGTTGAGCCGTTTCTGCGTGATTGAGTAAAAAACATGCAAACATCCAAACATACACCTTTCAAATTGTACTAGACTACAATTAAAGCGCTTCGTGAGATTAAAATATTATAAGTGCCAATTCAATAGATTTTTGTTAGGCTTAAACAAAAGCACCATTCCATATCTTCCCGTGGGTGTCGTAAAAGGCGACTAAGGGACTTACTAGAGAATGGGCAGCAGCGTTCTCTATGCATTTTACCACCATACTGCGATCACCAACTCGTCTGCCAACCGTGGCGATTATAGCAAACACCCCCTATCGGGAGAGGCCTATGCCCAGTAGTGGACGTCTTTCGGCTGAAATGATGATGATGATGCGCTAATTGAACGTATTTTCTGTTTCCTTTTCTTTAACATCAAATGTTTTGTCTGCAGGATTCCCACACTACGGTGGAGGTAACCATGGCTATGGCAGCAACCAGGGTGGCTACGGCAGCAACCAGGGCGGCAACCAAGGAGGTTACGGTCAGAGCGGACAGAGTGCCTACCCTGGCGGACAGAGTACCTACCCCGGCGGACAGAATGCGTACCCCGGCGGACAGAATACCTACCCCGGCGGTCAAGGGGGCTTCGGTCAAGGCTCCCAAGGGTATCCCCAACCCGGATCAAACATCCCACAAGGAGGCGTTGTAGGTCCTGGCAATCAGGGCGGATTCGGGCATGGAAATCAAGGCTTTGGCGGGCAAGGACAGGGTGGACCTCACGGCAACTCTGGCTTCGGTTCCTCTGGATTTGGAGGATCAGGCCCCACTAACAACGCTTATCCGTCTGGGGGCCACAGCTCTGGGAGCCACAGGGGAGGATACCAAGAACATGGATACTAGATAAATGTTTAACTGATTGATTGAAACTGTACTGATAGTATGTAATTCTGTGTTTTTGTAAATTATAAGCTTAATTTGTTTATGTTTGTTATCTTTTATTGACGGAAAGTATCACATACTTTTTTTTTTAAAGGTTCATCATAAAGATAAGAGTTCAACTCGTTATTTTTAGAGGTGAGCACATCAGTGTTTTAAATGTTTTGACAACATTTTTTGTTGTAAATAATGTTGAAGACGTTTGAAGGTCAATTCTTGTTGAAGGGGTCTGCTAGAACCGATGCCTGCCGGGGTCGCGTGATTGTTCGAAAGAGATACCGTGGCCCCGGCACATGGGCAACTGAAGGAAAATGGATGGGTTTTAGTCAGTAAAAGTCTGACACGCCCTCCCGCTCCGCCCAGAACGGGAGAAGTCATTTGATGATTTCCCTACCAAAAAAAATAAAAAAAATGGTCAATTCCTGTACTTGAAAACGGTTTAAAAACGTTTCGAATCCTGTCGCAATCTTATCTCGTAATGATCAACGTACGTGGGTCACACTGAAAGATTTTAGAAAATAAAAGACGGAATAATGTAGAGGCCTGTTAATATTTTTATTGCTTTTCGAAGTAGTCTCTGTTCCTTTCTCCGTACCGTCGTGTGCGAAGGAACCATTGAATAAAACAGTGGACCCACTCTTCTTAAGGGATCTCTTCCACGCCTCTTTCAAATGTAGCCACGGCATCTTCAGTGTTCATAAAACGAATTCCTCTAACTTTATCTTTTGTTTTTGGAAATAAATAAAAGTCACGAGGTGCCAGGTCGGGGCTGAAAAAAGATGACTCGGTAACTCCACACCTTCGATAGACAAAAATTTCGATAGTCCGTGGGGCGGAGTGAGCTGGAGCGTTGTCGTGCCGGAGTAGGATCCCGCGTTGAATGTGTTTCTGTGACAAGAAATCTATTTTACTTGCCTCCTTTCTTTAAAAATGTCCACTACACCGACATAATATACAATTGAGGACAAGTCAATTTCAATTTAAATAATTATTAATCTATACTAATATTATAAAGCTGATGAGTTTGTTTGTTTGTTTGGTTGAAAGCGCTAATCTCAGAAACAACTAGTCCTAATTGAAAAAACCGTTTTGTGTTGGATAGCTTATATATATAAAATCACGCTACAATTAAAAGGAGTCGAGCAGTGACGAAAAATGGTTGAAAACTGGCAGGCAATTCGATGCGACGGGTCAGGGGAGTAAAAATTTGACGCGGATAAAGTCGCGGGCAGAAGCTAGTTCATATTATAAATGTCAAAGTAACCATATATGTACATATGTATATGTCTGTCTGTTCTCTTTTCACGCCCACTTATCTGATCATTATGTTTGACAGAGAAGCAGCTTGTGACTTAAAGAAAGTATAGGAGAACAGGCTTCAGACTTCTCCTCCTGGATTGCAGACAATCTAGGTATACAACATCTATAGCATATAATCAGCCAAAAATGTTCTGACTAGGACATGCTTCCTCTATCTTATATCTTTAAACGAGCAATTCTTGTGTATATATAATCTGAATCTCGGAAACGGCTCCAACGATTTTCATGAAATTTAGTATACAGGGGGATACGGGGGCGATAAATCGAACTAGCTAGGATTCATTTTTTAGAAAATATCGTTTCATTCGTGTTTTCAATAATCAACTTTATCGATAATCATAAACATAAACTTATGTTTTTTTTTTTGGTGGAGGAATAATAACAAAATGGGATTTGTATTTAAATATAATATCTAAAAAAATAACAATTTACCAAAAAAAAACAATATATCGAGCATAGCTCGGTCATCCAGGTACTGTAAACTGGATTGAGCCGTACCTAATACACCAAGCGGGCCCAATGCGAGTTGGTATATGTCACATGATGTCTTTGAATTTTTGGTTCTAAGACATGCACTAAACTCACGATGTTTTCCTTCATCGTTTTGAGAGCAGTGGTGATTAAATAATTTACACAAAGTAGAGGACCCATCTGTGTTCGAACTTACGTACTAGAACTCGTAAGTGACAGCCGTTGTTATTGGGCCACCGCTGTTCTAAACAGCAGAAATATATTCATCATCATCATCATCATCATTTCAGCCGAAATAAGTCTACTGATGGACATGAGCCTCCTCCATGCACCGCCAATTTGACCGGTACATTTTTTGGTGGGATTTGCCATAATCGCCACGTTTGGCAGGCGGCTTGGCGATCGCAGTTTGGTGGTAAAATGCATAGAGAACGCTGCTGCCCATTCCCTAGTAAGTCCTTTAGTCGCCTCTTACGACACTCATGGCAAGAAATGGGGTGGTGTTATTCTTTTCGTCCGGCACCACACGGTACAGAAATATATTAGGTAATTCATATGACCCAAACCCGTCATACGAAAACCTTAGTAACAAAATGAATGTTGTTCGTCTTTACTCCAAGCGCATAGTTAATCTTGTGTTATGCACGAACTAACAAAAGCACTTCTATGCCAAACTACCAACGTAACTTGAACCTCCTCTCCTCCCAAGGATACTCAAATGAAGGACAACACAAGGGGATTAGGTGTAGTAACAGAGGCCAAGTTAAAATTGCCATGTTTCGGTTCGTCTAGTATGCATTGCCGGGCTGACAATCCTATTTCAAAAACGTTTGGAGTAACGTCGGGTGTCTAATTCGAATAAATAGTTTATATACTACGTGGACGGAAAGTTGAGTTGGTAGCGTAAAAAACTGGTATTTTCTTTACTTCCATTGAAGAAGTAGTCCACAAATGACATACTATAAGTGAAATTATATGAAATGTTATGTTTTTGTGTGTATCTTTTAAGACACTTTTACAAGTCAATATTTGAAAACTAGACATTTCCTAGCTAACTTATCCCTGAGAAGAAATGCCAACAAAGTCAGAGGTCAAACGCAAAATAATTTAATTTAATTAATAGAAAAGAAAAAGTTCAAAAACCAATAATAAAATTGAGTCGAAAACAACCATCGGTGTCTTACTAAACATGAACTATATCCGACGACCCTGGTTACTTTTTGATGCCCAGACATATAGAATCTACACACATCTACTACAATACAGTATTGAACTGTAATAGGTAATATCTTTTGCCCACCGTTATGTATACCTAATAGGTCATCATTATCATTTCAGCCAAAAAAAAACGTCCTAATTTGGGTGGTTTGCAATAATCACTACGCTTGGCAGGGCGCTGGCGATCGCAGTATGGTACGGTAAAATGCATAGAGAAAGCTGCTGCCCATTTTCTAGTACGTCCCTTTGTCGCCTCTCACGACACCCACGGGAAAAAAACCGGCCAAGTGCGAGTCGGACTCGCGCACCGAGGGTTCCGTACAAACCTGCAGGTCATCATCATCATCATTCCTCATTATCGTTTATGAAATTAAATGTTTTTTTTTTTTAATTTTTATATTTGAGTTGACCGAATGAAAGGTAAATTGTGGTTTACGATTTATGACGTATTAAAAAAAAACTACTTACTAGATCTCATTCAAACCAATTTTCGTTGGTAGTTTACATGGTAATGTACATCATGTATTTTTTTTAGTTTTATCATTCCCTTATTTTAGAAGTTACGGGGGGGGAGGACACATTTTACCACTTTGGAAGTGTCTCTCGCGCAAACTATTCAGTTTAGAAAAAAATGATATTAGAAACCTCATTATCATTTTTGAAGACCTATCCATACCTATCCATCCCACACGTATGGGTTTGATGATTTTTTGACGTGACAACGTCTTATAAATTGGTTTGCCGGGTGACACTTCAAGAAACTGCGTTACGCTCCGCTCACGTTATGCGCTCACAATGAGAGCGAGTGAGAGGCACGCGTCCCTTCCACTCGGGCACAGTTAGCCCGCCTAAGAGCGAGAGAGACAGAGTGAGAGAGATAGGCATACACACCGGTTCATGAAATTAATGTTTTAAATATAATTCTTTGTATAAATAAATGTTTTAAATTGTCACTATTATTTCATCCTTCTTCCTACTATACGAATGAATATTCACATTAAAATTATTTTACCACTCAAAGTCGTTGTCACGTAAAACTTTCGCCCGTATACCGACTTTACAGGCAACCAATTTTTTTTTTGAGTTTCAGTTCTATGTATGGGGAACCCCAAATATTATTGTTTTTTTTTTCTATTTTTGTGTGAAAATCTTAATGCGGTTCACAGAATACATCTACTTACCAAGTTTCAACAGCATAGCTCTTATAGTTTCGAAAAAAAATGGCTGTGACATACTCGGACAGACAGACAGACAGACAGACATGACGAATCTATAAGGGTTCCGTTTTTTGCCATTTGGCAACGGAACCCTAAAAATGAGACGATACTATGTTTTACGTCCAGCATCATAGGTACGGAAAAAGCGCAAACGTTTCCTTATTTATAAAAAAAACAACTTTATCGTGCTTCTAAAAACATAATACGAATCACAGACTATAATAGTCCTGCCAGGGTCGCGTGATGTGCGGTCCATGGCCCTCAACGGGGCACCGGTGTGGGCGCCCTCATTGAGGCTGCGCCCAGCGCGCCGGTTGAGTGCGGCCCAGAGGGTCATGGCCATCCGGTTAATCCGGGGATACCGCACGGTCTCCTGCGAGGCGGCGAGCCTCCTTGCCGGAGTGCCGCCATGGGATCTGGAGGCAAAGGTCCTCGCCCACATGTGGGAGTGGCGCGAGGATGCGAAACGCCGGGGCGAAACTCCGCTGCCGCGACAAATCGCGGCACGGCGGACAGAGCTCCGGCAGGATCTCATGGCGACATGGCGGGTACGATTGTCGCAACCCAGCGCAGGGCACGCCACAATTGCGGCGGTAAGTCCCCTCTTTGAGGAGTGGATAGAGAGGCGCCACGGTGTCCTCACCTTCCGCCTGACGCAGGTTCTCACCGGGCATGGGTGCTTCGGTGGGTTCCTGTTCAGGATAAAGCGGGAGGAAACGCCCGGATGTTTCCATTGTGAGGATCGTCTAGAGGACACGGTGGAGCATACGGTGGAAGTGTGCCCTGCCTGGGCGGAGCACCGCCGTGTCCTCGTGGAGGCGATCAGCGGCGGCGATCTCTCGCGTCCGGCCCTGGTGCGAGCCATGGTACGGAGCGAGAGGGCATGGGAAGCCGTCACCTCCTTCTGCGAAGCAGTAATGCTCGCGAAGGAGGAGGCGGGGCGCGTGAGGGAGTTGCAGTCTCTGCGCCCTCACGTCCCTAGCCGCCGCAGGAGGAGACGCCCCGGGCGCCGGGAGTCGATTGCGGACTCCCGGCCACCGTAGGCGCGAGCTTGCGGGTGGCGAGCAATGGGTAGCTCGCCGCCCGGTAAGGACCAAGCTCGGGTCGACGGCGCGTAGTGTTCCACGCGCGCCTCAAAGAGATGTCAGCCACACTGAAGGGGTCTGCTAGGACCGATGCCTGCCGGGGTCGCGTGATTGTTCAAAAGAGATACTGTGACCCTGGCACATGGGCAACTGAAGGAACACGGGTGGGTTTTAGTCAGTAAAAGTCTGACACGCCCTCCCGCTACGCCCAGAGCGGGAGAAGTCATTTGATGATTTCCCATCCAAAAGAAAAAAAAAAAAGGGTTGCGAGATCGTTCGAAAGAGATACCGTGGTCCTGGCATATGGGCAACTGAAGGAACACGGGTGGGTTTTAGTCAGTAAAAGTCTGACACGCCCTTCCGCTCCACCCTAGAGCGGGAAAAGTCATTTGATGATTTTCCACCCACAAAAAAAAAGACTCAGTTCACACAATGCACTAATGCATGGTATGCTTACTATCGCTCACAAAATGCATTACTCTACAAAACATACTAAATGGATGCCCAAGGGAACCGGGGCTTTTTACCAGCTCCTATAAAATATTATACGGAACAGCAGCTTAAATGAGTAAAGCCAATTACTGCCGTGATGTATTTAATAAAGAGTTTATTTTTTATCAACGTTTTATAACAATTATGGTAGTTTTGTTTAACAGTTCCATTTTCATAATGACTTTAATTTTTTGCAATTTGATGACGAATTATATTGTGCTGGATAGAGTTTCGGCTCGGTTAACCAGATTAAGAACGAATTAGGGCCTACTTTTTTGGGGGATGTTTGTCTTATGTTATTCTATTACATTTCGAGTCAGACTGTGCTTTCAGTTTTCTCTACTGAGAAACAGTCTTTTTGACAAATAAAAAAGTAAACCTCAAATATCTACGTCATCACACCATTACACCTGTAATCCCCAAACTGCTAGACAACGAAAGACGTCCACTGCTGAACATAGGCCTCCCCCAAGCACCGCCACTTCGGCCTATTCTGTGCTTCTCGCATCCAACGTATTCCTGCGGCCTTCACCAGGTCATCGGTCCATCTTGTGGGAGCAGTGGTAATGAAATTAAATAGAAAAAGTATAGTGCCTGCCTGGGTTCAAGCTGACGATCTAAAACTCGTAAATAGGAGTCGATACCTACCACTGGACCTCCACTGCTCACCAGCTGGTTCATAGCATCTTTATCTTTACAAAGTCGCTTCCCGCGTCTGTACGCTTAGGTCTTTTAAACTACGCAACGGATTTTAATACGGTTTTCATCAATAGACAGAGTAAGTTTAAAGATTTATATGTTTAATACGAGGGCGCGGGCGCGGGCGCAAAAGCTTGTGTAGAATAAAATTGAAATATGACCAATTCTACGTCACTGGTTTAATTTATAACAGTCATGTTCCGACGTATGACGCATGCGACCCGCAGCCGGTCATCCGACATAGTAAGGGTTGCCAGGCGTCCGGATAAAGCCGGACACAGTCAGGCTTTTTAGTTGCGTGTCCGCCTAAATTAGATGGTGTCCGGCCTGTCCGGCTTTTTGGTAGGCTTTTTAAAATATATTATGATCATTTTGGTCTTCACCCCACCTTGTATTACTTGCGCAAGTGAGCGAACTAGCACTGTCCTCCCCGCGTTATTGCTACCTACTCAATTTTAAAGGAAAATCAGCTTTTAAAACTTAGTTTATGTTACAAAGATTTTAAAGTGTATTTAGTTCATTAGTCTTATGTTCAGTTTTGTTTTAATATGTCCGGCCTGTTTACCCAAATGTCCGGCTAAACTGGCAGGTCTGTCCGGCTTTTCGGTTTTATGACCTGGCAACCCTAGACATAGTGACAAAAAAGTTAGTGTCATCCATATCGGATTAGGATTATTGTATACGTTACTTTGAATTTACAGTTTACAGTACGCCAAAATGTATGACACCTTTAATATAATTGGGCTTTATATTTATTTCATACTAGCTTTTGAATGATGAAATGAAATTGGAGTACAATACAACACGTAGGGAAACTCTATGCATCGTCTCCTTTGCCCTTTAGGGGACTTTTAGTTTTGTGTCATTACTGGCAACACGAACTGGTCAAAGACTCTAAAATCTTGAGACACTGTGACATGTGTCTAATTTTCTCACTTTGCTTCCATATTCCTCCCCTGAACTGGTTGTGGCGATTATGACCTTTATCTGTTACAATAACACACATCCTACTAATATTATAAATCTAAAGCACAGTATAAATATGGACAGTATGGAAACTAGGCCTAGTTGTAGAAATGAATACCTACGCTCCACGGCAGCATTAGGGTTGTCACTCTTAATGTTTTTGAAACTGATCTGTATTTATTAAAATATCTGATTCTGTGTTCTGTAGTGATCAAACAATCGAGTTAAAATTACTAGTTTACAAAAAATAAATAAATAGGTAATCTCATGGCTTCGGTTAATACCAATAAAAGAAGATCGTTTATAACACGGAACAGTTTAATATACAACAACTTGTGAGCTTTGTCAATATAGCGTAACCTTTTACAAGTTTTGGCGTGAGCCGCGGAAAGACGAAAACGTTTCGTTGGCATTTCCTTGTCGGAAGGGCGCGACCTGGACGTGGACGCCGCAAGCGGCGCGCGGCATGGCGCATAAATGTGGCGCCGATGCCAGATCAACTAAGGGTGGGATGACCTTGGCACCATATTGTGAAAACAATTATGTTTAACAAAAAAATATTTTATGCAAATTACTTTTCAAAAATATTTATCTTGTTCATGTTATTTTCATATGATTACTGTTTATTTAAGAGCGTGTAAGTATTAGAAAAGCGTGCATGAGGCATGAGAGAATTCTAATATAGGGTGAAGGTCATCCTTTTCTAAGTTGAAACGCATAGTACTGGGTTTTAACCCGAAAATGCGTGTGACAGTAATTAAAAAACCGTAGTGGTTTTTTAATTACTGTCACACGCATTTCAATTCGGTTTTGGTTAAAGCTCCGGTTTTGATGAAGCCGAGTTCAAACAGCCGTATACTACGCAATATACTCGTGGCATTCTGTGGAGAACGCAACCACTCGTCTTGACGCGGCACTCACGACTGACAGCACCGCGATGTCCGCTTAGAGGTCTCGTCGATTCGCGTGTTTGTGTGAGTGTGCCGTTTCGAACGTTAATACGTAGTTTCCGTACTGTCTATATTTTTACTGTGTCTAAAGTTAGTATGTAGAGATGTTTGTTTCTCATTGACGAAAATATGGTTAGTCGGATTTAGACGAAAATTGGCACACAGATATCTTATAACCTGGATAACACACAGTATACATATATTTCATTCCAGTAGTCCGTTTTGTCGGCTAGTTTTCGATCACCACACTGGCAAACCCGCTGGCAAAAGCTGTTAAAAAGATAAATTATTCTGTCTGTGCGTCCAGAATTAGAATTATTTGAATATTTTTTTTAACCGACGAAAAGAACGAATGTGGTTCTCAAGTCGACGAATATATATATATATATTTATGTATTATCACGCATAACTTTTTACAGTGTAGTTCGATTTTGATAATTCTTTTTTGTTTGTTTCAGTCCCGTTTTAAACTAAAAAGATCTATATTGTGTTCAACTGCATCAATCGAAGAATGTTACTTGTGTCTCCTGTTGTTTTTTTCTTTTAATTTTGTTTTCACCATGGACACACGTTTTTCCAATTCTGTTTAGACATTGGCAAAATGTGGGCTGAATCGGCTTTGATTGCCATTCTGTAAAAATATAATAAGTCTCTTTGCGCCTGTGACAATTCAATGTGCGTTGCCAATTGTTGTTCCTTTTCCGCCAGACTTTTACTGTAAGAAAGACTTGACTACAAGCTTGACAACTTGTGGTTTTTCAATGACAACTCGCACGTCCACATAAGAGGTTGTTGGCTGCTTAACTAGACTTGCCTGTGGCTGCCTCAATAAATGATGGCTTTAAGCTAGGGCTTATTTAGGGCTTATTAAGGAACACTACTTGTCGTTGTGATCTTGTTCTCCTAATCTAACTGTAATTTTCTATGTACTGTCTTCATTTATTTTTGTGCCTTATATATTTAGTATGTATGTATTTATGTATCTATTATTTAGAATATAAATATCTGTGTAGCAATTTTAGTAGGTACATTGTATGTACTAAAATTATTTTATACATTGTATGTACCATTGACATACCCATTTTATGTCCAGACTTATTACTGTCCATTCCATGGTTGCCTGGAAGAGATCGCATAAAGCGATAAGGCCGCCCATTGTATATTTTGTAGTCTTTGTAATGTTTTTTTGTTTTGTATTTTAATGGTGTACAATAAAGTATATATAAATAAATAAATAAATAAATAATATTTTTTTTTTACTTTTTGAATTAAGCGACTCCTCGCTAAGAGCATCCTCTGTGGAGTATGGACCTCGGTTTAAGGAGTCGTTGGAAAAGGGCAGTAAGGGATGGACTGGATCTTTATGAAATTTGACAAATTGATCGCCTTTTCAACTTAAATTCATATCCAATAAACACGTGATAAAATGTCCGAATCCTTACATTCATTCCCCTTAATTTTAAATGTCGTTGTATGTATATACCTATCTTTGAAAACACATTGTCTTCGCGTACACCTCAAGAAATTACCTTACAAATTGGAGTACGGAGTGTAGCGATGATTACTGGTAATTTACACAATTCTACGCAAATACTCTCGTTCTTCGCTGTAAGTAGGTTTCATTATATTTGGAATCTGTTTAGTTCTTTGTTGGTTTGAATTGGAGAAACTATTTATAATGAATGTTCGTCAAATCGTTGAGTTTCTTAAGTTCTGAGTTGAACTGCACGATTCTATGATCTATTCGATTTGTCTTCATGGGAAGTGGTCAAAACAGCTAATTGAAGTTTTCGTCAATTAATAAAACAATAGTGTCAATTTGCTTAAAATTCCTACCATAAACTAAGTTTATTTTCACATAATTAAGTACTTACCCGCCGCACCTTCCGGGTGGACCGCGTTCCGCGATCGTTTCTGCCCTTTGGGGGGCCCAAATAGCGTGATTTCCTGCAAAAATAATAAAAAACTCGTTTTTTCACCAAAACTTTAATATTTTGTACTGAACCCATCGTCGAATACGTCGCCGTTGTGCTGCCCGCACGCAGACGCGTGTTTTGACACCCCACTCGCCGGTCTAGCTCTGAAAAACGGAAAAAAATTACAAATGCGTGCACTGTCTGGACAGGTCCACTCAATCTGTGTGGTTCTTTCCTCGAAAGACCATTTCCGACAGCTATCTACAAGGTCTTTATATGATGTAACAAAGTTATATGTCTGGACTATAAAAGAAACTCTGAGTTTGCTTCGGCCTTTCTTCTCAGAGTAGGTAGTCAGATAGGAAACCCTAACCTCATCTAGTTTAAAAAAAAAAACATTGACGTGTAAAAGTGTTTGTACAAGCTTACTTACAGAAATAAATTCATTTATCATTTATGCGATGTGAAGGAAAAGCTTTTAAAAAGACGATAATATTTTGTCTTCTTAACATTTCCGACATCTCGCTCATGATTAAGCGTCTGATTTACAAATTAACTATTGTTTACGAGGCAAAGGTCCTAATTAAATTTTAATGAAATAATAACGAGCACTTTAACCGTTACCGAATAAACCTACTTAAATTTTTTTTCGTCACTTCATCTCCTGAACTTAAATTTTCTTCTGAGATGCATTCAGGCAGGGCTATTATAATTTTTATTCTTCTATTTATTTTGGTAGTGGCTAACTAATAACAGCCGTACAGGACGATCGAAGGATAAGCTACGCTTACCGCGGTCGATACGTAGATGGGAATAGATGTTCCATATTCTTGGGCCATTTCTATACAAATTTAACAACTTACTCTCAACACATATCCTAAGCAAAACGACTTTTAAAAGAATATTGACTGAATGTCTGCTCTCCTTAGATTATGCCCAAACTGAAGGTCTTTTCACTACCATTTCCTAATTTAAGTCTTCTGAAATGTCACTCACAACCTCATACAGTCATCTGCACTTCCACATACACATACACACACCACACACTCACGCATACACATACACTTGTCCCACAATCTCACAAATTCTTTGCATGTTTTCTAATTTAAACAAATAAAATCTTATTTGTAACAATCCTTTTCTAAGAAGTGAATTAATAAAACTGCGAATTCAAACAAAATGTCTCTAGTACAAATAATTGAATTACATAAATTGTAAAGGGGGCCTGGTGACCTGACTTACAGGTTTTGAAAAATACCTAGTGTAGGCACCAGTCTTCCACAAATTAATTACAAAACTGTACCTACCTGTAGAGTGATTTAACTATAAGGCATTTGTGACAAGATAATAAATGTTATTCTATTCTATTCATATCACGCCTCCGTGCCCAGAAAAGCACGTTAAATTGTTGGTCCAGTCGTAAGGGGGAGTCAGAAACCCAAAATTCTGACAGTCAGTCAATGGGTATCGTGCCCATGTAGACGCTCCATGTAAAATACTGGTTTTCAGGTGCATCTGGTTCGAAAGAGATACCGTGACCCTGGCATATGGGCAACTGAAGGAACACGTGTGGGTTTTAGTCAGTAAAAGTTTGACACGCCCTTCCGCTCCACCCTAGAGCGGGAGAAGTCATTTGATGATTTACCACCCACAAAAAAAAAAAAACAGGTTATACTGGAAGCCAACCCGAACGTAGTTGGAAACAAGGCTGGGCAGATGTATTTCCTTTTACGATACCTATCGTCAAAATTATTTGTGCTATGACTACTGATGAAAGTACAGTCAGACAGGCAATAATGGTCAATTAACCTGTAAGGTACTGAGATACCACATTTGGTTCGCCGCGTACCAGCGAACTTTAACCTTATTTTTATGATAAAATAAGGCTAAAATAAAATTAGAGGGTCACGTGTATTTGCATGCACACTCAGTGTGACGTCATAAGCAAATAATGTCTCGTTTAAAAATTGTTATAAACCTATGGGCCTAAAACTCTGGTAGTGATTAGCGACAAAAATATTGCACATACCACCAGTATATTCTCGTTAAAAAAAAACTTTCAAAATCTAGTCGAAGTCTCCTCTCGGCGACAATAAAATGTCAAAATCTTGTCAATAATGTATGCATATTGAGATATTTTTGATAGATTGAGACTGAGATGATTGTGACCGTTCTTAAAATTACAAGAATTGCCCCCTTTGTTCAATGTCAATTCAGTGAAACAATAATCTGCAAAACAAAAATCCTAAGGTAGCTATGTTTTCTTGCTGTCAAGTACCCTGTCATTATTGAAATTGTTACAAAATGATTCGATGCATTCAAGCAGCATTTCATTTAAGTACCTATGAGTTTTATTGTTTTAATTTAACCTCGATCACGATTATTTTTTTCTATTCGGGAAATTTACAGCTAACTTAAACAGCGTTCTTAAATATGAAATGGAAGACCATTTACAAGTTTTCTACTGCTTTTATTTCATTTGAAAATAAGTCAGTTCAATTTTTTGGGGATCATATTCTGTCCCTCTGCTGGGTGAAGGGTTGACCCAATAATATAGATAAAAAAACTGAATTGTTAATTGATTTCTGGCGCTGCCTGTGGGTTTGTTTATAAGCATAGAAATAAAAATAAAACAAATGATTTTATACAACAAATAAATATATTTCCCATTAAGTTCCATGTATAAATTTTAAAATTACCTTTTCAAATAACATTTATGACAACAATATTTCAATAAGTTATTTTACATAATTATGGAAGTTGAAAATTTGAAATCACAATGTTTCTATTTATATTATGTAATAGTTTCAATTTTCTTTTTCTTCCTAATATATAATAAATATTCAAATTCATTAATATGTATACGGTATACAATATTCATAATATGGTATAAGTAGGTACTTTCGACTACATTAATTAGTTTTTTTTTTTCTAATTTATTTACATAAAGATGGTCGGTGTGGCGAGACGTCATTATATTCAAAGTTTTTCACTTAATTATTAAAGAAAATTGTTACATTGTTAATAGATAACTATTACTAAAAAAACATCGAATATGGTCCACATGAAATTTTAACTTACAATAAAGCATTTACAACACCACATCTACGTCCCTAGGGAATAAATAAATTATTGATTCCAAAATATAAATAAAATAAAATCCATAATATGCTGAGGAATGTAGAAATAACAATATTGATCGTTCTGAATAATTTTGTACTCCATTTAAATATTAAATTAGATTTGAATGTCTGTTCTTATGTCTGAAAGAAAAAAAAATCGTATAAAAAGAGTTATTGTTCCATAATCTTGAGCCAAATATAAAGTTTATACTTGTTTGGGGTAGACAGGTCCGTAGTTATTTTATTTTATTGTTGTATTCCACACATTTCTCTTTTTCTGTTTTGTGTAGGTACTGCTAACATGAATTTGAAAAACTGTTATTTCCATCTTCCTCATTACAAAATTACAAAATAAACATATAAAACTCTCAATAATGTCTTTTAAAAACGTTTTACAGTCGCCAACACAGTTGTTACCGTCTATCAAAATTGTATATATTCCGAATTCGTATTTTCTGCAAAGCTTGTCCATTTTAAAGACATTAAAAAAGCGATTTTACGCTGGTAAATATTCTATTGTTACAAAACATCTGAATTACTGTAAACTATTGACATTGACTTTATTCTCTCTAGATTAGCCACTAGTTTCTGAAAAGCGTATACTTGTTCAAAAAATGGCACTATAAAAATGTTTGCAGTCAAAAGGGTATTACTTTATATTATATTAAATTAGCAAATGTTAGGATTGGCTTTGGGTTGTGCGTTACATTCGATAAATGATTGATTTTTGCATAAATATATTTGTAGACGAACGATTAACTTAATTTTAAATATATTCACATCAAAAGGCTTACAAAATATTATAATCAATAGTAATGTTATACATAAATAAAGGTATCCATCAAGCGATTTGATAGCAATAATGCGACGCAATGCACACAAGATAACAAATATATTTGAAAAATATAAGCATCAATACTTTGACATCGCCATTCAAAAATATTTGAATAATTATACACATAATACATTTTAAATATTTAGTACATAAATAATGGAAAGACAACAATAACAAATGGTCTACTAATACGTCCACTAAAATAAATATTTGGAAGTACCTTAATAATTATCTTAACATCAACCAAGGACTTCAAGCCCAAAAATATAATTCACTAATATTAATTAGTTTTATTCTTTGCCAAATATATATCAAAATAAGTATAACATTCATTTTAAAACTATAAGGATAAAAGTATCAACAACAAAAAATTATAAACAATAAAAAATTTGTCAAAATTCAATAAAACAATTCGGTTTCACTTAGTGAAACTGTATTTTACAAAATAATAAATTACTCAATGAGCCAAAAATATTATTTTAACTTCAACACATATATAACAATTATGGAAGAATTGGCACATTTGAAATATAAGGTATATAAAACTAACAGCACGATATTGCAAATATTAAATATCGACATATCTTGCGAAATATTCAGCAAATTACAAGCTTATACGTAATCCGTTATATAATATATATAATTTTATATCATGTGTGTCATTTTTTTTTGTCATGTGTATTAATAATGACACAAAATATTAACACATTGGAATAAACTAGACAAACATTGAATAACATCGACAAATACGACACCAAAACATTTTAACGTAAGGTATCGAGAATATAAAACATTAAATATTGAGTCACTTTTACACAGAACAGTACCAGGTTCAGTCTAACTGCGGTAGTCGACGTGTGCCCAGGAACTCCACCACACGTGAAGAAACCTTCAGCTCAATATAAAAAGCACATAAATCACCTAAAAGTAATATATTTTATGCTATGTACTAACTAGTTCACATCGCTCGTTACATTAGCGACGGTACATCCCGCCCGCACTGACGCGACGCCTGCCTGAGATTTGTTATGACGTCGCCTTTTTTAGCTTAGTTACGTACTTAGTTCTATCTCTACTAAAATATGAATGTGAACCGCATACTCAATCACCTCGCACATATTCCAATCCTGATCAATTATTCAATGATTTTGTGGCTAAACTAAATGATCTCCTCATCCCGCGAGGCTAGTTCGAACGCAGCTCACGTCAGTGCGGACAGTGTTAAACTGTAATTAGCTATACGATGACCCTGTGTCAGTCGTGGACTGCGACCGGAGCGCCCGCGGCTGCCCCGGGAACAATTTCTATCTACGAGATTTAGAATCTACGCTCTACGCACGTAGTCGACTTAGGCACTGCCTACCTAACGATACCGAAAAAGACGGCGCTACACTAGTTACGAGTACCTAGACGAAATAATTAATAGTTACATTTATATAGAAATTTGGCTGCTACGAGTCCGGCGACCGGCGGGGACCAGAGGGGCCAATGTGCAGAGGGACCGCGGCGGCCGGACGAGGCGCCGGGGCCGGCGCGCGGCACGGCGCGGCCGCCGGACGCACGGCGCGGGAAGGCACTCGGGGGGGCTCGGCGGCTGCGGCGCGGCCGGCCGCCCGCGCGCAGTCAGAGAGGGAAGCAGCGCGTCGCGCGCCGCGGCTCGCTCGCGCCGCGCCGCCGCCGGCCCGCGCCGCCGTACATGCGCTCCGGCTCCGGCGGCTCCGGCGGCTCCAGCGGCTCCAGTGGCTCCAGCGGCTCCAGCTTGTGCATGGAGGGCCGGCTCGACAGGCGCGCGCTGTCGGCCGGCGTGGACGACGCGCGGCCCGACGCCTCGTCGTCCAGCTCGATGCGACCGAGGCGCAGCGCTAGCGCGTATTCAGAACGCTCGATGACGCTCGCCGGTTCCTCTTCGACGACGGTCGTGTCGGCGAGCGTGGTGTCGGCGACGGTGGAGTCTGCCGCAACGGACTCGGCTCGCGGCGAGTCGCCGGGCACGGTGAGCGAGCGGTGCGTGCCGCTCGACGACGGGGACGCGTCGCCCGCTGCGTGCCGCTCCGGGGTCGCGAACACCGAATCGGAAGCCCAACTTCGTGTTTCCGAATTCTGTCGCAACGTATCGTTTACGCTCCGCTGCGAAGTGCGGCGACTGTGTCGCGGGCTTTCATCGTCAATAGCGCGAAAATCGAGCGCGCTCAGGTCGACGGGGCCGGCGCGGCGACGCGATCCATCTCGGCGAAATGAAGGCCGTTGCGAGGAGAATGCCGCATCGTACAATTCGCAGAGACTCGTGCGGTCCGAATGCGGTTCCTCATATAGCGTCAGGTTCCGCGTTTCGGTTGCGTCGGAGGGAGTCTCGTCGCGATTTGATGTGACCTCGCTGCGCTCAGAGATATCAAAAGTGAACCGGGCCTCGAACCTGTCCGGGCTGAGCAGCGGCGCGGAGCGTGAGCAGTCGTCCAGCTGGCTGGGCTCGGCGTCCGGGTCACTGGGCGCGCGCGGCGTGTCGTCGGAGTCGGTGGAGCGCTCGGAGCGCGGCGCGGCGTGGCGCCGGCCCAGCGCGGGCTGCGAGCCGCACGGCGCGCGGCGGCAGCAGGCGCGCTCGTGGCGCACGTCGGAGCCGCTGCTGCCCGTGGATTTGGAGTGCGGCGGCCGGCGACGCCGGTTGTCGTCCCGTCCGTACAGGGACGTGAATTCTTCCGAACAGAACTTCTCGAAGAGCTCCTGCGAGCTGAGCCGGACGGAGCCGGTCGCGTTGTAGAACGCTTCGGTGGGCGACCGCTCGGTTCGCTCGTAGAGGGCGCTCGAGCTCGCCCTTTTAGATTTGTCCATGAGGCCGAATTTGTATATCTTAGGGAGGCGTCGCTCGAAGACGCCCTGAGAGTGCGCGCGGGCGGGCGCCCGCGGCGACGCGTCGTGCAGTGCGCGTGGCGACGCGTCATACGGCGCGCGCTCGGAGGAGCCGGCGCGTGGCGGCGGCGCGGCGCGCGGCGGTGAGGCGGCGAACTCCGGTTCGAAGTCTACGTCGTCGTCCATCGGCAGGTCGTCGAGCTCGGCGCGGCACTCGCAGTCCTCGCCCTCGTCGAAGGAGGGCGCACGCGGGCCGCGCACGAAGGCGCGGCGGCGCTCGGCGGCGGCGGCGTCGTGCTCGTCGAGGCGGAAGGAGCGGCGCAGCGGCGGGCGCTCGCGGCGCGCGCGGCGCGGCTCGTCGGTGGCGGCGTGCGCCAGCGGCGGGCGCGGCGCGGGCAGCAGGCGGTCCAGCGACAGGCCGCGCCGGGGCCGCCGCGCCGGCGCCAGGGGGGGCGTGTCCTCGGGCGTCGTGGGCAGCGCCGCGCCGCGGCCGAACTCGATGAACCAGAGTTCGTCCTTGAGTTCGCACTCTCACTTCTTTTCATTCATGTCTTTATTTAAATAGTGCAGCACGTAATGGAGCACAAGATCGTAGCAGTACTTGTACTCGGTCTGTGGAGGACAGCATGTGTTAGAGCGCGTGAGACACGAAAAGTTACTGTGACGCTGAAGGTGACGGGATACATACCATATTCTCGACGAGCTGGGGTCGGTGCCGGCGCACAGTCTTCACCGCCTGGAACACGTCCACCTCGCCGTGTTGGATCACTTGCTCGATGCAGGCGTTGGCAGCGCAGTATACGCCGGCACGACTACGCCCGTCACTACGCAACAACAGTGGGAACCATCAGTAAGAAGAATACCTAGAAAAACCTAACAAATAATCCAATTCTTCGCCTATGATGAGTACTTACGGCGACACGACGCAGACTGGTCCATAGTCGGTGCGCTGGCGCCATCGCTCAACCATGTTCATGAGCTCGACCAGCGAGTTGGTCGACGACGGCACCTTGTGGCCCATCGGCCAGCAGGTCAGCTGGAACAGCTGGACAGTCTTCGTGGGAGCTTTGACGCCAGCCATCAGTTCAGTCAGTGAAATGATCTGTTGATCATAACAGAAAATGTATTTGCTTGGCTTTTGCTGTTAATTAAACTCGTTAAACTTTTGTAGCTGCAACTTTTGTAATTTACTGCTACATTGTCGTGAAACCGCCAACAACACTTCGCGCTCTCTCTCGCATGCCACTTGACGTCTCATTGTACAACAAAGAGCACACGAATTGTTGATTGCGTTGTAGCGACGATGTAGCCGTAACTAAAGAGAATGAATAGTTGGAGAATATTTGCCTAAAAGCCAAGATACCGTTTTTTTACAATTTATCGGTATAAAGCCACCGCTTGCATCACAATCTTAAGGGATAAATGTACTAAAACATCATTATGTTTCTGTAAATTTCAAACAATTGAATGAAATAGCACGATTTTTCTCAAATTGTTTAACGTTTTTTCTGGCATAAGCTGCCAAAAAGAGGCCAGAGGTGGTTTTCTGGCCAGTAATGAGTTACCTTCTTATTGATTCTGAATATCCAAGTCTTGATGTTGGTGTAGTGGTTGTGGGAAACGTGGTCTATCGTGAACACTGGGCCGTACTTCTTGGAATGGCGTCCTTCTGGCCAGAATGGTGGGAATTGTTGCTGCAACAAATATATTAGTGTCAGGCAATATATCCACTGAGGCAACCTTCCGCCTAGATTGAATCCTGATGAGCACAACTCATA
Organism: Aporophyla nigra; assembly: GCA_947507805.1. Lineage (NCBI taxonomy): Eukaryota > Metazoa > Arthropoda > Insecta > Lepidoptera > Noctuidae > Aporophyla > Aporophyla nigra. The sequence continues at coordinate 7,562,620 of OX382306.1, forward strand.
ACTTTTAGCTTCCAGGAAAGAGATTTCTGATGCCTTTGTCTACATCAATGTCTTACTAGAGCTATCAAACGATTTTGTCGGAGACAATTATAAATAAATAATAAATAAATAAATATCTTAGGACAACCAACAAATGGTAATCTGATCCCAAACTAGGCAGAGCCTGTACTATGGCAACCAGACAACTGGTAAACATGCTTATATATTTCTAAATACATACATACTATAGATAAATTACACTCAGACACAGAACAAATAATCGTGCTCATCACACAAAGATTTGTCCTGGGTGGGAATCGAACCCACGACCTCAGTCTTAGCAGTCAGGGTCACTAACCACTAGATTAACAGGCCAGTCCAATTAGATACCTACTCAGTTTCATTCAAAACCATCTTAAGCATCTCATAACAAGAGGCATAAGATCCTCCGCATATGGCGATGACCACCACGATATTCTAATACGACTAGTAGAAATAGTTGGAAATGCGACTATTTTCGAGGAAAACCGATGAAACCACATCAGGTACAAATACACTTAAATCATGTTGGAACAATAGAAAATATAAAAGCTTTAGGCACTTACAGAATTCTTAGGAGGCACGCAAAGTACGACGACTGCCGCACATTCGTAATCGTAGACCAGAGACCAGAACTCGCCCTGGGTTCTAACCAGAGGCCACTCCGTCACTATGTACTCGCGGGGTTTGGTGTAGCCCTGGAAATATAGTCAGTTAAGGCCTAAGAAAATATCCTGACGAAACTGGCATGTCCTAGAACCTAAAAGTGGAAGACATATGACATTAACCGACACGCACAGGACCTGCGTAGTAGATTACAGTCAACTTCCTCTCGAAGAGAACACGAGAAGAGACTGAGAAGACCTGTGTTCCAGTAGTAGGAATATTATGATACTGGACCGGGTGCTGATATTTATTTGTTGTCCTGACTGACTTGTACTATTTTTAGAGTACCCAAGTAAGTAGGTTTTCTTCTTCTCTCGTGAACAGCAGAAGAGGGGTAGGTAATACTGAGGCAGTGAAAAACGTGTAGTTTTGTTTAAGAAATTAATGAATCATTTTGTTAATAGCCCGGTCCAAATCGAACTAACTGCCTCGCGAGGCATACGCTCAAGCGCCTATATTGAAAGGCAACACGCGTTGTACGAGGCGTGTGTACCCAAGCCTTCTGCTACATGAGGCATGCTCGCGAGGCAGCTCTATCAGTCTGGACTCTGGACCTGGTTTTATTGCAAGAATATAGTATTTTTTTTATTTCGTTTATTCAGGGATAATAGTTACATTGAAAATACACACATTTTTTGCCAAACTGCTGTGCAGTTTGTCGGCAGTGTTTTCTTGGATACGTGGTTTTGTAAATTCAGGTGCTTACTGGTTGCTTAATACTATGGGTACACATGTAAGCAAAAATAAAAAGGGTACACACACTAAGGCCGTTTTATAGAATGTCACTCAACACTCAAGCACTACTTAAAACTAGATTCAAGTCATTTGATTGGATGGAACTATCTTCAAGCAATGCTTGAGCATTTAGTGACGCTCTGCAATATGGGATTAAATATCTAATAATGGGCTCCGGTAGGCAATAAACGATACTTTGTAAAAGTGAATAGTGTGTGTGTGTGTGTGTGTGTTTGTGTGTGTGTGTGTGTGTGCGTGTGTGTGTGTTTGTGCGTGCGCGCGTGTGAGTGTGTGTGTGTGTTTGCTTTTCTAAATGATAAAGTACCTTTCCTACTTCCTACAGTGCGAAATTATGTTTAAAACTACTGTTCAACTTCAAAGAACGCTATTAACACCTAAATGTGGCCGCGGTGTCATAATAAAGTCACATTAAGTTAAAGGATGAACTTTCTAAGTAACTCAGGGGACACTTTTCTGAGGAAATTGCATTTGTGTTATAAAATTGTGCTTCATTTCAGTGGGAAAGAGCAGGACTTGGTTGAGGACAGGCTTTGTTTTCGTGAGGAGTATTTAATTTTCCGGTATGAAAAATGGCCTCCAAAGTTGTCATAATAGTTTTTAGTTTAGTCGTGCAAATTTTTCTAACATATGGGGAGACAAAATTTTGTATATAAGCGTGAATAGAGTGGATTTTTAATATTGTTGTGACTGTTTCTAAGCAATAAACATGAAAGTCAAAATTGGGGTTTGATATTTATTGGTGGCTACCAAAAGGTCAAGGCAGATTTAAGTGAAAACGCCGGGAGAGGACGCCCTAGGAGGACATATGGTATATGAGGTGGTGTTCTTATTTATTTATCTATTTTATTATTTATGTACACACAGTAAAAAAAACAGAGTGATAAGGCATATTAATACAATTGAGTACAAAGGTACTGCTTATTTCTTAAGAAATTTCTTCCAGCAGACCTGCGAAAGGAGAAATGAAAATAAATAGTGTGTGAAAATAAGAAGAGAGATATGAATATGTGAAATCTTAAACTAAACTATACTTAAACATATATAATGCAAGAAATTAAATTATACTTAAATAAATACATAAAGCTAAAATATAAAAATAAACGTAAATATACACATAAATACACACAATTATGAGGTCAACAGTGTCAGGTCAAAATGTTCAACAGTGAAGAATCCGCCTCCAATCGGCCTCTTGCGGCACATATTTATCAATTCTAGCTATTGATAATTGATGCTTATGGTGCAAGGACCATTCGAAATTTCAAACTCTTTATTGTTTTCTGGCCATTATGTTATCTTTCCATTTTAAATGTAATGTTCACACAAGCACTCAAGTAGCTTACAAAATAGAACTGTTGTCTTATATGCAAGCCACAAGCGTAGTAATTAGGTCTTAGATATACGTACTAATTAAGTACTTACGTCCACAAATACAGCGTTGATGTAGTCTGTGAAACTGTTGCCTTGGAAGGATGTCAAGTATGGACGAAAATTGTCAGCTGAAACAAAATTCCTTATTAAATTTACGCATAATATGGGTCACATAAGTAGGTCTACTAGGTAATTTAAAAGGATAAGACTGGTCGCAACTCCAATGCTGTAAAAAAGGTTATGACTCTAATTAATGATAAGCCTGTCTATATATAAAAAAAGCCTTGACCAGAACAAAAATCTCTAAAAGTAAAAAAAATAAATAAGTATTGGCCCTTTAAGTTTAATAAGGAGTTTTATGTACTATTTTAATCAAAGGATCGTCGTGTCGAAACGGCTGCAGCGATTTTGATAAAAACGTAAACAAGAGCCACCGCTAGAAAGCCAACTTTTAAATAAAAAAATCCGCACACAAATCGGTTCACACCTTTAAGAGCTACGGTGCCACAGACAGACGCACAGCGCGCGTAGCGTTTGTACACACACATAGCGGTTAAACTTATAAAACCCCTCTTTTTGCGAAGGGCCGGACGTTAAGAATAGGCTCTCCACTTGATAGACAAAGTGATCGTCAAGCACCTCTACTAGCAGTATTATTGTTATTTTACTTGAATGTGGGCAAAAGATGGGGCTAGGCAGGACGTACAGAGGTGGTGGTAGCTGTGAAAATGGTGGTCTGCTGGAAAGACCATCACTATAATAGCACCAAAGATTAAATTGTGAAATCTACCAAATATGGCGATAGTGCTGCGTAATGTGCCATTTCAAGAAAAAATGTGCAGCTTATTGGGTTTACTAGAAAGACTTTTCAAAAGCAAAAAAACAGTCGAATCTTACGTGGCACCACCAGAACATCCCGATTCTTCTCCCTATTGTCTCCCCTATGACCTCCTGCGCAGTCTCCTATCGTGAACCTTGGAGTCTGCTTGCAGATCTGCTGGTACTCCTTCTGGTACTCATTGAGCTTCGACACTGGATCCCTCTGTGATTTCTGCTTCAGTCTCTGGGAGAGTTCCGACACGGGGAACCATGATACTCCACAGACTACGTGTTCTTCTAAAGTGTCGTAGACGAATTTGTATTGTTCCTGAGGAGGGAAAATGTATCATCTTTATTTTGTGTGGGGTAGTATTTAATACAGGTTAAACAGTTTTTGTTCATGGAATGTAATGATACAGAAAAGTAATATTTGGCGAAGAGAAAAGCACACCAATTGCCTTGTACAATCTTTACACAGTATAAAACGAAGTCGCTTCCCGCGTCTGTACGATTAGATCTTTTTAACTACGCAACGGATTTTAATGCGGTGTTCATATTGATGAAACCCCAATTGAATCACTCTGTCTATTGATTCAATCGGGGTTTATATGTATAATACGTGGAATGTCGATGGCAAAAGCTAGTTAGTAACAAAACTATAATTTAGATATTGAATCGCTTTAGAAAACCATACAGAATATTTATAGTTTGCGCTTTGATGTCCCTGCTACTGCTACCCTATATTATCTCAAGTAAATGCAAACTCTCTTATTTTAAATTATTTCAGATAAGTAGGTAAGCAGCTTATCGTGAAACTCTGTAACACTGTTTTAAAATATTGTATCTACGTACGTAAGTAGCACAATCACGTTGCATCTCTGTAAGTACCCAATTAAAACTAGCTCAGACAGACGGTCGGTTCTCGTTTCGAATTCTGCACAAGGTGTAAGACCTTTTACTTCTCTCAGTAAATCACTACCGGACTAATAGAACTGACTTGAACAATGACGAGTAAAGTCCTGTGCTTACTGGGTCTTATTGACAACCTTTTATGGCGAAAGCGTCAGGGTAGTAATCGACTGCCAGGGTCGCAATTTGTTCGAAAGAGTTACCGTGGCCCTGGCATATAGGCAACTGACGGAACACAGGTGGGTTTTAGTCAGTAGAAGTCTGAAACGACTTCCCACTTCGCCCAGAGTGGCAGAGGTCATTTGATGATTTCCCACCCAGAAAAAAATGGTAGTAATCTAAATTCTAATTTTCAGATATTATATCAGCCTATTATGTTCCTACTGCTAGGATACAAACTTCTTTGATGAATGTCATTTATCTCCGGATTTTTGGTTCTAGGACATGCCGATTCACTCACGATGTTTTTCTTCACCGTTTTGGGAGCAGTGGTAATGAAATTAAATACACAGTGCTAGTAAGTCGAGGCCGTTACTACTGGGCCACAGATATTTTCAAGTGTTTCTTGTACACACGGCTACAAATCAAGCAGCAACATTTCCAGTTTAAGCTGACCTCTCTTTATACGGATATCCCATACAATGTGAGATTAGTTTATACTGGAAATGAATAGCTTGATATGTAGACGTGCGTACTTCACAACGAAAAGCGCGCGCGCGATTTGTGGTAAAGGTAGACTCTAAAGACGTCAATAAAAACAAATTACGCTATACAGTAGGAGCATTGTACGTGACTACAGGGTGCTCAATTTCTGCAGTATTGTGTACCGTCGGAAGGAAATCTCCAATTAGAGGGAATGAGTTGTTTCTTACAAGCAAGCTTGCTTTTCATGGAATACAAGATTGCAATATTTCTGAGGGATCGTTGCGGAATGAAAGTGGATTCTGACAGAATTGGTGGAATATGATCTAAGAATGTGAACTGCTGAAGATGGTCGGGCAATGCTAATTATACATGGTGGATGTCATGATTTTGGTTTTATTTCAATGTTTCGTGGTTTTCAGTAATTTACACTGAAGTATTACAATTTAAGTTAGTTTTAGTTAGTAAGATTAAATGAGAACAAATGGGCCAAAAATTGTCACAAATTGGTACCCAATATACAAGAAAAGACGAAAGGGAAGGCCATTCAAAAGATGGAGTGATGACATAGTTGCCACGACTGGAATCACTTGGCACAGACTGGCAAGAAATAGAGAAAAATGGAAGGAAATGGAGGAGGCTTTCACCGCCTGAGCGGTCCTTACAACAACAAAAATACATACATAGGTACTAACAATTTATACTAACATACTAGATAAGAAAAATTATTAACACAGCTAACAACATATAGAAAATGTAAATAGGGTATTTTCCACTTTTTTAAAAACTATTTAATTTTGAAGACTGTGAAGGAATATTTAACAGAAAAATATATTTTTTGTAATTAATCTCCTTTTTCTGCATTAGAAGTGATTAAAATCTAATTTATTTTCAATGGTTTTAAATTTACCGCCAAAACGCTCCGTACGATGACGTTTACCACGGTGACGTCATCTTTGTGTAAACAAGTTGTAAAAAGTATTTCGATCAAGTAATTTCGTATCTCAAATGGATAGAAAATGTTATTACTGGTGTGTGGTGCCTCTGTGTACAAATACTTCTAAAACTGCGCCACATAAACTATTTATACTCCGTAGCACAAAAATCGGGGTTGTTTGCAAAGAAATTTCCAACCATAAAAACATCTACTGTGGGCAGATTTGCACTATCGGCTTTTATAAAACCAGCTTCCATTGTATTTCCATTAATCCATTCCAAAAATCCTAAATATATCCTAAATCCACTCCGAGATTTACAGATCGAGCACAAATCACATACCTAAGTCAAAATTCAATATACACAAAAATGACGTCACACGGTAAACGTCCGCGCACCGAGCGTTTTGGCGGTAAATTCAAAACCATTAAAAATAAATCACATTTTTTTCACTTCTAACGCGTAAAATGGACATTGATTAGATAAATTTTATTTTTCTGTTGAATATTTCTTCCTAGTCTTCAAAAAGAAACTGTTTTTAAAAAAACGGAAAATACCCTATTGTAAGGAACAAATAAAGCTATTATTATTATTACAATTTAAGTGGCATGGTAAGTGTCAGAAATAAAATCTTAAAATATTTCCTCGTAATAGCATTTTCAATTATTTTTTTAAATAACCTAGAGTTCTGTATGAAAGGTTTAAGTCAAAATCTTCTGATTTAAGGGTCAGCAAATGGTGGTCCAATTTTGGAGTATTTAGCGCAACAACGCAAAATTTTCGCAAATATTTAATAAAACCACCTCATGGGAACTAGCTACAATAGCGTTATTTTGACAGTTGCCTACCTCATTCAGAATGATTGAACAAAATGAGCTATCAGCCAAAAGTATGAAAAACAACATAAGAATGCATTTCAGACTTCGTTCTAATTACAACGGTTAAACGTTTTCTTAGGAAATCGATGAATACCTGTTTTGTGACACCGCACCGGTTTCGTGACGCAAGAAAATAGGTTAAAAACCAACAAATAAGTACAAAATGTCCTATTCTCTTTAAACAGTATTTTGTAGACTTCAAATAGAAATGATTCTTACCTCGTTTTCTATAAGGCCTTTCCGAGATTGCCTGAGTTTCTTCAAAAATCCGAATACATCGAAGCAGTCTTCTTCTTCAGCCAGCTCGAGGTTTGCATCAATGGCTAAGTACACTCCCGACCGACCACCGCCGTCACTGGAACAAAAGAACACATTATAAATTATGTCTTAGCTCTGAAGGATCCCCCTGTCTTCTATGCCTAAATTCTGAAGAATGCACTCTCCTTTCTTCTTGGAATAAGAAGATCTGTATAGCTATTCACAACTACACAAAAAATCCTTCAGTAATGTGTTTTCTCTAAACGTCATTCAAAAAAATTCGAAACCTCAAATTTGTGTTAGGTTAAATCAAATATTCGACCGCTATTCTTCGGACGGATATTTGCTGTCAAGAAAAATCTGGTAATCGACAATGATACGACAGCCTATCGATTGGGTGTGAATGCTAGTCTGGAAGAGATTGATACAGCACGTAAGTACAGCTGAAAAGATACGATAACAAAAAATCTGTCAGAAGCACTAACAAATGCATTTATGTTTACTTAAATATAGGAAAATTCTTAGCTTGTGTGTAAAAGCTAGTTTACGCGTCTCTTTTTTTTTTGGATGGGAAATCATCATATGACGTCTCCCGCTCTTGGGCGGAGCAGGAGACGTCATATGGGCGTGTCAGACTTTTACTGACTAAAACCCATCCGTGTTCCTTCAGTTGCCCATGTGCCAGGGTCACGGTGTCTCTTTCGAACAGTCTCGCGACCCTGGCAGGCATCGGTCCTGGCAGACCCCTTCAGTTCTGCTGACATCTCTTTGCGGCGCGCGTGGAACACTACGCGCCGTCGACCCGAGCCTGGTGCTTACCGGGCGGCGAACTACCAATTGCTCGCCGCCCGCAAGCTCGCGCCTACGGTGGCCGGGAGTCCGCTATTGACTCCCGACGCCCGTCTCCCGCGTGTATGTCAGAGCGAATCCCAAAAGAATGTATTACTAGGATAAAGAGTATGTTATTACCACAGGTCAAAGTCTAATACAGTATTAACTAGATACTTTGGTATTTAAAATATTCGTAAGGATTTAGTATGCGAATAACATTAAAGATATGTGGCATGGAAGAGCGAAACGGTAACGAAGCGAATCCGTACGAGTTATTCATCAAGCATTCGCCTCGCTGCTGCTAGGGCACACCTCCGCCGCAAAAATAAGTATGGGAAACCATGTAACGAATTACACTAAGAACCATTACTACATTATGTTGTGATTCTAGTAATGGAACATCAGGACAGTTATTTGCATTCGGAGCAAAATATCGTGGCTCTTGGCTTAGTCAATACATTATAGGTCTACTTAGAACTTCCTCGATTAGTTTTTTTGCATTTAACCAACATCCATCTGCACAAAATATAATTAAAATTTTATTTTATAAAGTTGTCAACTGCAACATATACGTGCGAAACAAGTACGGTACCGCAACTAAATAGCGGACGTAGGGTGGATGTGTAATTGTCTGCCGAATAGAGTGGAGTAAATTACCCGTGAAAGATATATCATCATCATCAAATCTGTGCGTTAGATAAGTCGGACAAAAAAGGACAAGTCGTGGTGGCACTACTACGGTTTTGCTGCTATGGTTTCGCGACGGAGATGTGATACCCGCATACATTTTCCATACCAAGGCCGATTGTCATTGTGGACTCTGGGCTCGAAAAGGATGCAACCGATGATAGAAAGGACGATGATAAAAGCCGACTGTCATTTGTTTTGCAGTCGACTTGCTCATCACCCCACGGCCGCACCTTCTAGATAACAAGCCATGCCCTAGAAACGGTATACACACGGCTACATATCAAGCTATACATTTCCAGTTTTAGCTGGCCTCGCATTGTATAGGCTTTTCGTACATCGAGAAGTCAGCTTATACTGGAAATGTATAGCTGTATTTGTCTTACGTACACACGCAAAAGACACGTATCAAACTTAATTGCAGCCCTCGTAATACTGCCACGTCAAATATAAACAGACCATAGCAATGACATGTTAGTTTGACGTCAGAATAGCAATTGTAGACACTTACTACGCAAATATTAAAAGGGACTGCATCAGACGTAATTCGCTGGCTCGGCACACACTTGTCACAGAGTAAACTAATTTGTTATATGCTTCGCTACAACGTAACAGCATTGCTGCAGTACTCTTGTAATATTTTTACTCTGGAATTGTGAGCAGAGAGTATTCCCGGGGGTTACAGGCCAGACTAAAGTCGTATATATTAAGTGCAATATAAGCGCAAAGTTAGGGCTGTATAAGGCTGATTACGATTCTTAAGTATAAACTGTGTGCCACCTACACAGTTTATACTTAAGAATCGTAATCAGCCTTATAATGTTCCTACTGCTGGGAACTCAGTCACTGTTCGTATCTGTGAGAGGAAGTGGGCTGTAATCTACTACGCGGGTTCAGTGCGGGTTGGTAGATGTCTTCGAATTTTGGTTCTAGGACATGCACAAGTTCACGGTTTTGAGAGCAGTGGTGATTATTTTTTTTTCATAAAGTGAAGCGCTTGCCTGGATTCAAACTTATGAACTACAGCCTGTAATTCGGGACTGTTATAACTGGGTCTCTACAGCGCACCACTGCCCTAAACCACTTAAGAAGTACATACATTTATTGGTTACACCAAGAAGCAGGTTGGCATCTTACTAAACGTGAATCTGGCGTTAGAACCAGAACCTGAACCTAAACTTTTTGAAATACAGTCCCGAGGGTTTTTGGAAGAATTATTCAGACTCTGATAAGCAAATCTACCAGTAACTTGGTTTACAGAGAATTGGTTTTGTAAAGCTATGCGAACGTTATAGAACCGTTGTGCCACAGTACTTTTAAAGCCAAAAACGCTGTTTCTTGTATGGAGACCCCATTTAATCTTATAATGTTGTTATATCGCCACTAGAAATACAGACTCTGTGAAAATTTCAACTGTCTAGGTATTACGGTTCATGAGATTAATAGAGCCCGCTGATAGACAGACGGACAGCAGATGTTTAATGATAGGGTTCCAAAGCGCGATACAGCCTTTTTTTTGTGGGTGAATTATTATCAAATGACTTTTCCCGCTCGCGCTCTAGGGTGGAGCGAAAGGGCGTGTCAGACTTTTACTGAATAAAACCCACCCGTGTTCCTTCAGTTGCCAGGGCCACGGTATCTCTTTCGGACAAATCTCGCGACCCTGGCAGGCATCGGTCCTAGCCGGTACGGCCTGCCTTAACTTTTAAAGAGTCCTTGTCTGTCTTCTGCCTATTCACGGAAACCTATCATCTGGTTTTCAGAAGATGGCTTTAAAGAAAACCTTTCACTTACTTGCAGTGCACCACCATAGGTCCTGCAGCAGGGTTGGTAGCCAGTCTCCTGCCGACCACCGCACGGACTCGTCGTCTGAACTCCAGGAGAGCGTTACTGAATGGACACGTGTGCGAGTGCCACTGCGTGTAGTGGAACTGCAGGATGAACCGCTCTTCAACCACCACCTGTTGAAGAAATAGAGGTGAGAATCGTAGAGCAAAGTTTATGCGAGGTGTAATTGAAATAACTGAACTGGCTTAGTTTTTTTTTTTTCGCAAAAATAGAAGCATCATGCTGATATAGGAGCCTTTTAGGCCTCGCATAGGTCTTCCTTATTTTTTTTTGCATTCATTATTTTGTTAGGTTTAATGTACAGTTTTATTGTTTGCATTCCCTGTACGTGTTCCAAATAAAATGTTTTTGTTTCTTCCTTTCCACAAAACTCTCCGACCCCTAATGAGAGATTTGTAGAAAGAATCGAAGGAGAGTATCGTACACATCATAGTAATACAATTCTAATAGGAGACCAACGTGAGGTAACTGCATAACGCATTATCAAAATGCCTTTAATTTTTACAGTTCAAAAACATTCATGGCGTTCTTTACCTTGTTGAGCAGACAAATTCGACCATATACCGGTTGACATTTTTTACCGTCTCGACCTTCATATGGTGTGTTGTGTAACTAGAATAGAAGGCAGGAAGGCCTTCAGATTCATCGTAGGTGACTATAGGAGCGCGGGACGCGGGTGGACAGGGATGCGTGTGCGGCTCGTGCGCCTACGAAAGATCCATGAGGCCGCCTATCGGCCGGCTTCAAAGGGTAGGACCGCGCTCCGAAATCAATGATATATGCCGCGCATTGAGTAGGGTGCGTATGATTTGAGTTTCGATAGATTTTAATTTTTTTTTTGTTTTTTTTTTTCCAAATTTCTGTTTTTGTTGTTCTAGTATGAAAATGTTACTTTAAATGTGTAGTATTTATTGCTAGATCAATTTAATTACATGTTAATCAAAAATAAAAATAATAAAAATTTCTATGCCAAAAGCTTCTATTCCGTTCACCTGTTACCCCCATTTTTTTCAAGACGCTAAAAAAAGTCACCCAGTATATAGCAATGAATAAGTGATATCCTTCAAAATGATTCCAATGTTGATAGTGTGTTATTTACACAAATAGCGAGCTGAACTTGCGAAAAATAAACAGGCGTTCCTCATATTGTGTCGACTTATGCGAACACAAATGCCTTTGAGAAGCTTTTTAAATGATGAGTACAATTTCCCTTAACATTTTGAAGATAATAATCCTACCCTAGTCCAGTATCTGATCTCCACAATCCAGTTACTGGATGACACGATACCCTTTGATAAAAAATATTGGACAGTTACAGAGGCGAATGACAATTTTGGACATCTATCTTGCCTTTTTTGTGCTTATCGTAATCAGAAATCTTTATATAATGTTTCAAGTCTATTCTTTCTCTTTCAAGGTTCACAGAATGTGGGAAAATAAGTTTTAAAACGTCTGTAAGTATAAAAGTTGCAAGAAAGTAAGACTGACTATAAATTCTACATAATCATCACCCACCTAGCCTTTTACCATTCTAGTTAGGGTAAAATACTGATATACAGGAATTTTTTTTAACCAGTGCGCAAATATTTTTTTGGTGAGACAGTATCAGTAATAGAACATACTTCAATTATTTTTTCAATACTTAAAAAAAAATATCCGACCTTAAATCAGAAAACTGTGGACACACTACATATTTCGTAATATGATATTGACAATAGTAATAAGTCAGTAACCGCGCGCCGGCGTAGGTACTTCGAATTTCTTAGAATTTTGACCTATCGAACAGCTGGTCGGTCGTTCACCTTGGCCACCGCGCCGGCGCCGCGCGCAAATTACCATAAAACCAGTTTCAAAATAAATATCTCTCGTTAACGATAACTTAATTTTTTTGTACTAAGATACATCAAAATAAAAATTGCTTGGTTATTATAACTCGGTTAAGTTTAATTTGTTAAAATTTGCGCACTGGTTAAAAACTTAGCCTGTATGATTACTTAATAAATAATTATATTAAGCGACTTATTACACGTTTCATGTAAACCCGCCCTAATTGTTATTATTACTGATTTAATTAGCTTTATATCATACACAGACCGATAAGTTTTTTTTTGTTTTGTTTGTTACGCTTTCATGCTAAAACGGCTTCACTGTTTTGGATGAAACTTAGCACATAGGTAAAGCATGATCTGGATTACGACATAAGATTCTCTTTATCCCGATTTTTCAACGGGATGGAGACTTATGCAGGTGATATCGCAATAATTTTGTTAACAACAACAAAAATTAATTACTGTGTCGACACCATTAAAAATGAATGTATAAAGTGGACAAAGGAAAGTTTACTGTGTAAATGAATAAGCGGAAATCGTATACAAACAAATTAATTTAATTACTTAGTCACATATTTGTTAAATTTATTCATTGTATTGCTTGTTGTTGCCGTGTTTAAAATTAATTTGTTAAATCATTTAAAGGATTACTTAACACGATTGTATTGTATTATTTCCACTGTAATATCATGAGCACTGTATTCTCTGGAATAAGCAGAGTAGACACATAAATCAACTTTGTAAAAAAAAAACATTTTATAATATTTTTTATTTTGTCTGTCTGTTTGTTTCGGCTAATCTCCGAAACGGCTGGACCGAATATGACGAGATTTTAGAGCTCTTACACACGTGCGGCATGTTGCTAACGGCAAGCAACTGCAGCCGTTGACACGCGATGATGAGGCTGATCTTTGAAGATGGCATGTCGCCGGCTGCAGTCGGCTGCCGTCGGCTGCCGTCGAGACGCGTCGACGGCTGTCGCCGACAGATATCGACGGTAGCAATTACCTTTGCCGTTGGCAACATGCCGCTCGTATGTAAGAGGTCTTAGTTTCCTTGTGATAGAAAGTGAGCCTATTAAAATTACTGCAAGTATTTTTTTGGAAAAAAAGCACTACCACTTTCTATAAAGAAAGAAAATATATCTTTTACTTTATTTCTTGCTTACTAAAATCAGTACATGTTTTTCCACACCACACCGTTGTGACGTGCGCAACGGGGAAATTAATTGTTAAGCAAATTGACTACTAACTTAAATTGCTCGAATATTCAAGTGTCTTTCTTTGACAGTTGTATAGCCTAATGCCATAATCAACCTAAAATATTCCTGCTGCTCGGACAAAAGCCTTTTCTCAGTGAAAGGGAGCGGGCCGTAATACACCACGCGGGTCCGGGTTTGCAGATATCAACATGCTTCGATATTTTTGTTTCTAGGACACATGTTTTCCTTCACCGTTTTGAGAGCAACGACGATGAAATAATTTACACAAAGTAACAGCTGTATGAAACGGTTATAATGCTGTTCATTTACGTAGGGTGTCAATGTGCTGAGCTATTCATTTCGCTGATTGTACCATCTGACTTTTCGCAGTAACTAAGGTCAAATCAGTTTACATCTTGCTCCGTTTCTAGTTTATAAAGAAAATTCAAAACATGAATAGTAAAATCTTGAACTTCTGTTGCTGACTGCGAACAATCTGCTTTACACGAAAAAAATGGGTGTGCGGACTACTGGAGACTGAGAAATATCGCCACCACCCCTTTGTGCAAACAAACTTTTCAAATAAAGAGATTCTTTTAAATATTTCAAAGGGAATCTCTAGGAGATGGCAAAAGAAAATTGTAACTTTTTGTGTACCATTATGCTTCTTCTTTGAGAAAGAGGTAAGTAGGTATGTTGAGGTGAGGTTTTAATGTTATGTTGATACATAAAATACTAATAAAATTACCAATTTCTGTAATACTGACTTTTATTCTATTAATAACTAGCTGACCCAGCGAACTTCGTATCGCCTAAGATTCAAAATGTTGTAATAAACCTTCCAAGTTTGACAACCTGGTACGCGGTGGTGATCTGGTAAGCGTTTTCTAGCTGATACTCATATGTTTGGGTAGCTCCTACTCGGTTACGATAACCTGTTACTTCGAAGGCATAAAGCGTTTTCTGGCTGACACTGCTGTTTAATAAGCTCATACCAAGTTATGACCGCCTGGTACCTCGAAGGCAAAGTTTTTGTCATACCACGTTTTATAGTGAAATGTATTCTCTTTGACGTTTTATGTCACATCACACGAGAACGCGGTCGAAGGGGATAAAAAGTATCCTTTGCCAAAAGCAAAAAAAAAAAAAAAAAAAAAGTATCCTATGTCCTTCTCCTGGCTCTAAACTACCTCCCTGCCAATTTTCAGCTAAATCGGTTCAGCCGTTCTTGAGTTATAAGTGAAGTAACTAACACGACTTTCTTTTATATATATAGATGGTCAAGTTTCATTCATTTGCGTTTGTTATCTTTTTCCAGGGAGACACGATAATAACGTTCCCTCAGGACTCGGACCTCTCTGTGAAAGTAGGTACTCTACCATGTTCCGTGGACTGTAATCCGTGACTCTATTAATATGAAAGCTACACAAAAAACATTTTTTTTTTAAATATTTTTGTAGACAAACATACGCTTAGTATGTTTGTCTACAAAAATATTTAAAAAATTAACATTTATTTGTCTGCAAGTGTGAGGAGATATAGAAAATCTCTGGAACTAGTCAGATTTAAAAAAATCTTTTTGCATTTGTTAGTCAAATTCTTGAGGAATGTTATAAGTTATTTAACATCACACCCCTAAAAAGCCGAGTAAAAGGAAAAAAAAGTAAAGTGAACGCGAAGAGAAAACGATGTAATATCCCTGGCGGGCGATGCGACGCGATACTACAGGATATATTTTATATTAAAACAAGAATTTTCACGCAGACGAAGTCGTGGGTGGACTGGAAACCAGTTTGTCATATTATGGTTATGCCATATTATGAATTTATATTATTTATTTTTTATTCATATTATTTATTTATATTTATTATATTTGCACTTACATTCTTTTCACTCTTGTAAAGCCTGAAGGTTCGTATGTGGAAGTTGGCGAGCTCCTCCTCCTGGACGATGCCGACGCTGATTTCTCCGTATGTTTCGTCCTTTTCTTTGTTCGGCGGCCAGTATTGGACGCACATCACCTGGATATGGACAAACAAATACCGAATTAGTGGGTAAATACAAGGATTATATACACAAAGTAGATCAGATACGTTCACACGGCTACACGTCAAGCTACACATTTAGTGTTAGCTGACCTCGCATTGTATACGCTTTTCGTACAGTGAGAAGTCAGCTTATACTGGAAATGTATACCTTGACCTGTGGCCGTGTGTACTATTGCAGATCAGGCAAAAACTACCCAACCAAAATTATTAAAATAAAATTTTTGGAATCGCTTCTCAATTGCCAGAAGTACCGTGAAAGATAAATCCAAAAAAGAAAAATAAACAAATTGAGAACCTCCGCTCTTAAACTAACAGTAATATTTTTGAACGAGTTAAGACCACCTAACAAAAACTAAGATATTTGATCATCATTTCAGCCGAAAGCCAGTCCACTGCTGGATATAGACCTCCCCCAATTTAGGGGGTTGTCCATAATCGCCACGCTTGGCAGGCGGGTTGGCCATCGCAGTATGGTGGTAAAATGCACAGAAAGCGCTGCTGCACATTCTCTAGTAAGTCCCTTAGTCGACGACTACGTGAAGAAATGGGATGGTTCTGTCGTCCGGCACAACAAGGAAGATATTTGATTAATCCTACCAAATGCTGAAGAAATAATTCAACAATTCACAAGGGTGTTGAAATGCACTCAAAAGAAAAACTCACACGTTTCACTCGCTAAACTATTCGAACAGCTCATAACTCGCTCACACGAACGCGTTTTTGCAACATGAAATAAAACCGAGACTACACGAGCTTAGCGCTTACTAACAGTCTGCATTTTTTGCAATGCTTAAAAACTTAACGAGCGTACGAATTCACTGCTTGTTAGTCGGAGCAAACCATTATTTTATGTTAAAGCATTTGCTGTTTTAACAGATGCATTCCTTTTCTGTTATGTGCTCATGTTTAATTAATAAGTTTAACATTATCTTTACATAATGCCCTTTTACTCTAAAGCCTCCCAGAGCACGGCGCGAGCGACAACGCGATGCGACTTTCCTAAATTAGAGATGTGTCGCAATGTCACGACGCGTCTGTCTGCGGGATCCTTAACACAAAGAAAAAAAAAAACAAAAGTCTTCATTAAAATTAGGTTGAGAATCCTAAATTATATAAGACAGTCCCCTTAATTAACAGACAGTTCCCCAAAACGATCGACCATCACCTCGTCCTCCGTATTTAGATAAGAAGCAAAAGTGCGTATTTCTAAAGCACTAAAAGTTGAAATCTCACAAATAATAGAGTTTAGTGTTACTGAAAACAGACATTAATCTCTTATCTTCTGCTAATATTATAACGTGAGATGCGGTAGAGATATTTGTAACTCAATCAAATGGACTGAACCACTGAACGCATTTGGATGGAGTTTGGCACAACATCAGAGAGGCAAATCTCTTAATTTTAAGAACGCTTACAGTCTGATCTCAGTCCCAATGTGCCAAAAATACCTCGAGTTTCTATACATTTCTGACAAGTTTTTGACATTTGATTGTCGCCGAGATGCAACTACGACTGTGACGAGTGTCGTATATTGAACATTTTTTATTATGAGAATTGGAAATCAGATATCATGTGCAGAATACTTTTATCTAACTACATGAAACTGTTCCTGAAAAATACGAGTGAAATTACCTGAAAAAACATAAAAACCTTTAAAAGTTATTTAAACAAAGTGGCGTGAAACAATGGGTAAATACCCTACATTTATTTCCCATACAAAATACGATTGCAAAATGAAATTCCGTTCATCAAATGAAAACCGAAACTGACAGACCAGTTACAATGAAGCTTTCCAGGAAACTCTAAACTAGGAAATTATTAGCTTCGAAAACAACTTGTCATAAACTGTACGGACAAATACAAATGGCGCTCCTTCTGAGAATTATTATCAAAGCGGTGTTCCCACTATTCACTGAATATTCTAACATTACCGTAATCTGAAAATCCGAATATCTTGTAGTACCTGTGAGCCTGGAGTTCGGCAGCTACCTAATCTGACAGGATTAAACAAACAAGAAGGGAGGGATCGGACGGTATTGTTTGATCGCTTTATGATTTGTTGAGGCAGTTTCCCTCAAGAGGGAAGAGAGAACTTGTAGTAAACTTTGAGGGCCTGTCACGGGTTGCGATGTATTCAAAATGGCGATACTGGATTTTTTATAGCGAAAAAAGAAGGCATATTGATTGAATTTCAAAAAGTGGGGTAGTTGCATAAAGCAGTAAAAGTAGGAATAGGTATCATTTCGTCAATAACATTTGTTGCGTTAATTACGACGATGAACAGACAATTTTTTCGAACAAATGAATCAATGGATAGCAATATGCTTCAAAATTAATCAGATTGAAAGAGTGTTCTTTTAATATACTCACAATATCTACGTTTTCATCACACAAGATGACAGAAACACATAACCTATCTTCTCTTCATTACTCATTTAGCCAATTGTTTAGGAACTATATCTTGCCCTCAGTTTCACGTGCCCTAAATAAAGTTTTCCGCATATCCTTGGGGAATGTTTGTAGGTAGGCACGAGAAAGTAGAACTAACTTAACTTTTGCGTTTCCAATATTAATTAGCATGAGCATAATAATATCTTAGGACAACCAACACAACGTTATCTGATCCCAAACTAGGCAGAGCCTGTACTATGGCAACTAGACAACTGATAAACATACTTATATATTTCTAAATACATACATATTATGGATAAATTACACCCAGACTCAGAACAAATGATTGTGCTCATCACACAAAGATTTCTCCTGGGTGGGAATCGAACCCACGACCTCAGTCTTAGCAGTCAGGGTCACTAACCACTAGACTAACAGGCCAGTCATAATCAGCCTATATTGTTCCCACAGCTGGGATACAGGCCTCCTCTCTATAAGAGGGACCGGAGCGGTATCTCAGTGTGTATACTTGGTCTCATGTCGGTTTCCTCACGATGTATTTCATTAGGGGCGTCCATTAATTACGTGAGGTGTTCTAGGGGGGGGGGGGGGGAATCAAGCTAAATCTTTCCAAATCTCACATAGGGGTCTTGGCAAATATCACGAAATTATTTTTCTCGCAGAAAACAGTGTAAAATTGCGTGGTGAAAAATTATTTATGGCTAAATATGAGACAATAGTACCAAAATCTTGAACCAAGAATACCATCTTGAAGAAAATGATTTTCTTGAGTCAAGAGAATAAATTCTTGAGTTAAGAAATTATTCTTGGTCTAAGAAAATTTTCATATTTTTGTTTTTCTCAATAATCCAAACAGCCCAAATAGAAGTTTTGAAGGATCTCACGTAAGATTAGGGGTGGGGGGAGGTAGTTGAGGAAAATCTTACGATATCTCACCAAGGGGGGAGGAGGGATCGAAAAATTCTCAAAAATGTCTCACGTAATTAATGGACGCCCCCTTACCGTTTTGAAAGCAGTGGTGATGAAAATATTTACACAAAGTGAAACGTCTGTTTGGGTTCGAATCTGCGACCTTACAACTTGCAAATTGGGGTCGGTACCACTGGGGATACCAAGTTGTTAATTTACCACGTGTAAAATATTGACTTTGGATCTTGCGAGATGGCACGTTTACAATATGTAGGCTAGAATCGTGGTTTAGGTTCTGGTGGAAACTTGTAACAACCTCAGTGAATGAAGAAGGCCGGAAAATTTTAATATGAAAAAAAAAAAAATGGTAACATATTAAAAATCTCTTTGTTGAATATGGACCTTATTACACCGTCTTTTTACTCCACCGGAACTTCAAGACTATAAGAATGTTTTGGTTAATAAATAAACAAATTAATTTTATTTTCTTGACATCGCTCCTCAAATGGTACCTACGACCGATCGATCGGCGCGTGCGGCTGTTATTAAAAATTGTTGGGTGTGTACATTTGATGTTTGCGGTAGTGCGCAAAAATTGTGCATAGGGATGTATGTAACGTTGCAGGAGTCACGGTGATATTTAAAGTTGTGTTTTACAACTAAAACCATTTTACTTTTTAAAAAAATCTGTAATAGTTGGAATTTTATCTTCAATATGTCCGTAACCAGAAGTTGTCCGGGTATGGACCAGAACAAAAAAAAAAAAAAATATTGAGGGGAATACAACTGACTCTCCGCTTCGTTAAGCATCTTTTTACACCCTATTTATAAGTTTATAATGTTACATTATTATGTGAACTAAATATAGAACAATGAGGACAGAGGAATATACTTTAACAGGGTTGAAATATTCATGGTTGGATATTAAAGGCTAAATATAATATGTAAGCGAAAAGAACGCGTCGGTAAAATGTCAGAACAGTCGAAAACACGGTCTGTCCGTCCGGAATTCAGTTAGGAGAATGTTTCTGACATTTGTAGGTACATCGTGAATTATTATAATTTGAGGGTGAAGCCGCAATTTGTGCCCTTCACAAATGTATCGCATAATTTTGAATTTGTTACGGAGGAGCCTTATAATATGTCAGGCAAAGTATGGGTAACTTCTCAAGGTTTTCTGTCAAGAGAATGAACAAAAACATCGTACAACACACATCTAATCTTGAAGTTCAGAAAACACGAATTTGGGTTCCGGTTCTTCATTTAGGTTCTTATAAAGGTATATACTTCTTTTCGGTATAATTTAGGTTGCCGTTCCAAAATACCGGATCCAAAATACCAGTTCCGTATCATCCGATTTAAAGGTTCTCTAAGGAAGAAAGGATATTTGATATTCAAAAATGAAGATTGGATGATTAACATAATGATACATTTTTCATTTTCTATAACTCTATTGATTTTCTAAATAATTGTTTTAAAGGAGATATTGCAATTTGCAGGTCGGAACCGGGCTGCTTCTTGAACAAAATATGATTTGCAGCCGTAATTCGTATGTATTTACAAAATTTAGGTATATTCATGAAATAGTAATTTAATGGGATTATATGAACTCAGATGGTTGTATTAATGATTTTAATTATGTGAAGCCATGCTTGTTACGATCGCGAATCATATTTTAACCAACGTACAACCTGCATCGTCCTGCAATTTGCCAAAAACGTTAAATAAAATGGGCTACTTTGGCGCATCCTCCATTCAGTACATTGATCTTTATTGCCTCATATTCTTGACACAAACATCCCTATAACGTAACCACAAAACTCTATAAATATGTTAAACCCAAGAATAATTGTATTCCTTTCACTGAATTTTACCGTACGTCTTAACTCCAAAATCCGAAGTCTACAATCTCTAAGAAACTGCCTCGAGCTTGTATTTCATTTTGTAGGTAAGCGTGCCAGAAAATTCGTAAAGTTACAAATAGGGCGTGAAATATTGCTTTAACTCTTTGATACCGTAGCATCCATATCGCATTACATTCATGTCATGCAAAATTCTACATCGCGCAAGCAGTTTGCCGCGTAACTAGCATTTATACAATTACTAAGCATCAAACGATGCTCGTGTTAATTGGTGCACAGAAATGTTCCAAAAAATACAATCACGGTGCGTAAGAAGTTATGGGTAACATCTACACAGGTGAGGAATCTCGGATCGATGCGTATGTGCCAGAAACAAACATTAACATGCCTGAAGAAGCCGTTGATGCTTTAAAAAACCATGTTTTGGAGGTACCTCAGTTAGAGTTGGCAAAGTGTTAAGAAAACTGGTTCGAGCGCATGCAAAAGTGTTTTGATAATCATGGAGAGAATTGGAATATAATATGTTTATTAAATTACTTTTTTAAATTAGATATTAGGCTCTTGCGTGGGTACGCCTCACTAACGCTGCTTGGCTGTAATAAGTATGGCTTGTACTTGCACGGACGAGGTTCTACACAAAAACTCGACTGTGTTTAGGTACGTTCCTACTTTATGCGAGCTGGCAGGGACATCGATGTGCAACCTGATTTAATTGATTCAGTCATTTTTTGGTTGATTCTTACGTTTAAATTTACCGTCGGTTATCAGTTCAAAAAGAGAAATGCAAAACGATTCTACGAATGTCTACGCGATCAAAATGTATGGCAGAACTTTTTTTTACCGATTTTAAATATAATACAACGCAAGGTCCAGATTCCTGCCAGGGTCGCGAGATTTGTTCGAAAGAGATACCATGGCCCTAGCACAGGCAACTGATGGAACACGGGTGGGTTTTAGTCAGTAAACGTCTGACACGGAGGGCGTGTCAAACTTTTACTCACTAAAACTCGCTCTGCTCAGAGCGGGAGTCGTCATTTGATGATTTCCCACCCAAAAAAAGGACTGTGTTCCTAATAGCTTGTAAATATTATTTTTTCTTCAGGCCCTTTTGGTATTTTATACTCTGTGGTAAAAATGTGGAACAAACTTTACAGTCGGATAAAGGCGGCACGAATTGAGTGTCAAATCTTCGAACGTGCACGAGATAAAACCGTTTTAGTACTTGAAAGAAAATTCAGGTTGAAATATGAATTTTTAGGCGTTATTTCATGCTGGAGTTGGGAACAAAAGACAGAGTAAATGTAGATTTAACGACAGGGTTTTACATAAATATACGGCTTTTATCATTGGGCCACAACGTTGTCAAGAGTTGGCTGTGCATCTACAACATGACTGCCTACGTTTGCTTGAGCGTTATCATTGTCTTGCCTTTGTATCAATGGATTTAGTATCGACGAAGCATTATTCTTCTTCCAAACTTCTCCATGAGTCTTTTCTTCAGCAGTCACCTTACTAGCTATATCATCTTTCACAGAGTCTATCTCTCTTTGCATTTGTCTACCAATACTCTTATAGCCATCCATGTTCATACTCAAAACTTCCTTTTAATATTTACCTGCATTACAGGCACATACGATAAATAAATAGCCAAAAAAAAACTTCGAGATAAAAGGAGATGTTTCATTTTTATATGGGGCTCCGGCCATAACGTGTACCGTTTAGCGAAGCTGGGTAAATTAGTCATGAATAGAATAAAGTAACATTTTTTTCATAATATCAAATGGTTTTTAAGTACAAAATAAAAATTAAAAATGTTTGACGTTTGTCCTAAGAGTTAGCAAGTGGTTATTTTGAATTCGTTTAGAAACACACTTCAAGAATGGAGACTAAAGATTTTTGTAACGATGAAATGGTCACACTTAATTATGTTTACTCAAATATATTTACAAGAGAATAATAGTAATTTTTTTTTAACACTACAAGAATACACACATTTTTTAATTATTTTCTACTGAACATTGATTTAATGAGACACGATTTCAGAACGAATGAAGTCTGCAAGCAAACGAGACGCCATGTTGAATAAAACATGGTAATAATTGAAAAACTATTATTTTTTGTACACAACAAATCAGGCGCAAATTAACCAGGGAATATTAATAAATAATAATAAATAATAAATATCTTAGGACAACCAACACACCGTTATCTGATCCCAAACTAGGCAGAGCCTGTACTATGGCAACCAGACAACTGATAAACATACTTATATATTTCTAAATACATACATATTATAGATAAATTATACCCAGACACAGAACAAATGATCGTGCTCATCACACAAAGATTTGTCCTGGGTGGGAATCGAACCCACGACCTCAGTCTCAGCAGTCAGGAACACTAACCACTAGACTAACAGGCCCTAATTTGTAGTATTTTTTCTTCTTTTTTGATAAATGTACATCTCATGGCCGAAAATGAAACATCTCCTTTACATTGAACTACTGCAGAAACTGAAACTGTGCCACTGCAAGTTGATTACACAAATACTCTGCGTACTTGTGTAATAGACTTACAATGGCAATAACGTTCATTTTGACAGTTCTTCATTCATACATTGCGTTGTTAACGTTGTTGAACAGACAAATGTTTCAAACCAACGAAGCAATAGTTTAGGAGTTTCCTGAAAAATCCTTCGGGTTGTGATTGGAAATTTGTTACTTAATTGGGGTGATGGATTTAACAAATACTTTTCCAGACTAGTTTCGCAATGACTTTATCGAAGCCATATTAGGACCGTCAGTATCTAAAACTTATTTTCACCAAAACTGAATGCAGGACAAAATAGTGGTGTTCAATCCGCAAAAGCCAAAACCAAATAATTGCATTGAACGGCCTGAATACCGCAATGAATCCAGCCTTCTTTGTCCAGTATCGCTTTCTATTTGCGCATCGGAACAAATATTTGTTTGGCCTTCAATCGTCATTGTTCCGAATCATACTGTTTGAGTATAGCAATGGGAGTGAGACAGTGTTAGGTTAGGTTGTCAATATTGAATTACAAGCTGTAACTACGTTCGTATGAAACTTTATTTTTCCTCAGTTTTTAATAATTTATTTTTCGCTATTTTTATCCTGTTCACACCACTTTAAAATGCTGATACTTGAGAATTCCTCTTCTTGGTTAATTCCTCATGTGTTTTTTTTTTTCTCTAATTTCTTTATTTTCATCATAAATAATTTATTGTCCCTATTCACGTGTTTACTATTAGTTATAAATTTAATAGAACCTTTTTTATTATTGTGACTTATATTGCTTACTAGCTGTGCTCGCGGCTTCACCCCCGTGGATGTCTGAAATTATTCCACGGGAACGTGCTGCAGATACAAAAAGCCTGTGTTACTCCTAACAACATCAGCCAGTGCCAAAACTCCCGTCAATATTGGTTCAGCCATTTCGGAGATTAGCCGGAAAGTCATCTGTCTGGTGGAAAAAAATTATTTAAATTGTTTTTTTTTTTTTGGTACCGTCTATATTTCACGCGAATTTAATAAAAAGCTGTTAATTTGTTGTTAGAAACAAACACATCAATTTTATTTAAGTATAAATGTTTTTTGAAGATCCCACATAAATAAGCTTTTTACAAAAAAAAAAAAAAAACAACCGACTTCCTTAAAAAAATAACACTACAAAGTCAAAAATAACTTTAATTTCGGAATTCGGTATCTTAGGATCTGTATTTAAGGTTTTTTTGTCACCGACTTCCGAAATTAAAGTAATTTTTGACTTTGTAGTGTTTCTTTTTAAGGAAGTCGGTTGTTTTTGTTTTTTGTAAAAAGTTTTTATTTTTAACTTTTTAGCTATTGTAGATACCCCGCACTAATCTAATCGCGTTATTCGTTCATTTGTCGCGCAAATACTTAATGCAAATTTAAGACTTATAATGGTTTTCACATGGATGCCATTGTCCGAATGGAACCAAATGGGAAATGAAAATGGGACCATTCGGAAAGCAACAACTTTAAAAAAAAAAACATCAAAATAGGTTCACCCAGTCAAAAGTTATGAGGTAACAAACATAAAAAAAAATACACTCGAATTGATAACCTCCTCCTTTTTTTTGAAGTCGGTTAATAAATAAAACTTCTAACTATCGTATAGATATTTTAGAAAAATTGTTTATTTTATTTTATTGATAACTAGTATAGTTTGAGTGATTTTTTATATTTAAAATGTCGAACCAAGAGATATAATGTTACCCAGTAACTGAGTTGTGGATAGGCAGTCGTTCCATGTAAAATATGTTATTCAATTGTATCGGAATTGCACTGGAACTCGACCCCAACACAGTTAGGAAAAGACTAGACAGATTATGAATGTACTCTAAACAAAGGAGATAATTAAGCAGTTTACTAACTCCGTTAACTTCATGATGACGGGCTAAATATTTGTAATCGTTTGTCTCAGAAGTGTCTTTTATGTTAAAAGTTACACGCAGTGCCAAAATAGTTTTAAATTTTTTCCTGCTCTTCTACCCAACTCTTTTCTCAACTGTAGTTTTTTTTATCTGATAAGACTGATAGGAGGGTACGTCATCATCATCATCATCATTTCCGCCGAAAGATGTCCACTGCTGGACATAGACCTCCCCCTATTTGGGAAATTTGGCATAATCACCACGCTTGGCAGGCAGGTTGGCTATCGCAGTATGGTGGTAAAATGCATAGAGAATGCTGCTGCCCATTCTTAAGTAAGTCCCTTAGTCGCCTTCTATCACACCCGCGGGGAGAAATGGGAAATGGGAGGGTACCTATTAACACCTTTTACGCCTCCATAGGTACCCGCGGAAGAAATACGAGCGAAGACACAGCAATAAAAAGACACAGCGAACTGCTTGTAATAAAACAAATACGAGGAATTCTGTATAAATATGTACTTGTAAAACTTGAACGTTCTACTTAAACTCTGCCAGGGAAGTGTTCTTTCAGTATTACGTAATAACATTTCCCGTTTAACTTGTCTCGTAAATTGTATGCCTATATGTTATACACAAGGGGTTGCAAACCTATGGAGACAGACGCAAGGGGAAGCGCAAAGAAAATTCTGGGCACGGCATTGGATTCACTTTATGATTTATGCACCTAATATTTTATGTATACAAATCAATACAATTGAAGTGTTTGTAATGTCAAAATAACATGTATACGAAATTATAACAAAGAAACCTGTTTGTCTGACTGTCTGTTTGTTGTGGCTAATCTCCAAAACGGTTGGCCCTGATATAAGGAGTAACATATTGAGTACTATTTATCGCGGTATCACGTTCTGAGAAAATTATCGATATCCAAAGCGAAGCCGCGGGAACACCTAGTTCATCATTTCAGCCGGAAGACGTCAGGCCTCCCCCAAGCACCGCCACTTCAACTGATTCTGTGCTTCTCGCATACAGGGGATTCCTACAGCCTTCACCAGGCCATTGGTCCAAGTTGTGGCAAGCCTTCCAACGCTACATCTTCCAGCACGCGTAGCATGACCACCATAGAAAGAACTTTGTCTATTCATAGTAGAATAGAGATAGAACTGTCATGCTATGCCAGCATATAACGGTACAAATCTTTCTACAATCTTTAATTCTGTCTTTAATCTTTCTACAATCTGTAATTTTGTCTATTCTTCCGTCGACTAAACCCCTTTTTACGTGGTCATGCTACGCATGCAGTACGCAGTCGCCACGGACGCCATCGGACATCTGTTCTGCGAGCAGTGTGCCCTTACCCACTGCCACTTGAGTTTGCCAATTCTTCGCGCTACGTCGGTTACCGGTTACCTTTTAGTCTGTGCTAAATAAATGAAAATACTAGCTGCGCACTACGTTTCACTTGTATAAGTCTCGTAACCATAGAATTATTAAAGAAAGTATCCTGTATCCTAATCCAGGTCATGTTTTGCTTCTCGCCGGGATCACGGATTGGTTCGATAGAGTTACCATCGGTATCGGCCATTGGCATAGGCAACTATAGGAAAACGGGTAGGTTTTAGTCAGTAAAAGTCTGATACGCCCTCCCGCTTTGTCCAGAGCGGGAGAAGGCATTTGATGATATCCCACCAACAAAAAATTAATGATCTACCTATGTGCCAAATTTCATCCAAATCCGTTTTGACGTTTTAGCGTAAAAGCGTATCGAACATACAAACATGTATAAGACATTTTTTTTTAGGGTTCCGTGATGAAACTAAAAATAATATATGTTGTACATTACCATGTAAACTTCCACCGAAAATTGGTTTGAACGAGATCTAGTAAGTAGTTTTTTTTTAATACGTCATAAATCATAAACCACAATTTACCTTTCATTCAGTCAACTCAAATATAAAAATTAAAAAAAAAAAACATTTTTTTTCATAAACATAAACCTTATGCATAAACCGTGAGTACCTGCAGGTTTGTACGGAACCCTCGGTGCGCGAGTCCGACTCGCACTTGGCCAGTTTTTTCTTTTAGTTTAGTTAGATACTTAGTTAATATATTTCTTTATTTTTCAGGTCAAAAGGTATTTGTTACTACTGCACTCAAAATTATGTAAAAAGTTTAGACCTTCCTATCCTACATATTTTTTTCATGAATAATTCATGAAGTCGAGTGAAAATAAATTTGTTCACTAGGCATCAAGAGTTCTTTATTCCATTAGACAAACTGGAATTCAGTATTTCATTTCCAAGGAAATGGAGTATGAAATAGCGACAAATTTTGTGCAAGAATCGCAATGAAAGCGAATTGAGCGCACGGAATGGCTTCATTTGCAAGTGGGTCTTAAGTAATTATGTTGCGAATTGGTGTTGATGAGTTTCAGTCTTATTTTTATTTGATTTAACAGGGTAATTTTTTATTTAGTATGTTTTTGCTTTTGTCGAGTATATTTTTTTTTAATAACGTCATTTTTGAAGGTTTGGATTGTAATAAAAAGTTTTCAGTAAGTTCGTTTTCTCATTTTAGTATCGAGCTTATTTGAGTCATGTTGGAAAGGATAAAGTAGGTTATTAAAACAGTACGTTCCAAATTTTATAAGCAGTATTTAGATTTTGTGACCGTTCCAGAATTGTACTACATAAACTACTGGAAGGACTAAACCTAGGTAACCTTCCCTGATGTTTTGTCTTGTCTTTGGCGTAGACAATGGCCTACTTGTAAAATATTAAAGACAACATGAACACAAAAATTGGCTGGAAATTTTTCTAGAACAGCAGCGCTGGGACGATTTTTAGAAAATGTTTTCGCAATTTAAATTAAGTTGAAAGGGTTTAACATCATCATCCACAACCCGACTCCTCTTTTATTGTGCCAATTCCCACGCTATTGTGGTTTGATATAATTAATACTGACAGCCTATGACTGTTGCATTATTACTCTTGCCAAAGACTGGTTGGTGATTTCGGAACTAAAGCCCCCGCCGCAAACACGCACGATGCGACACTAGCAGACAAAATCTAAGACAACTTTATGGGTTTTTGTTCTACCAGAATTGCGCCGCATCGTCGCTTTGTGCTTGTCTGCCTTTAAATTAATTTCATGTCCAGATTTTCTTACGATGGTTTTGCTTCTCCAAAAAACAAATAGCCAAGATGAACTAAGAAAGCATGGCATGGCAAAATATGGCATTACGAGGACAAAACTTTTTTCAGAAAAATATGCCCAGGCATGGTTTTTTCAAACATTTCTGAGTTCTTAGTCCAAAAAAGCCGAAAGCTTTAGTGACGTTGAAAGTCTTACCTTGATAAAGTCGAATGTCTTGGTCAGCATGACGATGGCTGCTGCTCGTTCCTGCCATATCATGCGCCAGAAATCAACCACCGTGTCTTCAGTTGGACCCTGAGTTACGATGTACGCATTTGGTTTTAATATACTCTGTGGACAATGGAAATAAAGTTAATAAAGAAGTTTCAACAGTGTAAGTAATTACCTAAGATTCAAATTATAAATCAACGTCATAATAAATTTAGCTGAAAGATGTCCACTACTGGGGAAGACCTATACGGCCTCCCCCAAGCATCGCCACATCCACAGCTGTGCTTCTCGCATCCAGTACATTCCTGCGATCATAGATTTATCTTGTGGGAGGCCTTCCAACACTATGCCTTCCGTTACGTGGTCGTCACTCCAGAGCCTGTGGGCCTCATCGTACCATCGGTAAATCAACGTACGTACGGCTACACATCAAGCTATTCATTTTCACTATAAGCTGACTTCTCATTGTACGGCATATGTATACAATGCGAGCTCAGCTTAAACTGGAATTGTATAGCTTGATGTGTAGCCGTGTGCCTACCTATAAGTTTTTTAGGAAAAAACTATTTGTTTTTCAACCATATGATTATTCATAATACATTTTTGACAGTTAAAAAGCTTTAATTCAGTTTCTATTTGAACCCAAGTACGTACTTATGTGGTTATAGTGCAAGTATTGTTGGGCAGAAATTGTGGAACTACATAATTAGCCATTGCGAATTAGATCGAATATTTGTAAGCATAATCCCGTAAATATTGCATATCGTATAGGTCGAATGCTATGTAAACATACGCAACATAGGGTAGTATATGAAATTTCAAATGGGGCAGTAAATGCAGCTTATGACCGTATGACCGGTTATAAACGTAAGCATACGATTAGAAACACTGATCTAAGGACAGTGACAAAACTCTCCGTCATACTCATGCGAATAGTTCAACAGAAGTGGTGGACAGGAAATATGATGCGTGATAAAATGGGGAAGTGGAGCAAGAAGACGGCAGGATGACAACACACAATGTCAATCAATGTCTCAATATTTTCTTGCTGTTTATACGTGTGCATAAATGGTAAAATAAATAAATAATGTGGGAAACCGAAATAAAGTTGACAGCAGGATCAAACTGGAGAAGGGTTGTTCAAGATCGGTGGAGGAGGCCTTTGCCAATAGGCAGTTCGAATTAAGAGAGATTTTATATTTTTAATCTCTATAGCATTTTTTTTAAATTTTTGTGTTAAATTGATGTTAGTACATCGGAATAAAGGGCTTATTTATTAAAGACAGCTACCTTAACCATTGTAGTAACAGCAATACGTTCTAAGTAGACCATTAACAGATTCTGGAAAAAAGGTTGGTACCTATTTTTCCTGCAGTCAGCAAGAAAAAAAAACTGCCGAGTTAAGTATTTATTATGCCAATCGATTTTACTTCAAATAACACTTAAACGCTTTATTGACTAAAGTTTCTTGAATATACAACGGTTAACGATCCACTTAAATCAGTCTGGTGCTTTCCTCAGAGGACCATTTCTGACACCGGTCCAAATAGTCCTAAGAAAATGAACTAATCAAGATTATTTTTGGACTTTAAAAGAGACTGTGCCTTTTTTTTTGAGATTGAAATTTCGCATGTCCTATGAGGTTGTCGATTGCTTAACCGGACTTGCTTGCGTTGACCTTAGGAAATTAAGGACTCCTGACAGCAGGGAGGCAAAATGCCGGGTCGAAACTCCGCTGTCGCGACAAATCGTGGCACGGCGGTGCTGAGCACCGGTGTGATCTAAAGGCGACATGGTGGGTACGATTGTCGCAAACCAGTCCTGGGCACGCAGCAATTGCGGAGGTAAGTCCCCTCTTTGGGGAGTGGATATGGAGACGCCACGGCGTCCTCACCTTCCGCCTAACGCAGGCCCTCACTGAGCATGGGTGCTTTGGGGGGTTCCTGTTCAGGATAAAGTCGGAGAAAACGCCTGGGTAGATGGAGCGACGGACGGACGGACCGGGAGGACACGGTGGAGCATACTGGTGGAGGTGTGTCCTGCCTGGGCGGAGCACCACCGTGTCCTCGTAGCGTGATTGGCGGCGGCGAGTTCTCGTGACCGGCCCTGGTGCGAGCCATGGTACGGAGAGAGAGGACATGGGAAGCCGTTACCTCCTTCTGCGAAGCAAAAATGCTCACGAAGAAAGAGGCGGGGCGCGTGAGGGAGTGGCAGTCTCAGCGCCCTCACGTCCCTAGCCGCCGCAGGAGGAGACGCCCCGGGCGTCGGGAGTCCGTTGCAGACTCCCGGCCACCGTAGGCGTGGGCTTGCGGGCGGCGAGCAATGGGTAGCTCGCCGCCCGGTAAGGACCAGGTCCATGTCGACGGCACGTTGTGTTCCACGTGCGCCTGACGCCGCGAAGACCGGTGGGTTTTAGTCAGTAAAAGTCTGACACGCCCTTCCGCTCCACCCAGAGCGGGACGTCTCCCGCTCATTTGATAATTTCCCACACACAAAAAAAGGCGTCATGAGAGAGTGTGACTTCTGAGTTTGTTTTGGCCTTTCTTCTCAGAGTATACCGATACCTAGTCAACCTCACCTAGTTTTAAAAATATAAATGACGTGTAAAAGAGAGGGATATGTGACTAAGTAATAACAGCCGCACAATCCATGGTTCGATCAGGTTAAGAAACGCTTGCCGCGGTTGGTTCGAGGATGGGTAACCTTCTGCACATACCAAGTCCCTTTCGTGCCTCGGAAAGCACGTTCAGACGTTCGTCAAGGCTGTCATTTGTGGATTTTTGAAAGTCTTTAAGAGTCGTCATAAGCCTGAAAGTTTGATAACCAGTCTCACCAAAGGGGTATCGTATTACCCAGTAACTGGGCTGTAAGGTCAGATAGGCAGTCACTCCATGTAACATACTGATATTTAGCTGTGTAAAAGTGTTTGTACAAATCTACTTATCATTACGTAGTTACCCTAAATGATGGCAAATGTACATTTGTGTATGTAATGTACCTACATATGTGCAGGCAGGGTCTGTATATAAGCATATGTGCACATATACATACCCATGTAGTAGATAACAGTCGTAGAGGCTGCACAGGACATCAAACGTGACTTTTACGACTGCAATAACATTTAATGGGCGTCATCTGGTACACAATTTATTACGCTAAGTTATTAATCTAAGCTTCTATTACTCTCACAAATGTACTAATTCGATAATACCTAGATATAATAATCAGCCTATATTGTTCCCACTGCTGGAACACAGGCGTCCTCTCGGTGGGTGTGGGCCGTAATCTACCACGCGGTCCCAGTGCGGTTTGGTAGATATCACATGTCTTAAAATTGTTGGTTCTAGGACATGCCGGTTTCCTCACGATGTTTTCCTTAACCGTTTTGAGAGCAGTGGTGATGAAATTATTTACACAAAGTAAAGCGCCTGCTTGGGTTCGAACCAACCGAACACGATCTTCAACTCGTAAGTCGGACCGATACCACTGGTCATACACGATGATGAAAACAATTATAACTTACTCCAATAAACTAGACACAATTATTAGTATCATAATGATAAATGGTTTTATTTCTGTAAGTAGTTTTGTATAAATACTTTTCACCTCAATCATATTTTTTCTAAACTAGATGAGGTCGGCGTTTCCTAACTACTAGAAGAAATGCCGAATCGAACTCAGGCGTCACAGTCTCTTTTAAATTCCAGACCTAATGGTGGTAATATCATTTGGCATAATCATGTGAAAACCATGTAGATTGGTGACTGAAATGATCTTCTAATCTGCCTAGCGTTTTCTTAACTTTATTGGGGTCGAATTCCAGTAATACCGGATGCTGCTGAATACCAGTAATTTACATGGAACAACTACCTATTTGACCTCCACAACCTAGGCACTGAGAAATACCAAACACCTTGGTAGATCTGGTTGTCAATACTTGGGCTTCTAACTACTCGTAACGGTAGTCAAAGATCTACGAATACCACCTGGGACCAACGGTTTAACATGCTTTCTGAGGGTCGGGGTCGGGTCTCAATATGTAGTGGATAGTCAACGAAATTCACGGACCGACGAGGGCCAGCGTAGCTTAAACTAAGAACGACTCGTACGGCTATTATTATTTGGCCACGACCCCTCTATGGGTTCTTAATCTGTGTGAGAACTAAAACACTACTACAACCAATTTAAAACAACTACAGACGAAAATGTATTTTGTCTATCTTCATTTAGGTGATTTTTTGATAAGTTTCCTGGACAGGAATTTGAGGGTCTTCGAAACGATAAACTGCAGTGGATCGATTTCAAACAATTATTATTATAGTAATATTGTTAATCGCTTTAATTGCATTTAGTAGACGATCAATTTGCACATCAATGTGTATCAATCACGTAAATAGTGACAATTACCATTGATCGCTTCGGGACCCCTAAGAAATGAATGAATATTATTGTTTCAAATTAAATGTGAACTGACAGTTCATTATAAATAAAGAAAATAGTAAATCGTAGAAGAGCGGGAAAAAATACAAAACACAGGAAATCATTGACAGCCTGAAAAGAGTTCGGATATCTTCATCAGAATAAAAGTTGAGAATTATTACGGTAGCCTTTGAAATTAACATGTCCAAAGGGTAGTATTGAAAATTTTTATGATTTTATTTCTGTAAATAAAAATACTTCTTGTTTTATTAAAACGCACTTTCCGTAATTCCACGGCTACACTGTCACGATAATGTAAACTACACTTCGCGTGCTCTCTGTTATACAGGAGACGTCGAGCTGTGCGCTAGAGCGAGGGCGCAAGGTGTAGCATAAAATGCTCTAAATTAAGTTTTTCTAATAAAGCACCGTTTTTCAATGATTTTAGTGTTATCTGTGACGGAGGTAGGAAGAGGCTGCTGTTGGGTTATCCCAGCGGTCGTATGTTGAAATAAGGGCGCCATGTTTAGAAAAAGTAGTGTACGAAAGTGGACGTAAAACGATTCTGTGATAATATTATAAATCTTGTTCGTCTGCAAGTAAGTAGCAAGTAGCAGTAACATATGTAGCAGTTTCATAAACTACTATTTTATCATCTTTACATAGCGTACAATAAAGTCACATTTCGTGTTTGTACTCTTAGATCTTTTAAACTCGACAAAAGACTTTAATGCGGTTCTCATTCATATACAGAGTGATTCAAGAGGACCGTTTATATTTATAATACGCGGGCACAGCCACTGGCTAATGCTAGTAGCGTATAAACTATTGACGTCACGTTCATAAAGTTCCTAAGCAAAAGGTCAAGCAAGGGAAAAGGTAAGATTTGACCTGAAGATTGCAATCTACGATTCCAGTCAAATATTGTAAACGTCAGTGAAATGTACAACAACCTTACTGAATAACACAATCGTAGTTGGAATCGCCTCGAACACGACTTTTATTTTCTTAGTTTCAATAAAGATTTTATTGCCCAATATCCGCAAGATGCTGTTTCTGTTTTTTTGGAAAATGAACTGTGACGTGCTTGTATTATTGACTTCGAGGCCAAAGACTTAATACCTTACATTAATAAGGTAAACTTTATATGGGTCGAAGGTCGTAACATTTAAATAAATCTCGGCCTGGGTAAATCGAAGGTCCTCAGACTTCAAAGGCAATATCAGAAGACGTGTCTATTACGTTATTAACTAGGTAGTAACTTGTTGGTACCAGTTTTTAATCAAGGCAAGGCCGATCCTGATTAGGCTTCGAGAACCTTAATAGAAAGTTTATGTTACTGCAATTTACCTTACAAGGTAATACTTAGTAGAGCTTCCTGCCTGATAAGTGCTTGCGACAGTACCATCAAGTCACTAGATAGACATTTGCAGAAGGTCATTTCAATATCAGCATAAGCACAGGCATAATCAAGTTCTCGCTGTAGGGCATAGGCCTGCTCTTTTGAAGGAGTCTGCTAGGACCGATGCCTGTTAGGGTCGCGAGATTGTTCGAAAGAGATACCGTGACCCTGGCACATGGGCAACTGAAGGAACACGCGTGGGTTTTAGTCAGTAAAAGTCTGACACGCCCTCTCGCTCCGCCCAGAGCGGGAGAAGTCATTTGACGATTTCCCATCAAAAAAAAAAGAGGGAGTAGGCCGTACCCGGGCCCAGTGCGTGCGTGTTTCATGTGCTGGGATACAGGCCTCCTCTAAGAAGTGGGTAATCATCACCGTACAGATTGGTTAAACTCATAACTCACTAATTTCTTGGATTTTTGGATTTAGAACAACATACCACGTAGATCTTAGACAGTCGTTGCGGGTCGTCAGAAGCCTGAAAGTCTGAATTACTGGGTAAAACGATACCAAGGGGTATCGTATTACCCAGTAACTGGGTCGTGGAGGTCAGATAGGCATTCGCTCCATGTTAAATACCGGTATTCGGCTGCATACGGTAAGACTGGTAGTCGCCCCCAACGTAGTTGGGAAAAGGCGAGGTAGATGATGACGACATAGTCGTGCGATTAACCAAATCACGTTTGTACGACAAAATGTATACATACGACCACGTCGATCGCTTAAGGCGGAAACACACTTACGTGTCGTGGCGTGTCGTGACGCGTCAGAAGCATTCAGTTTCATACATTCGACAGAACGTGTTGCGACACGACACGACATGCAAATATGTCCCTAACCATATTATATGCATATATGTATGAAACCGATATGCTTCTGGCGCGTCACGACACGCCACGACACGTAAGTATGTTTCTGCCTTTACCCTCGCGACTCTGGTCCCACGCGGGTTCTGTATGCGCGCATTTTCGCTCGACGTATCGAGCTATCCTTCTGTACTTATCTATTTTGTGACTGTACCTGTAGTGCA
Organism: Aporophyla nigra; assembly: GCA_947507805.1. Classification (NCBI taxonomy): domain Eukaryota; kingdom Metazoa; phylum Arthropoda; class Insecta; order Lepidoptera; family Noctuidae; genus Aporophyla; species Aporophyla nigra. The sequence continues at coordinate 7,598,132 of OX382306.1, forward strand.
TTTATTCTACTCAGCAGAATTTTAATTTCGCTAAGCGCTTGCTTCTCAGAATATTGGTTGATAAAGAGACGTTGTTGGCGTAAACATGAAATTTAATAACGAGACTCCTTTTAGCTTTCATTGTTATAGTAGTCGGTGAAGCTATCGTTTTATAGTCTAGAATTTTAAAGAAGAACAAGGATATAAGTATGCGAACGTCCTTTGTTGAATCATTGGCTTTTCGATGGTCTTATAAGTTTCTTAATCAATTAATCACCGAATTACGTTGTATACGTAGTTGTATAAATTCGATACTAAGTTGCCCGTAGGGACAGCCATCACTTAATTTGTTTGAGAAACGTTATTAATGATTCATACATTTTCGCATACATTTTTTATTTATACATTAGGTTTTGCTATCGGCTTCGCTCGCGTAGAGGTAAAAAAATATCCCACGGGATTGTATACCGTGATAAAAAGTATCCTTTGTATTAATCCAGGTTATAAGCAATCTGTGTGCAAAATTTCATTCAAATCCGTTTCACGTCATTACATAGTATGAAACAAAGTTACTTCCCGTATCTGTATGGTTCGAATTTTAACCACGCAACCGATTTTAGTGCTTTTTAGGGTTCCGTTGCCAAATGGCAAAAAACGGAACCCTTATAGATTCGTCATGTCTGTCTGTCTGTCGGTCTGTCTGTCTGTCGGTCTGTCTGTCTGTCTATCTGTTTGTCCGTGTATGTCACAGTCACTTTTTTCCGAAACTATAACAGCTATGCTGTAAGATAATGATAAAACTAAAAAAAATATATGATGTACAAAAAGCTACTACAATCTGTCAAATTTCTTTAATAGGTTTTCAACTTTATCGTTATATTATAAGGTTCCAGATTGATTGGGAAAATTTGACAGTTTCGGGTAGTTTGATGTGCTGGCGTCTGTACATTACCATGTAAACTTCCACCGAAAATTAGTTTGAACGAGATCTAGTAAGTTTTTTTTTAATACGTCATAAATCGTAAACCGCAATTTACCTTTCATTCAATCAACTCAAATATAAAAATAAAAAATTAACTTCATAAACCTACAGGTTTGTACGGAACCCTCGGTGCGCGAGTCCGACTCGCACTTGGCCGGTTTTTATGAATAGACACGAGTGATTCAAGAGGAAGGTTTATATGTATAATACATGGGCAAAGCCGGAGGCAAAAGCTAGTTTATAATAATAGTAGGATAGGATCACGTAGAATAGGTATTAGATTCTTTCAACGAATTCTTTATAACCTTAAACCTGCCTAGTCTTTTCAAACTCTTTTGTCGCCAAATTGGGTCCTTACTCCTTATTTTTATCAGAAACCTTAGGACCGATTTCAATTCTACACAATATCTAGTTGATATTCTTTGGTCCTTCAGGGTCGTTCAGTTCCTGATTCGGGTCTTTTCAGTCGGATATTGAGCCCAACAATTCGTACAGTCATTACGTGCCTACGTGACTGAATTCATGATGGCTCGGAACCCATCTTATAAAATGGTGAATTCAAACGTTTGTTACTTTGGAACCTTTATGTACTGGAGTGGCGGACATTTTGAAAACTGCTGGCGTTGGCGGAATTCATATTAGAGTTTTGCTGTATTTTTAACCGAATTCAAAAAGGAGGAGGTTCTCAATTTGGATATTTTTTTTTTTTATGTATGTTCGGCCATAACTCCGTCATATATAGACGGATTTGCTAAATTCTGGTTTTGTTCGAAAGGGGTTTATTCCGAAATGGTCCAATTTAAATTTCATATAGATCTGATGATGAGTTCCGGAGACAGACACTGGAACTCTTTAAACAATGACAGCAAATCAACCGCGATTTCTGCTATCGCATAAATATTCATTGTTTGTTTGGAATTGTGTATTAATAGCCGTGGACGGGGCCTGGTGACCATTACCACAGGTTTTTTTAAAAAACCTATATCAGGCACCAGTCTCTCACAAAGGTGAAATACAGCTGAGACATTATTTTTGTACACATTAACTTTAAGTCAGCTTTGTGAAGAGAAAATAAACGATTATTTTATTTATTTATTATTAGTTATAATTAGTCATCATCATCATCATCATATCAGCCGTAAGACGTCCACTGCTGGACTTAGGCCTCCCTCAATTTGGGGGGCTTTGCCATAATCGCCACGCTTGGCAGGCGGGTTGGCGATCGCAGTATGGTGGTAAAATGCATAGAGAACGCTGCTGCCCATTCTCTAGTAAGTCCCTTAGTCGCCTTTTACGACACCTAAGGGAAGAAATGGGGTGGTGTTATTCTTTACGTCCGGCACCACACGGTACCGGTTACGGTTATAATTAGTGCGGGGTAGATACCATAACTAAAAATTTTAAAAAAATTACAAAAAAAACCGACTTCCTTAAAAACACTACAAAGTGAAAAATAACTTTAATTTCGGAAGTCGGTGGCAAAAAACTTTATACAAATCCTAAGACACGGTTGTTTTTTTTTTTTTGTAAAAAAGTTTTTATTCTTAATACTTTTGTCTGGGAAGTTCACAAAGTAAGTACCTACCATTATTCCCTTGCCCTCATTCCAATTTATTTGGGACTTGTGCAAAACGTTCCTTTCTTCCATACTTCTCTCTAAGTCATCACCTAGATAGTCACTCCATTCTATCGTATAATCTTTCATACAGTCCAAAGAAAGTTCTCTAGTGTATTTCCGCGTGTTGTGTAAATAAACAGCATTAAAGTTATTTACATAAAAGGCAGATGTGACTGGTCACACCGGAAGGGGACGCCCTAGAAGAACATATAGGTGATGTTCTTCAGAAGGGTCAGGTCCTAGTAACCGGCGTGTGTGTATGACCAGATGTATGAACTTAAACGAGGCAAAAGGAGTATGCAAAGATCGTAGTAGGTGGCGTTCTGAGGTTTCTGCCTACCCCCATGGAAAAAAAAGCGTGATTATATGAATGTATGTTTGTTAAATTATTACGTTTGTTTCAAGCTTTTGTGTAAAGTTTACATCACCGCACCTATATTGGAAATATTTTCTTTCTTTTTCCAAAGCAAAAGCGTAATACAGTTTTTATAGCTCATTCAAATTAGCTTGACTGTTCGAATGTAACCAGAGTTAATTTATTGCCAGCCTGCACTACATAAGGTCGACTTTAGCTGACAACCGGTACAGTACCTATATTAAATATGAAATAACTTGTCCTTTTTGGGACATCCGACAACAAAACTTTACAATAGCTACAATTTTGAACATACACGTTAAAGCCGTAGTCACGTTTAAGCTACGAGCTAGCTACGAGCTGGCTACGGCGTAGATCTCACCGTGCTACGGCAGCGTAGAATTTGTATAAGGAAAAGTAATACTCCAGAGCCCAGGCTTGGAACAGAATAAGCTAGCAATAATATTAGGCCTTATAAGTTTCCTCAATTATTGTAGCTTAACTTTGTTTTCAGTAACTGTCTGTATGAAACAAAAAAAAAAAAAAAAACTGTATTAAAATAAAAATTGTTTAAAAAACTATTATTTATTCGCTATTTTTTAGGGCATTTTGAATTTTGTTCCGTATGTCAGCGTACATTTCGTTTTTTTTTTGTGACGTTTGTCAGCGTAGTTTTTGAAAACAGTTTTTATTGCTATCCTGTTAATCCCGACAAGGATAATAGCCAAATTTATAAAATTATTGTATTATCATTGGTCCTTGATAAGTATGCCAAATTTCAAGTTAGTCCAACGTTTTGAAAGGGGTCAAAATCATGTTCAAAGTTTCCGTTACATAGCCTCATACTAACATACCTATAACGGTAATAAAAGCGTGTTAATTACTGAAATCCCAGCCCACTAGACACTGCATCAGTTTGGTCGGAGAATCCCCCCTTTTCTATGGAGGATGAGTGAACTTTAAATCCTATTCCTCATGCCTCAGTTGGGTAAACAAGCCAACCCTGACGGCCAAATAGTATCAATTTGCACAATACTAAACAATATATGGCAAATTAATAAGCATTGATCGCATTTCCCTTTATTACCTATTAATTAAAGATAATTTGGCTTTAGTAAGGCCGTTCAATTAATCTGTTCGTAATAATACGCTGCAAGATGAGCTGTAGGCGCTGTGGCTATAATTAAAGACGGTGATGTTGGGGAATATATCCTAGAAATATGAATAACAGGGTGTGAAGGTCATCCGCCTTAGCAAAGGATACTATAATTTAATCTTATTTGGTGATTTTGTTATGTATCATTGTGTTATCTCTGATATTTTCTTGATGATATAAAAAAAAATTTTTACGAATGTTCTGCATTCATATCACATATTTTTTTATTTATTTTTTATTTTTTTTATTTCCTTTTTCTTACAATCTGTCACTATATCACATACTGACATTAATATTATAAAGCTAAAATGTCGGCTTGGTGGAATGTGCTTGTCACAAGAACTGATTCGAATTGAAATAGCTGGTTGGATAGCCCATTTATTGAGGAAGGCTGTAGACTATCACGCTAGGACCCTAAGCCGCCAAGCAAAAAGAAAATAGTCACGAGTAGGCAATTAGCCTGTTAGTCTAGTGGTTAGTGACCCTGACTGCTAAGACTGAGGTCGTGGGTTCGATTCCCACCCAGGACAAATCTTTGTGTGATGAGCACAATCATTTGTTCTGTGTCTGGGTGTAATTTATTTATTTATTTATTTTATTATTTATGTACACACAGTAAAATACAGAGTGATAAGGCATAGTAATAGAATTGAGTACAAAGGTACTGCTTATTTAATTTTTTTTTTTTTTTTTTTAATATGTATCTATTTAGACATATATAAGTATGTTTATCAGTTATCTGGTTACCCATAGTACAGGTTCTGCCTAGTTTGGGATTAGATAACGTTGTGTTGGTTGTCCTAAGACATAAATATATACAGGGTGTCCAAGAACCTGGCGTCCAACTGGATTCCCACGATGCCCCAAGTTCTAACAGTACTCAGAAAAATATTTTAAAAAATCCACCCCATGTACTTACAGAATTATACTGATTTAAAAAAAAAAGGGGAAATGAGCACCCTGTGACATACTTTTGAATGCTGTGACTGCTAATGCTGATAATTTCGATATTTCTTGGAGGTTTTGTAATCTAGGGTATTGCTGTGTCTAAATAGAATGTAAAAATAAAGTACTTATTGTACCATTTTAAAATAAAATATTATTTTAACTAAAGGTGATATGGAAAACTATTGAATTTCGCAACTTTGACCGACTGTAGTGTAAAAAAAATGTACCAAAATAATATGGCAAGTGACGTCAAATTTTGACGCGTTTATTCCTCTTTTTAAAAAGGTATAATACTTACACATTAATTTGAAAAAAAAATTTTTTGATAATATTTTTACTCAACAACCCAATTTTTACGATGTCTTACAGAATTCTTAGAAAGAAAAATTTACGATGAATTGAATCTAACCTCTAAAGAATTACTATTGTATGCTCATAAAAATAACAACAGGCCTCTCAAAAAACAGGTTAGACCGTAAGGGACGGTATGTGCATGCATCTCACCATAGTGATTCGTTATTACAACAGGAGGGAGCAAGACAGAAACTATCTTTGCGATTTGCTGGTTCTTCTTTATGGTACCCCATTATTCAGGTAAGAGTGAGGGAGAAAAAGGTTAGAGGTGCGAGTGAGATAGATAGTGACGCTATCTGGGATCGTGCTATTTAGGATAACAGTACGGTCAGTACGCGTCACTGCCTCCTGCCGTTACTACGCACCTCTCTCTTATTGTTACCATTGATCACGTACTACGATTTAAAGCTTTGTTTATTGGACTCGATTACTCTTTGTGCTCTGGACTTTGAAACGAACTCTTTACGACGACCTTTGCCTGTGTTTGGACAGTTTGTGTTTTGTGTGTGCTACCATGGCGACCTACACTCCGCAAGAATACGCAAATATGCACTACATTTATGGAGAATGTAGAGGTAATGGACGAGCTGCAGCGAGACTTTACAGAGAAAGGTATCCGAGGGCTACGCGATATCCCGACCATCGAGTTTTCATTAATGTGCACAGATCACTATGTGACGGGCGGTTCCCCAATCAAGTAGCTGGTGAAGGACGACCCGTAAATGACTTCATACGCGATGAAGTTTTAGAGGCGGTGTCGGCAAATCCAAGCATCTCTGTGCGAGGAATAGAAGCTGATACGGGGATACCGAAGAGCACAGCACACAGTATTCTCCAAAAAGAAGAATATCATCCGTACCACGTACAGCGAGTGCAAAGTCTTTTACCTCGAGACTATCCGAGCCGAGTCGCGTTTTGTGAAACAATCCTGCAAAAACATCGAGAAGACGAAAACTTTATCGACAAAATTTTGTGGTCAGATGAATCAACATTTAAGAAGGATGGCTACATGAACCTACACAACTTGCACGAGTGGCATGTGGAAAATCCGCACTTGATGCGAGAAGATAGATCCCAGTACCGGTTCAAAGTGAACATGTGGACCGGTATTCTCTGTGGGAATATTATTGGTCCATTTGAGATGCCCGAGAATTTGACTGGCGAATCATATTTAAATTTTCTTCAAAATGATTTGCCAAACTTACTAGAAGAGACCCCACCAGATATGTGGTTCCAACACGACGGCTGTCCAGCACATTTTCGCGTATCCGTTAGAGAGTTTTTGGACGAGCAATACCCGAACAGGTGGATTGGGCGATCAGGAACAATCCCGTGGCCAGCCCGCTCACCTGACTTAAATCCGCTGGATTTTTTTTTCTGGGGAACTATGAAGGAGCTCGTTTATGCGAAGCCCATTAATGACATCGCTGACCTTCGTGAGAAGATAACACAAGCAGTGCAGGTGATACGTCAAAAAAGTTACTCGCGAAACATAAAGCGGTCCTTTTTAAGGAGAGTGAGAGCTTGTATTGCCGCGGGTGGTCAACATTTTGAACATTTATTGTAATAAAATATCTTTAAACTAACATTCTTTGCTTTTATTCTACTGGGAACCCATCTACCTGTGTGTATTTCCTTCTTGCTCACTCTTGGAACCGAAGTAAATAATAGTAGTAACATAACAGTTTCTAAGATAAGAAAGGGTCCGACAGTTACCGTTAGTAGGTAGGCACTTCGTAAAAATTGGGTTGTTGAGTAAAAATATTATCAAATTTTTTTTTTTTCAAATTAATGTGTAAGTATTATACCTTTTTAAAAAGAGGAATAAACGCGTCAAAATTTGACGTCACTTGCCATACTATTTTGGTACATTTTTTTTACACTACAGTCGGTCAAAGTTGCGAAATTCAATAGTTTTCCATATCACCTTTAGTTAAAATAATATTTTATTTTAAAATGGTACAATAAGTACATTATTTTTACATTCTATTTAGACACAGCAATACCCTAGATTACAAAACCTCCAAGAAATATCGAAATTATCAGCATTAGCAGTCACAGCATTCAAAAGTATGTCACAGGGTGCTCATTTCCCCTTTTTTTTTGAAATCAGTATAATTCTGTAAGTACATGGGGTGGATTTTTTAAAATATTTTTCTGAGTACTGTTAGAACTTGGGGCATCGTGGGAATCCAGTTGGACGCCAGGTTCTTGGACACCCTGTATAATTCTATGAAGTTCGAAACATTAGGCTTATTGTTACACAGAATACAAAATAATCACCACGCTCCTGCCAGGGTCACGAGATTGTTCGAAAGAGATACCGTGACCCTGGCACATGGGCAACTGAAGGAACACGGTTGGGTTTTAGTCAGTAAAAGTCTGACACGCCCTCCCGCTCCGCCCAGAGGGGGAGAAGTCATTTGATGATTTCCCATCCAAAAAAAAAAAAAAATATCACCACGCTTGTCAAACAAACCCTTGGCCTTGCGACGTGACGATGTGACGTCTCCCGCTCTGGGCGGAGCGGGAAAGGCGTGTCAGAGTTTTACTCACTAAGACCCACCCGTGTTCCTTCAGTTGCCTATGTGCCAGGGCCACGGTAACTCTGTCGATCAAATCCGTGACCTGGTAGGCATCGGTCCTCGCGGACCCCTTCAATGTGTGCTAACATCTCTTTGAGGTGCGCTTGGAACACAAAGCGCCGTCCACCCGGGCCTGATCCTTACCGGGCGGCGAGCTACCAATTGATCGCCACCCGCAAGCCCGCGCCTACGAAGGCTGGGAGTCCCCAAAGGACTCCCGACGCCCGGGGTATCTCCTCCTGTGGTGGTTAGGGGTGTGAGGGCGCAGTTACTGCCTCTCTCTCTCATGCGGTCCGCCTCCTGCTTCGCAGAAGGAGGTGACGACTTCCCATGTGATCTCGCTCCGTACCATGGCCTGCACTAGGGCCGCACGCGAGAGATCGCCGCCACCGATCGCCTCCACGAGGAATCATTAGTGCTTGCTACGTAATTTTTACGTATATCGCGGTGGTTTTTTCGCCAACTTGATCTTAGCACTGAGAGTTGAAAACCGTACACTGTGTTTTTTCATCGCGATGAGGCTCACTCCCGCTGCACTCTGTTGGATCCTCAATGTTCGCTTCAACACCAAATGTTGAAAACCCAGTGCACGCCTAAATCATGCCATGTTTTTTTTACGGCCGTGTGTATGGCGACTTATAGTTGCGATCACGCACCGTCTACGGGGATACCGTGCCCTCAAACAATAACAGATACAGAGGCACCCGTTTTCACGGTAAAGTTTAAATTTATTTCAGTGTTAGATTTTTATAATAACTAGAATAGTTACTCACATCTATGTAGGAAGCATTTATGTAGTCGGAGTCAGGCTCCCGGTCCACCGTCTCTAGCACCACGCGGTTGTAGTCATCTGTGGAATACGAAATGAGATTAAGTGACGTTCGAGTTCAGCTTTAGAAGAATATTGGCACGGTAAGTGTGAACTTATGCTGTGGAATTTCTTTAGTTTCCATAAGACTACTATCCATGATGTGAATTAGGTATTTAGATGTTATTTATTTTAATTAGACTTTAAAATATTTTCATAATTCAACAAAGAGTTTTAAAATTATATCGACGCTTAAAAGGTGAGATTAACTAAGCGACAAAGGCACAAGCATCTACATATCTGTACAAGTATATAAAAAAGTAAATAATCGTTGGACTTCAAAAAGTTCGTCCGCATCGAAAACTGCCCAAAAGGCTGGTAGCATTGCCACGTTGTATGGCGGTACTGATTCTTTGACAATTAAAAATAGTTTTACTTAATTTTAGCTGGTCTATGTTCCAGTGTCTTGAGTCTCTGAATACAAATAGTTTATTTATAAACGTTGCTTAAATTAAAGAGAAAGTTTAAACATCAAATATATTAGGTTAAGGGGAAACGCGAAAGTATCCCGCGAAATTCAAAGAAAAAAAAAAAACGTTCAAATTGCAAAAAACTTAAGAAAAATCTTACTTTCGCGGGCTTACTGGCTTACCGTTAATTATAACTAAACTTTAAGCAACGCTTTCTGTAGCCTAATGTATACCTCGACTACCAAGATTAGACTGCACGCAGCAGAACATTTTGAAAAAGTGGTAGTGAAAGGCTCGCATAACCGAAATGAAAAAAAAAACCCAACATTACACACTTGACGATCGTTTTGCAGATATCAATGGTTTTCATTGTCGTTATTTTGTCCCCCGATCTTGCTCTAGGGACGGATAGCTTTAACCACTTTAGGTATCTCTTGGGAGTAATGTTCCCAAATTTAAAAGGGTGGCTGAAAAAGTGTTACTGTTATCCAACGAATGAACGTAATTAATTCTGTGAGCCTGTTCTATGGAGCGTACTTTTTAAGAAAAATCATTGCCAATATATTTTTACATTGTTATCTAACATCACACCTTGATTTCCCGAAGGAGTAAGCAGAGGTGTACCGATAATACAACCACATTTAGCCAATTATGTTTTAATCCTATGTAATAGGGGAAGAGCCTATTGCCCACAACCTAATTATTTTAAAATTCCAGATAGGTAAACTTAATTTCGTTACCCAACTGGGAATTTTCGACTTTGCCCGACCTGGGAAATGAACCCAAGACCACATTCACCAGTAGTGCTTGCGACTACTAGACCAGAGAGGTAGCACACACATTCACGACATTCATAACAACATATATGGTTTGTGACTGGAAACAATGAGCTGAAAGTTTCGATTTTCAGATGATTTTAATAAGTTGCCACTTATTGTAAGCATCTAGAAACAGATACATAACAGAATCATAATGAAAAATAAGTTTAAGTAACGGCAAAAATGCCTTTTTTCGCATTAAACGCGACATTTAATAAGAACGCCAGTCCATCTACGAGTTTATAACCTCATTCCTCTCATTCCACAAACTACGTTGTTATTCCTTGCTCCCCACCTTACATGTAAAAAAAAGATTATTTTAATAAGTAGATTGTAGCAATTTCTGTTCACTGCAAATACCGTAAATAAAGTTTTGAGTATGACTGTGGTTGGCTTTGGGAGTAGGAGAAGACTGACGTGATTACGGAATCTGTGAAAGAGAGAAGAGTAACATAGCTTGAAAGAGGGTGACTGCTGAGATGACGACTAATAGAGAAGTATGGAAAAAAGACATGTTCCATCGACCCGAAATCAAATGGGAAAAGGGCGGGAGAGTTATGAAAATTTTCTGTTCAATCTCCACTCTCAACTTCATTCTATCATGAAAACAAAAAATAGGTAGTACCATTAATCAATAAACCCTGGTAGAATAATAAACATATAAGAACCATTCGCTGTACATCTACATTGTATATACATACGAGTACATACGTACTACATACAAATAAATAAAATTGAAGTGTCTGTTTGTATTGTCAAAATAACAGCTTTATACTAAACAATTAAAAAAGTATACTGGGTGCTGGTAGGAAGACGTCAATTTACAGGTCACTGGTATGCTGTAATCATAACAAGAAAATAATAGTTAAAAAAAAACTAAAAAACACGCTTCCATTGAAAACCAAACTAAAAAGTACAAAATAATGGAAAAAAAGCGTGTTTTTAGGGTGTTTTGAATTTTGAGACGTATGTCAGCGTAGTTTATGACGTATGTCAGCGTATTTTTCGAGGACAGTTTTTTTTTTGCTGTTCTGGTAACCCTGGCAAGGATAATGGCACAAATTAGTTTGTGACGTATGTCAGCGTAGTTTTCGAAGACAGTTTTTTTGCTGTCCTGGTAACCCTGGCAAGGATAATGGCACAAATTTATGAAATTATGGCATTGTCATCGGTCCTTGACAGATATGCAAAGTTTGAATGAAATCTGGTCGTTTAAAGTGGGTCAAAATCGCGCTATAAGGAGTCGGTTACAAACAAACATACAAACATACAAGTGAAGCTAATATACGGCGTGTAAAAAAAAAATCTTATATTTTTTGCTTGCCTGCTTGTTTGTTTGTTCGGGCTAATCTTTGAATCGGTTGGACCGTTTTTGACGGGACTTCACTGGCAGACAGCTGATATTATAAGAAGTAACATAGGCTTTTGTCTCGGTAATAGGTTCCCGTGGAATAATTTTCAACATCCACTCGTACGAAGCCACGGGCAACAGCTAGTTGTACGATATAAAATGAACAAATATTTTTAAACAATATGTGTACATTGTTTCGTTAAACATTTTCATAATTAGCTTCAGTCTACCACACAATGAACATGTGTGTAAATTAATTTTAACATTGTATTGTTTTACTTCAGCGGTTTTATTACAATGTAGTATCTGATTATTAATTTTAATAATGCATGCATGTCATAATAATTAAAACAGTGCTATAGAATTTGAATTTGTAATTATTTTCTAAATTAATTGCAAAAACAATAATAAAGAAAAATTAATGAGCTAGTTTTGAATTCTGTATTAATATTTAAAAGCTGTTAATTCATATGACATCATTGATTTTTTGCTCTTATCTTATTTTATCTGGGGTCAGCGCCACATATTTTCTTTTTTAAACAGTTTTATTTAACAATTTTAACTTGATGTATTTTTAGGTCAAATTTAGTCATTAAAATTTAACCCCTTTCCTGTGGTCAGATTGATCTGAAATTCGGTACACACCTTTGATGCCAATGACAACACAATTAAACATAATCAGATCGACACCGCCTTGGCCGTGGTCTACCTCGAGTGATAGGCAAAGATTGTCACTAACTGAACGCCTGAGGGAAGGAGAAACTAAACTGTATACTCAAATATAATTCCACCAAATTGTACGCTCAAATCAAAGGCCCTTTCAGACAATACAGGCGGTTATCTCAGTCGTCGCCAGACAAAACCGCGCGGTAACGAAGCTTTTCAACAATGACGTTGTACAGCACACCGCAGTTTCCGAGGCTCACAAGTTGCTATTGTGCCTTTATTCGCGGACAAATTGCCGACTTCGGTGTAGACTGAACGTTGGTGTCGGTGTTGGTTGACTGAGTTTAATTATTAACAAGCAATTGATTCTGAAGTTTACATTATTACGTGTATTTTTATAATTTTCATTTATAAGGTGTCCAACAGAGGGTGCAAGTTAACAAGAACAGAAATAAATAATACTGTGAGCTCTCAATTATAAGAGATCCACCATTCGATTATAATTTAAATAGTTACAAAATAAATGAGTCAAAATAATCCCTGTTCATTATTGGTGATTAAATCACCTATGTAATTAAATCTGAGGGGCAATTCTAGTAATTTTAAGAAGGTTCACAGTTTGATGCTCAATCTGTCAAAAATACCTCGAGTTTCCACACATTTTTGAGATTTGATTGTCACCGAGATGAGACTGTAAGTCTGTGACTAGATTTTGAAAGTATTTTATTTCGAGAATTGACCTTCTGCTTGGTAAATTTTATTTATAATATGAAGTAACTTAGCTGTCAAAGTACTGGATATTGGACCAGTCATATGTTTTATTATTTTGGAAAACTGTGTTTAGCCATTCGTGTTGAAAACCGATTTTCTACAAGATATTTCTACCTAGAAGTAAAAATGTATAGGAAATATTACTAAAATTATCACGTCAACGTGTTTGTTCTCGGAAAGATCTTTAACTTCACTAAACACTGAACAGTTAAACTTATATAGTCTTTTTTATTGAATCAATCTTGTCTTTATTAGGCATTGTACCAACAAAGCGGCGCGGCGTCAGAACAAAGTTTTTATAACTATTCCAATTCAGCTCAGACAAGTTGAAAAGACCAATTTATAGTTAAAAACGACCACGTCAAAACCAAGCAAACATTAAAATAAAGTTCCCAACGCTCACAAACGACTTTTGCCGCCATTGAATGAACCGAGATCTAAGTTTAACGTGCTAAGACCACGATGGAGCCATAAAAAAGATTTCTCTTTTATAGCAAGGTTTATGGGGAGCCAAGAATAAAAACGTACTTTGTGGAATGTGAGGAATGAGGTTATAAACTCGTAGATGGACTGGCATACCTTTTAATCGTCGCGTTTAATATAAAAAAGGCTTTTTCATAGTTACTAAAACAAGCTTTTTTGTTTCATGGAAAGAAATTCTGTTGTTAATCTATTTTCTGATATTTATAATAAAAGGAAACTTATTTTAATTATTATCAGCCGGATCCAACTCGAATCAAATCAAAATCTATGAGAAATATGTTGGTCCTTCGAGCCGGATTATTTTAGATTTAATGACACACGTATACAGGGTGTAAGGGGAACGCTTCCGAAGCCAGAGCATAGGTTATATATAACCTAAATGCAAACGGATACCAATAACCTTTCGCCTTAAATTGATTATTTACAAGCCTTCATTTTTAATTACTCAGCAATGAACACCATACAAAATGTAAGGTCACTGGCACGCAGCGCACCGGCGGCGCCCGTCGCGACGTTGCGACGCGTGCGCCGCCGCGACGGCGCGACGCGTGTGGTGCCTCTACGACGCGACGCGTGCGCTGCCGCGCCGGCGCCGCCGAACCACGGTCTCCGTACGACAACTTCCCGGATTTCATAGGAAATTTACAAGGGTGGCACTCATACACTTTACAAAATTCATCATCTGCCTAGCCTTTTTCCAACTATGTCGCCGACCCCAGGCTTCCAATCTAACCGGATGCAGCTGAGTACCAGTATTTCACATGGAGCGACTGCCTATCTGATCTCCACAACCCAGATACTGGGTAATACGATACCCTTTGGTAAGACTGGTTGTCAGACTTTCGGGCTTCTGACGACCCGTGACGACTGTCTAAGATCTACGAAAGACAACCGGGATCAACCGCTCAACGTGCTTTCCGAGGCACAGAAGGGTCTTGGTATGTAAAGATGGTCACCCATACACGGAACAACCGCAGCAAACGTAGCTTAACCTGAACGATCGACCCGTGCGGCTGTTGTAACTTACCCTCAAGCGCTTTACAAAATTATGATTTTTTATCGTATTAGTGGCCGTTAAACATTGAAACTGACTGAGGCATTTTACGTACCTTTCTAAATCTTTTGCGATCTTATGCGGTTTGGCTTAAGTTGTCGAACTGTGCTCCATGCCTTTCATGCGACATTCAGAAGAATGCGAAAGGAGTAGCTTTGCCACGGGCTTCTAAACACATCAACATGTTACCGTTTTCACGAGCACTGTACACGTATTCAGGCATTGTTTATCACAACAAAAACAATAAAAAAACACTAAAAACGTACCAATAATAACAAGACACAATTTTAAAGTGTTAAATACGACTCAATATCTATCGATCAGTTACACGTACCACTTTCGCTCACGAACCGAGTCGGAAAGCAACTAAGTAGACTACTAGAGAACTAACACAACATCAAACATGCCGCCGGCTTGCACGTGGTGCCGCCGTGCCGACAAAAGCCCCGCCGGCGCCGGCGGCGTCGCAATGTCGGCGGCGCCGACGCACGGTGGGCTACAATTTACAAATCGCCTTCCATAGACATTGAGACTCGAATTTTGAAGGGTCCTTTTTTGGCTAGAAATGGATTCTGCTGATCATTACTATTCTAAAAATTTTGTATGGGGCAATTGCGTGTACAAATGAAGGAGTTATAATTTTTTAAAGAAAGAAATGAATGGCGCTGACATGAAAAATGAGTCTGTCTCTGGATTCATAAGGTTCACCATTATATCCGTACACACAGATAGTACCATTTATTTGTAATTTTTTGACATACTTCATCTTTCTTTTTAATCCTCCTTATTTTTCAAAATAAAATAATGTTGATGAATAATTTTATGGTTAAATGCTTTAAATATGAGTATGCTTATTCAAGTTCACAATATTTTTTTATACTAAGGGTCAAGACAGTTTAAAAATTCACAAAAGTTCGTTTCACTAAATTGAAATCACATGGTAATTATGAATTAGCTTTCTAATCTCGCGATTGCGATCGCCCACTGTGCGGCGCCGCGCTGTCTTGTCATGTGAATGATCAAAAAGATACAGAGACGAAACAGAAAACCAAATCATTTCAAATGTTAGGAAATTGGACCTATGCTTTAAATCGAACTGTTTTTTTTTTTTGACTTTTCAACAAGATTTAACGGGTTTCTTAGATTAAATTAATCAAATTATCCACTTTAAATTAATTGAGTTTACTTACTAAATGAAGGATACAGTCATTGCAATAAACAAGCTTGCGTCGTGTGACTCTAATCACATTGATATAAAGTTCAAATTCAATTGATTCACGTGCGCTACTTGTTTGAAACTGAACTCGTAATGAAAATGTTTTAGTCAATCACAGCTAATGTTGGCAATCGTTCACTTTATTTCATTCACTATCCATTATCAACTAACATACAAAACTGTTATTAAATCTAAGACACAGTTCATCAATTTAAAACTTGTGATACTTCTGCAATTTACTTATTTTATTTTGGCGGCGTTATACAAAGAATAGGTAAAAGTCACTGCGTGTACTTGGGGGTCGTTGTCCACGCGTCTGTCGGCGTGCGCGGTGAACCCGAGATCAGCTGATTTTTACATTTGAATTTACATCGCTTGCTAAAGCTGTAAATTAATTTTTTTTCAAGTGTATGTGTTTTATCTCAAATAATGGTTCATTTAACTGTTCTCACAGCATAGTCCAAAAAAATTCAAAAAAAAAATAGGTAAAAATTAAAAAAAAAAAAAATACAAAAATTTTTATGCATAAGTATCGAGAATAACTATTCCTATCACCTGTTTTCGTTTTCGGAAGCGTTCCCCTTACACCCTTTATATTTAGTGTCATCGTAAAGTAACATTACTAAAAAATACATAGATTCCCTATAGCCAAAGGGCCCTGTAGGGCCTCAATACTGTAGGGGGCTTCAATAATATTATAGGCATCATGTTTTACGCGCAGTACTAAATCCTGTCACAAGCCTTAATGTAAATCATACCCACTCAAACTGACAAATAAATATACCGGAGAATAAAGTCATAAATATGTAGTAGAGAGGCGAAGAATCTTCAGCCTACGAATGTATCTAAAGAGGAAAATAAGTGGTTCTCAGTTACTTACATGGTATGACTTTTTGATTTTGGTTTTTATGTAAATTCGTCTTCTTTGTGGCGTGTCGACACGAGTGTGTTTCCACTTTGACCGCCGTCTGTAACAGAAATGTACACATTAACCGATTAAGTTACGTTTTAACTTAGACTTAAGTTTTGTAGAGTCTACATTTTATATTAAGTGGATAAGTACAGTCGACAAAGAGGTAAGTAAGTAGGCAGGCAACTAGCTTCTAAGGCATGTGAGCGATAGCAATAAAAATAATGTATAATAATGTTTCTGTGCCTGTATAGATCGTTTGTCAACTATACCTACATAAACTTAACATGTTTTTCTTATGCATTACAAATATAGTTTAATTGGAAAAAAGTCTTGATTATAATTTGGTTTATTTCCATCTGTGGTGTGCGCAAAACTCCAAGCAGTATCAATGTTAATTTATTTATTTATTTATTAATGCAGGGACAACATTTTAAAACTTATGAATGCTCCAGAAAATGCTGACGGGATGGCGAAAGATATTGCAGTCATTGAATTGGTTATCGGGAAAACCAGTTCATTGGTCGCATTGGGGGAAAAATAGAGGATTATTGAAATATGAAGCCAGGCCGGACCCCTAGCGTCAGCGAATACTTCCATTGTGCTAAATTCAAATTTAACGTCGTAGAATTTGCAATCGAAAATTTTTAATATTTTAAGTAAAATATTTTAAGTTTCTAATGTTTAAGGAACTTAACAGTACGGCTTAAAATAAATACGTACATGAAATTTGTTTATTGATCTGGATAAAACGTGACCATTATTTGTAGTAGTTTTTTTCTCAAAAGAACAAACACAGCTTAGGAGTTTAACTATAATATATTTATTTCTAATCTCCGTAAAACGGTCTCTTTTTTAAGAACAAAACTTAGTAAAACTACGTACTACGTAAATAAGGTGTTAAGTTTTACACCACTTTTGACTAGCGCATATTGTGTGAAAAATTCCCAGTCCCCTCCATGATAAAAACTTATGAAAAGGCGAAGGGCAGATAAAATTTCCCGGTCGACCATGAGTTTTATTTTTTATTCGATGTTATATCTCACCGGACGCTGACGGAGTGATGGGAAAGCAAACAAAAAAGAAAAACTTCACTCGTCCCGAACTCCCGATGCTCCGATAAAGTTGACAAAAGACGGTGCCAAGTTCTTTTTTTGTGATTTTTATACGTTAGCTTTTTGAAGGTGGAATATCGGAAAAATTGCGAGAAATCGCGATAGACGGTTGGTATCAGTAGAAGTGACATTCTATTTTTAAAGGAGATCAATATGAGGATTTTAATTGGACTGCGCTGTGGATTAAATTGTTAGATGTCTCCGTCCATAAGCGAAAAGAAAAAACTACAAGCGCTGCTGCAAACCGTCGTATCTATAGATCCACAGTATAGAAATGTAATTTTTGCAAAATTAAATTTATTGCGTTAATTTTGAATTATTACAATAAATATCTTTATACCAACAAACATTTGTTATTAAATATTTATGGAGTAAAATATGTGCAAAATCTAGTCACATTTCACGCTCAAAATTCCGCATCCGCCAATGGAAAAACGGGTGCTTATCCACCGTCCGAAATAACGGAATAAAGCACTTTAAGTGGGTCACGTCAGGCGAGGGTTAACCTAGATAATTTATGTTCAGTGCACTTGGTGGACATGTTGCCTGACAGCGCTGCGTTCAACATTTTTAATTTCACCTCACTGTTCGAATTTTAAAATAGTTCGTTCTCACTGTAGGTAATTGCTGTCTCTTTCTATTGAGCGCCCTTTAGTAGTTTACTCTTGACCTAGGAACAGTCTTTTTTTAAACTTTAAGACCAATTCGATACAATATTATAATACGTTCAAAGTGCTCTATTGAATGTCTATTTTTTATCATGCAATTATGACATTAAAGGCTAATTCTAACTTATAGAGTTGTTTTGATGATTCTAATGATTATAATTATCTTAGTAAGTGCAATTTATTTTACGGTTGTTTATCATATTTTGATCAACGTACCGTCTGACACTGACCTGCGAATTGTCAATGACCTAAGTGCATCCCTTATCTTCAAATCCCTTAAGAATACTTTTATAAATAACTAGCTTTTATTAGTGGCTACACTAACGAGGACGGCAAAAATATATGACGGGAACGTATTTTATGTGTTAATCTAGGTTATAAACTGTTTTTGTGAGATAGAGTAACATCGATTGAAACATACCTACGAATTTCCACATTTTAGTATGAAGTAGGATGATATAGACACGCGGTAACGTGTCAAGCCAAGTTCAAGTAACAGAACTGGCGAGCAGCACCGTGTGTAATATTACACGAACCATTTGGAGCCACTTTTGACCCCCTCATAACTCAAAAACTGTTTCACATAAACGTATCAAATTTGGCTCATATATTGAGACTTGCGATATACATATGTGGTCTAAATTTCATAAACACATCTCAAACGGTTATTTAGATATTAACGTCCAAAAATCGTCATTTTTATCACTGACTGACCTATAGATTAAAACTCTAACCCAGTTCCAGATGACCTAGAAAGTTCAAATTTGGCATGCTGATAGCTAATTAGGTGAATACAAAGGAATAAATCAGAAACTGGTAAATTTTTATCATTTTATTATAATTTTTCACTTAATTGGTTTTATTAGGAACACTTGTAACAAAAACCATTTGGTATTAATTTTGTAACGTACATAACGAACCATTTGGAGGCACTTTTGACCCCTTCATAACTCAAAAACTATTTCACTATTGTTGACTTCAATGACAAAAGAAGTGAGATCGAAATGGGTGCCAAGTTCAATGGTCAGTCCTGAAATTTATTTATAACTACATAAAATATAATTTATTCTTATAACTTAGGATAATATATTGTAGCCTAAGGTCTGACTTGGCCAGTTTTCATAAACGAATTATTTTATAGCCTTCGCAAGTTCTAAACCTGTTCTAAACTTGTCGGTTCTTATTTTATTATTCCGCAAATTTGGCTTGCTGGTAGAAACTAGCCATCGACCAAATAATTCGTATATGTCCTTCAAGATACAGGACTCTCCTAGTTTGAAGGGCAGGGGTCTTACTCATATGTAATAGCCATACCTATCTATAAGTGAGACAATACTGATGTTACCTAAGTGTTTTGTTAAATAAATGATTACTTTACTTTTTACTTATATGAGAACTAGCCAAGTCAGACCTTAGGACCTTCAGGACTGACCATTGAACTTGGCACCCATTTCGATCTCACTTCTTTTGTCGTTGAAGTCACAACCAAGGCATATATCATAATATTGAACTTGGCTCTCATTTCACATTTATGTTTTTGATAGGATCATTTCTTCCAGTAAAGGTTTCGACTCTAAAGTCCATAACATTGCTAAGAGATAAAATTAATTAGCGGGTAATTATTTCTTCCCGCAGGTGTAATAAGAGGCGACTAACGGACTTACTAGAGAATGGGCAGCAGCGTTCTCTATGCATTTTACCACCATACTGCGATTGCTAATCCGCCTGCTAAGCGTGGCGAATATTGCTAACCACCCCTTCAAATTAGGGGAGGTCTATTTTCAGCAGTGGACGTCTTTCGGCTGATGATTATGATGAAAATGAGTACGATCCACAGTAAATCTAAAGTTACTTTCAATAGTGTTTGGCAGATAATGCACGGAAACTGCACTTTTTGTTCATCTCCTCAATAGCAATTCTTCATATGAAATCGCTGGGGAAAATACCGGATAGTTGGAAACTACCGGCGTACAGGGAGAAGTTCCCACAAAGAAATGCTATTTCTTTTTAAAACTCCACCGAAAGATTAACTCGGGAAACTGAATTATCCCACAAGTTCATAATCTATTTTTTTAAACTCTTCGACTATGATTCAATTTGTTTGGTTTATTGTAGAAGTTTTGTGATTTGGGTCAGTAAATTTTTACTTTAAGTTTTGATACATTTTATGGGATACTAAACAACCCCGTACCGACGACATTTAAAATTCAGTTGTGTTTTTTTCAGACAATAATATGATATTATAGTTATTTATTTTACTTGGTCTTTGGAGGTATGGTCCTTCTTGATTTTCGTTTGTGAAACTTCCAATTTCTTTTTTAATTCTATACTGGGTATACATGAAGGTTTGGTCAAATTTAAGGGTAAGTACAGACCATTAAACTGAACAAGTTTGTCCATTGGCCAACATCGTAATCGAGAAAATAAAATATATAAATATCAGCTGTCACGTACAAAACATCAATGCCATGCACCTGTTTGACCCAAATGTATTGGACGGCTCATTATTTTTTTCTCATTTACAATGTTGGTTCCATGTTGATCAGTTTGGTAGTCTGAAACACACTTTTAAATTTGACTACACCCTTCTGATACATCCTGTATGATACAAATTCTTACATTATTTAGTGCTTTTGTTGCTTTCTAGGGTAATTAGAAGCCTGAAGAATGCATATCGCAATAATGGCTAAAACTGAGTACTCGTATCATATACAACAAATCTTAATAAGTCAAAAACCCTAATGAAAGAATAACTGAGATTGAGAAGTACCAAGACAGACTTAATAAAAACAAGTAAAAATAAATAGACGACTATGAAGGAAAAGAAATAACTTTCAACAATCGTGGCACTCAAATAACTGATAAATCTCAAATTTCTATTAACTCTACAAAAGAAAACGACCACAACGATGATCAAGTTAAAAAGCAGGATTTTGTATTAACAACAACAAAATTATGAAGCCTTTTGAAGACTTTTACTTTGGGGACTTCATTTCGTTATGGAAGCTTTCCCCTCCAAAGAATGGATGTATTATGATACAAAAGACTTAATACAATCCGCTTTTTCGCTCCAAAATTACAATGCCAAATTACAATTTCTGCTATATCTTCAAGAAGTCTGTCTCGTATACAATTTCTTTCGAAGCCGGCTCATAAATTGTCAATTTAATCATGTCGTCTTCCTTCGTTTCTTTTTCTTTTAATTATAACATCGTTTTTTACTTCGGAAATGTTGATTTTTGATGTAAATTATTTATTTTCGTCTTCCTTTGCTTTTACTTCGGTCTTGGGAATATTATTTGTAAAACATCTTTGTCCTTAGATTCCAAATATACACATTTTATTTGATCTTGATTTTGTCGAAGCTTAGAATCAAACCAGTCGTTAATGTTATGTTAGACTTACATTATTAATTTTGTACAATGTGCTTTACCTCTCTACAAAAAATCTATTACGTAATTTTAGTCAAGAGGCAGAGTTGGTCCCTCGAGACAAAAGTTCTTTTTAGTGACGTTTAATTCTATCTACCTTTTACAGGACTGCCCAAAAGGAGTGTAATGTTTTGATAATGATGAAAAAATGTTCCGGTAATTTTCACAGTACGTAATTGACTATCTATTAGGGGAACATAATCAAGCAAAAAGGAGGGTTATGGTTTTGGCCTGTATGTATGTATGTCTGTGGGTCTGTATGTTAATTTATTAACTCATAACTTCTTAACTACTTATCATAATTTGACAAATGAGCTATCATTGGTGGTGACATGATCATCCGCTAGTGATAGGGTATATAACCTTGCATTAAAATATTGCGCTCTCTAAAGGCCATAAATTAATAAACTAAATAAAATTGGTGCCGAATCAAATCAAAGTGCTTAGCAAATTTCAAATTTTATTTTGTTAGCTAACCTAACGAAATTTAAAAATAATATCAAAAATCGTCTGAAAACTCACATCGAAAAAGAATGAAACAATTACGTTTCTTTGCCTGACTAGCCTACGAATAATGTAAGCGTATACAGTGCGCAAATTTTAACAAATTAAACTTAAACGAGTTATAATAACCATGCAATTTGTATTTTGATATATCTTAGTACAAAAAAATAAGTTATCGTTAACGAAAGATGTTTATCTTGAAACTGGTTTTTATGGTAACTTGCGCGTAGCGCCGGCGATGGTGAACGACCGATCAGCTGTTCGATCGGTCAAAATTCTAAGAAGTTCGAAGTACCTACGCCAGCGCGCGGTTATTGACTTCTACCAGCTGTTCGATCGGTCAAAATTGTAAGTAGTTCCAAGTACCTACGCCGGCGCGCAGTTACTGACCTATTACTATTGGCAATATCATATTATGAAATATGTAGGGTGTCCAGTTTACTGATTTAAGGTAGGATAAATTAAAAAAAAAAAGTTATCGAAGAAATTATTGAAATGTGTTCTATTACTGATACTGAAACACCAAAAAAATTTGCACACTGTTTAAATTTTTTTCTTGTATATGTCAGCTTTTTAGCCTACAACGCTCGCACTACTCGAACACAAGCTTTCTCTCTATGAGACGGACTGTGCCATAAACCTCGACGCGGGCCCGATTAATATAAAAAAAAACAGAACCAAATAAAATTGGAAACGCTAAAAATCCCATAAAAAATGTACGATCAAGGAAGGATGAAGTTAAATCCCTCCATATCTCGGGCAACACTTAATTTCCTAAGAGCGTTTATCAATGAACAAAGCTTACACTCAGCCGGGGTACGTGGCAGTGTCCGAAGAGCCATTACAGTGACTTATTATCTCTTAAGATGGAGTCTTTTGGCCTCACACCAAACTGAATGAAGCTATGTGGAACAGTATTGATATTACGAATCTCGGGAGCTGTAATAATGACTTGAATTTTATTATAGTCTTAATTTTTGTAATTGACTTGCTACTACCAGCAGATTCGCCTACGTGGCTGTCGGAAATTATTCTACAGGAACGTACTACCGAAATTAAAAGTGTTATAATATGTCTTAATCCAAGTCATAAACTATCCAGATCCGTTGAACCCTTTCTGCATCACATTTAAGTATCCAAACTTTCATATTATAACGTTCATCATCATTTCAACCAAAAGACGTCCACAGCTGGACATAGCCCTGCCCCAATTTGGGGTTGGCGTTTGCATTATGGGTGTGATACAGGAATTCTTAGTGCAAGAACCAGGGCTACAATGATTTCTGTAACTTGCAGTAATTATATAAATAAAAGTATGGTGGTAAAATGCATAGAGAACGCTGCTGTCCATTCTCTAGTAAGTCCCTTAGTCGCCTTTTACGGCACCCACGGGAAGAAATGGGATGGTTTTATTCTTTACGTTCGGCATCACACGGAATCATGTTATCTATATATACAAAATTCAAAGTCCTGAGTGACTGACTGACTGACTGACTGACTGACTGACTGACTGACTGACTGATATATCAACGCACAGCCGAAACCGCTGGTCCTAGAGACATGAAATTTGGAGGGTGTATTCTTTGTGAAGAGTAGGTATCCTCAAAGAAAGGGTTTTTTGAAATTCCATCCCTAAGAGGGTGAATTGGGGGGTTGAAATTTCACGCGGGCGAAGCCGCTGGCGGAAGCTAGTCATTTATAATTTGACTGGCCTGTTAGTCTAGTGGTTAGTGACCCTGACTGCTAAGATTGAGGTCGTGGGTTCGATTCCCATCCAGGACAAATGTTTGTGTGATGAGCACAATCATTTGTTCTGTGTCTGGGTGTAATTTATCTGTAATATGTATGTATTTAGAAATATATAAATATATTTATCAGTTGCCACAGTAAAGGCTCTGCCTAGTTTGGGATCAGATAGCGGTGTGTTGGTTGCCCAAGATATTATTATATTATATAAAATATTATTATAATATTAGTAGGAAACAAATTACATTGTCTCTTATGGAATTCTACCGTAACATTACATCGTGTCAGTAATCCCCAATGGGTTGAGCTTAGCACTTTCGCTAGTTATATTTAAGTCCCATGTAATAGAGGACGAAGGCTGTTGTCATCAACTGGGCACATTTGCAGACACCGGGCTGCTATTGACAGTACCTGATGGAAAAACCCAATGACACTTTGCCCGACCTCGAACTTTGAATTTTGGATCGAATCGATGACCTCATGGTCAGCAGAACCACTTGCAAATACTATATCAAAAAGGTCTAGCCTTTATAACAGTTCTAGTTTTTGCCCGCGACTTCATCCGCGATAAATTTGTTGTTCCCCCGACCCTTCCCGTCGCGTCGAATCGCCTATCCGTGCGATTTTCCCCGTTTTTGCAACATTTTTCATTACTACTCCGCTCCTCTTGGTTGTAGCGTGATGTTATATCAAAAAGAATTTTTCAATTCGGACCAGTAGTTCCTGACATTAGCGCTTTCAATCAAACAAACAAACAAACTCTTCAACTTTATAATATTAGTATAGATTTCATTGGATACAATTTAAAGAATTCCTAGATCGAGGCTATACTTGGAGTTTTGCATGGCACATTTAGATCGAATGCATACACACATATTGAATGCTTAAATAAACATTATATCCTAGGTGGTATAATTAATAAAATAATAATTAACTTAGCCACTTACTTGAAACTCTAGTTTGTATAATACAGGATATTTTCTCCGCTGGTCGCAGAGTTTTGGAAAGTTCTTCAGTTCGACGGGCCGGTCCGGTATCGTCTCCGATATGGATCCATTCTCGTCAGCTGTGGAAGAAATTGCGTTAGTAGGTATGTACATTAGAGTAACATTTCGTTATTAGTAACATTTAGAATACAGTTATACATTTGTTAAAAAAACATTTTGGCAGCTATAGCGGTTACAATGTTAATTTGGCGATTACAATACAATTTTAGATTATTTTTGTTATACCAATAAAACTGATTTATTCTTTTTCTACTGATTCATATAAGCGTAGCAGTCTAAAATTTCCCTCTGTGTGAGAGGGAGCGAGCTGTAATTCACTACGCGGGTTCACCCAGTGCGGGTTTGTGAAACATTCTACGGATATACAGGATAAGTTTTTAACCAGTGCGCAAATTTTAACAAATTAAACTTAAACGTGTTATAATAACCATGCAATTTTTATTTTGATATATCTTAACACATAAAAATTAACTTATCGGTAACGTAAGATGTTTGTTTTGAACTGGTTTTTATGGAAACTTGCGCGCGGTGCCGGCGCAGTGGCGAAGGTGAACGACCGAGCGTAGCTACTCGTACCTACCGGCTGTTCGATCGGTCAAAATTCTAAGAATTTCGTAGTACCTACGCCGGCGCGCAGTTACTGACCTATTACGATTTCGAACAATTTACAAAATATGTAGGGTGTCCACAGTTTACTGATTTAAGGTCGAATAAAAATAAAGTATTGAAAAAATGATTGAAATGTGTTCTATTACTGATACTGAACCACCAAAAAAAAATAATTGCGCACTGGTTAAATAATTTGTCTGTTTATTCAGTAACAAATGTGAACCAAATTATGTGCTTTTTATATTATCACGAACTTTAAGATTCACCTCTGCTAAACGCATAGAGAGTAAAAAAAACCTGAAATTTTGTCAAATAATCCAACCCTATAATTTATGCTCTGTCCCTCTCGATTCTACTCACCCCTATCTTTTCAGTGTATGACTGTATTCCAAACTAGAATTCTCCGGTGCAAACCAGAATTCTCCGGTACGATCCAGTTAGAACTGGATACATAACGTTAGAGAATAGCTGCTCACAAAGGCACATGTAATCAGAGCAGGGTACATACAGTGTGCACCCGCATTAGTTAGCACGTGCTTTGTTAGATACTCTATGGTATATTTAGCATTATTGTAAATGAAGTTGTTGAGACAGGCAACTTAGGGCTAGTTAGAAGACGTAAGAGTTGTACCGACAAGTTAGCAGTATTTATATTTTACTTTAATTTTGTGAGTACAATTATTTATATAACCATTTGTATGAATGCATAAACAAATATATAAGAAGAAAATAACACAAAAATACGTACAAAGGTAATACTTTCAGAGTTTATACAGAGTGGCCGGGACATAGATACGTAACCATGAATTCAGCGCATAATTTTAGAACCTAGAATTAAAAAAAAAAATGTCATCAACAAACTAAAAAAAAATCTACTATTACATAGAAAAGAGCAATAACCACACGATCTCAATGTATGTAGCAGCATTATTTTTTAATAACCGACAAAAAATTTCAACGTCTAGAATCATGTACTGGATCCACAGTCACTGTCTCAGATAACGCGTCTATGTCTCTGCCACCCTGTATATAAAATAAGAACTTATGAAAAAAAAAAAATAGCTACCTGTCATATAAAAAGACAAGTATGGTGTTGTTAATCTTAATAATCGATCCCGTTCCGATAAATTATGATCGGTATCAGAATAAACCGACAACGATAGCGAACGATATCGAAAACTTTTTTCGTAAGCAAGTTTTCTTTTCTCGAAGCGAAATAATATCGGTGTTAGATCGATACAATAAGTTGCTATTATTTATGTTCTATGTTAAATCTACACATACTATAGAAGTATACAGGGTGTCCAAGAACCTGGCGTCCAACTGGATTCCCACGATGCCCCAAGTTCTAACAGTACTCAGAAAAATATTTTAAAAAATCCACCCCATGTACTTACAGAATTATACTGATTTCAAAAAAAAAGGGGAAATGAGCAC
This sequence comes from Aporophyla nigra, assembly GCA_947507805.1. Lineage (NCBI taxonomy): Eukaryota > Metazoa > Arthropoda > Insecta > Lepidoptera > Noctuidae > Aporophyla > Aporophyla nigra. The sequence goes on from OX382306.1 coordinate 7,625,173, forward strand.
CCTGTGACATACTTTTGAATGCTGTGACTGCTAATGCTGATAATTTCGATATTTCTTGGAGGTTTTGTAATCTAGGGTATTGCTGTGTCTAAATAGAATGTAAAAATAATGTACTTATTGTACCATTTTAAAATAAAATATTATTTTAACTAAAGGTGATATGGAAAACTATTGAATTTCGCAACTTTGACCGACTGTAGTGTAAAAAAAATGTACCAAAATAGTATGGCAAGTGACGTCAAATTTTGACGCGTTTATTCCTCTTTTTAAAAAGGTATAATACTTACACATTAATTTGAAAAAAAAAATTTTTGATAATATTTTTACTCAACAACCCAATTTTTACGATGTCTTACAGAATTCTTAGAAAGAAAAATTTACGACGAATTGAATCTAACCTCTAAAGAATTACTATTGTATGCTCATAAAAGTAACAACAGGCCTCTCAAAAAACAGGTTAGACCGTAAGGGACGGTATGTGCATGCATCTCACCATAGTGATTCGTTATTACAACAGGAGGGAGCAAGACAGAAACTATCTTTGCGATTTGCTGGTTCTTCTTTATGGTACCCCATTATTCAGGTAAGAGTGAGGGAGAAAAAGGTTAGAGGTGCGAGTGAGATAGATAGTGACGCTATCTGGGATCGTGCTATTTAGGATAACAGTACGGTCAGTACGCGTCACTGCCTCCTGCCGTTACTACGCACCTCTCTCTTATTGTTACCATTGATCACGTACTACGATTTAAAGCTTTGTTTATTGGACTCGATTACTCTTTGTGCTCTGGACTTTGAAACGAACTCTTTACGACGACCTTTGCCTGTGTTTGGACAGTTTGTGTTTTGTGTGTGCTACCATGGCGACCTACACTCCGCAAGAATACGCAAATATGCACTACATTTATGGAGAATGTAGAGGTAATGGACGAGCTGCAGCGAGACTTTACAGAGAAAGGTATCCGAGGGCTACGCGATATCCCGACCATCGAGTTTTCATTAATGTGCACAGATCACTATGTGACGGGCGGTTCCCCAATCAAGTAGCTGGTGAAGGACGACCCGTAAATGACTTCATACGCGATGAAGTTTTAGAGGCGGTGTCGGCAAATCCAAGCATCTCTGTGCGAGGAATAGAAGCTGATACGGGGATACCGAAGAGCACAGCACACAGTATTCTCCAAAAAGAAGAATATCATCCGTACCACGTACAGCGAGTGCAAAGTCTTTTACCTCGAGACTATCCGAGCCGAGTCGCGTTTTGTGAAACAATCCTGCAAAAACATCGAGAAGACGAAAACTTTATCGACAAAATTTTGTGGTCAGATGAATCAACATTTAAGAAGGATGGCTACATGAACCTACACAACTTGCACGAGTGGCATGTGGAAAATCCGCACTTTATGCGAGAAGATAGATCCCAGTACCGGTTCAAAGTGAACATGTGGACCGGTATTCTCTGTGGGAATATTATTGGTCCATTTGAGATGCCCGAGAATTTGACTGGCGAATCATATTTAAATTTTCTTCAAAATGATTTGCCAAACTTACTAGAAGAGACCCCACCAGATATGTGGTTCCAACACGACGGCTGTCCAGCACATTTTCGCGTATCCGTTAGAGAGTTTTTGGAACAATCCCGTGGCCAGCCCGCTCACCTGACTTAAATCCGCTGGATTTTTTTTTCTGGGGAACTATGAAGGAGCTCGTTTATGCGAAGCCCATTAATGACATCGCTGACCTTCGTGAGAAGATAACACAAGCAGTGCAGGTGATACGTCAAAAAAGTTACTCGCGAAACATAAAGCGGTCCTTTTTAAGGAGAGTGAGAGCTTGTATTGCCGCGGGTGGTCAACATTTTGAACATTTATTGTAATAAAATATCTTTAAACTAACATTCTTTGCTTTTATTCTACTGGGAACCCATCTACCTGTGTGTATTTCCTTCTCGCTCACTCTTGGAACCGAAGTAAATAATAGTAGTAACATAACAGTTTCTAAGATAAGAAAGGGTCCGACAGTTACCGTTAGTAGGTAGGCACTTCGTAAAAATTGGGTTGTTGAGTAAAAATATTATCAAATTTTTTTTTTTTCAAATTAATGTGTAAGTATTATACCTTTTTAAAAAGAGGAATAAACGCGTCAAAATTTGACGTCACTTGCCATACTATTTTGGTACATTTTTTTTACACTACAGTTGGTCAAAGTTGCGAAATTCAATAGTTTTCCATATCACCTTTAGTTAAAATAATATTTTATTTTAAAATGGTACAATAAGTACATTATTTTTACATTCTATTTAGACACAGCAATACCCTAGATTACAAAACCTCCAAGAAATATCGAAATTATCAGCATTAGCAGTCACAGCATTCAAAAGTATGTCACAGGGTGCTCATTTCCCCTTTTTTTTTGAAATCAGTATAATTCTGTAAGTACATGGGGTGGATTTTTTAAAATATTTTTCTGAGTACTGTTAGAACTTGGGGCATCGTGGGAATCCAGTTGGACGCCAGGTTCTTGGACACCCTGTATATTAAGTCTGCTTTAAAGAAGTTTACTGTGTAATGTTGTTATAAGTGTTATGTTAAATGTTAAAATATTCTAAGCCACACCACTCTTTTTTAATTAAATGACGTTCATTTAATTAATCTAATCTATTTCAATTATTTATTGTTAATGTGTAGCTGCCACGAATAATTATGATAATATATTATGTTAAGTTAACGAGTTTCGTAAAACAATTTCTCTGTTATGAAGCAATCGATAAAAACATCCTCAAGAAAGAAAAATCTTTTTTATTACCTATGTACCTACTGTTTTGATTGAGTAGTTAGTCCTTATAAATAAGTGAAGCCCGTATTTTTATCCGTGTCAAAATACTTGTAAAAAAAAAATGTCTTCGAATAGAAGATAAAAACGCTCGATCAAATACTAAATTCAAAAATAATTGCGTAAGTAAAAATCTGGGCGAACGAAAGAAGATTTATCGTGAAAAATTGGCATTAAAGCTCCGGGTGAAAAGCATAGAATTGTGCCCATTTTAGTGAATGAGTGAATGAACCATCTCGACGCTGGGAATGATAAATGAGTGAATGGCGAATGGAAGGGGTCCAGAGTTGAACAACCCGTGATTTTGTGGACCGTTTTATTGCTTGATTAGTCTGAGACGTTTTGTATCTCTGGAGTTCTTATTTCAAACGAGGCCCTAGCGACTCGTAGAATTGATTGATTCGAATTTAAAGAAAGAATGTGACATCGTTCGTCTTTCGAAATTGCAATTGGAATTTAATAAGGGCATATTTATGGTATCATTTTTTTTAAGATGGCCGTTCTTGCCTCTCTACACTATCAATATTGAAAAAATTATAATTTTAATCTCGTTGATAACTGATTGATACTAATCGTTCTCCCGTCTGTGTAACAGTATTTCTCTTTTACTCGCTCCCTCTAGAGAAAAACTTTCTAATGAAACTAAATATTACTTTAGAAGACCTTTAAAACTTACACTTATACCTGACTTTTTTACTTTTCGCCACGAAATCTTGTAAAATTAATATACCAGTTTATTAAGATTAAGTTTTCACTTATTGTATTAATTTTTCCAACAGAATTTAGTTATACTAAACCAATTACCTACAGCTAATTGTGCAATTACAGGAGCAGTGGTGGCCCAGTGGTAACGACTGCGACTTACGAGTAGTAGGTCATGGAGTTCGAACCCAAGCAAGCGCCTTACTTTGTGTAAATTATTTCATCACCACTGCTCTCAAAACGGGGAAAGAAAACATCGGGAGGAAACCGGCATGTCCTAGAACCAAAAATTCGAAGACATGTGACCTCTACCAACCCGCACTGGGCTCGCGTGGTGGATTATGGCCTCCTTCTCACCGAAAGGGGGCATGTGTCCCAGCAGTGGGAATAATATAGGCTGATTATAGGCAATTACTACAGGCAAATACTTGACTGGCCTATTAGTCTAGTGGTTAGTGACCCTGACTGCTAAGACTGAGGTCGTGGGTTCGATTCCCACCTAGGACAAATCTTTGTGTGATGAGCACAATCATTTTTTCTGTGTCTAGGTGTAATTTATCTATAATATGTATGTATTTAGAAATATATAAGTATGTTTATCAGTTGTCTGGTTACCATAGTACAGGCTCTGCCTAGTGTGGGATCAAATAACGGTGTGTTGGTTATTAAATTGTCAAAGGGTCGGTCAATCAAAACATGAAGCCAGTGACTCATTCCATACACTTTAGAAGGTTCCTATGGAGAAGAACGGGAATAACTTCAAAGAATTACGACAATTTTACTTAACGCCTTATAACGGCACAAATAAAATAACTATGAATCTTCTTTATTAGTCTTTTATTACTTTGTGTGTTTGTTTATGATGTTTGGCTATCATAATGGATCGCTTGCTATAATAGCAGGCTTTTAATTTGATTAATATTTTACGTTAGTGCAAATTACATGAGTTATTTCTGTCATTTTAATTACTGGGAAATATACTTGTGATATTTCTTTAAAACAGTACTAGTATATAGGGTTAGTTGAAATGTAGAAGAAACTCAGGTTCGTAAGAATAACTCTACATCTTTTAATAAAAGTAAATAATCATCCCCATCTATCTAGCCTTTTGGGATCGGCTTCCAGTCTAATCGACTACCTATTTGACGTCCACAATCCAGTAACTCTGCAATATGATACCCACTGTTAAGACTATTTGTCAGACTTTCGGGCTTCCGACGACCAGTGATTACTGGCAAAAAAACAACCAAAAAACTTTAGAGGTGTCAAGGGACGCCCGGATGGAACAAAGTTCCTTTCCAGGATTCATAATAGTTATAATTTTTTTTATTATTTATTGTGTAAAAAAAACCTGTATACACTCAACAAAAATATTCTCTCTCTCTCCCTATCTCCTTCTCTCTCCCTCTTTCTCTCTCTCCCTCCCTCTCTACCTCTCTATCCATCTCTCTCCCTCTCTCCCTACCTCTCTATCCATCTCTCTGCCTCTCTCTACCTCACTCTCACTCTCCCTCTCTCTCTCTCGCTTTCTCTCTCTCCCTCTCTCTCTCCCCTCCCCCCTCTCCCCCTCTCCCCCTCTCTCCCTCTCTCCCTCTCTACTCACAACAAAAAAAACAACAACATACATAGTATATACGGTCGAATTGAGAAACCTCGTCCTTTTTTTGAAGTCGGTTAAAGCATGTCGTGACAACTTTTCGTAAGAATTTTTTCCGTCTAGCCCCCTTTCACAACGCGCGATAAGGAACTTCGTTCCAAAAACGAAATATTTTAATTGACATAAACCGACCGACCGGGCACTTATGAAACGTCAGAAGCTAAGTACACGGTTCCAATTGATTGATTTCTATGGAGAAGAGCCGGCAAGAAACTCCACGGTTACTCTTCATTACAGTGTTAATAAGTATGGGAGAACAGTGTAGGCCTTTCAACAAGTACTAGGTACTTAGTAAAATAGAAAATGGTCTACAGTCTACAAGGCCTAGGAACTACGAATAACAGCCGGGACAAACGGCTTAACGTGCTTTCCAAACACCTTATTTCTCGCAACTTGTCACGGAAATAATTTACTAACATAGAAGAAAAAGGAAGACTACCAACCCGAATCACTCTACCAATTTCCCGATCACGTATAACAACAGCATTTTCAAAGTTAACCCTTCGATAAACACGCTAAAAATGGGCTATAACGTAACGAGTACAAGCCATTTGAAGAGGCGATGGTTGGTCGTTATTGTGTGTTTCTAAACACAGGCAGGGTAGGGTTAAGGGTCTTCGATGGTCCTTCGCTTCGGAATGATGATGGATGTATTAGACATTCATATGGAGTGGCCCTTTACAAGGGGAGATACTATATAGGTATTTTTATAATTTTATAGAAGAGTTTTGCTGATGTTTTAACTTCCAATAGGTTATTTTTGAAGAATACTAAACAGCAGGGTAATTGCGTAACAAATATAGAATCGCAATTGATTGCCGTGCCTTTCATTTTCATTTAAGCCACGTTAGTTGTGTTATTCACGTTGCTGAGCGGACGAAGTTTTCAAACTCATGAAGCAATGCAGCATGAAAACTCTCGGATTGTGACCGAAAGTGTTTTTAACGCAATAATGCTGTTTTCAATTTCTGTATCATGGAGAAGTAAATAATTTACTTCAGAACGTATTTGCGTTAGTAACTGTTACCAAATGCCTTGTTGGAGAATGCGTACATATCATTATTCTCCTGTCCCTTATTCCAATTTATTTGGGGTCGGCGCAACATGTCTTTTTCTTCCACACTCCTGTTTTAGTCGTCATCTCGGTAGTTATCACCTTTCTATCCATATCATAATTCACACAGTCCATCCATCGTTTCTTTAGTCTCCCTTTACTCTTATACCCATCGACATTAATACTCAAAACTGTTCGGCACGACATTTTCCTCATTCCTCCGTATCACGTGCCCATACCATGACAACCGATTACCATACCTAAAACTTTTCAGAAGTCGTACATATACCTAATTATATTTGGAGAAATGTTTTAAATTCAATTCTTTGTGTATAACGAGCACAAGTTAATGACTCCAAAAGGTCAAAGTCAAATAATTTAATTGCAGAAGGCCACTGCCCATTTCGTTCCGTGGGTGTCGTAAAAAGCGACTAAGGGACTTACTAGAGAATGGGCAGCAGCATTCTCTATACATTTTACCACCGTACTGCGATTGCGAACCCCCCTGCCATGCGTAACGATTATGGCTAACCTCCCTAAATTAATAATAATTAAAGGGAGGCAACAGTTGACGTCTCTAGGGTGAAATGATGTTGATGATGATGAGGCCATTAACAGGCACTTTTAAACGTCAAAATTTATAAAACATAGAGAGTCAAAAGACTAGAAATTTTATAGAAATGATAACCGCAAATACAAAAAAAGATAACCACACAACACAACAAAACAAAAGCCTCTACAGTTCTTGAAAAATGTGTTCAACCATTTAGCTGTTCGCGAAATCTCGTCGGTTCCCGGAATGGTGCCTTATCGTTCAATCGCGGCTTATCAGTGCGATCACGGTGCCTGCTTTATCAATTTGGCGGCCATTTTTGTCGCTAACCCTTGAAATGCCGTAAGCCGTTTGTATTTTTGAGTTTACGCGATCAATCTACGGATTAGAGAGGGTTGGATCTTTTGGCGGGTCTAAATCTTCGGGTGACAATCGAGAGATAAATTTTGACTTGAGTTATTTTTATGAGCGTTGGTTGTTTTTTTTTGTACTTGATAAATATAAACATTTTATGTGTTATTAGTTATCTTAAAATATTGATATAGTTTAAAATCGAAGTCTTAACAAATAAAATGTACAAGCAGCTTGATAACATCACCACATTATTATGTTGGTGATTCTATTGTCACGTTTTCTGTTTGATACAACAGTACAACTTATTGTGCAGTTAGTGCAGAGTATAACAAATTACATTACGGGGCCAAATTAAATTAGCTAGCGAAAGTTAGCAAATGTGATGGGCCTCAATATCAAACAAAAATAACGTTATAAAACAATAATAAATTAAATTGATGCTTTTCTTTGTGGGGTGATCGACCGCAGTTATTGTAGTCACTTTGACTTTTACGAACATTTTTAAACATAGAAACTAGCCGAAACCAGCTGTTCTCTTGTGATGTTACCAGCGAACAGCATTTCATTTTTATTTACCTACTAATTTTTGCCTCCGATTTCGGCCGCGTGAATTTTTTGTAATAAATGGTATGAGATATTTACAACTTAGTTGGTTATTTTATAAAAAAAATTAAAGGTGTCAAGGGACACCCGGATGGAACGAAGTTCCTTTCCAGGATTCATAATTTTTATATTTTTTATTATTATTTATTATGTACAAAAAACCTGTATACACTCAACAAAAATATTCTCTCTTTCTCTCTCTCTCTCTCTCTCTATCTCTCTCTCTCTCTCTCTATCTCTCTCTGCCTCTCTCTCTCCCTCTCTTCCTCTCTCCCTGTCGCTTTCTCTCTCTACTCACAACAAAAAAAACAACAATAAACAAACAAATACAAACAAAAAAATATATACAGTCGAATTGAGAAACCTCGTCCTTTTTTTGAAGTCAGTTAAAAAGAGTCGTGACAACTTTTCGTAAGAATTTTTTCCGTCTAGCCCTCTTTCACAACGCGCGATAAGGAACTTCGTTCGAAAACTTCGTTCCAATACCTCTGGTCTTTCTATACCATCTTGCATCCTAGTTGCAAAACACACTAGCACTCAGAATCTGATTCATGTTGACGCATATTGCTAATTCATTGCTTTTTAAGTACAAGAAATGTGTCTGCTCAACAACGTCTATAACGGAAGATTTTCAAAAAGGTTTTCGATGGAAGCGTGTGTTTTAAAAAAATGTATTATTTAAGTTCTCTTTTTAGGGTGTTCCGTATTTTGTGACGTATGTTAACATACTTTTCTAAGACAGTTTTTTTTTTAGGAAGGAATGATAATGGCCCAATTTTATGAAATTATTGTATTGTCATCGGTTCTAGATAAGTATGCCAAATTACGAGTTAATCCGACATTTTGAAAGGGGTCAAAATTATGTTCAAAGTTTCCGTTACATAGGCAACTACTAACATATTAACCTACGTATGAGGCTAATAAAAGCGTGTTAATAAATATTGTTGAACTGTCAAAACAAAAGCTTGGCCCTAGCAACGACGTTCGTCAAAATTATACCCACGAATTGAAGAAACAATTGCTAACAAACTAACAGATTTGGTATCAAATGTTTCCACTCCAACAAACTCAAACATAAAGACATTCTAACTGACGCCGTAAATTCATTTCCCAAAGCATTATATTCACCGCATATTAACAATAATGTATTACAAACTTAGTTCATTTCGTGCGATGTTCCAATTTCCCGGCGGAGCGGCGCTGCATGCTCAAATTGCATATAAACGATAACATACATTATATTTGGTGTATGAGTATTATATACATTTAAACATTATTTTGGCAGGACTGTGAATTATAAGTTAAATTTGGTCTAAGTGTTGGGTGTTCAGGAAAGTTTGGATAAGAAGACGCCTAAGTATGTGGGCACACCCATTATCATGTTTAAGGTGAAATGTAAAGAAAGAACAAAAGACAAGACTTCAGACTAGGACTCAGTAGTCCATTTCCACTAGCCACCTAACCAATCTAATTATACAAAACTATTTTCTGTTTTGTGGCAGCAGCATTATGATGACTTAGATAGATGACCTCTATTTAGCACCTATGTCAAGACAATACCATTAATCTTGGTACTTTTGTGCACAAAACAGAAAATGGAATTCAAACCCGAGTTGATATAAAACAATGAGCCTATAATAGTCCCACTACTGGGACACAGGCTGTCTCTCTGTGAGGCGGAGTGGGCTATAATCCATCACGCGAGCCCATTGGCAGATGACATAATATATGTCGTCAAATTTTTGGTTTTAGGACATGCAGGTTTCCTCACGATGTTTTCTTTCACCGTTTTGACAGCAATTGTGATACGATGCTAACACAAAATAAAGTGCCTGATTGAGTTTGAACCCGTGACCATAAAACGTATACAAGTCATAATTCGTGGCCGATATCATTATTTGTTGATAAAGCAATAAATGGTAAAACAATCCAAAAAAATATTTCCAGTCAAGACGCTCCCTTCCCAACCTCGTATTTCGTCACTGTTTGCTCAGAAACTGAGAACTGTCTTAACAGGATATAAAAGGGTTGCTACTCGTTAATCCCACAATCTAACTTCCTCGAGTCGGGAGCGCAATTCGAAGACAATGGACGTGAGTATCGGGTCCCCCATTGATGTTAAATGGCGTCGAAAACAATGGGAATGTTGAGTGTTATGTTTATGGGATTTGTTTTCTTGTACGAAATCTGTCTTCATTAACAACATCTTATTTACAATGGTGAAGAAGATAAAATGTTTTTTCCTATTGCGATTAAGTTGTCATATTGGTGGATGAAGCAGTTGAATGGTAGGAATTTAAAAGGAGCAGATTGAAAAAATATACGGAGCCTACCATAAGATAACATCGCGCCTCAAATCCACGGAGATTTAGGCAGAGGCGTACCTGTTCATCCAGATTTCGCGAGTTTTGGCTCATGTCATAGAAGATGAGCCTATTGCCATAAACCAGGCAGCAATCCAGCTAGACTCAGACCAGACTAAGTAACCGACTTAAAGATTTCAGATGGTAAAATTAATTACTTTTCGCGTGACCAGGGAATCATACCAATGACCTATCCTCAACAGTAGTGCCGGCGAGCACAAGACCAACAAGGCACTCAAAAATAGTTAATAAATAGTCATTTTTTTAGGGTGTTTCGAATTTTGAGACGTATGTCAGCGTAGTTTGTGACGTATGTCAGCGTAGTTTTCGAAGACAGTTTTTTTGCTGTCCTGGTAACCCTGGCAAGGATAATGGCACAAATTTATGAAATTATTGCATTGTCATCGGTCTTTGACAGGTGTGCAAAGTTTGAATGAAATCTGGTCGTTTGTCAAAGTGGGTTAAAATCGGATATATAGCTATAAGGAGTCGGTTACAAACAAACATACAAACATACATACAAACATACAAGTGAAGCTAATATAAAGCGTGTTAAAACGGAACCCAGCAACTGAACAGAAAAACAAAACAAAGATGTAGATAACAGTTGTAGTGCATAATAAATAACTAATTTTCATAATCAGCCCACAGCTGGGACACAGTCTTCCTCACTGGGATTGGGCTGTAATCCATCACGCGAATCCAGTGCGGACTGTCAGATGACACATGTCTTCGATTATTTTTTTCGGTTTTAGGACATGCCAGTTTCCTCCATTTTCACCCCTATTTGAGAACACTGGTTATTAAATAATGTACACAAAATAAAGCGCCTGTCTAGGTAAGAACCCACGACCTACTACAGCTCGTAAGTCACGGCCATTACCACTGCGCCTGTTTACTGGCACTGCTCACCAATAACATATACTTTCTAGTTTTCACGAATTTTATTATTTAACAACTTTATATTGTTACTTATTTGGAGAAAAATGCCTATTTAAACAGTCATCTGCTCCTTGTTTCGGATTGCATCTCTTTACATAACAAAAAGGCAAGTCTTTCCTTCGACCTAAAGAAGTTTTACAAACACAAAGAAGACGTTAATGAAATCAACACTGAAAAAGTTAGATTAAAAAGTAGCGCTGGAAATAATACTAAAAAAGACATCAGGCTGTCTAGAAAAATCTATAAAAAAATTACAATGGTGGATACCATTGTGTATTTGTATCAGCTACGGCTTGCTGGCCGGCCTTGCCGGCCAGCCTCAGCCGCGGCGGCGGGCCTTCTAACCACCTGCTCCTCAGCTCGTGGGCCGCCCCACCCCTCCGCGCCTACGCGGGCTTAAATTACACTCTAGGGGTAGAGCAGACAAGACTACCGAAAGTCGGTTTTACAGCGATTCGTTTGTCACTAAATTTTGAAGCAAAATATATTGACTTTTTATGACACTACGTATATTTTAATTTAATATTGAAAACGAGTAACCGGCTATCCAAATAATATTCCCTAAAATGATGTTTCATTGTGGTGAAAATATGGCAAATAAATCATTTGGCAAATGAATAAAGTTCAAAAGAGGATTCGGCCAATAGCAAAAAGTTATTATGTGAATCGGCGAAACATAGTTCGATCAAATAATACCGATGACACATCATATTTCGATGATCTCAAAATATGTCAAATGCTGCTTATAGCAAAAAATACGTCGGTCAATAGTTTTCGGTAAAATGAAATTCGAACAAAAAATATTTGGAAAAGTAATCAGTTCCCGTGGGTACCATTGTAGATTTGTATAGTCTTAGTCCCATCAAAGAAAACCGCGATGAAATAACTACTGCTGAAATTAGACTACAAAATACTACTGAAAATAATTCTACGAAAACACTTTCGGCTGTCTAGTAGTACAAACCTCATAAAAAATCTACTTCACTTGTCTTAGGGCTTTTAATCGCTTACTACTACTAGAATGTACTATTTTGTTAGGATATACGACCACGGCTTTCAGCTGCGTTTTTTTTTTCTTTTCGTCTTCAATACTTAGCGTAATTATTCAGTAGGCCAGTTTTAGTTTTTGACCTTACTTTTTAATTAAATTATTTTGGGGGTACTATTTCATCATTTTTAAATGTGCTAATTAGCCTACAATTTGATACGTAACACGGCATCATTAACAAAAATTGTTAGCTCATGACTTTATGGCCTCTAGACGGCGCCACATTTAATTAAATTAATGTGACCGCACATATCCTATAATCAACGGACGGATCAAGATGCTTCTAATAATGCCTCATTAGTTCAGAAGTTATGAGGGAACAGATGAACATATATGTCGGTCAAAACTATAACCCTCCTTTTGCTTCGCCGGCGCTATAGTCGGGTAAAAAGACAATCGACTGTCTAGATGTCCAAATCTTATAAAAAATATTTTCTATGCAGGCAAACAGCCCATATTTTAGTCAAGATGCTGATGACGGCCCAAAGTATAATGGTCGTGGAGAACTTTGTTGGGCGTAAGTAAGACATAAATTATGACCCTTTGAGGCTGCGCGATGAGTTTCTTGGCCTCTGTATTAACCTTTTTTTGCTTAGAAAGTATGATGAAGTTTTCTGAGTTTGGAATGGAAGAGTATTGTTATTTTTTAAACAATTATGAAGAAGTACATTGAGCGCTTTTTATTAAAAGAAGAATAATTGTTATCAGTACTGAGTTTTAAATCAACATTTAAAGCTAGTTTATTTTGTAACTTAACACCGATTCCAGCGTGGTTTGACCAGACTCTATTAAGAATTAACCCCAAGATTTGCACTAGTCCCTGAGGCCTCATGTTTCATAGTGTTGCAGAGGCTATTGCATATCAAGGAGTAGACCGCGGGGCACTGTAATTGTAGGGAAGACGTGACCAATGGATAGGAGAGGATTGTGAGTCTTACTGGATATACGAGAACATCCTAGAGTTGGCATTGGACTAGTAGAGAGACGAGTGATAATTATCTTTGGTTTGAAGTTATTATTTACTAATTACCTTACAATTTATTTATAAACGACTAGCTTTTGCCAGCGGCTCCGCCCGCGTGGAGGTTGGAAATTATCCCGCGGGAACATATTACCGAGTAAAAAGTACCCTATGTGTTAATCCAGGTTATAACCTATCTGTGTGCTAAATTTCATCTAAATCGGGTCAGTAGTTTTTGCGTGGAAGACGAACATACATCCATACATACAAACTTTCGCGTTTATAATAGTAGTAGGATAGTAGGAAGTAGGATAGTAGAATGTGTTCCATACGTTAATTTAATGACTATTACTTTAGTAGGTACTCGTTTGGAGATTGTTGTGTTTCAACATTCGAACAAAACAATTGAGGTTTTTGTAATGGTTCTGTTTATAATTTTGATTCATTAATTATTTAATGAAAAAATATGGTCGAAAAATTTAAATGAATGTTGTCGAACTATAAAAATGAAAGCCGTGCAAACTGAGTGTGATACACAGTTACCGTGGTTAAAACTAGATTATATTTGTTTTTAGAGTATGCCATTTTAAATGAACTGTGAAGAACACAGGCACGTACTACTAGGCGTGACCTGCCTACATAAGCACTGAATATGTCTGGGATATGGACATTTTATTCTAATGACGTGAGAATGTGGTGCCGTCCCCGCAGGTCCTACTGTGTTCGCAAATTGTCATTGAATATTCTACACTCTACGGGTTGTAAGATTTTTGGTGTTAGCAATAATACTAGGTATAGCAACATCTTTATAATGTTAAAGTATAAATAAATAAGGTTATTTTTTTCGCTTACCACAATGTCATCTATGTAGGTAGGTGTACACCTAGCTATAATTAATGGAATTCTTGCTTTCGAGACAGTAGGTTGAGTGCCTGATAATTCTCGGTATGGAACTGTTTTTTAACAATCATACCAAGGGGGTTATTGCATTACACAGTAACTTGGTAAAAGAGGTCAGGTAAGTTGTCTGTCCATGTAAACTATTGGGATCCAGCTGAATCCGATTAGACCGGATGCCGACCCCAACCGGCAGAACCGTTGGGCAAAGGCGAGGCAGATGACGATGATGATGTACTGGTATTTTGTTTGTTGATATCAATTATTGCTCATACTGAGTTCTAGATAGCGATGTCGGAAAACATTTGGGGGAGTCGATAGCTGACTCCCGGCCACCGTAGGCGCGAGCTTGCGGGCGGTGAGCAATGGGTAGCTCGCCGCCCGGTAAGGACCAAGCTCGGGTCAACGGCGCGTAGTGTTCCACGCGCGCCTCAAAGACATGTCAGCAAAACTGAAGGGGTCTGCTAGGACCGATGCCTGCCAGGGTCGCGAGATTGTTAGAAAGAGATACCGTGACCGTGGCACATGGGCAACTGAAGGAACACGGGTGGGTTTTAGTCAGTAAAAGTCTGACATCCCGCTCCGCCCAGAGCGGGAGAAGTCATTTGATGATTTACCATCGAAAAAAAAAAAACATATGGAGCATTTGTTGTATAAAAAGGCATCCTTTCTGTCATACTATTTGTTTGTAAGTTTTTATGTCGGTAATCCATGGAACATACAATCGGATCTGAAAAATCTTTTTGCATTCGATAGCCCAGTTCTTGAGGAAGGTAATAGGCTATTTAACATCAAGCTACGACCTTAGGGAACTAAATCAAAAGAATAAGAAGTCAGAAAGAACGCTAGGAGAACAGCGATGCTTTAAGATATATTTTCATATTAAAACAAGAAATTTCACGCGGTAAAAGTCGTTAGCAGAACCTACGCCCATTAATTTTACACTAACATTCAATTACCGTCCAAAACAGTTGAACTCGAGTTCAATCTCTTAAGTTCTAAGCGTCTCCCTTTTCTGTGTGGGAGCCAAATAATTGCGCTGTCCGTAATTTGGATGGCGCCCAACACCGTATCATTGAGCAGATATGAGTAACCGACATAATTATGTTAGGCCACGTGCCGCATTATATATGTATTTTGTTTTACGATGCCCATTGAAGCTGAGATATAAATGAGGAATGTTTTTCATAATATACCGGGCTTTTGTAAAGACTTTGGACGCGTGGTATGTTCATGAGTACTTAAATGAGTCAATGCTACTACGACTGCCACAATCGTTCGGTCGCAAAAAAATCGCAACGGGATTTTTTCGCGCAACGCACTACTTACAGTCGACAGTTTCAAATCTAATCAAATTAAAATATTTTATTTCACATAACACTACACGGGCACTTATGAAACGTCACACCCTAGGTGCACAGTTCCAATTTATTGATTCCTATGGAGAAAAACCGGCAAGAAACTCTATGAAAATCGGACAATGTTTTTTCGAGGCACTGAGATGCGTTCTGATGGATTCTTAATGCTAGGTTCAAAACCGAGAGTTGAACATCAAGTACATGATGTCTGTGCGAACGTGGTTTACGGTGAGGCCACAAATATAGACATGCCTGTAAGTTGCACGGAAAGTGTGCGAGTAGCCGGCTCACCTTTGTGCTAGAACAATGTCCAATTGCAAAAGCAAATGTATTACTGCCGTGCTTTTTTTTGTGGTTGGGAAATCATCAAATGACGTCTCCCGCTCTTGGGCGGGGCGGGAGGGCGTGTCAGACTTTTATTGACTAAAACCCACCCGTGTTCCTTCAATTGCCCATGTGCCAGTGCCACGGTGTCTCATTCGAAAAAATCTCGCGACCCTAGCAGGATACAGACATGCCTGTAAGTTGCACGGAGAGTCTGCGAGTAGCTGGCACGCTATTATGCCAGAACAACTTGATTCTAATTTTTGTATGTTACTTGCCAATAGCAAATGTATTACCTACGTGCTTAACAGTTTTATGGGACCATAGGGGTTATCACTAAGGGGCTTGGACTAAGTAATAACAACCGCACGTGTTGATAGAAGGTTGAGCTACGCTTGCCGCAGTTTGGTCGTCGATGAGTGACCAAATTTACATACCAAGACCTCTCTGTGCCTCGGTAAGGAAGTCAGGCCGTTGGTCCCGGCTGTCACTCATAGATCTTTGACTGTTGTTACGGGTCGTCAGAAGCCCGAAAGTCTGACAACCAGTCTTACCAAGGGGTATCGTATTAATCAGTAACTGGGTTGTGAAGGTCGGATAGGCAGTCACTCCATGTAAGATGCTAGTATACAGCTGCATCTGGGTAGACTGGCAGATGACGATATCTGTTAGACAAATCTGTTTTATTAAATCGGCGGTTCCATTCTTTTGATACACATTATTTTGTTTAATTCTATTGGACATTTTCACGAAACACACAAATTGTAGAAACGGGTAGAAGGGTGGAAATGGATAAAAGGGTTTTCGAAACATAATTTATAAACTGGTAAACAATAACGGTCCTTTTTTGCTACCCTATTAGGGAAAGACCGTGAATTTTGCTCGAGTCTAAAGTTAATACCTTTCTTTTTCTGATAAGGATTATGTGGTCGGTGCCATTTGAAGGTTTACTCTACACTTCTACTACTAAAAAAAAAAACTACTAAACAAGGTACCGAAACGGATTTTAATGTGGTTTTAAACATCGTTTAGAAAATATATTCCAAAAAGCATAGGGTGTAACTTTAATATTAAAAAGTAAGTAAAAGGCGGTTTGAAGAAGGGACGGAATATAATATTATTTAAATCCGATACATTTCATAGGTTAAGGAACAAACAAATGACAAGCAAGGACACCTTGTGGTCGAAACGGAATTAACCCTGTGTATCCAATTGGGGATTGTACCGTAAATAACCAAATTCGACTAACCACTGGGAATCTAATATAAACCCAGCATATATTAAATAGATTCAGTATTTATAATAACGTTGGCAACGAGTTCTGCTGAGCTTAATTTTCGAGTCGAAATTGTTGAAAATCTGCTACGTAAGTAAGTTAATTAAGACAAGCTCTGTTTTTAGGTCATGTTTTTAGAACGGCTCAAATTCGTTTTGGAAAATTCGGTACTTACGGATCATGCATTAGCTTAAAAGTATCTTGGAACAACAAGATATCTCAAAGGACCACGCCTGGTCAGATACACAGGCTTCTTCTCTGGGAGAGGAAGTGGGCAACTATCTATGGGGTGGATGACGGATATCACGTCTTCATTTTGGTTCAAGGTTATGCCAGTTTCCTCACGATGTTTTTCTTCACCGATTTGAGAGCACTGGTTTAGAAATGAAATACACAAAGTAAAGAGCCTGCCTGGTTTCAAACTCACGATCTACATCTCGTAAGTCGAGGCCAATACCACTAGGCTACCACTGCTCAACGACCCAGTATCTATACTATATATAATATTATAAATAATAATAATAATAAACATTTTATTTTCAGGTTACTGTGACCCATAGACATATACCTTACAAACTAACATAAATATAAGTATTATACAAAACTTGCAAAGCTGAAGAGTTTGTTTGTTTGGTTGAACGCGGTAATCTCAGAAACGACTGATTCGAATTGATAAAATATTTTTGTGTTGGGTAGCCTATTTATTCAGAAAGGCTATATAACATCACGCTACAATCAAAAGTAGCGGAGCAGCAATGAAAAATGGATGAAAACTGGCAGGCGATTCGATGCGACGGGAAGGGTCACGGGAACAAAAATTTGACGTGGACGAAGTCGCAGGCAAAAGCTGGTTTATAATAATTAAGTTCAGTTCAAAGTTACTCACAGCTTAATTTTCACGTAGTAATTGCTTCGTTATGAACTGCTACCGAAGTTAAATTAGACAACTATCGCTGTAACACGAATGCTATTGAACGAAATTAAAGCCACAGAAGTATAAACAAAAGTGGGTTCGTTTTAATGGGAATGAGGCTACTCGTATGCTCAAATTTATGATATAGAAGGAAACAGGGATATTAATGTTCTACCTAGTATTTGAGCCTTATTAGAAGGCTTAAAGTCACCCAAAGGGCGATGGAGAAATTCTTGTAGTTTCCCTAGGCGATCGAATCAGAAATGAAGAGATCCGTAGGAGAACCAAGGTAACCGACATAGCCCGAAGAATTGCTAAACTTAAGTGGCAGTGAGCAGGGCACATTGCTCGCAGAACAGATGGCCGATAGGGCCGAAATGTTCTGGAGTGGCGACCGCGTACCGGAAAACGTAGAGTTGGAAGACCTCCCACAAGGTGGATCCACCTTGTGAAGGCTGCAGGAATCTGCTGGACGCGGGAAGCACATAACCAGTTGAAGTGGCGGATGGCTTGGGAGAGGCCTATTGAAACACTTTTATTCAACAACATGCGATAATTTGACATAAAGCGACACTCACTCGCTCTCTCTCTCTCACACACACACACACACACATACACACACACTCACACGCACACACACACACCTTCCTAGATATAAGTTGATTTCATTTTATGTACACTCCTACATTATTGTTTCTAGTTTTAAAAGAGCGGGGTCTCCTAGCACAGGTATTTATATACTTAAAAGAAGACCTCTATGTAAGATTAAATACTGTAGAAGTTTGTAAAGCTATTTCAAATAAAATTTTGTAATTTGTATTTGTATGTCCAGCAGTGGATGTCTTTCGGCTGAAATGATGATGACCTAGTATTTAGTTTCCAATGATAAACCCTCCTTTTCTCCAGTCGTGAGATAATCAGCAGCAACGGACACTAACTTTCGTTATAACGCAAGACGAAATCCTAAGCAGGAATGGAGGATAACATTTCAAGCCTCAGTCTACACTATCATAGAATGCCAGCGTGACAAACATTTCTAAAACAAGTCAAAATGTAATCCAGTAAGCTGAAAGCGGTCCTTTGAAATGCCTTTACTAGTAAATATATTTGCACTAGAGTAAGGTCTGGGGAGCATTCAATAAATTCTTGTAAGTGCGTGGGTGAGGTCAACGCTCTACCCTCTAGCTAGAGATTCTCTATTTTGAGTACAAATGTTGAGGCAAGTCTTCAACTGTCGTGTAATTGATATTACCATGACTTGAAAGAAACAAAATTGAGTTATTTTCTTACTATCCATATTGTTATCAAGGGAATTTGGTTTGTAGCCAAGAAAATGTAAATTAAGAAAACCCAATGATTCTTTGTTGTTTTTCTTCTATATCGATTGATCTATCTTCTTTATATACATAAAAAGACCGGCCAAGTGCGAGTCAGACTCGCGCACCGAGGGTTCCGTACAAGCCTTCAGGTATTCACAGTTTTTGCATAAGGTTTATTTTTATGACATTAAATTTTTTTTTTTTTTTTTTTATATTTGAGTTGACTGAATGAAAGGTAAATTGTGGTTTACGATTTATGACGTATTAAAAAAGAACTACTTACTAGATCTCGTTTAAACCAATTTTCGGTGGTAGTTTACATGGTAATGTACATCATATATTTTTTTTAGTTTTATCATTCCCTTATTTTAGAAGTTACGGGGAGGGGGGGACACACACACACATTTTACCACTTTGGAAGTGTCTCTCGCGCAAACTATTCAGTTTAGAAAAAAATGATATTAGAAACCTCAATATCTTTTTAAAGACCTATCCATAAATACCCCACACGTATGGGTTTGATGATTTTTTTTTAAAGTTTCAGTTCTATGTATGGGGAACCCCAAATATTATTGTTTTTTTTCTATTTTTGTGTGAAAATCTTAATGCGGTTCACAGAATACATCTACTTACCAAGTTTCAACAGCATAGCTCTTATAGTTTCGGAAAAAAGTGGCTGTGACATACTCGGACAGACAGACAGACAGACAGACCGACAGACAGACAGACATGACGAATCTATAAGGGTTCCGTTTTTTGCCATTTGGTAACGGAACCCTAATAAAATGCTGGTTGTTGGTAAGCGCGTCACATTTTGTAGAAAGAACGAATTAAAAACTATTCCGCAAAATTTCTATGGGATTTCTGTAAGAATTATTGCCAGAACAAAGTCTATCGGGTCAGCTAGACCAAAATAAACAAAACAGTCGTTCGCCTTCTAATTATACAAAAACTAGAGCATAGAGTAACGAAGGACCAGAAAAATGAAAAAGTAAAGAGGACCAAGTATTTAATTAAAAACTCAACAATTTTGTTTCATTCGAAACAGGTCTAGCCGCTAAAAAAACTCTGTACCAGGAGGACCAAATAAAAGTATAAAAGGACGAGAAAAATATATATAACACTCTATATGCGCAACGGCTAGTACATTACACTGTTGTGCTACTTTATATGCGTCGAGGGCTTAACCGATTTCCAATTCAGGAGTTCGGATTAGAATATATAAACTAAGTTCTACCACGCTCGGTTTAACTTCTAGGTACCTCAGAACTAGGTTAGCACTGCCACCATTGCTGTCAAATGGTTGTTTCTATGCGGTCGTCTTGTATGCTTCATTAATATTGTGAATGGGTTATTACTACTACTGTGAATATAATAAAGCACTCGCCAGCACACAGATAAACCTTAAGAGGTTTTCGCTGTATAACAAACATCAAATAGTAAAATAGGCTCAGTATCTTGGATATCCTACTAATATTATTAATATGAAAGTTTGGATGTTTGGAACTCAATCATGCCAAAACAACAAAACGGATTTGGATGAAACTTGGCACATAGATAGTTTATTTTATTTATTATGGGACAATGAACAGCTACAATATAAAATGTTTACATATTACAATAATACAGGCTCATAAGTAATATTAACAATATTGTAGCCCACTACATTATCCGCATGGATAGTTTATAATCTAGATCAGCTTTTCCCAAAGTGGGCGATACCAACCCCCTTGTGGCCGCTGCAGGCCTAAAGGGGGGTGGTAAGAGACCCAGAAAAGATTGTGTGGGGTGTGTAGACTCCACACAATGCCCCCATTTTTTTCTGGGCCTCTTACCACCCTCCTTTAGGCCTGCAGCGCCCACAATGGGGGCGGTATCGCCCACTTTGGGAAAGGCTGATCTAGATTAAGACATAGGATACTTTTATCTTGGTAGTAGGATTCCGTGGGATAGTATTCCACTACACGGGGTGAAGCCGCTGCCAAAACCTATTAAATAATATATTTATACACATTATGATTTCAGGTTGAAACTGTGCATCATCACCTCCAAAAGTAATCCTTAAAGTAAATGTACAGCATAATTTCATTGAACAATGAGCTGATCTTGCGCATTAACTTTACCAATGTTATTATGATTGGGCAAGTATTGATCAAAATAACAATTCCAAATCATATTATGAGCTTTGAAACGAGATTAAATTGAAAAGACCTTTAAAGGTCACAGGTTCGCTAATCTTTAGAAAATAATTGGTAGGTAGGTATTAGAAAAAAAACCTCTGAATATTAAAATGAAAGATAATGCCGAAAACATATATCAAGATAGCAAGGCCAATGACAAAGATGATGAACGAGGAACGCAAGTACACAAAGGTCAACCAGGTCCTTATCCCTGACCAATGAACCTTAAAGTTCATTTACAAGGAAACAAGAATTTCTGTATAACAATCCTCGATGTCGAGAACGAGACGGCGGCGAGACGAAACCCGTAAACCCTTGAAACAATAAACCCGACATAACCTCAAGTTTATTTCAACTAATCCAATTGTAGACACTTACAAAGCTCTTGGAAAATTCTAAGAGGTTGTTGACCTAGAGATACTTTGTACCGACGACGGTGACAAAGCTAAAGACGAAGGACGGGATGAAATGTAGCGATAACATTATTAAACTTGGTATTAATGACCTTGAAAGATTGAAAGTTTGTATTGAATAGAAAAGAACCTTGCCTATATATGTAGATATTTACAAGCTTACAAGAATAAGTAATTATACAGACGTTACTTTCAGAAATGTAAAAAAAAGATTTCCAAAACACACAACATCAACCTGCATAATCTTCTTTCAGCTTTTCTAATTGCTTACACTCGAAAAACCACTGAGAAAACACAAAGGGATTTCTGGCCTCAAAAAAACCTTTGTTGAGTTGAGCAGACGCGAGATCATAGATACAACATAGTCCAATTACCGTGGTCCTATTATCCGAAGCACTGATTAACTTGGGTATCGAAAGACTTGTTTGAACTGGGCGACGTGCTGCCTTCGCTAATGACAGCTGAGTTTGGATATCTGAGACCCATTGATTTTTCTTGGAAATTTTGGCAGAAAGTTCGCGGTTAACGTAATCGAAAATTGATGAGACTTCAGTATCATCCCTTGTATCTTTTTTACTGAGATCTGTTTAGAAAAAAAAAAGGAGTAAGATGTATAAATAAGGCATAAAATAAGTTTAAAAAATCGCGTAGACAGAACCGGTTCTTTTTTTCGTCGGTAAAAATAGGAAAATTGCATACCCTTCTGTTCCAAATAATGATTACTGGAAGACCAGTGGTCGAAATTCAACCATAATTAATTTAAAACTTAATATATTTCTAATACATTATTATATAAAAATATTAGCTGACTGCTTTCCTTGTCCATATAAACTTTGACTGCGCCAAATTTCATAATCTTTCGTCCGCGTAGTTTTTGTAAAAAGGGATTAATACTAACTTTTGCTTCACGTAGTAAAATATAGATTATTGATTCTTACAGTTTTTCACAACGTTCTGTCATATTCAAAATCTACAATTCCTAAGACGATATCAATGTTAACGTAAATTAAGCTATGTAATTCTACATTCAAATACAATTAGAACACCAAGACACTGTATGCCAAATTTAATTCACATCAAATGTTTCACTGATGGTTTCACTTAACCGATTTCAAACTTTGAAAATGGAACTCTCAACTTATGTCCGCGGGGAGAGATGTCGCTACACGTTGCCGGGAGAAAATGGCGTCCAACATGGCGGCGACGTGAAACGTCCGACATGTCGCCCGTTTGACAGCCACTGGGGATATTGCAACGGCAAACAGGGTAGCCTACATGTTGATACTTGATACTGGTATTTTTATTTAAAAACATAATATTATTAACGCTGTCAGTTATAAATAGAATATTTTCTCTTGATGTGGTAACAAGACAATGGTAAATAAAAACAACAATAAAACTGAATCGCCTAGGCGTGGAACGAGAGACAACGCTTTATTTATCCAGACTGAACAGATGTCTCTCCTGGGATGTAAGGAAATAGGCTTGGAAGCTTTTGCAAACCAGAATGCGAATTGATAGCAATCTTTTTTAGATTTCTGCAAGACATGGATTTGTTTGGCTCTTGGTTTCTATACAATGACATTTGTAAGGAGACTGGTTA
Source organism: Aporophyla nigra (assembly GCA_947507805.1). Taxonomy (NCBI): domain Eukaryota; kingdom Metazoa; phylum Arthropoda; class Insecta; order Lepidoptera; family Noctuidae; genus Aporophyla; species Aporophyla nigra. The sequence goes on from OX382306.1 coordinate 7,648,522, forward strand.
CCAAGCAAAGACTGGCGATTCATTTTGGGAAAACGTTTACGATATTTAAATTGAACTAAATATTATTTTAAAACAACTCCGACTGTATATTTAAATTTGAATTAGGTACTAATTGCGGCCCTTGTTCAGTTATTAAACTAAAACAATCAAGTTTTCAATTTATACCATCTTTGTTGATGTATCGAATTGTAAAGAAACAAGTGAACTACTGAAAATGGTTAAAGATTTAGATATTGACCATAAAATTCTATTCTATAAAAAGGTACATTTTAAAAACAAAATATACAGCAATGGAGCATTTAGTCAATGTTTTTTGGGTGCCGTCAAAAGCCTGCGAAATCTGAATATCATGAATTCCAAAACAAATTGAATGAAAGGTAGTTTTATTTTATTTCCTGTACCTTGTAAAATAACAGTGTTATTCGAAAAATACTGTGATTTTACTAGCAGTACAGTATCGTTTTACTGAAACTGTATCCATAAAATAACTGACACGTTTTTAATATACTGAAACACGAATAACCCTGACACAAATCGAAGAAAAACAAGACGTTAGATAAAATTATTGGAGTGACATAAATCCTGCCACCCAATCGGAAATCAACAATAGAATCGTAAGCTAGGGTCCCACTGCGACTTACGAAGCGCCGGCGATACGCCATGACAGGAGGAATTTGGACCGTAGCCAGGTCTACCCCTAAAAGTTACTTGACGGAAACAAGTTTGGGACTAGGTGGCAGCAAAACTTGGCGGAAGTCTTGAGTAAGGGTTAATGGAGGGACAAATGTAAACAAGTAGCGTTGGATCTTGTTTACCGAGATTTTTAAGGTAATTTGCACTTTCGGAGGGACTTTTTTGTCTTTGTAGGTAATTGTTTTTAATTGTGTCGTTCCTAGCGGCTAGATCAAGTTAAATGTTTTTTTGTTATCTTGTCAATGATTCTTTTTCATGAATACGTTTTTTTCTGCTAAGGTTTTCCATTGTTTATTTTTGCAATCGAAAATTTGATGGAGATGGAAAAATATGAACAAGTAAAGACAGACGCCAGCACATCAAGGTACCCGAAACTGTCAAATTCTTCCAATTAACCTTGAACCTAATGCTTTCGATAAAGTTGAAAATCTACTAAAGAAATTTGACAGATTGTAGTAGCTCGATGTGCTGGTGTATGTACCTATGTATTTATTAGCGTCAAAAACTTTGAATAAGACTTAAATAAATAAATTCAATCCGTCCTAAGCCTTAATAACGAATTCATAATTTGAGCCAAATGTGGATTTAAAAGCAGTAATTAATTATTCAGAAGTAGGTTCATTTAAAAGGGCGCTATGTATGTGGTGTGGCTTAGTGGTCAGTACATGAAATACTTAACTATACTTTCTGTTTGAATTTGTGTTGTATAGAATTAAAAAAAAAACATTTTAAGTGCTCATATACAATGTGCCGTTCGTATGTTTGAGCATCATATTCAAAAACACGGCCCGCACGAGCAGCCGTCAACTCGTATCATGGCTAAATATCAAGTTATACATTTCCAGTTTTAACAGACCTCGCATTGTAAATGCTTTCTGTACAATGAAAAGTCGGTTTATACTGGAAATGTATCGCTTGATTTGTCGCCGTGCGTACGACTGAGGACAAAAATGAAGTTCAAAAATGTCAAATCGCACGAAGCTGTCATCTCTTATGTCAGCTGTCATCTTAAACGAAAAATTATAATTTATAATATGTAAATCATTCACATAGAATAATGAATCCTACGGTCTCATACATAAACAACTATTTTCAGAATTCACAGTCATCCTATTTTATATATAGATGAAGAAAGAAAATATCTAGACAATATTCTCTAACAGATAAATAAAGATAATTGTGTATTAAAACTTTCCTACAAACTAGAAGCTGTTAATTAATTTGTTTTTATTTGTTAAGAGCAATCTACTAAGCGTTTGTTTGTTAGATTTGAAACCATACTAACACAGACTTTCACAGTAAGCGAAGCATTTGCCTCTAAATAAGTTTTATTTGTATATCTAATGATAGCTACACTTTGCTAAGTTATATTATATCTTATAGTTATCAACCTATGTTTAAAGCCGAAAGTATTATCTATGGACGTTTTACTGTCTATACTTTTATATTCATCATCATCATCATCATTTCAGCTGTAAGACGACCAATGCTGGACTTAGGCTTCCCCCAATTTGGGGGGCTTTGCCATAATCGCCACGCTTGGCAGGCGGGTTGGCGATCGCAGTATGGTAGTAAAATGCGTAGAGAACGCTGCTGCCCATTCTCTAGTTAGTCCCTTAGTCACCTTTTATGACACCTACGGGAAGAAATGGGGTGGTGTTATTCTTTACGTCCGGCACCACACGGTACTTTTATATTATGTACATTATAATAAGATGTTTTTTTTTTTTTAAATAAACTATCATAATATAACATTCTCTCCGGGCATACAGGCTACTTCTCTAGAGGTGGATATACCATTTCGCTAGGTATGTTTCAGTACCATGTACACAAATTTACACTCGAGACTTACATAACATGACGCCTTGTTTCCCCAATGGGTTGGGCTGATATGTATCTGTATCTATAGCACACCCACATTCGCCAGTAATGTTTAACCCTACAAGGCTCAATTTTTTTTCTCGCTGATAAAAGTACATGTGATGTAGTTGGTCGTTAATACTTAGGGAAAAATATTTAAAAAGAATTAAAACCAAATATTTTAGAAGAAAATCAATTTTTTATTTTAGTTCTACATTTGGTACACTGAGCCTTAACTATACTTTTTGGTATTAAACTAGTACAATTGAATTGTTTAGGAAATAGTTTCCTATGTACTTTTTTGAATTGTAAGTTTTTTCGAGTCAAAACAGTTCAATAACTATTTTTTTTAATATTTTTGAATTTAAACAAACGACTAACGTCCCACTTTCATTCAAATTTCACACTTTATATACTATAACTATAACACGAACGACATCTTTACGTAAAGTTTCGTATAACATTGCTAAATGTCTGTAGCTTCTATCAAGATGTTAAAGATGTTGCTACTTCTAGTTTTATAGCTATAGGAACGATTTAAGTCAGTGTTCCATATATGGAACTGGGTGCCTTTTAGGGTTAAGTTCCATGTAATAGAGGGTGAGCCTATGGCCATTCATTTCATTCATTCTCAAATATCTTTATTTATCAACGAGAAAACAAACAATAAATGCACTTACCCTAAGATACATTAACTCAGTAAATTGGAGCACTTTATGAGGCTATTATTACACCTTTCAAAGCTTAACACATTTTTTAGTTTTAACTGTTAACAACATAAACTTAACACACAATAATAATGGGTATAATAATGACAATTATGCAATTTATTTAGTCAGCTATAATTTACTTATTGCAAGGTATTACAAAAAATGTTTTAAATAATTTACTAAATCGCACGGCGTGCGACCAGTCAATGATCAGCGGACGGAGCCTCCCTGCCACCCGCGCTCCGGTGTATCTACGGACGAGCCTATGGCCATTAAGCGGGTACAAATTCATACTCCGGGTCACAATTGAGAATTTTTTGTTAGAAAAACTTAATATCACATCGTTTGACCTAAGAATCGAACTCAGGATTTTATGCTCAACAGCAGCACTGGCGACCTCTAGCTTAAATAACTACTTACATAAACATGTTTGCCACAATAATATTACTGAAATCGATGATTAAACACTTCTAATATCACAAAAGTATCTGCTGATACTACGCGAGACAATTTTTTGCTAAAGATGCCAATCTTGACAGCAAAGCGAAACTTTTTGTGTCTCTCGGGGAAAATCATGTTGCAAAAGTGTTACAGCAGGACGTCGCTTGTGTAAAACTTGTGAACATCTCACAAAGAGTTGGCAACATTTATGTTTTGTAGAAAAAACCAATGTTTTTGGTTTGACAATCAGCAGTTTAGATCTTGACAAGAATGACAGAATAATTGTTTAACTAGTGTATGATATTTTAAGGGGTAATTAACTTTTGCAATGAGAACAACATGAAAAGCTGAAAAACAACAAAAAACATTTCTGATCTTCCATAACCCAAAAAGTCGTTGATATTCGTGAGTCGATAGTTGAAGAGACAAATGGCGTCGATGCCTTTATTTCACCATTTTTTGTGTCCATTTCAATAGCAACTTCTGCAAAAAGTAATACTTGTTTGCTTTCAGTGGAATTGGTATTGAAACTATAAAAGTTTTCAGATTCAAGTATAGCATTATCTACACTATAATCATAATTGTTTCATTTTGCAATAGTCTTTTTATTTAACGAGCTGTTGCTGACATAAGTGACATCTCTAATAGCATTATCTTAAATATATATGTCATTGATATGATTACTTATTTTACTTATTATGATGTGCTAAAGAGTATGTCGATATAAGATGTAAAATGCCGTAGCATCTGGAATCGCAAGCTTGTCGACGCCTTCATTTGTGTGTTCATGTCACAGCGAGGAAAACTTTTAGACTCATGAAACGTAAACACCCCCTGTGTTTACGTTTCATGAGTCTCACATTACATTAAGTTATTGTGCATGGCTGTGTTAAGTTTAGAAATGTGTAGAATTCTCTGCTGATTGGCTTTAAAACTTCGCTGGTTTTATTTTACATTTAAATGTTTTTGTAGAATTCTTTTGATTTCAATTTTATTCACTAGGAACTCTTGTTTATGAGTTGTAACATCGCTAACTTATACAAAGTGAGTTTATATCTATCTTCCTACTTAATCTACAAACTTCTACCAAACTACCCACACTAAACTAAGATAAACAAACATAATAAAATTGCTTTCAAAGAATTTGACCCAAATAAGAATCAGGAGTTTCTCTAACATAGAGACGATGTATTATATGTTTTGACATATATTTTGGTTAACTATATAAGCGTTGACCTATTTGTGTCGGCTATATATCACTGTAAGTAGGTTTGAGTCCGTTATCCGAGGCTTCGAAACTAATTTGCGACACTAAACACTTGTAATAAATGCTGCCTTCTTTGTTTTTTTATTGTCCATTGATTAAATATTATTTCGTTAATGTTTTGTCTTTTTAGGGTAAGTATAGTGATAAATTAACTTTGTGTAGGTTAGTAACTGACATAACAAAACTATGACAGATCAATGAATTTTTTTTTAGGACTTTGATATTGTAGTATCGAGTTTTGGTTCTTCGCTTTTCTTTTCTAGGTTTCTCCAAGGACTGCACCAATTAAAAACAATGTGACGTAATACTACCTATTTTTGTTCTATAGAAACTAATAATAATTCACAACAACTAATAATATTCAATAACTAATAATTCTGAACAAGCGGAAACAAGTTGCAATATGGGACGTTTTCTATTGGCTGTGTGCTACTACTGTTCGTAGCCAATATTACGACGGTTACAAAACAAGATGGCTACCATAACTTAGTTAGTCTGTGCAAATAGTGACAGTCATATTGCATCCGTAAAAAAGGTAACTTTTGAAACGTTACTGTGTTAAATATTTTCAGTTAGACACTTGAAAACGATATGATGTTTTCGTTTGTATTTGTCGGTTTACAGAATTCCTGTATTTTAATTTGAATTTACGTTTGCATTCTAAAATCCCTATTGAATCACGAATAATACGGAATTTATTAAAAGCTCCGGATTTTGTCAAGATTTCGATATTTTCCATTTGCAAGAATTTCACTGGTACTGGTACCAGTGAATATCACCAGTCAATATTCAGATTTTATTGGTGCAGTATTTTTGAATGTCTACATCACTTTCTACAAACATTTTGCAGAATGAATGAATTTTTCTCGAATTGTCTACTAGCATTTTGAGCTGAAACTATTTTCGATTAGATAAAAAGATTTTCTTTCTTTAGACTTAATCGTACACATAGGTTAAATTACAATACATAATGAAAATTTACTGTTATTTGCCACATTACTATCTTCATCTACGAAGGCAACAAATGGAAGCATTAGTGCTGCTATTCTAGCGGTTGTAAGCTTTGGCTTCATCTGGATCCTTCTAGAAAATACGCCATCTTGCATTTGGAGTAACAAAAAATCGGAACGAAAAAAAATGTGGACCAAAGAGTATTTAAAACAAAAGGGGTTGAAAAGCATAGCTTGACGTATTTTCTTTATCCAGATTAGCCTAAGGCTTTCTAAACACAAATAATTTGTTGAAAACCTTTAACTTACTTTCCGGTCTAAACGTGACGCGTTCTGAAATAATAAAATATTCTGTTAATCTTTTGTTTCAGCGATTTATCGCCCATTAAACGTAACATTTTATTTTTAGGTTCTAAGTAACCCTAAACTCGTTTTAATACATCTTTAATTTAAATTTTTTAAGCTTTGAAGATGTTTAGAGCAATGAAAATACTGTAAAATGTACTCGGTAGAGTATAGTGTATTAAATGTATAAAGTTTCAAGTGTACCCTATTCCTTTAAAAAACAATATAAAAATCTATGGCCTCGAAGACATTAATAGAAAAAAAAGGTACACATTTTTTTTTAACCATTTATTTGGCTTTACACTGACACATAAAAATCATTATACATTGCTTCGTGACTAAACTACTTGAACTAACCTTATCTACAAACAAAGCAATGTATGACGACATTTCTCTATTATAAAAGTAGGTGCTAAATTCAAAAAGGTCGTAAGTGCTCACTTTAAAGTTACACTTAGGACATTCTTAAGCTCTTTCAGAAATGTTAAGGAGCACTTAAAGTTATCTTGGAGGCCACAGACTCATGTCGTGTTTGAAACACGTTAAAAGCATGTGCACTTTCCTAGTCACTAGACAAACTTGCTGAAATATCACTAAGTAGAAACACTTGGATCTAGTAGACGTTGTGTTGTAGTTTCCACTTACCTGTTTATACCGGAGCGTACATGAAACAAAAGAATGTATTCATTAGTTAAAAACAAACATTAAGTGACAGCTATAATAACTGTGTATTGCGTGTAATGAAAGAAAGAAAAATATTTTCTTTGGGACACGCACAGGATATACAAACAATGAAAAATAACATTCAATCTGAAATAAAAATCATTACAAAATAAAAAAAAATACTATAACTTTCAAATAATCAAAAAATGTTGCGCGAGGCCAACGCTCCTATCTCAGCAAGATGCTTCGATATTTGAAAAATAAAAAAAACAAATACGGAGCGATAATCTGATGTCGTGGGCCCTAGCCTAAAATAAGAAAGTAATCGTCGTAGGTGTTCATAGACCTAATATTAGTGAGCCTTGTAAATCCTATTGCTGAGCCCACGCTTTCTATTTCAGTTTTTAACCGACTTCAAAAAAAGGAGGAGGTTATCAATTCGTCTGTATTTTTTTAATTTATTTTTTTATGTTTGTTAGCTCATAACTTTTGACTGCGTGAACCGATCTCAATGATTTTTTTTTAAATTGAAAGCTAGTGCTTCCCGATTCGTTCCATTTTAATTTGGTTCCATTCGGACAATGGGATCCATGTGAAAACCATATAAGTCTTAAATTTTCATTAAGTATTTGCGCGACAAATGAACGAATAACGCGATTAGATTAGTGTAGGTTAGGTAGTATCTACCATAACTAAAAAGTTAAAAATAAAAACTTTTTACAAAAAAAAAAAACAACCGACTTCCTTAAAAAAAACACTACAAAGTCAAAAATAACTTTAATTTCGGAAGTCGGTGGCAAAACCTTAAATACAGATCCTAAGACAGCGAATTGCGAAATTAAAGTTATTTTTGACTTTGTAGTGTTTTTTAAACTTTTAGGTAAATACCTATCTGACAAGAAAATGACAGAATTTTAAATGGCATGATCTAAACATCATACCCATAAGTTAAGCCAAAAACGAATATTTTTGCTTACTTACTTAACATAACATTTTAGATTGCCTTTTCATAATTTTTCCATAGAATTTTCTCATAGAACCAAATCTTTTTTTTTACAACGACTAGTTATATCTTTTCAAGCAAAATCTATATGAAAATTAAACTCATAAATAACACTCATGTGTGGTGGGCCTAAGGCTTAATAATACTATCTACGCGGGTCGATATATTAGGTTAAGCTACGCTTGCCGCAGTTGGTCTGTGGATGGGTGGCCGTATTTACAAAACACGTTAAGCCGTTGGTACCAGTTGTCTTTTGTGGATCCTTGATCGTCACTAGTGTCTGAGCAGTGGTGGCCTAGTGGTAACGGCCGCGACTTACGAGTAGTAGGTCGTGAGTTCAAACCCAAGCAGGCGCATTACTTTGTGTAAATTATTTCATCGCCACTGCTCTCAAAACGGTGAAGGAAAACATCGTGAGGAAACCGGCATGTCTTAGAACCAAAAATTCGAAGACATGTGACATCTACCAACCCGCACTGGGCCCGCGTGGTGGATTATGGCCCACTCCTTCTCACCGAGAGGAGGCCTGTGTCCCAGCAGTGGGAACATTATAGGCTGATGATGAATGACCGTCGCTATGGGTCGTCAGAACCTCGAAAGTTTGACAACGTCTTAATAAGAGGTATCGTATTACCTAATAACTGGGTTGCGAAGGTCAGAGAGACAGTCACTCCATGTAAAATAGTAGTTTCCAGTTGCATCCGATAAGACTGGAAGCCGACCCCAGGATAGTTGGCATAAGGCTACGCTGATGCTAAAGTAACGTTCATGCCGATAAGTCATTAAAAACCACAAAAATAAAGAATCAAAAACCAAATCAACCAACTTTAAAACGAGAATCGGAAACGAAGCGTAAATTAAATAAACAAAAAGGAAATGATGGCTCGAACACAATCGAAACATAGCCTATACCAACATAACAGTTATTTTCATTGCGTTTCAGAATCTTGTTCAGTTGGATGGCCGTGTTTTTTGCGGCGACGCGCCGGTGTGGCGCCAGTCGCGACCCCCTTGTATCTACCCTTGGTGTGTGGTGCAAGGGATGAGCTGAGCCGGGAACTGAACTTTTTTAGATATCTTTATTGGTGGATGTGGTCACATTTTTCATAACATCGTTAATCATTTAAGAAATACGAACAGACTACTAAGTCCCCTATTGAACGTTCAACGGGGGATTAGCGGGGGATTCTGTCTTGTTCTAGTACATTAACAGATAACATGACACGTATCATTTTGACGAGTAAAAGTGTTTGTACATACCTACTTACAGAAATTAAATAATTTATTAGTTAACATTATGTCTGTAACCCAGAAAGTTAGGGATACGTGTACTTAATAGTATGCCCTCATTTCACTAGTTATCTTTAAGTACCAAGTAGTAGGGACAAGCCTATTACTATTACTATCGACGGTGGAAAAGATTTAAGACATCCTTTTAATTTCCACCGTCCGTGTCGGTATATTTTTGCTCGAAAATCGAATATAAGAAAAAAATATTGTGCTAACGTAATGAAAACCAATAACTTGGAAATTTATTTCCAATTTCGTAATATTTACTGATTTAAAAGTATGATTTAGTAGTATCTAGTACCTACAGTGCCTGTGAGCTGATTTAGTTATTTAAAAGGTACAATGCTTGTTTAAGTAACCTATCCTTAAATAAGGCACTGATTATTTAATGGCCTTGTTATTAGCGAAACCTTCCGAAAACCGAAACGAAGCGAAACCGAAGGGTATGTCAGACTTTTACTGACTAAAACCCACCCGTGTTCCTTCAGTTGCCCATATGCCAGGGCCACGGTAACTCTTTCGAGATGATCTCGCGATCTGGCAGATTAACAGGGTTACCTTTAGGATACTTAAAAAATAAAGCCTAAAGACTAAAGCCTAAAGATAATAACGAAGTGCCCTGGTCCTGTCAGGGCACTTTGTAAGCATCACGGTCACGATACACCTATATAGCTTTTATTCGCATTTCATCAAATCGCTGATCTCTTCCTCTTGTACCACAAGCAGAGTACTCTCCGGGCGAGGCTCGCTCGTGCCTCCCCGAATAAACACCCTGTTACCATGTAAATAGCGACTTCACGTACTTTGATGTACTTACTGAGGTTACCGAGACACATGCTAAATATTTTACAATTATTCATAAACAGCACACACGTCTTTGAGATACTTGAAGTTTTTATGTGAGTAAACGTTGTATGCAAAGTTTTATAAAATTGGCTTACTACGATAAACTGTCGTGTTAAAGGCATTTCATACAATTGTCAAAGAGTGATAGTTGTGATTCGAACATACGGAAAATTTAAATTGGTAGGGTGTGGATGTGGAGCTGTGGTGCAAACTATGTCCCATCTCATATTCTGCACACTGTGCCCCAAAAAATTAGTCATAGTGAACTCTGCCCTGACACGGACGATGTCGTAAAATAGGTAAAGTTTTTAGGACATCAAAATAGAATCGACTGTCGTGCGATCGACGCGACGAAGAAGAAGAAATGCGGTAAACAATTCAATTTCACTGACTTTACATACCTAAGTACCGATAGCTGAAAAGAAGCAAGAGATATTCAGTAGACTTTTCTATAAATCAATCAAAACTTAAGAAATAAGATTGATATATTTTTAATTTTTAAAGAAACTAAAGTTTTCACGATTTATCATAATAAGAAACTTAAATAAATCATCATCAGACAAACAAGGACTCTTTCAATAATAACAAGATAACATATACCATGCCACCGTAACATCACAACTGCAACCGCTGAAGGTTTTGGTGCAGATCTACCTTCAGCACACTCACATTTGACGAATTATTTATTTTTATATATTACTGATTGGGCCTGCTCTTGATCTTGATCACACCTGATGGCAATTCTATGATGAAACGAGAATGATGCCTATTCACTCTTGCTTTAAAGGCAGACCGGTTAAATGTGAACACAGGCGCAGTTCCACACTGTCTAGACAAGATTAAAAAAAATATATACTGGTGCGGAGAGCAAACGTTTACCTGCAAAGGAGCCGTTTAGATGCCTCTGGCGGTTATTACTCTGTGCAAACGCGTAAGCAAAAGGTCTTTCAACGAGTGCAACTAGCTCAAGGGTGCTAAAAGAGGTGGAAAAATATCAACAAGGTTGCGAAGCTTTCCTAGTGACACGTATTGAGTTATTTGCCAACGACCTCAGTAGGGTTGGCACTCTATTCATTATTTATGCGGACAGTGTACCAATAAATGTGTGTCAGGTTTGCACAGAGGAATGTTGGGACAGATACCTCAGCGAGGATTTGTTAAATGATTTACTTTTTATTTGTTTTAGCGAATCGGGTTTTGAATGTTTTTTGTTTGTTCAGGCGTAATTAAAGGTTTTAAAGGGCGGGAATGACAGATGGTTGATGTTGGTGGGAATGAAAGGTTATACTATAATTTGGAGTCGAACAATTCCCCGCATCGCTGTCGACGGTAATGCTTAGCCTCTAAGTATGTAAGTTGTTGTTTAAGTAATTATATATTTGATTTTAATTCTGAATAAACTATTTTATCAAGGATATGTACTAGATGTAGGTAGGTTCTTCGTTAGTATTGTATACAGGGCAAGAGGAGCAACAAACGAACATCAGACTAGTACCATAGATTCAATAACCCTGCGTTGAAAATTTTCGTCGCTTATTACAAGAAAATTACCAGTTTCATACATTTTGACTGCTTGGGCATCATAAAACAGCAAATTGTTTTTTGATAACAGATGAAACATTTCTACTCTAGGGAGTCTAGAATCATGTGCTGGATTCAATGTTACAGTTTGGGCGTCAATCCCTGTCATCCTGTATTTGCTTTAACTTTATTTGTCTAACCTTTTAAACCAACCCTCAACCTATCAAGTAATTAATAATTAGACGCAATTAATTATCAATTATTAATTTACCCCCGGGGACCTCACATGCAAGCCTGGAATTTCCCTCCCAGGAATAGTCCAAAAACAATTTTTAATTACTTAAACAGAATAGTAAAACATCTCATTACAAAAACATGTACTGAGACTGACCCAGAGAGTCACCACGGTACTTATGTAATATCCGGGAAAATAAATGAATTAAAACTCGGGTATGATTAAATATGAGTACTGTGTCCTTCGCACGTTTTTCACAAATGATCGCATAGGGAATACTTATACCTACAACTCAAGTAAAATAAAGGACTTTGTTGAAACATGTTCGTGCTCGGAATATTTTCGGGAATTCTTCTTTGATGTTGAAAATAGAATCCAAGTCATCACGTATTGTTTTTTTCCCATTCCTGAATTTTTAATACATCTCCGTAGAGACCTTGAAATAGTTACACGGGTCTGAGTGTTTTTGTAAAATGTTTGAGAATATTTATTTTCACACATATGATCTATAGCATATCCCACATGCTAAATATGTTATCTATACAGCGTGTACCAGAAATGTGAGGTAAAATTTAAGGATGTGGTAAAGACGATCAAACTGAACAACTTTCTCTATTGGACCAACATCGTAAACGAGAAAAAAAATCTGCTGTGAATAAAACTTCAATTCTTACTCGACCTTAAATTACCCGGCTGTTGATTATCTTTTCAGCACCCTAATTGTGTAATACACTGTCAATTTAAATTTGAATCATTTTGACGGATATTTCTAATTCATTGCTTCATATGTTCGAAAAAATATCTACTTAGCAACGAAAATAGCACAATGAATATTGTTGAACTGTCAATTAAAATCTAAACATTTTTTTTTCCTAGCAAGCTGCTTGTAATTGAATTGTGTAACCGCAATATTATCATTGTGTTAGTTCATGTTAGAACAAGGTAATTGTTAGCGCTTGTGACGCAAGCCCGGCTTTCAGTTACACGTCCCGTTAAAGCCACTAAAGCTACGGTGTCCTAGAAGAGTGGTGACCGCCATATAATGCAGTAACAGATGTCATGGAAATGATGGCAGCGGGGTCTGATTTTATTATTTAAAAGCGCTCTCTATGAAAACACACCAACTAACTTTTATAAATAATGTCTTAGCAACGTCATTCGACGGTAAAATTATGACATAGACGTGGTCACTACTCTTCTAGGGCACAGACGCACATCAAGGTACCTGAAACTGTCAAATTCTCCGAATGAACCTTGATCCTAATGCTTTAGAGATAACGTTGAAAATCTGTTAAATAAATTTGACAGATTGTAGTAGCTCGATGTGCTGGCGTCTGTACATAATACCACTAGTAAGTACCTGTATACCTAAGATGATGCGAACATACACAAAACAACAAATGCCTATATAGGGTGGTAACTGGTTACAGAAACGTGGATTCACAACATGATTTTGAACTCCGCTGCGTTGAAATATTACGTTTGTTATTAAAAAAAATAAAAAAATACACATGCCATACATTTTGATCGTGAAGGTATTGCAGTTTTCCATGAAACAGCAGATATTGTTTTTGATTATCAACAATAAGTTTCTACGCTAGAATCACGTGCTGAGTTCAAGGTTACAGTTTACGCGTCGATGTCGGGATTTCACCCTGTATATAGCTGTTCAAGTTATTGTAAAGTTTGTAAAGGATATATGGAAAGGCCAAAATTAATTGGACAATTTGTATGAGGTAGACTTATTCGAACACGTACAATTATATTTACAAAGGCCACACAGGTATACAAGCGAAAAATTGTCAGTCCGTACGTTTTCAATTTCAATAATTCATTTTCAGGATATTAAATACTGTCAAACAACCATATTACAGGCGATTGTTTGTTAAGAACAAAGAAATTAATTAACTAATGTGCCACGACCGCGATGGAAGAAGCAACATAAATGTTAATTTATATTTAATTATAATCAAATTAGAGTACCTCCCTTATAAGGTACGAGATGTGGACTACTCATTATTTGACATTTTATACCTACAATTCGAATTTCCATTCTTTATTTCTTTTGTTGTCAATTATGTAATTTGATTTAAATAGGTTTTTGTATTTTATTTATCTCATATTCCATAAAATTGACATGATTTCGACACATAAATCACCGTGTCACCTTCCCAGGACTTAAATAAAAAAGCTGTTTCTTACATTTTTACCACATTTCAGTGAGACAGCAGATTTCTTTTTTGTTAAGCTACGAAAATTTTTTACGCAAGGTCACCATGTCTAACTTCATGGTTGCAATTTCCACGTCGATATCCCTGTCACCCGGTACGATATAGAAAACTAAATGTTTTGTCTAGTCGTAGACGACGTGCGAAGTAATGGCGGGTCGCTAGTAAAGAATATGAACATCTGGAAGACTGGTCAAATACAATAAAACATTATTGCTTGAATCTTGGTTAATACCCCATTCAACTCATGAAAATATTCTTATATCACTAACCTATTCTAAGATGAACCGCATGAAGCTAATATAATGAATTCCACGATCCTTGTAATGCCCATCTCCTCGGCATTATGATCGCGTCAACATGGCCGGCGGCGCCATATTATATTTCGTGACGTCACTGACCGTTGATTAGTAGGTAGGTACCTACCTACAAGCAATATGGAAGAAAATGTTTGTACGTAATACGATACTAGTGTGAATGAAGGTTTTCTGTGATACGTCAGAGCATATTGACTGTGGTATTATGCTTGGAAATTAGTTTTCTTTTGATGGAATCGTGTAGGTTTTCTTGAAATAAACACGGATTGCGTAGAAATAATTAGATTTAATCCGTTCCGTTTGATGGCTGAATATCAAGTGAGTTACTCAACATGCCATAGACAGTTGGCATAATCTAAAATGACAACTGTCACCGAATGTCAGTTGACTATAGATAATCAAATGCAATGTTAATAAGTACCCTCGACATGAGGAATAACTCTATTAAATATTATTAGGCTAACAACTCGGCCGTCCTTATGAGAGTGAGTCCTCTCACTTGATAAGCAACGAATCAAAAACATGTAAAAAAAAATACATTAACCATTCAACTTAAGGTGAATGCCTAGATAGCCCTCGCCATACATTTTTCAGGTGTGGAAATCTCGGTAAATAAACAGTTTCTGCAGAATAAAAGCAACTTTAATGAGACTTAATAATGTATTATGTTCGCATATGGCCCAAATTTTATAAAAAAAACAGTATTTCTAGGAGAATTAGACCGAATAAAAAACGAAAAATCTTTACATGTGTGAGTGACCTGAATCGCGCCATCTGACGGAAATTTATAGAACCACCGAGAAAGTTGGTTGCTGTTGTGTTACGAGTTTACGATTAGTAAACATTCATAATAGATGGCGCTGTTCGATATTCGAACATTTAGACAAGAATTTATCTTTTAAATTCGATAATGCGACGTTGCCATTCTAGTAGCAGCGCTCGCACCCCGCGTTGTTGCCATACCGTCAAAGCGTGATTGCTTGAGTCTTGAAAACTTGCGAATCGTTTCCAGAATATTGTGTTTCTAGCAAGTTAGCGCCGGGCGCGCGGGTTTGCCCGCGCAGTTAACATTTTTTGATTGATAAAATGTTTTTTATTATGGAATGAGAAAGAATGCTTTACATAAAGTGAAAAAAATATCTCTGCGATCTGCCCTTGGTTCACACAGATACAATACTAATGTAATTATTGTATTATCTAGTTTAAATACGTAGTAAGTAGTTACTAGTACACGACTTTCCAGATTTAAAAATCTTTTTAATGTATGTAAGTAGGTACTGATAACATTCTGATACGCTTAGGTACTAATCCATTGGTTTGGGTTGAATAAAATCAGAGAATAGAATTTGATGTATAAGTAAGTTATGACTAAATCAGGCGATCAGCGAAGCTACCTACACAATGGTGAAACGTAGGTACTACGTACATCTATTGATTGAATCATATTTCATTCATGTGAAACCAGCAAGATTAGTGAATACACAGACAAACCACTTTGATTTTTCATAATTGCTTATTTTACTAGTATTATTAGCACACACAAAATGCGTCAAGCAGGGTTGCCAACTTTATTTTTTAGAAGATCGTACCATACATTTTAAAAGATCGTACTTTGCTAAGAATTCAAAAATAAAAATAGTACGCATTGAAATT
This sequence comes from Aporophyla nigra, assembly GCA_947507805.1. Taxonomy (NCBI): domain Eukaryota; kingdom Metazoa; phylum Arthropoda; class Insecta; order Lepidoptera; family Noctuidae; genus Aporophyla; species Aporophyla nigra. The sequence continues at coordinate 7,664,544 of OX382306.1, forward strand.
TCAATAAAATAAATGGTAAACAAATGTGGTGGGTGTTACTAAAACTTCAACGCAAAATTTAACATTTTGGTATAATATTTAAGAATCTGGACACCAATTTAGCAACTAAACTTTACGACGAGGTTTTTTTTATTAAAGAAAAGGGGCTCGGAAGAGACTTTGTCATGAAATCCACACGAAACAATAAACACCAGTATCATTAGAACTTAAAACGGGATATTTACCATGTTTATTATTACTTAAAAAAACTGTGCTACCTACTACGGAGAACCATTCAAATGAGTGCCATCCGTGAAACAGTTTTTATCAGGGCTTGTTAACGTTACCAAATTCACACTATAAGTATCGTTAAGTAACGTTATTTTCATAAAGTTAATATTTTAACGGTAAAACGGGTAACGATACTTTGGTATCGAATCTATAAAATAACGTTACCAATTAACGTTACTAGTATCGATACTTTTACATACATACATACATAGAATCACGCCTTTTTCCCATGGGGGTAGGCAGAAACCACGGAACGCCACCTGCTACGATCTCTACACACTTCTTTTGCCTCGTTTAGGTTCATAAAATTGGTCATACACACACGCCGGTTGCGAGTACTACGCACCTGACCTTTCTGAAGAACATCACCAATAAGGTCCCTATATGTCCTCCTAGGGCGTCCCCTCCCGGTGTTTCCACTCACATCTGCCTTGTAAATACCTTTTGTGAGCCGACCTTCATTCATCCTCTCAACATGACCAAACCATCTAAGCATACTTTTTTCAATTTTTGTCACTACATCTTCTTTTACACCACACCGTTCTCTTATCACATCGTTACTTAATGCGTTGTTGTCAACCTGCGCAACCTAAGCGGAACGCCATGGGCGGCGGCGCTCTACGGCAACATCGCCAATCAAACGGTGCAAATGCAACTTCAATAATGTAGACGAAAGAAAGAGATGAAAGAAAATAAATAAAAAATTAACGGTACTCAGTTACCGGTAAAACGTATGCCAAGTATCGTTACCAAGCATTACGTGACCTCTACTAATAACGTTATCTTCGTCCGATGAAAGTAACGATACCAAATTTTTAACGTTATTCAAAGCCCTGGTTTTTATTGAAAAGTGAAGTGTTTTTGTGTTTTATTGACGGTAAGTGTTATTTTTATGTGCAATGAATGATTTTCAAGGTGATATAGAGTATTATTATAATGGTACAAAAGTGTAAGATTTAGAAGATGAAATACAAAATCAAACGTTAGCAACACTCGTTGATTGTCGTCACATGACATACTACAAATTTCAAATATTCTCTCTGAAAACAACAGCTTGGTGGTGGTGTTATTTCTGTTTCTTGAAACATTTCATAAATAAGATACATTTGCTGTTGTTTGTAATTATTCTTTTTGATTACAGATTGAATTGCAACTGAACTGCCTAAGATAAACCCGACTAATAAACTTGCATAAATGTATACGACATGTGTATTCAGGACCGCGAAAATCACGGAAAAAAGTGCAAGCAGTATTCAAAAGACATCATGGAAGTTCTTTTAGTGATCTATAGTGAGTAAATTAGATTCCCATAAGATTTCGAATCAGATTTACGTGAGTGGAGGTTATTTGATACTCGTTGGTTCGTGTTGTGTCTTAACTGTGTACTTTTAACTGTACCTATTTCATTTATTTATCTTTTATTTCAGTCCACATTCAACTCAAGATCATCATCAGCTGTCCAACCATTCGACAGCTGAAGATACGCCCTAAACCTATTCGCGTGGTATACCAGAAATTCGATACGAAGCCATAGCCTGCAGCTCTAGCTTCAATACAGTTGAATCTGTTACAGAGCAAGTAGAGACTGTTGATTTTGATTGGCCACAACCCGATTCAGAGACTGAAGCTTATCAACTAACTGTGGAAAGAACATCAAGTGACAACTTATCAGGTTTGGTAGGGTACCGTATTGTTGACTTGAAGAAGGTCATATGGTCACAACTTTGATTCTTCATCTGGAATGGTAAGTCCCAACTTGATACCATATTTTTGTGTTCATTACATTAGTACGCTTTTGCTTGTTTGTAGTGATGAAGTTTTTGTTTGACAATACCAAAGTACAACATATTTTACACAATGTTCAGTGTAACAAATATCATTATTTCTTGGTATGTATGTATAAAAATAATGTATTTCTTGGATTGTTTCTTTTTAACAGCTATTATTATTTTGATTCTAGGTCCAGGGTCAATTGCGAATTACCAAAATGAATAAATGTTACTTCATTTGCTTGATATCTGTCACCCAACCATTGACTGTCATAAAAGTTAACCGGGATGAGGAAGTTATCAACGCTATGATGCCGAAGTTGGTAACATTTTTTAAAACATGTGTACTGCCGGAAATTATTTTGAGAAGAGTTGAGAAAAATGCTAAATGTCTAGACATCAAGGAATTAAAAGGTATAAAAATATAAGTCTTACTCATTTCCTAACTTATTCCGCAGGTCTCTGAGGTGTCGGTTCAGTAAGAATAGTCTAACAAAACTGTGTAAATTCATTTGTTGCAGCGAAAACTGCGTCTTCCAGCATTTGATTCAGATCACACGGAAATTATATAAATGGAAGTAAAAAGTGACAAGCAGAAGACTGATACGGCGCGGCGGCGGCGGCGACTGCAAAAAGTAGCGCGTAGAAAAGAAGATATTTTATTATAATATTTATAAGTATCTTTGTATGGTGGTACGAGTCGATGGTTCGAATCCAAGCCGGCACTTTGCTGAGTGTAAATTATTTCATCACCACAGTTCAGAGGAGGCCTGAGTCTCAGCAGTGGGAACATTATAGAATAATTAATAAGCTTTTTGCACGTAGCGATGTATAGTTTGTGTTATTTTGTTAGTTCATAAGATTTTTCTGTGTAGATAAGTTTCACTCATGTATTTAGGTACCAGCCTAACAATTCAATTGTAAAAGAATATTTATTGCAGTTCAAAATTGTATCATAAGTAGGTATTCTTGAAACATAAATAAATGTTATGGTTAGCTAGCAACCCCTTTGTGTTGTTGTGTAAGATACATGTGCCGTTATATATACTTACGTATGATGTTATTTATATTGTAATCTACATACATAATTCTTTCTAATACTAAATTCAAAATCATAATTGTAAATATCAAAATATTTAAAAAAGTATGTTATCTTTGTATGGTGGTATGACTCGATGGTTTGAATCCAAACGGAAACTATCTAAGTAAATGTAGTGAGAGTAAATAAAACGATTATTTTTATGAAAATATTAACCCCTTTTTACTAAATAAATATTATTAATTTATAGTAAGGTACAATAAAAAGCTTTACAATGTAATAAATAGTCTTTTATTTATTTATTTAGTACACGTCACTATTTACACTTCCATTCCTTCTTCTTCCTTACATTTCTTCCCGTGGGTGTCGTAAAAGGCGACTAAGGGATTTACTAGAGAATGGGCAGCAGCGTTCTCTATGCATTTTACCATCACACTGCGATCGCCAACCCGCTTGCCAAGCGTGGTGATTATGGCAAAGCCCCCCAAATAGGGGGAGGCCTATATCCAGCAGTGATCGTCTTGCGGCTGAGATGATGACTATTTACACATTACAATTTAGGTTCAGTCACATTACTACAACTTATAGGGACAGTGTACCTATATTAATTTCATTTTAAACTGTTTGAATAAAACGACATCTAGTGGTGTCGAAAGTTACTACTATTTACTTTGTATGTGTGTGTAAAGAGTAAAGTCAAGCGGCTAAATCTTTAGAATGTACAAATCTTTGTATGAGACCAGTTAACAAGCACAGTGACTATCTAAAAAAATCAAGTTAATGCCCTAGGTTTCGCATATAATAAAGTTATCTATTAAAGATTTCTAAGTTAGGCGTAAAAATTGAAAATGTTCCAAATTGTGGATCTAGCGCCATCTAGCGACAAAATGGCATCTGAGATAATCATCCATCCACCTTAAATTAAACAAATAACAGAAACTTAACGAATAACTTAAGATATTACATACTAAAACATTTTACACATAGCTTAGTTTTGATTCATTTCAGATCATAATCATAGTCAATTTACACAATCGACTTCAGGTCACGATTTGCACAGTCTGTTGTGATCTACGGTCATCTGTGCGATGCCAATTGCTTGACACCATTCGCTATCTGCACTGACCGCTCACAACCCATGCTCTACGTCATCTAGTTGCATAGTCTGCTATGATCTGCGACCATCTGTGCGATGATTATCATCACCATTCGTATTCTGCACTGGACGCTCATAGCCTATGCCTAAATCTTACAACATACTATGCATAGTCTACTATGATCTACAATCATCTATGCAATATCAACTTTTCTTTGATATCAATCATAACTGCACTGATTGCTCATAGCCTAAGCATAGTAATGTCAAATGTCCTGTCAAGTCCATTAAAGTCTTAAACTTAGTAAATGAAATCGTCTTTTAGTATTCAAAGTGTCTAATTTTATACACAGATCTTATCATACAATCCAAATCCAATCCAATACAAATTCTTTTAATCATAATAATTCTTAAATCACAAAATCATACCAAACTTTGATCCGAGTCCGACTAATTAATTCTATTCGTCACCGCTAATTTCATCCTCGCTACCGTCACTTGAAATATTTTTATAATTTAACCAGGGGTGTATCTTATCCACCGCTACTACATTTTCATACCTTTTATTGCCTCTTCTAGTTAGGGGAGTATCCTCAATCAAAAATCGATCGTTTTCTAAAATTTTTGCTATCCTGTATGGACCGTGAAACTTGGATATCAGTTTCTTTGATTTGCCTACATGTTCTTTATCTACAATTGTCCTTTCAACCCTGACAAGGTCACCGGTACTATAAGACGTCACTCGTTTTCTATGTTTATCAAATCCTTTCTTTGAATGATGCTGTTGTTCATCTATTTTAGACTTAGCTTCTGTCCTCATTTTTACTAAATCATTATCAGTAACACGACATATAACTTCATTCATCACCTCGTTTATTATATTTTCTGATGAATTTAAAACTTTAAAACCGAATAGCAGTTCTGATGGGCTTTTCCCCGTAGTTTTATTCATTGTGGTATTAATACCTAATTGGACGTCTCCAACATATTCATCCCAAGTGTTATCACCTTTACCGTGGCATTTCGTGCTCAGGGCGTCCAATATAGTTCTATTGTAACGTTCTATTTGTCCGTTTGCCCTTGGAGTAGCCACTGCATTAAGTATATGTTTAACATTTGTACTCTCCATGAAAGATTTAAATTTTGAGCTTGTAAAACAAGAACCCCGATCAGTGATAAGACGTGTTGGAGTACCAAAAGTACTAAAATGATCTTTGAAAACTTTTATGGCTGTGGTACTTTTTGTATCTCGTACAGCACTTATACTTATAAACTTTGTAAAGGAATCAATAATCGCAAGAATATAAGTATTACCTCTCCGGGACCGAACGAATGGGCCCAAATGATCGGCATGAAGCGTATGAAAGGGTATATCTGCTTTTGGTATTGGGTGAAGCATACCTTCCTTTGGGCCACCCGGAGCCTTGTGGTGCGCACATTCAAGACATGCCGATACGTACTTCTTGGTAAAACGTCGCATTTTAGAGAACCAAAACGTTTCGCGTAACCGACTTAAAGTTTTCTCGAAGCTAAAATGGCCTACATTGTCGTGGTTCATTCTTAACACTTGCCACCTAACAGCTCTAGGAACTACCCATTTTATTTTGTCACCTACAATTCTGTACACATGATCACCTTTTAATTTATAATTTTTATACACATCTACTACGTATGTCGTATTTTTGTCACGCAGAATGTCCCTAATTTTCCTGATTTCTTCGTCGTTACTTTGTACCGTAGAAATCCAGTCCTTAACGTCAACATTTAAAACATCGAGTACATCTGACTCATCATCACCCGTTATGGGCTCAGTTACAGGAGCACGACTGAGAGCATCTACGTGTGCCATGCGAGCTCCACACCTATATTCAATTTCGCAATCGTACTCCTGGAACTGCACCCACCACCGAGATATCCTTGGTATGAGATCTCGCTTCGTAAGCGTCGTACGCAGCGCGTTACAGTCGGTTATGATCTTAAATTTTAAACCCAACAGGTACACACGGAAACGTTTCAATGAGGCTATAACGGCTAAAGTTTCTAATTCAAATGAATGTAAATTTTGTTCGTCTTTAGTGGTTTTCCGACTGTAATACGCTACGGGTCTAAGCATTCCATCACTATGTCTCTGCATTAAAATACCAGCAATACCTAACTTTGAAGCATCAGTGTGTAATTCAGTTTCCAATTTCACATCGTACAGAGCCAAAATAGGACGTTCAACGAGTTTTTGTTTTAGTTTTTCAAAGGCTTTTAAATGTTCGTCAGTCCATTTCCACGCGACATTGGACCTAAGTAGGTCAGTTAGAGGTCGCGCGATGATGGCAAAATCTTTTACAAAACGCCTGAAAAAACTAGCGAGCCCTATGAAACGCCTTATGTCATGTACGTTTTTCGGTATTGGAAAACTAGAAACAGCCAGCGTTTTACGTGTCCCCGGTCTTATGCCTTGGCCACTAACTTGAAACCCTAAAAAGTCTATTTCTCTATAGAAAAAGTAACATTTCTTAAATTTCAAGGTCAATCCCACCTCCAGGAACAATTTAAGAACAGTCTCTAAACGTTCGAGACCCTCTTCAAAAGATCTAGCGGGAATCAAGACGTCATCCATGAAGTTAATAGCAAAATCAACCTTTGACTTTGCCAGAATTTTAATCATAGCCCTCTGAAAGACTGACGGAGCGTTTGTCAAACCAAACGGCATCCGTTTAAATTGATATTGGCCGTCTGGGGTGACGAACGCCGTCTTGTCTTGGGACTTTTCTTCAATCGGAAGTTGATAGTACCCTGATGAACAATCGAGAGTAATAAATAGAGAATGTCCAGCTAACATGTCTAACTGATCGTCAATTAATGGTAGGGGAAAATGTTCCTTTTTTGTCTTAGCATTGAGAGCGCGGTAGTCTACGCATAATCTTTTCTCGCCAGTCTTTTTCTTTACAAGTAAGATAGGACTGGCGTACTGGGAATTAGATTCGCAAACTATATCCGCGTCGATCATCTCCTGAACCATCGATCGCACAAGCTCGCGCTCAGGATATGAAAGCCTGTACGGGCGATATACGACTGGTTTAGAATCGGTTAGTTCGATCTGCATTTGTACTATATTAGTGAATCCCAAATCCTTTAAATTATTAGAGAAGCATTCCTTATATTTATTTAATAAGTTCTTTAATTCTTCTATTTGATTACTGGTTAAATTCGAGTCGTAATTAAATTCTGAGCAACAACTAATATCATTGAAATTTAAAACATTTACATCTAAATATCCATCAGTTTTAAGGGCACGAGTTAGCAAAGAGTCCTTCTTAAGTAAAACTAATCCATCAGATATATTTTGAATCAACAAACAACCACGACCTTTATTTATTTCGTATTCCCCTGGAAGGAGGTAAAACTCATGATCACATTTTCCGCGAAGAGATCCACGTACGTACACAGTTCCTGAATAATTAACACCGCAATGTACTTGAATTAAGCACATTTCCTTCGAACGTATTGAAGTGTCCGAGATTAATACAAGATACAATTTGTTTCCAACTTCGCGTGTAAATATCAAGGAATCATAGGTTTTTGTTATGACTATATCAGGCTTTTCAGTAAAATTGTGTCCGATAAGTACCGGGTATTTAATGACGTTGTCCTCCACAATAAACAAATCTACATTTTCTACGATATTTTGTATCTGTATAGTAACAGTAGCGATCCCAAGGGGCGACACAATGTTGCTACCAATGCCTCTCATCGTAGGGAGGTTAGAATTATTTGTCCAAGTAATCCCTAGTTTTCTAGCATCACTGCGACGAATTAAAGTGCATTGACTACCTAGATCTATGTAACCTAGAACCGGTTGTCCATTAAGAATCAACTGCATGATGTATTTACTTTGGTTTCTAGCGGTATTCTCCGCATCTACGCGTAATACATCCTTTTGACCTTGATCCGCTTTATTTGTGTCACTATTACTATTGGAAGGTAGTTTCGAACAATTTATTGCAGTATGCCCTAGTTTATTACAGATATGGCATTTGAGAATTTTTTTTGTACATTTAAAACTAAAATGTCCCGGTTCGTTGCAATTGTAACAAACGATAGTACTAATGCCACTTTTAGCCTTTGCGTCATTGCCAGTAGGTTTGTTTAAAGAACTGTTCGATCGCTTATCGCCATATGAACGCGATCTATCTGTTTCACGTGATTGTTGCTTAATAGACTGAAAATATTCTAGTACTTGTTCCGGTTGTTGACACCTCAACGCTTTCGCGCCTAATCGTAACGAACGGTCTTCGATTCCGTATAGTAAACAATCGACTGCCCGTTTACCCCTTATATCACAACGGTTCAACATATTAATTTTTTCAAAATAATATAATTCTAGTGATTCGTTATATTTTACTCGTTTACTTAACATTTCTGTAAGCAGTTCGGCATAATCATCACTACTAGGGAATGATTCTAATAATTTATGCTTCCATTCTGGCCACGAAAACGACATAGTGGGTAACGCTTGATACCACGTTTTCGCAACACCACCCAGTTTTGGTAACGCATAATGGATAACCTGATCGTCACTCCATTTGTATAACTTCGCACATTCATCAACTTTACTGAGCCACATTTGTATAGTTTGCCCTTTTAGCATCGGATCAAAATCAGGTATGACGTTTCCTAACATTGGAAATTTATTACCTTCAGGACGAGTATTTACCAAGGTATTTACTAATTTAGTCAGTAATAAATGAGTCACATTATCATTACTATTATTGGAACGTCTTACCGGGGAACATGTGCGCTCACGATGGCGCGACAACCAAGAGCCGCTGCCACTATCACGTACACCCGCATTCCTGCTGCCCTGCCTGCTTCCACTCCTACTGCACCGCTCACGGAGGCCACGGTGATTGTTTCGGCTGCTGCGACTGCTTCCACTCCTGCGGCGCCGCCCATGACGCCCACGGTGATTTCTTCGGCTGCTACTGCTCCTCCGATGACGCCTACGATGATCACGATCACTGCTTCGGCTACTATCACTGCGCTGTTGCTGACGACGATGCTCCTGACGCTCCCGAGTACGGCTGCGTCGCACACGCGAAACACTCGTGTCTGTCTCTTCACTCGTTGCTCTCTGTTTGCGTCGTTTCCTTTTTTCTTTGCGATCGTATCGTGTTCTTTTATTGGTTGTCGCTTTAGGAGTCGCATTTCCATCTTCCATCTTTTTGCGTTAGGAATATCAAAATAACGCACGTGTAACAAAATTTTCTTCTTTTTTTTTTGTGTGAGCGTTTTTGCTAGAATATATAACAAACTTGTTCTATCCCACTTCTGAGATGATGGAATCGTGTAGGTTTTCTTGAAATAAACACGGATTGCGTAGAAATAATTAGATTTAATCCGTTCCGTTTGATGGCTGAATATCAAGTGAGTTACTCAACATGCCATAGACAGTTGGCATAATCTAAAATGACAACTGTCACCGAATGTCAGTTGACTATAGATAATCAAATGCAATGTTAATAAGTACCCTCGACATGAGGAATAACTCTATTAAATATTATTAGGCTAACACTTTATTAAAGCCTGGCGCATATCACGTATATGACGAGGTTAAAGAAATGAATGTGTTACAAAATATAACGTAGCATTACGGCTGTATTCCTAGGATTAGACAGAGGTGTACCTTTCATCATCATCAGCAGCCATTCCCACTGTTGGGAAACGAGCCTCCGTCAGAGGGAGTGGGCCACACTCCACCACGCGGGCCCAGTGTGGGTTGGTAGATATTCTTATTTAGACTTCGAATTTTTGGTTCTAAGACATGCCGGTTTCCTCACGATATTTTTCTCCACTATTTTGAGAGCAGTGGTGATAAAATCATTTACACAAAGTAAAGTGCCTGCTTGGGTTCGAACTTACGACCTGCAACTCGTAAGCCGCAGCCGTTACCACTGGGCCACTTCTGCTCTGAGGTGTACTGTTAGCACACCCTAATTTCAACAGTTATATTTAAGTCCCATGTAATAGGGGGCGGTAAATTGACTGGCCTGTTAGTCTAGTGGTTAGTGACTCTAACTGCTGAGACTGAGGTCGTGGGTTCGATTCCCACCCAGGACAAATCTTTGTGTGATGAGCAAGATCATTTGTTCTGTGTCTGGGTGTATTTAGAAATATATAAGTATGTTTATCAGTTGTCTGGTTGCCATAGTACAGGCTCTGCCTAGTTTGGGATCAGATAACGGTGTGTTGGTTGTCCTAAGATATTTATTTATTTATTTATCAACCGGGCACTAATCCGGAATCCGGGCTGCTATCGAGAAATTGCAGATTTAAAAAAAAACTCATCAACACTTTGCCTAACCCGGGAATCAGACCCAGGTTCTCATATTCAGCAGTTTGGCTTGAAACCATTACACTTACGAGGCATACAAATTATAACATTACAAATTCATGTGAAATCGATTTAAATAAATTTAATTTGACTAGTCAAGGCTTATTACTAAAAGCTCTGCAATCAAGTGGCGAAGTCAAACCATCGTTTTAGTAGAAATAAAATTAATAATCTATTCAGTGCTAAATTAATAAGTGCATCAGATTATACGACTTTATATTGAATAGAGAAAATTATATTCTATGCACATTGATATACACTATAAAATCCTTTGCATTTCTAGCGAAGTGAAAAGGCTTAACTGTGCCAATCCTGGTTTTCACACTAATCGGTCTTTAGAGAGTTTTCTCATTGACTTAGTGGCATTCAGAGCTAGTGGCCAGACTCCACAGAGCTCTAAATGTTTGTAGTATTTGCTTTTATACTTCGTGTTATATTATATAATGACTTACATTATACAAGGTGTTCCTTTTGAAATCTTATAACTCTAGGGTATTCATCATCATCATTTCAGCCGTAAGACGTCCACTGCTGGACTTAGGCCTCCCGTAATTTGGGGGGCTGTGCCATAATCGCCACGCTTGGCAGGCGGGTTGGCGATCGTAGTTAGGTGGTAAAATGCATAGTGAACGCTGCTGCCCATTCTCTAGTACTAAGGTATTAGTGAGACCATATGAAAGAATGAACTGGTATAAGAATTTTATATTTTACGTTTTAATTTTTCTTACAAAATAATTCAACGTCACGATTATTTGTTTGTAACACCCCTACCTGAAATATGAAAACGCAACATTTTCTTAGCTTTAAATTCGAATTATTTCGTGAAAAGATTTACTCGTACTTTCAATGAAACTTATAAAAACCGCATAGAAGAAAAAAAACTCCCATTCCTTTTTTAAATATATGGCTGTAGACTCTTTGACACGGTCTTACTAATATCCTAGAGTTAGGTATGAGATATCAATAGAAACACCTGGTATAGAAGTGACGTTAATATAATACGTTTGTTGATATAACGTGTCAGACTTTTACTGACTAAACCCACCCGTGTTCCTTCAGTTGCCTATATGCCAGGGCCACGGTAACTCTTTCGAACAATTCCGCGACCCTGGTAAGGGAGTCTGACTACCTGATCTATAGATCTTTGAACGTCATTCACTGTCAAAATCTACAAATGACAACAGAGACCAACAGCTTATAATTTATATTCATTTATAATCAAGATCTAACAAATAAATACTTTTACTAAAGAGTCAACACGTACAAAACATGTTTCATATTTACAATAGGTAGCAGTAATTTGTCGTGAAGTTTACATAACAGTATAAACAGTGACGTCACAAAGTAATTAATCAAAGCAATGTGTAGGTAAGTAATTAATAACATGAAACTTGACGTGGGAAAGATGTGGAGATATGGAATTGAGTATTTGTAAGGGGTGAATACTTTGACAAGGATTAGTTTGTTCGATTTTATTGAGAGTGGATGTTTTTCGTAATATAAATCAGTGACAAGTGAGAACACATTATACAGCAGTTGTACAAAGAGCGTAAAACATATTAGTCTAGAATCTGCGATTCCCAAAGTAGTCCAGGTCCCCCAGAGGTCCAAGGGAGACTCGAAGGGGTCTACGACGACGTGAAAAAAAAATGTAAAAAAAAAACAAATTTTCCAAGTAATGAAACCAGTAATATTTTGAAAGTGGTATATAGGAGAAAAATAGGGTTGGGAACCTCTGGTCTACATCTGCTTACGATATATATTATATCCTAATAGTATTATTAATGTGTTTAGATGTTTGGATGTTTTTTTTCGCAAACACATAAATAAGGCTGAACAGATTTGGATGTTTAGCACACAGATACGTTTATAACGTGGATTAACATAAGATACATTGGAGCCCGGTAGTACGCTCCCGTGGAATAATTTCCGCTGGAAAAAGCTAGTAAGATACTAGCTGCGCCCCGCGTTTTACCCGACTAAGTTAGCACTTCATGGTTACATAGGAACGTATAGGAGTTAATTCTAGGTAAGTACCATTGTAAAATATTCATATTCATATCTTTATTTGCATTCCATAATGTTAAAAGTTCTTTTAAGTGGCTTAAAGCTAATGTACAATTATGGACCCTGTAGGGCACAGCAAAAAGTATTACAACTAATAATACAAAAAATAAAATTAAAATCAAATAAAAGCATAACTTAATTACAATTAACAATTTTAAAATAATTATGTCATTAAAAATTAATTAGGTACATCATTCATTAAATTGAGATCAATTATATATCCAAAATATTTCAGCAGTTGTGTTAAGTAAGCCTGGGCCTTCCCCAGCCAGTTTTTAGAACCATTATATAGGACCCAAATCTCATTCAGATTAGAGAAAGCAAAGACTCAAAGGTAATTATTGATTTGAAGGTATAAGTAACACCTTAAGTGCAATCTAATATATTTCTGTACTCAATTTAACAACGATACCTATAAGTCATCATCATCATCATTTCAGCCGTAAGACGTCCACTGCTGGACTTAGGCCTCCCCCAATTTGGGGGGCTTTGCCAAAATCGCCACGCTTGGCAGGCGGGTTGGCGATCGCAGTATGGTGGTAAAATGCATAGAGAACGCTGCTGCCCATTCTCTAGTAAGTCCCTTAGTCGCCTTTTACGACAGCCATGGGAAGAAATGGGGATACCTATAAGTACTTAATACTTATAGGTATCGTTGTTAAATTGAGTTAACGACCATTACAAAAGGTCTGTTACGACTAACACAGAATACCGTAAGTACACCATTAAGTTAGGTAAGTACCTACTCTTTAATTGTGAAAGGTCATGCCCTACAGCTCTTAAAACTCAAGTCATTTTTCAAAGGCATCAGGGCTGAGTAGTCTGTGTACAACAGCGTGGAGTAAATACCAAATGTTAAATTGAACGATTTTATTTCGTTCCGTCCGTCGTACCGTGTGGTGCCGGACGTAAAGAATAGCATCACCCCATTTCTTCCCGTGGGTGTCGTAAGAGACGACTCAGGGACTTACTATAGAATGGACAGTAGCGTTCTCTATGCATTTTACCACCATACTGCGATCGCCAATCCACCTGCCAAGCGTGGCGATTATGGCAAAGCCCCCCAAATTGGGGGAGGCCTATGTCCAGCAGTGGACGTATTACGGCTGAAATGATGATGATGATGATTTCATTCCGTGAGGTGTCGGACGCAAAGAATAGCACCACCGCATTTCTTCCCGTTGGTGTCGAAAGAGGCGTCTAAGGGATAGTGTTCTCTATGCATTTTATCACTATAATGCGATCGCCAACCGACCTGCCAAGTGAGGCGATTATAGCAAACCCCCCAAAATTGGGTGAGGCCTATGTTCAGCAGTGGACGTCATTCGGCTGAAATAAATATGATGACGATGATGATGAACGATTTTGGAATTAAAAATATTTATTAAGCATATAATAAAAAATGGAACCTTTCCAGGACTCGCTCAAAGCCTGTCGTAGTCCAAAGTCAGAGTCAAATCATTTATTTGAAGTGGGCACATTAAAAAGCACGTTTGAACTTCAAAAATCCAGAACAAAAAAACAAAATAATTCTAGTTGCCATTAGGTCAAATCAAAGACGGTGTTCTTCTATAAGCTTCTGTGGTCTTTGACAATACCTATACTAATGTCAAGATAATACTTTCAGTCCACAGTGTCAAGCCTGGTCAAGCCAAACTGCTTGATATACAGCTTGCCTACTTTTTTTCAAAACTTAATTCAATCTCTGAGTGATACTAACTGTATAAAATTAAAACCAAAATGCTACAGGACATTTCTGTTGTAGTTTCAAATTCAAAAATCGTTCGAATTTACGTTCCATTTAGGTACTCCGCCCTCTCGTACCTCAGTATTTTAAAACAGAGAAACAGAATGTTGGTACATCGTACTGCGTAGGCCGTACGTGTTACTCTTGGTTTCTTTCCAGCTAGTAAAGAAAAGAAGACAAAAGGCACTTATGCAGGAAAAGAAAACAAGCCGGTCTCATTACGATTGAGCGAGGTTAAGGAGCGCGCATGCGCGGTGCACTCGGCGCGTTGCGTAGCAACAAGTGGCCGTGAGATGTATGTCATTGTGTAGATGAGACAGTAGGTATACTTCGTACAAGGTTAAAATTACTGCTTTTAATATTGCTCCAATTTTTATGAATTTAATTTAAAAAGGTTTTGTTTTTCCTTTCTTACTCCAGTTAAGTAGAGAGCCGATGATCGTATTCCAACCACCACGCCTGTTTCCCCAAAGAATTAGCCACAATATAACAAATAAACCATTATGACCGTTTTGTTATTCTTTTTAATTGGGTGGGATTTCATCACTTGACTTAGCCCTGGGCGGAGTGGGAGGGCAGACTTTTACCGGCTAAAACCCACCTCTATTCCTTCAGTTGCTTGTGCCAGGGCCACGGTAATTTTCAGACAAATCCGTAACCCTGGCAGAACCGTTTTGTCGTCCTGAATTAAAGGTTTTGTATGTTTAACATAACATAATAACACGCCTTGTTTCTCCGAAGGAATGGGCAGAGTTATACCTATAGTAGACCCACTTTTCGTCAATTATATTTTTAGTCCCATTTAATAGGGGCCGAGTTTATTGCCTTCAACCTGGTGCAGATCTAGCGGGTAATGACGTAATAGAGCAGATGGGCAGTTTATGTCGCTTACTAGACAATTTTTTTGAAATCATGAAAGAATAGATTAGTAATTATTAGTAATAGGTTTCAAAATTATTCAAATTCTGATTAAAAGTGTGTGGTGCTGAACTCGAGGCTATTACTAAGAAAATCCAGACAGAAAAACCGAATAACATAAGGTATTATAATAAATTTGACGGTTTCACGAGCGGCAGATCTATTATGTAAGTCTAAAAGAATCCTAAAATGCTGTCGAATTAATATGAGTATCTCGATAAACGACAACGGGTATTACAAAGTTTGTACGATTTGTTATTCGAATTAGTAAGTAATTCCATCTGAATCGCTAAGTTAATTATACAGCAAACACGGAAAACAAACAAGTAAAGAATATTAAGATTTATTGCTCGAAGCAAACTAACTTTATTTGCGAAATTAATGTTAGAAAGCTGTTATCGCGAGATAGATGGAAATGATTTACATAATTACATTATTATTTCCCATTTCTTCCCGTGGATGTCGTAAGAGGCGACTAAGGGACTTACGAGAGAATGGGCAACAGGGTTATCTATGCATTTTACTACCATACTGCGATCTCCAACCCGCCTGCTAGGCGTGGCGATAATGTCAAATCCCTCCGAATTGGGGGAGGCCTATATCCAGCAGTGGACGTCTTTCGGCTGAAATGATGAATGACGATGATGATCGAAATCAAATAGATCTAGAAAAGAACAAAAATAGTAACTTTTCTTGAAGGAATGGAATGGTGTTGTTCATTAAGTCACCACACAGACTCGGACGTTTTCAACATGCCATTTAATTTAATTTGACCATATAGTTTCAATAGACTGTAAGGAAAAAGAGACATAACAGGAAACAATGGTGCGTTGAGAATATGTAGTATCATAAAATTAATATAAATAGAAAGAAAGAGTTCCCTTAGATTGTTTGGTCATGTTCAGATGAATGAAGGGCGATTACAAGGCAGAAGTGAGTGGAAATGGTGGCTGGAGACGCCCCTGGGAGGATATATAGTGGACCTTATTGGTGATGTTCTTCAGAAAGGTCAGGTGCGTAGTACTCGCAATCCGCGTGCGTATGAACGTAAAAGGAGCAAAAGGAGTATTTAAAGATGGTACCAAGTTTCGTTCTGCAGTTTCTGCAAGGCAAGAAGACGTAAGTTTATGTATGTATATATTTTTTTTACAGGAAAATTTCCAATCTATACTAATATTATAAAGCTGAAGAGTTTATTTGTTTGATTGAACGCGCTACTCTCAGAAACTACTGGTCCGAATTGAAAAAATCTTTTTGTATTGGCTAGCCTATTTATCGAGGAAGGCTATAGCCTATATAACATCACGCTACAACTAAGAGGAGCGGAGCAGTAATGAAAAATGTTTCAAAAACGGGGGAAATCGGGTAGGCGATTCGACGCGACGGGAAGGGTCGGGGGAACAAGAAATTTAACGCGGACGAAGTCATGATACCTACACTTAAAAGTAAATTGTAATTAAGTAGAACACATATTTGCTTCCACACAATGAATCAGACCATCTCCCCTAAACATTACTGCATCTTTGAAACGTTTCACACACTGCCTCCAACACAATTGGCTCACTGAATAGACCACATTGCGTCTGAGTGCCTCAAGTTGAGTGGACACAAGGAGCTCCTGAGTGGCTGATGATGAGAAGCATTGTGTGGAGATTAAGAAGAAAGTGCACTTATTAAGAGGATTATCTTGACTTAAGGGGCTAAGTAGGCAACACCAAAACACACTTAGAGATTTTCTAGTGGACACAGTCAATACGAAAGTGTACACAATAATACGAATAAAAAAAAAAATAGTTTAAAAAACGTGCCATTATTTATTTTCTATTTTTTAGAGTGTTTCGAATTTTGAGACGTATGTCAGCGTAATTTGTAACGTATGTCAGCGTAGTTTTCGAAGACAGTTTTTTTGTTATCCTGGTAACCCTGGCAAGGATAATGGCACAAATTTATGAAATTATAGTATTGTCATCGGTCCTCGATAAGTCAACAGAGTTTAAATGAAATCTGGTCGTTTAAAGTGGGTCAAAATCGCGCTATAACGAGTCGGTTACAAACAAACATACAAGTGAAGCTAATATAAAGCGTGTAATAATGATTATTTAGTAATTAATTTAACGTAAGGTCACGCCTATGTATACCATCAAACCTATAATCCCCGAAGGAAGAGGCAGAGCTGTACCTATAATACAACTACATTTATATACATATCTGGATTACAAAGCGCACCAAGTATCTATAGATTACGAGCACCGTTGCAAGAAGTACCATTTTCTACCACTTGATTACAGGCGGCCCATCTATGATATTTGTTTTTTGATTAACATAGCGAATGGCTCGATTGACTGCTCTGAGCTCCTTATTGGGTTGCGTCGGAGGCCTCTTCGGAGTGTGCCCTCTGTCTCACCAATTATAGGCGTAATGCTTATCTTATGAGAAGCGCTCGTTGCTTTAATGAATTATCTCACGAGCATGACATTGACTTATTTTGCACTAAGACGAGCGTAGCAAGAAAACTTTTAGCCAAATCATTTTTTGCGAATGAAGCACCGGCTGGTGATATTCAAACACACATGTAGCAAAGTAAAATATAAAATAAAATAAAAAACCGTAACTTTAACTTTTAGGCATTAATTAATCGTAATTTTTTATAATATCTGTGGAGGCTTGTTATTAGCAACTTAATTATACCTATATTTTGGTTACCTGTTATTCTGTTATTAGTCTGTAAGCCTTCTTAAAAGGAATAAAATAAAATAAAATTTCGCCAGTTATTTTAAAAGTCCCATGTAATAAAGGCTCGCTATTGCCATCACCTGGGAACAAACCCAGGCTCCAAGTCTAGTAACTGAAAATACTTACTTGAATGCTCCTGTTTAACGTCGTCATAAACCAAAATGAATTGAAAGCAATTACCACTTGCCTAGTTTTGATTATTGACTTTGACTGGCCTGTTAGTCTAGTGGTTAGTGACCCTGACTGCTAAGACTGAAGTCGTGGGTTCGATTCCCACCCAGGACAAATCTTTGTGTGATGAGCACAATCATTTGTTCTGTGTCTGGATGTAATTTATCTATAATATGTATGTATTTAGAAATATATAAGTATATTTATCAGTTGTTTGGTTACCATAGTACAGGCTCTGCCTAGTTTGGGATCAGATAACAGTGTGTTGGTTGTCCTAAGATATTATTATTATGTTATTATTAAGAGGAGAAGTATCTGACTACCTCGTTGTGTACTGGTAGCAAACGCCTCTGTTGAGTATGAGGTCTAAGGTTCGATTTCTAGCTCGGGCAAAGTGTTATTGTAGTATTCCATCTAGAATTATTCAGTAGCAGCCCGGAGTCAAGATTGGGCCTAGTGGATGGTAATAGGCTCGCCCTCTTTTACATGAGACTTTACTGACAAAATGTGAATGTCCTATAATTGGAACTCTGCATAACCCTTTGGGAAATTCAGTCGTGATATTATGTTGTAAGGTCGTGGGTTCGAACCCAGGCAGGCGTTTTACTTTGTGTAAATAATTTCATCACCACGGCTCTCAGAACGGTGAAAGAAAACATCGTGAAAAAACCGGCATGTCTTCGAATCAAAAATTCGTAGACATGTGACATCTACCCGCACTGGGCCCGCGTGGTGGATTACGGCCCACTCCCTCTCACCGAGAAGAGGCCTGTGTCCCAGCAGTGGGAACAATATAGGTTGATAATGATGATTATGTTAAGATTAGTAACTACTATTTCTTTTATTGTTGGACTTGTCCTGTCCTTGTTTAAATATCGCCTTCCGTTTCAAAGTACAATTTTTTAATCCAATGGGGAAATCAAATAGCTTTTAGAACGCTGTCATCTCCTTGCCCTATTCATTAATAGTCTTAAAAGTAATTATATTAATTGAGGAAGAAACAAGTATCTATATGACTTCCTTAAAGGTCAGCAATGCGTTAGCGAAACCATCAGCCATCGTGGGCGTTTGTGACCTTTTGGGGTTGAACTTACCCGTACATTAAATTTTTTGTATCGGGCCAGGTAAAAAGGCTTATATTTAAATATGGATCTTCCTAAAAAAACAAAAACTTATAACAAGATCCAAATGTACTTACTTTCTATAAAGTTTCATACTTAATGATGACCTTTAAATTTAAAATTTATTTATTAAAAAGTAATCATATTATACAAGCAGAGTGGGCAGTGACTTCAAATAAGCCTTTGCATGTATCTTGAGGGTCGGAATTGCGACATTTTCAGAGTGTAGTAAATAGTGCTTATTGCATAACAGGAAAACATAAACTTAACTAAAATCGATTAAAATAAAACGTGGAAAACATCTAATATATAAAATTCTCGTGTCGCAGTGTTTGTTACCAAACTCCTCCGAAACGGCTTGACCGATTTTTATGAAATTTTGTGTGCATATCGGTTAGGTCTGAGAATCGGCCAACATCTATTTTTAGTAAGTTTTTTCCTAAGTATTTTATTTTTTTGACGATTTAAAAAAATATTTTATTATGATTTGGCATTAAAAAATACATACAACTCTAAATTTTCACTCTTTTTCACCCGGCAAAACAACGTTTGCTGGGTCAGCTAATAACGTATATATATTTTTTTTTTATAACTTGCAGTTTAAGCGTGCAATTCCTTAACCCTTTTAAACACATCATTGTCTGCCTAGGATTTTTCCAATTTGAGGTGGGATTCCAGTCTCACCGGATGTTGCTGAATACCAGTATTTTACATGGAGCGACTGCCTATCTGACCTCCACATCCCAGTTACTGGGTAATTCGATACCCGTTGGTAAGACTGGCTGTCAGATTTCGGGCTACCCGTAACGTCTATTAAAGGTCCATGAATGACAGTCGGGAATAGAGCTTAATCTGCTTTCCCAGGTAAGGAGGGGTCTTGGTATGTAAAGATGGTCACCCATTCACGGATCAACCGTAGTAAGCGAAGCTTAACCTGATCGATCGACCAGTGAAGAAAAGCCCCAACTACTTAAAACATACCTACAAAAGGATAAAACATCCCTACCTGACAAAACCTTGATTCATGTTGTCATTAGTAAATAGATACCAATTCCAGTTATGAAATTATTAAAGGTAACAGAAATCATAATTTTTCAGTCCCAGGGGTCTAAAAGACTAGTCCTAGGTTTTATAGGTTCATGAGTTTGGATAGCTTAGAAACACGCAAGGTCGCAGTATTAATACAATTTGCCAAATTCTTATTCATTATAGCTGATTTGATGGCATTCCTCATTTTATTAGGTGGCCATTAAAATATGAAACATCCATCCGTTTATCATAAAAATTGATTACAAAAGCGAAAATAAGTTTAGATTTTTGTATAGTATTCGTAGCTTTTCGTAGATGAAAATTTGGAGATGGTAACTACAGTCAGCAAATATAGCCTTTTTACGGTTCACTTTGTAAAATCTTAATAATTGAGCCCAAATATCAATTATAAACAGAACAGAAGTGAAATTAAAAGAACACCATATGTTTTTGTTTATTTAATTTCCGTATTAGGTATCACATTTAAAAAATCTTGATCCAAAAAAATAATTTTAAACTCTGTAGGAAATAATGGCAAAGCCGACTAAGTACACATTCTATTTTCAAACGAAAAAAAAAGAAAATATTCTCAGAGTATTAATTTTGGTAAGCAAGGAGGGCGAACAAATTGGAGGGTCGCGATAAGCCTCGGTGATTTTAATAGCGTATATTTGTAACTTATTTAATACATTTCGGTGGGAAAGCCAATTTATTTTAATTTTATTACTGGCTTGCAAAATATACCTAAGTCAAGCTAGGTAAAATGGTAGAGCGTGAATTTAAATTGAAATCTTTTGTCGTTGTTGAGTTATAATTTCACAAACAGGCATTCGGATAGAGAGACGTTTTGGGAGGTTCTTTTTAATGTAGGTCATTGGTCGTTAGATTTAACGACCAACCTCAACCGTTGAAGATAGGAATATAATCACTAAGTGGGGGTTAATAAGTATAGCTTAGTTGATGAAATTATTTTTAAACCAGTGTGCAAAAGAGTATCAAAAAAGTTGTAAATGAAAGAATAGAATAAAGAAAAAGTATTAATTGTAACTAGCACGGGAAGACCACAGACTAAAAACAATCATAAAAGAAAACAAAGTGGCAAAAAGGCCAATAGGCTAAAAGGCTCTGTCTCAGCACGATGCTTCGATGATTTAAAAGTAATAAGTGTATCAGCGCTGGTATTCTGATAGGGCCCGCTGTGATATCTCATGAGCAGTTACAGCAATAAATAGTCATTAAAACAGACGGACAGACAAACTAGCAAGGACACTGACGCGAAAGCTTTTACCATGGGTTCAGTACATAATTCTAAACTCCTCTGCGTTGAAATTTATAAAAAGAATTGCTGACCCATACATTTTGAAAGAAAGAAAGAAAGACAAATAATTTGTTTGAGACACGCACAGGATATAAAGACAATAAAAAGAACAGCATTTTTTGTATGCTTGATATCTAGAATCATGTTATGGTTGCGTGGAGTACCCAATGGGCTTCCACACTGTGTATGTAAAATATGTTGGTGTGCTTTTGTAATATTTAAAAAACTTTTCAACCTTAATATTCCTTTCTAAATGCTGTACAGGATTGTTTAATTTACTAAAGCTCTTCTACAATACATCGGCTGTCAACGGGCAGTAAGTTACAAACCAACATTAGTCAGTACCCAGATGGCAACAAGGTAAGATCGCGTTGAAAAATTAATTGCATTCCTTCTTTTGTTTTTAAAAGAAGAGATATTAAATTGTGAAATGATAGGGGTAGGAGACATCATTCACGGAATACTCCTGTTGATTGCATTTTGTTTTTTCTGTGTGTATTTTGTTTTAATATCAAATGTTTGCAATTAAATTTTAAAGTGGTTAATTAGTGCAAGACTTTCAACATCATAAAAGAAAATATTTAAACAATGCGGTACGGTACGTATTGTTTAAATATTATCTTTTTTATTTTTTCCTTTAAAAAATAAATAAATGTTCAACTATTTATTCTTTACAAAAATATATATATAAATATATATGTATATTTATACAATGTGTGCCTATTTCGGGCAAATTTTTAAACCTAACATTTTTATAAATTTAAAAAAAAAATACAGCTTTTAGAGACTGAAACTGTTAGAGATCAATTAATTGAGTGCAGTTAAATTTACCCGTAGTTAGGATTCCTAAATGTTTTATGAATCACTAGCTTCTGCCCGCGACTTCACCCGCGTTAAATTTCTTGCTCCCCCGACCCTTCTCGTCACGTCGAATCGCCTACCCGTGCGATTTTCCCCGTTTTTGGAACATTTTTCATTACTGCTCCGCTCTTCTTAGTTGTAGCGTGATGTTATATAGCCTATAGCCTTCCTCAATAAATAGGCTACCCAACACAAAAATATTTTTTCAATCCGGACCGGTGGTTCCTGAGATTAGCGCGTTCAAACTAACAAACAAACTCTTCAGCTTTATAATATTAGTATAGATTATAAACAACTTATCCAAAACGATTCTTTACGAAAACAGGAATATACAACTAGAAATCTTTCTTCCATTTACTAATCTAATACCAATCGCACGTAAGCCACACTAACGACTAAGGTAAGAATATCTCTAAAAGTCTTTTTAAAAGCAATATCCATACATTTCGGTCCTAATTCAATAAAACAAAAGACTTTCAGATGACCCTGAATCGGTTCCGAAGGCCTCAATAGAATCCACGTAATACCGGGACTTTTTGTCCCCAAATGAGCCCTGCAAATCTGTCTTTGATTGGAAAATGTTCTTTGGTAAAACTCTGGTAAGCCAGCTAGATTTTTTTGGGTAAATTGGCTGAGAGGCACAAAAGTCTGGTAGTTAAAACAAAATGGTTGTTATTGTAAAGAAAATTAAGGATATTCTGTCACTTGCATTTGAAATAATTTTGTAAAATGAAGTAGGAAAGTGAATCCATACAAATAAATAAAATTAAAGTATATGTTTGTAATGTCAAAGTTACAGTTATTTAATAAATGTATATAAAAGTATATACGGTATACCAAACAAAAAAAAACTTATATTTTTCTGTTTGTCTCACCTAATCTCCGAAAAAGCTGGACTAATTTGACGGAACTGACAGATGGCTGATTTTATAAGAAGCTGCGGCCAGTAGCTAGTAAATAAATACATTTTTGTAATACTATTCCTAATCTACATTCTACATAATCTACATTTCATTCCTGTTCTACATTCATTCGATTTAATGTATTTGATAAAACTGTGCTCTATTTCATGAACTTATACATTACTAGCAAAATGTTGGTACCAACTATACTATAGGTCTGCTTAACCCTTCAAGAATTATAAGCGTTGTGTTATTTATGTATTTGATAAAACGTTTTCATCTGAAATATAATGTTTAAGACACTCACGTCCTAAAATTGAACGACGTATTTCTATACCTCGTTCTCTCACGAAAAAAAAAAAACTAAAAGAGTAAATTGAATCCACACGAAGTTTTAATTCATTTCGACGAGAATGTGCGAATGAAAATACGTAGAATAAAAAACAGAGATGAGTTTACATAATATGGTAAACGCGGTACGACGGTTCCGCACATAAAGTAGGCTAACAACATTTTAATTACTTCTCCCACTTCTGATGTTTTGGTATGTAACTAAGTAGATCCGTAAGATATACCATAAAAAAGACGAATTTCTTATTTATGTAGCCCACCAAAAGAGTTAAATATCCGGGGTCGAATGAATTTTATTTTAATGAATAGGAAAGAACAGTTTATTTTTAAAATGTAATAGCAATCGAAAATATCCATCGGTTTACTACTAAGCTTCAAGTTAATTCAACCGATGACTCTGGTTATCTATTTCTTTTCGTAGCTTACATAAATAAAAAAGTTGTGATTTATATGGCATAAACTCCATACATTCTTATTTCTTCATATCGATCTATTTCATTACATACCAAAACTTCAGAAAAAGGAGTAGTAATTAAAATGCAGGCGTGTGCCGTACACTGCAATTAATTATACAGACAATAAAGAGAGATAATTTCAAAGTAAATATACAGTATTAAATTAAATAAGCTGGGAATACTTTACCCACATGCTGGGTATCAATATAGAAAACTGATCGAACAATGGGCGAAGGTCATTGATCGTAATGGATCAGCTGTTTTTGTAATTTTTCGGGAACTTAGATATTTCTTACGACTTTCCAAAAATCAGAAAAAAACATTCGTTTGGTTGCCTTAACAGACATGTGTTTTTGAATAAAGGTGAAATGGGATTTTTTAAAGTTTTTCCTTTATTTTATTGTCAATACTGATACTCAATTCGTGGTTAAACTATTGTCCGTTAACGATATTTGACAATATAGTTACAAAAAAATAATGTCGGTATTTCATCGCAGCTATACGTACTATTTGTATTGTAAGTGGTGACGAGACACGTGTCTCACTTTTAGGAAAAACGGAACGCCAAAAACGAGTACCTTCTCTTTTAGTCCGATCCAAATTATTAATACCAATTCCAATGGCAACTCAATCAGTATCAAGGACGTTTATTTGTTTTCTTTAAAAAAATAAAGAAATGAGATTAAATTACCTAAGCTTCGTTTGTTTTTCTTGAAGTTGAAAAACTTAGATGAAAGAAACTTAGTAATGTAAAGTTCTTGGAGACAATCTGGGTTAGTTTTGTTTTTACTTCTGAACTGCGTACCTAGTTGTAGTCTGACCTTTGAAGAATAAAGTAGATTAGTAACCGGTGGAGTAATTGCATAGTAACAGCAGCAATCGTTTTCATTTTGACAGTTAAATAACATTCATTGCGTCATTTACGTTGTTAAGCAGATTTTTTTTTTTCAAACATAATAAAAATGGATTAGCAAAATCCTCCAAAATCAACAAGTTAATTGTGATTGAAAATATATTATGCAACTGGGGTGGGTTTCTTAGCGTATAAAGTAATTTTGTTACCGAATATTGATTAATGAACCCTAATAGTTTCTATAACTGAATTGTATTAAAGAGTGTAAAAGGTATGTGAAAGTAATGTAAATTTTAAATTGTGGGGTTTATTAAATATATAGTGCAGTGGACTTTGTCGGAAAATAAATCAGTCAATCTATACTAATATTATAAAGCTGAAGAGTTTGTTTGTTTGATTGAACGCGCTAATCTCAGGAACTACTGGTCCGAATTGAATTTTTTTTTTTGTGTTGGGTAGCCTATTTATCGAGGAAGGCTATAGGGTTTATATAACATCACGCTACAACCAAGAGGAGCGGAGCAGTAATGAAAAATGTTGCAAAAACGGGGAAAATCGCATGGGTAGGCGATTCGACGCGACGCCGACGGGAAGGGTCGGGGGAACAAGAAATTTAACGCGGACGAAGTCGCGGGCAGAAGCTAGTCATAGATGTCACTGGAGTTCCACTAGTATTACATAATTAATTAATAGAAACCGGTTTTTCTGGTAGTAACGTAGCCCTATCTTGGTCCTGTCAGGGTAGCAGATTTGTTCGAAACAGTTACCATGGTCCTGGCAACTGAAGGAACACGGGTGGGTTGTCTTGTCAGTACAAGTCTGACACGCCCTCCACTCCACCCAGAACTGGAGACGTCATTTGATAATTACCCACCCAAAAAAACCCCTCTATTGGTACACACTAAATTATTCAAAAACAAAATTACATAGCAGGTAAATCTGAAACAGATGCTTACATATCTTAATTGTCAAGAAGAAACAACTGAAGTGCAACACACTCTTCACCAAGAATATGTTAAGACCTCATTTAATTAATTCCTCTTTTACTCAAACTTAATAAACAAACGTTTGCAACTAGCATACGAAGCGAATTAATTGAACTTTTGAAGAATAATTTTATACAAATCTGTGCTTGGAGTTTTTCTTTTGGGTTTTGTAGCGTTACAAACGAGTAAATAAGTTGTTTGAAGTACGAAACTTCTTTTATTATTCTGGGGTTCTTGCAAGATTTATAACTCGATATGTTTAGCATTTTTACAGGCAAATTATGATGTAGCCATGGAGAAATTAGTCAAATAGCCATTTTGATGGTAGATCCTGACTGATCGGGATAAGATAGAATTTACAAAAATAATTCAAGTCTCTATACAAATAAATAAAATTGATGTGTCTCTTAGTAGTGTCAAAATAACAGCTGTTTAGTAAATGCATTTAAGAAAGTATACAATACGTTACATAACACACAAAAACATTGTTTTTGTGTTTTATGTAACGGCCGACAATGGCCCGTTTGTTCCGGCTAATCTCCAAAACGGCTGAACTGATTTTGACTGGACTTTCTACGCTGGTAGCAAGATACCGTGGGATGATGATTTTCCGACATCCACGGGAGCAATAATATAAATGCAATAGTGACTTTGTTTATTATGCTTTCACACTAATCCGGCTAAATGGATTTGTATATAATTTGGTACATGGACAGACCACGCCCTGGAAAAGTACATAAGCGTCTTGTCATTCTAGATCGTAGACGAAGTCACGGGCAACAGCTAGTCCAAAGTAATAACATGGCGTGAGGAAATCGTGGCTAAATGATATCGAGTGAAGGTTAGACTACGCTTGCCACGGTCGGTTCGTGGATGGATTATTATCCATTACTCTCAATATCCATTACATATTGAGACTTCACCGTGTCTCGAAAAGCGCGCTAAACCGTTGCCCTCAGATGTAATTCGTAGATCTTTGACAGGTGTAACAAAGTTGTCGAAATACCTCACAGAATAAGCAATGAAGTATTTATGAGTCGGTCATATTGGTCGTAGAATCGATCATTGTTAAACGTGTTCTTGGGACGAGACCGCAAATCTTCAATCGTAAGGTCACCCTTAGGCTAGGTGGGGCAATGATCTTCAAAGTATGACTGGTAACAGCTGGAAGAGATCTGCCGAAAATTGAGTAGTCAGAAGCCTACAAACGCTGACAGGCAATCTTAAAAAGGGGACGGTGCTAACCAGTAACTGGGTTCTGGAGATAAGATAGGTAGTCGCTCCATATAAAATACTGGTATTTAGCTGCATCTGGTCAGACTAGAAACCAACCCGTACGTAGTTGGGAAAAAGCTAGACAGACTGATGTTAATGACCTTCCCGATACACGCTGACTACATTGCGACGTTATCTTAGAATTCTAATATCCCCAACAATGAAGATTAAAGAAACCAAAACTATTCATATTTACACAAAACCTCATCAAAACTTACACCGATTGCAAGCTTAAGTAATTAAGTAGAGCCTCGCTTTTAATAGATATTATACAAGCCAGATTTAATGAATATTTAGTGGTCGTATTTATCGCTGAATGCCATGTCTGACTATAAACAAGGCCGTGAACTTAGTTGTTCTAATTGTCTGTGGTTTTGTGTTTATTATACGTATAACTTACTTGTATAAGTTTCTGTGAGGATACAAAGTAGATATCAATATTATGATAAACTTTCCTTAACAGATTCATTAGAAAGTTTAAATTGATATCTCACATTACTGTATAGTTTCTAAATATGTAATGTGCTGAGTAAATATTTACTTTGAACTAATACAGGATAAAATACCAACTTCCTAAAGATGACCCGAGCTCATTCATTCGGCGTCAAATATTTTTACTTGTTATAAAATTATCTTTCACATATAAAAATATAATAAGTCACAGTAAAATATAGTCCCTGTCACTCAAGAATAATATAGCTACTAGCTACTGTTGAAAGACTTTTTTATATCGGTTAAGTAGTTCCAGAGATTTTACTTTCGTATTGTAGATTATGGACTATGTCCTTATCGGTAAGCATAGTCTGGGTCCCCCCCATCTATATGGACTGCCGAGTTAAAAAAGTGGCTAGGACAGACTGTATGCGGTAGGCAGAGGACAAGGATGTTGTGGCAGAGGAGAGCCCTATATTCAGCAGAGGACTGCGATAGGCTTAGTTGATTGATGGAAATACGTATATATGTATGTTAACTCAATTCCTATATACCATGCAACAATATTAAGCCATCAACTTTCACACGGAAAGTAGCGGACGAAAAAATAGACAAAAAACAAAGTTTAACCAAAATCTCGCTAAAAACAATAAACTATCCAGCTAAAGCATTCCCGACCAGACGTAACACAATCATTCAGAATCTGAATAATTTTACAAGATATTGCTAATACATTCCCTCATATGTTCGAAAAATGTATCTGCTTAACCACGCAAAAAACGTAATGAATGTTGCTGAACTGTCAAAATTAAAGCTTCGTCTACTATTAGTGTGTAACGCAATTACCCGGCTGTCCTTGTTATTCAAACAGACAGGCAGAAAACAAATTAGTCTCATTAATCGATACAGCATGTTTACTTCAACATTGCCCATCTTCGTCGGCTTCTAAGGGTGTAAATAGGGTCATTACTCACCGTGTAGGCAGGATCGCATAATTTATGTTTTTGTCCCCGAATAAGGTTGTTTGTCTTCAATACTAATCGGAGTATGTTTTCGTTGTAGATAAGTAAGCGATGTAGGCGACATAATGGTTAAAGTGTTGGTTCTTTGGCAAAGGAAATTGTTTTGGATATCCGTCTGAGGAAGGTGGAAGGTATACATAAAAATCTTGGATTTCTACAGCTAAAACTTCTTGGTGACCGCACTCAACACGGTTAGTAAAAATCTAGGGTAGTGTTTGAACCAATTTTAAGCCACTGGCGTTTCAAGCGAGCGCTGCTTTTTCCAAAACCTACGTCCCTTCAGTACCCTTCACTACAGAGATCTTAAAGGACCTCGGTACAAATATAAATTTTAACGTGATTGGTGTACATCAAAGAGAATATAACCTCTTTGGTATACATTAATGCGCAAATTGATCGTCTACCAAATACAATTGAGGCGAGGGACAATATAACCTAATAATTGCAATTCAATCGTTTCAGGCCTTTAACACTGTTTCTCTGAAATTCGAAAAGTTTCAGAGCAAAGTCGGATAGAACTGCACCCTAATTGCGAAACGCACTATTTATCAGAATCTGAATGGGATTGAAGATTATTTCTAAACCATTGCGTCATTTGTTCGAATAAATTGTAAGCTCAGCAACGTAAATAACGCAATGAATGTTGTTTAACTATCAATATGAAACCAATTCCTACTGATAGCAAGTTACGCAATTACCCCTCTGGTTAGTCACTATCTGACTTTAGTTGACTCGCATGAATTTATACGCCGGAATTGAGCGTATAACTTCATGCGAATATTTAATAGTGTTGGTTCGCCCATTTTGGGCGATAAAATTCATGCGAATATTTAAAAGTGTTGGTTCGCCCATTTTGGGCGATAAAATTCGTGCGAATTTACTAATAAGCCAAGCCATCTCTATCCATTAATTCATAGCAAGTGGAGACCCACATTAACACTGAACACGGAGTTGCAGACAGCGCACAATAACAGTTACTGATACCCAAAAAGTACATAGGTAGTTACAATAAACTCTTTTGAAACACCTAAATTGCCTTTTTACTATCTTCACACCAGCATAAAATGTAAAATAACATAATTCCTCTCTCCGAAAGCTCGTATTTATCCCGAGCATAATGTATCTGCCGGCAAAACCTGCTTTCAGACGGTAGAACGGAAGACGGCCAAGCACCTAGTTCCGGCGTCGTACCGCCAATTAGACCCGCAGGCGGATTTTACCGCCGCGCACCGGTTTGCACTAGATTGTACTGGAGTAATCTGGATTTAGCCAGATTTTTGATAGCGTTAGAGGCGTTTTACGAATGCTGTTCTTTCTTTTTGATAAATGGAATATTTATAATTCTCTTTCTTTAGTTAATGTCAGTATTTGAATATTTTTTGTAGGCACTTAGCATTTAGATAAGTATAATTTATTGTTTAGCCATATTAATACAAAAATATGACTGAACTTAAAACTATAAATGTTAAAACTATGCAATGCAGAACTTGTTTTGTATTCCACCATTTTTCCCAAACAACATAAAACACAAAAATTCAAAGCAACGCCAACCTATTTCAAACGCCAAGGTTACAAAGCGTTCATTCATAAACTTTCGGGTGGGTGTACATACTCATCGTAATCGAACCGTAAGCACGCCCAAAACAGGCCGTTTGACACACGGTCCGGCCCGCATCCGGTACCAATCCGCCAAGACTTGCCGGCCGCAAATTAAGGTGTAGAGTTTATGCTGATGTCCTGAGTGAGTGACCGTTGAGAAATTAAGGCAATAAACATTGCGTCGCACCTATAATCCCAGAAGGCTTGTGCTAAGGTAGTATACCTTAATGTCACCAGTTCGTCAGTTATGTTTAAGTCCTATGTAATAGGGGGGCGAGACATGAGCAGAGTCCAAAACCAAGTTATCGAAGTCAGCTTTCCATGTCTGTCTGTATGACCACGTTGTCCTGCAAAACTTCGCTACGGATTTTGATGCTATTATTACCATCATTGACATAATTTATACCGTGTCGTGTGGTGCCGGACGTAAAGAATAACACCACCGAATTTCTTCCCGTGGGTGTCGTAAAAGGCGACAAAGGGACTTACTAGAGAATGGGCAGCAGCGTTCTCTATGCATTTTACCACCATATTGCGATCGCCAACCCGCTTGCCAAGCGTGGCGATTATGGCAAAGCCCCCCAAATTGGGGGAGGCCTAAGTCCAGCAGTGGACGTCTTACGGCTGAAATGATGATGAATGATGACATAATTTATTGCGAATTGTATAATTATCTATCTGTAGTAATGAACAGCTGATGGAATTGTTTGTTTGTTAGGACACGTAAATTTCTGGAACTCTCGGTCGAATTTGTTTGAAAAAATCTTTCCGTATTAGATAGTTCACTTTTAGAGAAAGCCTACCTATAACCTTATTGACATCATCATCATCTTTTCAGTCAAAAGACGTCCACTGCTGGACATAGGCCTCCCCTAAAGGGGGGTGTTTGTCATAATCACCACGCAACATAACATCACACCTTCCCTGAAAGATTGTACGGACGTGTAGGTACCTATAGTATCCGCTTCTTTGGCAGTTATGTTTAAGCCCCATGTAATAGAGGGCGAACTTTTTATTTTCAACTTAGCACGGATCCAGATTCCGGGCTGCTACTGAGAAATTCCAGATTATATCACCCAGTAAAACTTTGCCCAACCTGGGCATCGATCCAAGGAGGTAATTCTTGCGACGAGGTAGTCAGTGTTTCAATTAAGTTTGCGAATATGGGATATATTCGCAAACTTAATTAATTTAGTAAACAAAATACGACGCTATGCAGGTTTACATATTTGATTTCGATTAACTTAGCTTAACTGTCATGTTAGGTTACATAGAACTGACATTTAGCCAGGACAATGGCGGACGATTGGCTAGATATTGGACCCAATTTGTATTGAAAATAGGATATATTCGCCATCCTAATTAACTTAATAAACAAAATACAACACAATGCAGGTTTACATCATTAATTTCGATTACGCAGCTTAACTGTCATGTTAAGTTACATAGAACTGACACTCAGCCAGGAAAATAGCGGACAATTGGTTCAATTGTGGACCCAATTGGTGTTGAATTATACAACATTCACGACAATGCAACAACGATTTGTCATTAGAAATTCTCTTTGCTATGTAGGTCTTTGATTAGCTAATATCCTGGGGACACTGGGGAATTAATAGTAGTAAGTTGTAAGGTAATAGTGGAGTTTCTTAATAATCTTATTTCTGCAAGTAGCTTTGTTTGGTTATCGTGTGGGTGCTGAACGAAAACAATAGCACCATCCCATTTATTTTCGTGGATGTCGTAAGAGGCGACTAAGGGACTTTTAGCGAATGGGTAGCAGCGTTCTCTATGCATTTTCCCACTATACTGCGATCGCCAACCCACCTGCCAAGCGTGGTGATTATGGCAAAGCCCTCAAATTAGGGAAGTCTTGTGTCCAGCAGTGGACGTCTTTGCTTACATCATCATCATCATCATCATTTCCCCCGAAAGATGACCGCTGCTGGACACAGGCCTCCCCCAAGCACCGCTACTTCGACCGGTTCTGTATGTCTTGCATCCAGCTACTTACTTTCGAATATATAATATTAGTTTTGAAGTATGGATAACTCATCATACAGTCAAGGAATAAATACTCATATATTAAGCAACTTAAAGTTAAATTAGACCTGCATTTGCACCTCGTTTTCGTGACCAAGTCAATGCAAACATTTTGAGTGAAAATTACAGTCCCAATGATTGTATTACATTATCCGCTCTTTGACCGTTCCTACTACTAAGTGCCTAAAAGCCCACGTAATGTAGGAGTAACATGTTTTTATAATAGCCAGCCTTTGTGAAACTCGTTATTGTACGTCTATGTCACAAAAAGGTTCGTGCTACCAATTTCCATTACATCGTTTACTTAACCTTGATGTCGATCCTATTTAGTTTCTAAACGTGGTGACTTTTTCAATCCATATACAGCACAAAACCAGTTCGCAAGTATCTACGTAAAAATATCGCAACAAGATTTATCGTACCCTGGATTTTCAACTTTCGGTGTTGAAACAAGCATGAGGGGGAGTTTTTACCTATTACTGCAAAAATTGCCGAGGTGAGGCTAAGGTGGTACGGATATGTTATGCGCAGATCCGATGACCATATTGTGAGAAAGCCTTTCCATGGGTAATAAAAAGAGAGGGAGAGGTAGACTGCAAACTACCTGGATAATAAATGTCCGGAAAGACATGCATAAGCTTGGTCTTACAGATGGCGATGCTTACCACCGAAATGAATGGCGCAGCATGATTAAGAAAGCCGACCCCACGTAACGAGGGCAAAGATGAAGAGAGGAGGTGTTGAAACGAGCATTGAGAATCCTTCAGAGGGTATCCCAGCGTGTCGACAAAACACACTTTTCGAACTCACGGCGCGAAAAAATCCCCTCGCGATATTTTGACGTCTGTACGTACGTTGACTAGAATGTATATCTAAAGCTAGGAATAAACTTTCTAGTAACTTGCACAAAGTAGAAACGCAATTGGCTTGCATGCTATTGTGCCATAACAAGTTCTGCTTGGTGATCACGTGGCCATGGATATATCGTTATAGCTTGAACATACATTTGTGCTAGTTACTGGCATGTATGTTCCTGGCTTTATAGTGGGTAGATAGAAAGGTGCTAGGGGGGCTTTAGTAAGGGTAGCCATATCTTTCAAGACGTATGAATGACTTCCGGGTAGGAAGGGTCGGTTTAGGGATAGTATCCGTAAAGTGTAACCGGTTGTTTCTACTTTAAGAGTTTAGGAGTAACCGTTTAATATTATTAAGTGGATTCATATTATTAAATGGACTATACAATGATCTTTCTTCATCTTCTTTCAGCCGTGAGACGTCCGCTGCTTTACATACGCCTACCCCAATTAGGAGGGCTGTGCCATAATTGCCACGCTTGGTTAGCGGGTTGGCGATCGCAGTATGGTGGTAAAATGCATAGATAATGCTGTTGCCCATTATCTGATAAGTCCATTAGTCGCCTTTACGACACTCATGGGAAGAAATGGGATGGTGCTATTCTTTACGTCCGGCACCACACGCATCCAAGGATCTTTACATAGTGTAGAGCAGCCTTTCCCAAAGTGGGCGATAACGCCCCCTTGTGGGCGCTGCAGGCCTAAAGGGGGGTGGTTAGAGACCCAGAAAAAAATGGGGGCGTTGTGTAGAGTCTACACAACGCCCCCATTTTTGGAAACGAAACCACTTTGGGAAAGGCTGGTATAGAGCAAAGTCGCTACCCCCGTTTCTACGCTTCAATCTTTTAAACTACGCAACGGATTTTAATGTGGATAACATCAATAGAAAGAGTGATTAAAGAGGAAGATTTAAATGTATAATAAGCGGGCGAAACCGCTGGCAAAAGCTAATATAGATTAGGGATACCAGATGAACAAATCAAAAGTCCGGAGAAAAGGCCTGATTTTCATTGAAAAATCCTGAGATTTTTTACAGTTTGAGAACTTTCTCTCAAACGTACTTAATTAATAAAAAATAAAAAAAGTCGTAATATTATCGTTTTTATACCCTGATAAAAGTGATTAAGTACCTACTTGGATAAATAAGTATTGATTTTAATTGTGCAATTAATTGCATTGAATAATTATTACCAACAAAGGAAGATTATTTTTAGTTTGTTTAACTTTTTATTAAAGAGATCTTTAAAATGTAAGCTGTATTTTATTGAAAATTCTAAAAATCCTGAGATTTCATTAGATTTGCAAAATCCGGCCGCAATCCTGAGAAGAGTCCAAAAATCTTGAGATCTCAGGACAAATCCTGAGATATTGTAACCCTAGTATAGGTACATTATTCAACACAACTAACTATTTACACTCAGAACTCCACCGCTTTCTTAGAAAACGCTTTAGGTGGCAAGAAAGACATATACTAACTATACAGTACACACAGAAAACTTTAGGGTTGATAGTCGGCTTCCTATGACCTTGAGACGGACAAATTGTTGGAGAAACTTTGGTATCAAACTGTAGAAGGTTCTTACGACACCCACGGGAAGAAATAGGATGGTACTATTCTTTTGCGTCCACCACACGAATGAGACTTTCTGGAGAATGGGCGTAGCAGCGTTCTCTATGCATTTCACAACCATACTGCCAACTATCGCCAACCCGCCAAGCGTGGCGATTATGGCAAAACCGCTCCAAATTGGGGGAGGCTTATGTCCAACAGTGGGCGTCTTCTAGCTGAAATGATGACGATGATGAGGAGTAGAAGGTTTAGTTTCTCAACAGAGAAGAATCATTAGTAAATTATTCTTCTACAAGATAAACTGTTTAAATAATAAATTGACAATCTAAAAGCTATTCGAACAGGGAGCTAAGGTTAGAGTTTCTTTGAAGAATAAGACACAGATTGAGAGGATGCAAGGAGAAATTATAATGCTCATTTACATGGAGCAAGTTTCTAATGATTGAAGTAACAAGTATTTTACATTGTCTAAACACTATTTAGACGGTGCTACTTTTATTGTTGCTAAACAGGCAATATAAACTCATCGTTAGCAAACACATCTACCTTCGGAGGATCGTAGATTATTTCCAAATAATCAAATGTTTCTTGTTATCTCCAAAGACTTCAGCGATGGATGCATCGCTTTCCATAAAGCGTGATCTAGGTCAATTCAGCATTCAGGAATAAAAAAAAAACAATATGGGATCATTCAACAATTACGTGATCACCGAAGGGGGGGGGGGGGGTCGGGTGCTTGTATATACATCTGGATTATTTGGGGGGGGGGGGGGGAAGAGAATCTATGATTACGTCATCATTTATATAACTAAATATTAAAATTTTTACGTCCAATTTTGAAGTCGCTGTCATCTGGAAACTTGAATGGGGGTACGTGGAGCCAGAAGTTTGAGAAACCCTGTACTACTAAATAGAGAATGAGCAGCAGCATTCTTTATGCATTTTACAAATACCATACTGCGATCGCCAACCCGCCTGCCAAACGTGGCGATTATGGCAAACCCCGTCAAATGCAGTGCTTGGAGGAGGCTTATGTCCAGCAGTGGACGTCTTTCGGCTGAAATGATGATGATGATGATTATGTACCTAATACTTGAAGGATCCAGCGGAAAATGGTGCAGAATTTGTAAGAATATCTGCCAGAAACGATTATGAAAACGACGTTACGGCCATAGGAATAGATTGTGTTTATGTAATAAATTATTTAAATTCTGTATTAGTAGTCTAAAAAAATTATCTCATCACTATCAATAAAAAATAGTACAATGAACATTATTCCAATGAAAAAACTAATTTAGCTGGCTACTTATTTCAAATTTACGTCATCAAACCATGACATTAGTGAGCTGAACAACTAGCAACCATAAATTACAATTAACTATTCGCGTTCGTTATTAAACAGAATCGTAAAATCACCGGTCCAATTGTCTTATTTTATTGAAACCATTCCAACAAGACCGCAATTATCAAGAATATTAGACACAACACGCAAACTCGTCTGAATATCAACGAAGAGTAGCGAAAATGCGGCCTGCTATTTACAAACTAATTTTCCGAGTTTTCGGCTTGCAAAGCTGAATATTCGGCCAATACGAAAAACATAAAGCGTTCACATCTCATAAGGGTACCGCAAACGATGATAGTTTCGTGCGATTGAGTCTGCAACGCTCCAAGTCTGTAAGGTCCGAATTCTTTTGGTGACCGTCGCTAAATTTATGTATAGTTCATTTGCAGTTACTTAATCTTTGATAGCAAATCCATCAGGCATTAGCGGTTTTATAGCAAGGACTATAAATCACTGTGATGTAAAATTAGGGGTCAAAATTAAAAGAGAGCACTGACAGTGAATGTTACGTTAGTTACGTTCTCTAGGTGGAAGAAATTGCGGCGAGAGTGTAGGTCCTTAACAGACTAACAGTAGAAATTGGTAATTCATTTTGACTTGAACTATCAAAATGAATTACCAATTTCTACTACACTCATACCACATTCATTGCATTATTTACCTACGTTGTTCAGCAGACAAATTTTTCGGACACATGAAATAATAGACAAGCAATATCCTATAAAAATGATCCAGATTCTGATTGATAACGTGTTACATAATAAGGATGCCGAACTGTCTATCGTTTGACCACCAAACGCATAAAATTCAATCCTAATTGAGTACTCATTATTCATTTGCCTTCCATTATGCGAACTTAGGTGCTAGGTTCTACAAAGATATATTCCTTATGGACTCTGTTGGGCACAGCAAAGCAGAAGAAGGTTTTAATCTGTTGAATTAATTAATACACTACAGACACGATCGCAAAAACAGTTGATAGTTTGTGTAGGCCCTTATCTGAAGGGAAGCAGGAAATCCCATGACGCGTACCGCTTCAAGGACGTAATCTTCCTCCCCCCTTTCCCCCCTTCCCGTTATTCTTCCTTTTATTTTCTCAGCCACCGCACTACTACTGTTTCCGTTCTCCTTGGGTTAGTAAGGACGGGCGAATAGTGTCGCCTAAGCGATGCCTAAGCGTTATTGTGTTTCTTTTATTTTTCGTATGGAAATTGTTTTAGCCTGTGTTTTGCCAGAGCAATATTGTACCTATATCTATATGAAATAAGGTTTTTATTTATGTTAGGTAAGGTTACATTTTCAACCCGAAACAAAAAAAATAAGAGTTCAGGTTAGGGAACTAAAGTTTTAATGTAAACTTTATGAAACTTAGTAGGTACCATAAATGAAATAATATTCCGTCATGATCACTTCGTTTGTTAAGTTTTATTATTATTGGATATTATCTAATTATGTAATTTAGCTGCACAATAAAACAAAATAAGACTAAATTAGAAAATTTCTGTTCGTTCGTTCTAGTTATTTATGCCACAGATAAACAAAAGCAATTGGACTAAGGAGTTCAAACGCAGCTGTCAAAACTATGTCACAATTTGCATAACTGTCAGACTGGAATAATAAAACTTTATGGGTTTTCGACATTCCATGCAGGAAATAAAAAAGTAGATTGAATATCGATACTAGCCAATAGGAATAGAAACGTTGCCAGGTAAAATAACTGGCGAAAAGCCATGAAATACAGAATTGGTGTAGTATCTAGATTTACTATTAGAGCTGTTTATTTAGATTCGAGGGTGAGACAACAGACTTATTGCCGAAGGATAAATATACGTGGAATAGCTCTATATTTTCTTAGAAATTGGGAAAGTGATGAGAATCCAATGCCAGATGATCGTTTCCATTAAAGTGTACTCATAACTATAATTTATTATTCCCACGATATAAGATAAATCAGTTTTTTTTTAAGAATATTTAATATATTTATTTGACAATTTTGTATAAACTCTGATTATAGGTACTTTGTATTTTCCTTTAAAAGCGAACATAAAAGTTACAACGCTCACAATAAAACGATTTTCACGGAAAATCCAAATTACACAACAGGCTGAAACAATGGGAAGCTATATAATTATTTATGCACAGTAAATTCACCCCACGCAAAATCAATAGCAACGTAAAATAAAAGAGTTGTCAATAAGCAGAGCTATTTAAATTGATGCGCAATGACGTCACTGGATATGTCACTCGCGCCATCCTGCCATAGACAGGAACTGGATTATTTCGGTAACATTCGTCATTCAGATTTGCATTGACAGCTCTCATTCGCGCGGGAAAATGACAGCCATTTTGTTTTATTGCTTTTAACTTTTGTTTGATTATGTTAGCAGAGAATCGGTTTACGGAAATGGTGATAGTTTTATTGTGTAATGAAATTGAAGAGATTTGTATGAAGTTTCAAATTGTTTGATGACTTTACGTAATTGTGGGAAACAAATATTAATAAAATGATTTATGTATTCCGGTAGAAATGATTTTGTGATATTTCTTTTGTGAGATCATCGCGCGTAATAAAAATATTGCGACTTTATACATTAGCCCCTTTATTTATAAAAAATCTTGATTAGCGATTGTTTACAATTTGACATACATTTTGACGCTGAACAATCTCTTAACTTTACTCAAGTTTTACTTATAAATAAACTCTTAATATAACAGTCGTTCTTCCTCGTATTATGATAATTTCATCATACCTTACTGCTTTCCGACATAAATAAAAAATGTGGTCTTAGTTTGCTCTCAAAACCTTACCAAACAAGAAAAATAGCACACCAATCTAAAAACCGAAGTAACTTCTGAAACCCGAAACAATGCCCGAAACCCGATTCCTTCTAGCCCGTCACGTAATGGAGTTATCTATACACGTCAACACTACATACAAGAGAAACGGGACACCCAGAAAATGGACTCGCCCTAACAAACGACTTACCTACTTTATTAGATTTCGGTCGCCCAACCCCGACAATGTCATCGACCAGTACATAAGAATGATTGATAATCTATCAATCTCACCATAGAGAATGAATGGGTGTACTAAAATTGTTGGGCGAGAGATTTATATATCTGCGTGATTGAGTAGAACAAATATTGTTAAGAATATTTCGCAGTTATTGGTTTTTCTGGTTCAAAGGCTGCGGAAAGCATATGTGTGCTAGCTGCCTATAGGTATCTAAGCGTCTACGTAAATGCTTTTTTTTCTTCACAAGGTTCAGCTTGGCTGAATACAAGTTTTTATAGTCGACAAACACAATATACTTCTTTTCGTCGCCTCTGTTAGCGCGCGAATGTTAAACAACAGAAGGTGCCTTGTTTACGTTGAGAAAATCAATGAAACTCAGCGATCCATGAAACAAATAGACTTTGGGACGTTTGTTTGGCATTCAGTAAATATTATTAATCTATTCTTCGCGTGGTCTCGTCTGAACAATTAAACTTGTTTATGATTTATAATACTAATCGTTTGTGGCTTATAATTGTTAGAATTAACTTATAAAAACCATTTAAGTTAGTTGCATAGAAAGGGTTGAAATAATATTGGCAATGACAATAATACACATGAAAAGTGTTTAACTACATATATTATTGTCTTAGTCTTGAAAGTGGTACAGAATTGTTTAATGTAGGTACAATCTACTCGGTATTTTAAGTAATGAAATAATTATCACGTATAATGTACCTACCTAAGTCAGATTGAAATTGAAGGATTAAGTGGACAAAGGTGTTATCTGACAAAATGAAAAAATCCGACTTTTTTGTGTTAACACATTTGCAAATCTTAAATATATACTTGATTGACAGTTACAGTACCTTTGCTAGCGTCTGTAACTATGTAACGAATTATAATTGGTGTGTTTTAAATCCATGAATCGATTTATCATCATTGAAAACCTATGTTCATACAAAAAAGTCGGATTTTTTTAATTTGTCAGATTACACCTTTGTCCACTTAACCCTTCAATTGTTTATTTGTCTTATAGACTCAATTGTAATGAATAACCGAACCAAAAGAAACAGAAGGTTATTTATGATAAAGGTGTAAAAAAAAAACATTTTCCAAAAATAAACCTGATGAATAAAGGATCCCGCAGACAGGCGCGATGCGAATTTCGTAGAACAATGTTCATAGAAATTTAGCCGTCGCGTCGCGCCTGTTTGAAGGAGGCTTAAGTCTAATATTTTAAGCATATCATTTCCTAATTTCCCTCAATAACCATTCGCTAATCACACCCAAAATCGGTACAAACAAGCAAAAACGACGTAATTACACAATTCCGTCCAATCGGGAGAGTCCAAAATTCATATCTCCGTTCAATAGTATTATTGGCTTGAAACACCGCACCGGACCTCCGGAGGTCCGTTTTATCTCCTGTTAAAGTGCCCATTTCATTCAGGACCCCTCAAAATTATGTATAACTTAATAACAGGACCTTTATGGGGACCCTTCGTGAGCCACTCCCTGTATAAAGGATTATATGGGAGTGGCGGGAAAATATATAATATCGTATGAAGGAGATTTATGCAGTTCATTGAGTTTTGTAGTTTCCTTACCGCTGTTTGATTTGCTTTTTCTGAGGGGTTTGTTTTGGTTTTGCTGGTAAGTTTTGATAACATATTTGATACCTTATAGTTGATGGATTTATTTTGTTATTTTATGTTAATGAGGAAAAGTAAGCTCTATTTTACACGCTTTATATTAGCTTCACTTGTATGTTAGTATGTTTGTATGTTAGTATGTTTGTATGTTTGTTTGTAACCGACTCCTTATAGCGCGATTTTGACCCACTTTAAACGACCAGATTTCATTCAAACTTTGCACACCTGTCAAGGACCGATGACAATGCAATAATTTCATAAATTTGTGCCATTATCCTTGCCAGGATTACCAGGACAGGCTTCACTTGCCTGAGCGTCTTTTGTATGTTGTCCGCTAGAGGGCGCTAGTTAGTTGACGTATGGCTATGACACGTTCGAGCGGTAAAAATCTAGCTAATTTGTGCCATTATCCTTGCCAGGGTTACCAGGACAGCAGAAAAACTGTCACAAACTACGCTGACATACGTCTCAAAATTACAGTTCATTCAAACTTTGCACATCTGTCAAGGACCGATGATAATGCAATAATTTCAAAAATTTGTGCCATTATCCTTGCCAGGGTTACCAGGACAGCAGAAAAACTGTCACAAACTACGCTGACATACGTCTCAAAATTCAAAACACCCTAAAAAATAGAAAATAAATTATAGTTTAAAAAAACTAAAAACACGCTTCCATTGAAAACCTAACTAAAAAGTACAAAATAATAGAAAAAAAGCGTGGGGTGCCCGATATCAATAAAAAAATACCTTAAAAAGCACCCCACGCTTTTTTTCTATTATTTTGTACTTTTTAGTTAGGTTTTCAATGGAAGCGTGTTTTTAGTTTTTTTAAACTATAATTTTTTAACCTACGATGCAAAAAGCGGTGTGTTGTAAGTTTGACCGCTATGTGTGTCTGTGGCATCGCAGCTCTTAAACGGGTAAACTGATTTGGGTGCGGAGTTTTTACACGCTTTATATTAACTTCACTTGTATGTTAGTATGTTTGTATGTTAGTATGTTTGTATCTTTGTATGTTTGTTTGTAACCGACTCCTTATAGCGCGATTTTGACCCACTTTAAACGACCAGATTTCATTCAAACTTTGCACACCTGTCAAGGACCGATGACAATGCAATAATTTCATAAATTTATGCCATTATCCTTGCCAGGATTACCAGGACAGACTTCACTTGCCTGAGCGTCTTTTGTATGTTGTCCGCTAGAGGGCGCTAGTTAGTTAGTTGACGTACGGCTGTGACACGTTCGAGCGGTAAAAATCTAGCTAATTTGTGGCATTATCCTTGCCAGGGTTACCAGGACAGCAGAAAAACTGTCACAAACTACGCTGACATACGTCTCAAAATTATAGTTCATTCAAACTTTGCACACCTCTCAAGGACCGATGACAATGCAATAATTTCATAAATTTGTGCCATTATCCTTGCCAGGGTTACCAGGACAGCAGAAAAACTGTCACAAACTACGCTGACATACGTCCCAAAATTCGAAACACCCTAAAAAATAGAAAATAAATTATAGTTTTAAAAAACTAAAAACACGCTTCCAATGAAAACCAAACTAAAAAGTACAAAATAATAGGAAAAAAGCGTGGGGTGCCTGATATCAATAAAAAAATACCTTAAAAAGCACCCCACGCTTTTTTCTATTATTTTTTTTAATTTAAAAGTTGGCTTACTAGCGGTGCTTCTCAGTCATGTTTTATCAAAATCAGTTTAACCGTAGCGACACGACGACCCCTTGATCAAATTATTGCCTACAACTGGTTATTAAACTTTAGGGTCGCGAGATTGTTCGAAAGAGATACCGTGACCCTGGCACATGGGCAACTGAAGGAACACGGGTGGGTTTTAGTCAGTAAAAGTCTGACACGCCCTCCCGCTCCGCCCAAAGCGGGAGAAGTCATTTAATGATTTCCCATCCAAAAAAGGGGGGGGGGGGCAATACGTATATTTGTTTACTTTTTTGAGGATTTGGTCGGGTTTTTTTTAATTTAGCTGTTAATGCTCTCGTCATTATATTTTTACTGCCTTTCTGCATTTAATGACTCACTGTATTAATAATAACAATGGACAGTAGATATTACTATTGTAGCCTACAATCAGTTCCTAGCTGAATTTACTATATCTTGAAATTTTGTAGATTTTCTAATTGTCACATTTCTCTCCATATCATGGGACATTCACAAGGTAGGTAAATTCATGTCACCTTGATTCATTATGAGCAAAACGCTCAAGAATCATACATGCCTTCTCACACGCGAATTTATCACTGTCAGAGAACCCTGAAAATGACGTAATCACGAGGCTTCACTAATTTCAGTAATTGCGCAGACAATTCAAATATTATTTTAACACGGCCGGCTTTCACTGAGGAAATCTAATATTGTTTTACAAGCTTTCCGTAGAGGATACTTTATTATAATCATAAAATGATTAAAACTACGTTC
The DNA here is from genome assembly GCA_947507805.1 of Aporophyla nigra. Classification (NCBI taxonomy): domain Eukaryota; kingdom Metazoa; phylum Arthropoda; class Insecta; order Lepidoptera; family Noctuidae; genus Aporophyla; species Aporophyla nigra. The sequence goes on from OX382306.1 coordinate 7,707,856, forward strand.
ATTGTTCTTTAGAAGGGTCAGGTGTGTAGTACAGCACTCTAATTGCGAAACGCACAATTTATCAGAATCTGAATGGGATTGAAGATTATTTCTAAACCATTGCGTCATTTGTTCGAATAAATTGTCGGCTCAGCAACGTAAATAATGCAATAAATGTTGTTTAACTATGAATATTAAACCAATTCCTACCGATAAAAAGTTCCGCAATTACCCCTCTGGTAACCAGAGTGCGTGTATGACCAAATGTATGCACTTAAACGAGGCAAAAGTAGTACTTACCTATGTAAAAATCATAACAAGTGGCGTTCTGTAATTTCTGCCTAACCGCATTGAGAAAAAGGCGTGATTGTTTGTATGTGCATATGTAAGTAAGTACAAAGATTTTCTTCAATCTTTCTTTTTTATTTGATCGGCTTTTGTGAACTCGTTAACTCACAGCTTTTATAATTAATTTTTAAGGAAAATGTGTTTTGTAGCTTTAGCCGTAGAAAAAGTAATATGAAATGGTAAATCAATCAGAAGAAGATTAAGCTATACAGTTCGACATTTGTATAAAATGTCATATTTATTTACTACCTCAAACTAAGAATGCTACACTAAACACACTCTTCGTTCTTTGCAAATAAAATGACACGTAACACCATTTTTTCCTTATAATCCTCTATGATTTTAGTATACTATAGAAGCTCAGATAGGGCTCGAACAACCAATAATATTATTGCCGAAAAAGGGATAAGTGATCCCCGGACAAACGGATTAATGGCCCAAAACGGTGTCGCCCATCCCCAATATACGGAACCATTTTTCATCTCACTCCGAAAGAAAATAAAGCGATGGCGCATTTTCTTTTCAAAAGATTGTTTTGTTGGTAGATTTTATTTTTCGTGAAGTTAATAGGATTAATATTTATTGTTTTTGAATTAAGCTGTCTTTCTTGGAAAACAAAATAAATTCAGTTTTTGTTGCTAGAATTCAGTATTTCAAAATATGAGTGTTGTTTTAGTCGGTTTTGGAAACAATACATTTTGTATTTCTAGGTAACTTCATAGCAACTTTGTTTTAATGTAATGAACTTTTTTATGTTTAAGTAGATCAATTGCTTTTCAATGAAATCTATACTATCTATACTAATAATATTATAAAGCTGAAAAGTTTGTTTGTTTGTTTGGTTGAACGCGGTAATCTCAGGAACTACTGGTCCGAATTGAAAAATTATTTTTGTGTTGGGTAGCCTATTTATTGAGAAAAGCTATAGGCTATATAACATGATGCTACAATCAAAAGAGCTGAGCAGCAACGAAAAATGGCAGGCAATTCGATGCGACGGGAAGGGGAGCAAAAATTTGACGCGGATGAAGTCGCGGGCAGAAGCTAGTATATGTATACACGGTGACGAACGAAATACAAACACATACGCACACTGACTACTCCATTTGGGTACAACGGAATTGAAGACAATCAAATTACAAATTGGAAAAATCTGAAAGACAAAAATTTGGCACACGAATACACTACAGTTATACTTAGAATAGGTACACCATATACCGGGATTATAAATGAAATGAAAACGCTTAATTAGTATTAAACGGGTAATTATTTCTACAACATTTTACATTCTGTGGCGCTGTCAGGCCTTCAAGCTCTTACATTTTCCTTCTTCATTCAAAATAGTGTTTTTCTCATAATATTTTAACATCACCATAAACAGTACTCGCGGAGGTTGTATGGGAAAAACCTTGAAGGTTTGAGTATCTACAGTGCATTATTAAACTTCTTCATAGCGTGTAGCGTGACAACAATCTCAATACAGTCAGCCCAGAATTTTGCTTCGAGCTTGGCACTTTCAGCAGCGTCCATCATATAGCGAGCAGACACGCGGGACTACATATTAAGTTGCGCATTGTTTGGGGGACAGCACCACATTTACAGTCCAGAGGGGTAATTGCGGAACTTTTTATTTGTGGGAATTGGTTTAGTATTCATAGTTAAACAACATTCATTGCGTTATTTACGTTGCTGAGCCGACAATTTATTCGAACAAATGACGCAATGGTTTAGAAATAATCTTCAATCCCATTCAGATTCTGATAAATTGTGCGTTTCGCAATTAGTGTGCAGGGCGGTGTCATCTGTGAACCTCCACCTGAGCAGGTTTTGCTGACTTCGGCCTACCTGAATCCTGAGTCTATTTAAAGACTTCCAGGAAAACTAAGGCTACTCATGTCCAGGGTCAAGATTTTCAGCAGATATAACGAATGGGAATATTTTTATTCTGTTTTCTTTTCATACACAGATCCGCACAGCAACCAATCTTTAAACCAATAAAGCTGTTTACATTTGTAATAAATATCATAAATATCCATATTTATTTCCATTCAATTTTCCAGAGCGGTGGCTACTTAATACGTATAATGTAATAGTATTTTATTGATCAATAAAAGATATTATCTGCCATGAGCGGTTATGGCATGGAGTAATGTGGCTAAGGAAAACTCACTGGTTATTATGAAAACTTTGCGTTCATAACTAAAAATAGACGGAATCAGCGGGCGGAGTAAAAAAAAAAGAACAGAAAATGTTGCTTAGTAATTTATACATGTTTAAATGTTTACCACAAAAATATAAAACAAAAATAAGATAACATACTTATTGCCTCTTAGAGGTGTCTATACATAAACCTGTTATTAAAACGAAGATCCTTTGGAAAAATTGTGAAATGAATACGTTATTTATTAGATTTGTTCTGAACGAGCAGTATAATGTATTTCCATTCAACATTCTCAGTGACTGGGATAAAATAGATGCGGAAGGCGGAAGACACAGTTTGTTTTATATGTATACGAGTAGTAACGAGTGAGTCTTCTGAACCCTTTTATTCTGTGGTAACAGGATTGTACATTCAGAAACGCAAAAGAAATATAATAATATTTTGTTTACATAGTTTGTTGAGCTTATTGGGTAGAGGATTCTGTGAACTCGGGTTATTGTTTCATATTTCAACAAAGGAGACGCCAGTACAAATAAGTGGGTACTTATGTATTATTTGATGCAACGAAGAAACGTACTAAACAGAATTTTCTAGTATGTACTACTAGATTTTCTAGTGGTACTAGATAGCTCTCTATTTTTTTTGTTGTATAAACCAATCATTCAAATTCAAAGCTAAGAAAATGTGACGTTATCAGATTTCATGTTAGGGTATTATATGAAATCTATTAGGTATTATATGATTTATGGGATATCAAAAGGAACACTTTGTATATGAAGATAGTTGAATTCCTTAGTTGCTTTGCACTATTCTTATTTTCGATCTTTGTCCAAAGTTATTACTTTATATTATGATCTCAGTCAAAAATACCCAACACACATTAAAAAAAAACTCTACATGTCAAACATTTCACTGGTTCCATTTACAGAATACCATAAAGCATAGAGAATATAGAGTGACGGCACGCTACGGAATCAATTACATACAGCCAAGCTTAATTGGAGGCAGCCGCCCCGAGCAAACAAGACGTGACGGCCACTAAACGTTATTTATGTCTAAATCTAGGTAACATTACGTAGCTGTAGCTTTAGTGACGGTTTAGGTTTCTGTAGTAAAATTGTTGGTAAAAGCAATATACGGTACCGTACTTATTATATGTATTTTTTTATTGAGTAAAACGAAGATTAGGTACATTTCAATACAGCCGTCTGGTAAGCCTAAAACAATGTCTAAAGTTTTTTTTTATACTTGACATTGTTTTAGTGATTAAGACTTTACGGTGAAGTAGGTAGTTACAGACTCGTATCTAAAAACGATACGAATCTACAAAATTAACCAGAACACATTGACTTATTAGTCGAGTTGTAGAAAAACTCTCGCCCTAATCGAGCAAATTGATTCCAATTCCAGAACGTTATTACATAAAATACAAAATATGCTAATTACCTAATACGAATTTCTGGAATTGTCAATTAGGCAATTGTCAAATCAACTTCGTGCGAATGGCCTATAGAGAATATTTTATATTTACTAAAGTTTTTTCGTGCGAGTCGATTTAGAAACCCACAGATTAACGTGTGAAGAGGGGCTTGGCTTGTGGCTTAGTCATAACAGCCACACCGGTCGATCGATCAGGGTGAGCTACGCTTGCCGCTGCTGTAGGTCCATGGACGTGTGATAATCTTTACATGCCAAGACCTCTCCGTGCTTCAGATAGTACATGAAGCCGTTGGTCCCGATTGTCATTTGTGGATCTTAAAATCAAAATCAAAATCAAAAATCAAAAGTCATTTATTCAAACTAGGCTGAGAGTCAGCACTTTTTGAACGTCAAAGTCACATAAGACAGTCCCCCCAAAACGCCCGCCCTTCGACACTTCCTAGTGCTTTGGCTGGGAAGAAGAAGTGGCGGAACAAACTCCCCAGCAGCACTGCTGTCTGTTAAGTTAGTCGTTGTGATTTCGAGGTCATCAGAAGCCCGAAAGTCTGACAACCAGTCTTACCAAGGGATATCGTATTATTGGCTTGTGGAGATCAGATAGGCAGGCGCTCCTAATAAATACGGGTATTCAGTTACATCCGGTTTTACTGTAAGCCACCGTCAATATGCTTGGGCTTGACAGATTATGTTGATGCGATTTACTCGAGCATTTTTTCAATTTAATTGTATCTCATAAAGTCATTAGTCAATACTACATATTAATTAATGTTACTTCAATAACCTTCAACAAAAATCGCGTTTATAAATACACTTCACCTAACAAAAAACCTGCGTCATTTCCTTCCACAGATACCAATAAAACAAACAAAAAAACCTATTTGTCTACGGTCAAAATGGCGATGATACACGCGCCAAAACAGTAGAACAACGTGTATAGTTGCCATAGATTGTAAACAAACACGAACTGGCGTCATCTTGACCTAGAGCGGGCCAACAGCCTTTTGAGTCTATTTCGGTACAGCACTAACCGGTACTGAGGTGAAACATATGTTGGGATATTCCGAATTCTTGGAAGATTTACGGTAATTGAAATGACAATGGTTTCGAGAAAGTTTTTTTTTTATTTATAGCATCATAATCTAAGTTTTATTTCTGGTAATGAATAATTTCTTTTAAGAATCCTCGTTGTTTAGAATATGTGGTAAACGGACTTAATCTGTAAATTTAAGTAATTATGACATCGTTTAACAAGAAAATATGGGTACTACAATAATATTAGCATACATTTTGACCATTTAGATTAGTATTGCAGTTTTATATGAACAGCAGATTTTTTTTTGACAACTGACGTAAAATTTCTGCGGTAGTACTCTGGCGTAGAAATATTCCGTTTAGAATAATGTGCAAGACTGAATTTGTGGTTTCAATTTCAGGTTAATGTCTCTGTCAGCCTGAACTTTTCATCATCACAGCATTATATTCATCATCATCATTTCAGCCATAAGACGTCCACTGCTGGACTTAGGCCTCCCCCAATTTGGGGGGCTTTGCCATAATCGCCACGCTTGGCAGGCGGGTTGGCGATCGCAGTATGGTGGTAAAATGCATAGAGAACGGTGCTGCCCGTGCACTTACTAGAGAATGGGCAGCATTATATTGGAGCTAGTTAAATAATAATTCCAGTAGACTACCAATGTACAGCTGGACATAGGCCTCTCGAATCTTATGACATGAGGCTCGACTCTCGGCGACAGTCGCTACAAATATCCACCCAACACTAGCCACCATGGAACAAATTGGGAAAATAAATTACGGTATCAAAGAATTAAAAAATGTAATACGTTCATCCTGTTAATGTCTGTCATAAATCATGGTCGGCAGTCCTTGTGCTTTGTAATAAGGATTCAATTTATCATCCAACGTAGATATTAATCTTCGTTACCGCAATTACCGATCAAATCTGACGTTAAGTAGGCTAATCTGTGAAATTTTGATGATTACAAGACTTTGTTGATGTTCTGGTAAGATTACTTGGCGGTTTGTTCAATTAAATGCATTGTGTAGGATCGGTTTTTCGTGAAGAGGTATGGGTGAAAAGCAATTAATCGGATGGAGGACACTGAACGAGAAATAATAGTAAAAATATATGTTTATAATAAAAATATTTTTTATTGTTGTATTGTAGGTACTTAGTGTTGGAATTTAGTGTTTCTTATTGTGTGGACAGACAAGAAATTTCTACAAGAGTTTTTGTTTTTTTTTTTTTCAACATAGGTACTTATAGAATCTACAAAGATCACTGTTCTATCCCGTACAAAAGTTATTATTTGACTCGTCAAGGCATCCACGGGGATTAAAAACAAACATCTTTCAACATGAATCATGAAATCTATCAAGTATTCTTGAAATGAGACATTTTGTAGATGTCTTGTAGCAACAAATAATAAAACTTTTATGATGTTAGTGAAATCATAAATGCATCACTTTTAAAAAATGAAGAACACATTCTTTCACATTCAAAAATGTTTTAAATTTCGAACCGAACGTTTAGTTTCTCCTTATCTTTATTGTTGTTACACTGAGCTTCGAGCGCCCAGAGGCGGATGTATCGCAGTGGAAAATTCGCTCCACATATTCTATGCTATTTATAAATGTATGTGTATCCGAACGGCCATTGAGATGTTCTATGTACGTATCACTCGCATGGATGGGTTTGGACGTTTATATTTATTCTTGTTTCGTACCTATTAGGTTCCGAAAGATTTTTATTTTTGAATTTTCGTCTTCATTTGTTTGTTTTTTTTTTTATTCGCGTTTGAGTCGATATTGCCTTTGTCCAGTTGTCAGATGGAAATCATTGGCTGGTACATAAAAAAAACATGATTTGAATTTAGACTTCAGTCCTGTGCCGTACTTATTCTGGGAGTATGGTCCTGCATATCGATTTAAAATTACTACATTCGAGTAGACATTTTAATAAACTCTTCATTTTGGAACCTAGAATGCCGAGTAATCGTTCTAGAGTAAGGACAATAGAGTCCAAATTAGTTTTCTCCCCAAAAACGTTTACTCACTGACATGTTAGCGGTCTATTAGAAAGGATTGAAGATTGGACGTTTACTGGCTGATATTATCCACATAATTATGATACTATAGTTGTGTGTGTTACTAGATAAACGATCTAACAAAGCTTTTAGTGGGTTTTTATCGCCTTTTAACTCACAGTGTTTATGCCAAATAGCCAAATATGTTTTGGCATGACTTGTTATTAGTATTTGGAATAGATAATGCACATGTGTTATTTCCCATTATGGTTTCCCACTAAAAGTCACTTGAGATTTAGGAGCAATAACAGACAGACAAATGGTTTTATGGCTTTATGGCTAGGAAGCTGTAGTTTTGTGGTAGAATCATCAATCATCAACATCTTTTAATGTTCCCACTGCTGGGACACAAGCGTCCTCTCTGTAAGAGGGAGTGGGTCGTAATCTCCCACGCGGGCCCAGTGCGGGTTGGTAGATGTCACATGTCTTCGAATTTTTGGTTCTAGAATATGCCGGTTTCCTCACGATGTTTTCGTAAACCGTTTTGAGAGTAGTGGTGATGAAATTATTTACACGAAGTAAAACGCCCGCTTGGGTTCGAACGCACGACCTACAACTCGTAAGTCGGGGCCGATACCACTGGGCCACCACTGCTCTTGAGTGGAATATCTCAAAGATAATATTGTATAGAGAAAATAAAAGTTTATTTATTAATACGTGAAACGAAAACCAACAACTAAATAATTAATGTAGTTTAGTACCTAAGTGTCTGCCAACTGATGTTTCTTTATTATAATATCAACGAACTCGCTTTTCGAAGGTCGAAAATAGTCCCACGGGATCGTACTACCGGAATAAAAATATCGTTTGGTTTAATTCCGGTTACAATTCATCTGTGTGCCAAATTTAATTCAAACCCGCACCCTAATTGCGAAACTCACAATTAATCATAATCTGTTACGTTTTGAAACAGATTGTTAAACCATTGCTTCATATGTTCGAAAAATGTGTCTGCTCAGCAACGTAAATAACGCAATGAATATTGTTGAACTGTCCAATTGAACCGGATTATGATTAATCGTCAGTTACGTAATTAGGGTGCCGTTCAGCCGTTTTTGCGTAATTGAGTAACAAATATACAAACACAAATTCTTTAAAGTCGAGACGGCGGAAAATACGTTAAAAAGACAAAAATAAAAATAAAAAAAACAGTGAAGGTCATTGAGACAAATAAAAAGACGAAGCTTTTCTGCATTATTTATCATCCTTCTATCATCGTACCGCGAATTGTTTTTGTTTTGTTTCTCTCTGGGATTTCCGCGGTGGAAATAACATGTAAATCGAATATTTGTCTATAGTGTACTTCCCACTCTCACTGTTGTTATAATTACGTCTGACTAAAATATTCTTCTTCTTAATATTCTCGCAGAGGCTCTTGCGTTACTTGCTGTGGTTTTATTCTTGCACGGAAAAAATAGTTATTTGGTTGTCTATAACACCTAGATAGTTTAAGGTATAGATAGTATAAGGATAGGTTCCATTTTCAAAATGAACTTTTGTATGTAAGTATGTCAGAAAAAAATACGTTCTTATGGGAAGTAACACCAACAACTTTTTTTTATCAATACAACGAGAGGATACCTACATTCGACCCTTCCGCTGCTATAAAATAGTGAATTTACTGAAAATCTTATTTTCACTGTTAACATTAATAATATTTTCATGTCCATTTACACCAACAACTTGCGTTTTAAAAGAATGTCCTAAATAATGTTGACAAAAAATTATTTTTAATCTCAAATTGTAGCCTGTAGTAGGTTAATTGTAGAATTTCGTTGTTACAAAATACAAAAAATGGCATTTTTTTTTACATTTTTGTACAATAATTTGACGCATTCGCGATTCCCGACAGCCCGACAGGGTCCATAATTGTGACTTAAATAATGATTTCCCTTCCAACTATGCTTTAACATTATGGTACGCAATAAAGAATTGAGAATTGAGAATTCATAAATGAGTAATCGTGAAAACTTAAAGAAGAATCGTCGGTTCTGAGGGAAATTGCTTTTCATTAAGAAAAGATGTTCCATTGCTTTATTTTAGTGTAGAAAATCATTTGAAAAGAAGCCATTTCTATGAATTTAATTTTGTAAAAGTTCGTTTAGTTTAACAGAACAGCACCCTAATTTCGTAACACACTATCAGTCATAGTCTGAATAATTTTTGACTAATCCATTGCTTCGAATGTTTGAAAAATATGTTTGCTCATCAACGTAAATAACGCAATGAATGTTATGGGACCATGGAACTGTCAAAATGAAAGCTACTCCTACTTGAAGTGCGCCGCGCAATTACCCCAGCTGATTTTACCGAAAATTTAAAGCAAATACGCCAACATTTACTTTACAACTTTATAGTTTTGAATCTACGCAACTTTACAGAAGCAACCGCGAGTTGAACTAGTTTAACATTATAATATAAATTCACGCACTTTGAACGTTTTAATTTATATTAATGAGTTCAAAGCCGCCTGACAGAAACACTGCTAAAGCTATCTGACAGAAGGTTCCTGTAAAATAGCTGATGTTCAACTGTTGAAGTTGGCGTATTTGCCCAAACATTTGTGATTTGTAGCTAATACAAAATATACCCTACCTAAATTGACATAAAGTTAATTTTGTAATTGTCAGGAATTAACGCAAATGTTTGAACAAATACGCCAACTGTAGTGCCGTTGAAGACGGTAGTTATTACTCCGCCAGACGTTTTCAGGGTTGTAAACTTGTGCGATAATTTATAAAGATTAAGAATGGGTTTTATCGTTTCAAGTTTTCGTGGCAATAAATTTTAAGTTTGTTATCTGGTTTAGTTTTTGCAAACAAACCTGTTTGCTTTTGGTTTGCTAATTAAAACAAAAGTATTTATGAAACATGTTAACTATCGTGTGAGGCAATTAAAAAACAAAATAATATTTATCTTAAAAAGCCTACAGCAAAAAAATGCTTTTTTTATATATATTCGTATATTATCTCTTTAAAAAAAAACGCATCCTCGTTTGCAACAGAATTGAAAAAACATTACGATTTGTTTGAATTGAAATTCGAACACAGATAAAATATGTTTACATTTAAAAGTAGAATACATATCGAAATGTTTTGTATTCTGAAATTGAATGCACCCAATTTTGTGCACTGCGTTTTGTTTTATTTATGGCAACTCTGAAAGGAACTTTAACTTTTTAAAGAAAGTAATAAATAATGAAAAAACTCACCAAGCGATATGAGGCCACTGTTGAGCATAGGCAGCTTGATGCTGTTGGGGATAGACACCAGGCTGGTAGTGCCTGATGTCCTGAAGTCCTTCTTCTTTGGTTTTTTCTCCATGTCGTATCTTGTAGTGGACCGCGAGCGGTGTTTCCGCTGGCTAGTCGCAACTGACGTGCCACGCTGCCCCGTTCGCGACGACATTTTGGCTCACCCCACGAATTTCCCGCCAATATATACTCAGTTGGATATGAACGGAAGCAGACGCAATTAATAGCACACCGTCATTTTATATCACACACAAAATCACTCACAAACACTGTTTTAGTTTAGTTATTGTGGTATAAAAATTTATGGTCGCTTTTTTTGGTTTTTACTTTTATTTTTGAAACTAAAATAAACTTCGCGAAATAAATTTTAAAGCATAAATTTAATATTTTTTTTATCAAAACATTTAGTAAATATACATTGCTACCACATAATTTGACACATGGTTACTAAAATGGCAATGTTTATGTAAAGGTTGCCAGTCGGAATATCATAAGGGCCCTGTCATTTCGACAGTGCGGTGTGTTTAAGTGTAAAGTCGTCGCCTGAAACAAAGAGAAAAACTCCGGTTAATAAAGGCAGAGATAAGAAATTATATTTTACAAGTCGTAAAAACCAAGATATGATTGGCAATGTTAAATTCTTCACATTATAAAAGACAAATTGGTGTGAAAATCTATGTTTTCGTTATTACAAAGCCTGACGTCATTTACTTAACACTTACTTAACATAATACTTAAGCCAGAACAGGCAGACATTGGTTTTAAAATACGAACGAACGAACAACCGAATTTTCTTACTTTCTTCTTTTTTATATTTACCACATCCATACAAGTACCTTTATTAGCATTATCTTAGCACATGCATTTGCGTTCACTAAGTATGTTCAAAGACGCATTTAATAGTACGTTGTACTAGGTACACTCATTCATTCATTCATTTAATTTTCGCGCCAACTTTGTGAATGAAAGCAAAACAAGAGTCATTGAAGGTGACATTCCGTGGAGTTCAAAGAGAATTCTTTATTTGAAATCATAGTTCAGAATTATGTTATGCACGTCAGCCGAAAACTTTGGTTACCACCGTACAGTTAACTACAGTTCACGGTTTTAACCTAATTAACTAACTTCACGTCGCAAACTGTGCGTTCTTACGTAGTACTGCTACGAAAGAACGCACAGTTTTCGCAACGGTTTTCGTTAAAAATATAAATAGTCAATTACCAACACAACGAAGAGATTACGGATTAGTTGCATAGATAGCATTAGTATTGGCATCGCAAATACCAACATCACATCGGATTAGTGCCTAAATCGAAAGCGTTGTATCAAAAATTTTCATGAATTCAATCGACGATGTGGTTGTTATGTGTGTTTCGTGCTATTTACGGGCACTATCAACGTACCTATTTATAGCAGCAATGATGCAGGTCTATAGATATGCGACTGCGCAAGTACATTTAAACGGTTGGTACTCGACTTAGCCCGTACTCTGTAAATAGCATTCCTCTCCTCGGAAAAGTTGGAATTCTTGATAAGTCGCGAGGAAAGCGGATTCCGAGTGGATGACAAAAGTTTTCGATTGCTGGTCACACTAAAATAATCGATTCAAAGAATTCGGAACTGGCAGCCTTGAGGCTTGTTCAAATTTGATGTCCGTTTCAACCGCGCGGCCACCTCATAGTATTTGATGAAACTTTGCCAGGAATTAGTGTTAATTTGTTACTTTACACACTTCTTTTCGTGAATTTGTTACAAAAAAAACTAAGACGCTATGACAAAAAATAGTTGGCCGCTAGAAACGCCACTTGCCGTAATCATCGCCCGTGATTACACAGAAACTATATAATGCAGATAGACGAATGATGGATCAAAAGAAAGGCCATAATTTATTCAATTTGTTACAAAAATAAAAAACGTCAAAACGTAAATAAACAAAAAGTTATGCAATATTTAGTTTTCAGGTTATGAGTAGGTAGTTATGTCACCATAAATATCAAATTAATAGAGGCTAATGTGTATGGACAATTAGTTACTAATTTGTTACAGCGAATAAACAGAAAAAATATATTAGAAAGTAGGTTCAATAATTTGTTAGAGTCGATTTTAGTTGGCCGCTCGGACGGCAATATGCCTAAAATACAATGGCGTTTATCTCGTTATTAAAAGTAGGTTTAAGCTTAGTTCGCAGTTAGACGCTTAGCAGCGTCCGATTGGCATACTGGCAGCCGGCCGTCAAAAACTTTGGTGTTAAAATTAAATTGTATAATTAATGTAATTCGCGTTTAAATATTTAAAAACGTGCATAATTTCGATAGATATAGTGATAAATAATAAGGATTTATGTTTGTGAGTTATTTCGCTGCAAAATCAATGAAAAAACAGTAAATCAGTACCAGCTGTCATCGAACGGGCGGATTTGAAATCACCACCTAACCCGGGGAGTATTTCTTTTAATTTAAGCTTATTCAACTAAAATCTTATTAGATTCCGTTGCACCTTTTGCCCTTTAACGTTTATACTACTTGTAACAGTGATCTATGTCGTAAATAACCCTTTATTTCTCCATACTGTGTTTGACTTCAAGTTCAATGCACTATTAGGATAAAATCCCATAAACAACGTTAAAGACCCCATAGAAATCATTGTTGGATATTACTAGACATACTTTTTTATGTTCAATTGCTGAATTAGAACCACTGTAAGAAATTACTGTTAGACACTTAATTTAACAATATAATAGTAGTACCTACCCCCAACCATTTTTATATTTTTTAGTCTTTTCACTTTTTACTGTTATTAATTATTATCTCTTTTTCATTAAATATTGAGATTTCACCCTTTTAATTCTCTTATTTTATCTGTTTACATTTGAACTCCCGTCATTTACTATCCACTTCTCACCCCTCTCTCTTATTCCATTCACACACTTAGCTTTCTCTTCTCTCATTCCAGGGTGCCTCTAGGGGTTAGTCTGTCAATATGTTGACCCGTAGAGCTGCATCCTTAGAAGAAAAACTGAGGGCTACATTAAAGGAATTGGAATCTAGTAAAAAGCAGTGCAATCAGCTGATACAGGAAAGGGAAGACAGTGAGGTCGAAATTGAGTTCATTAATAACAAGAACACTGAGCTTAAGAATCAGTTGGCTGAACTACATGTGCAGCATTTGGACATACTTGACCAGCATCAACACCTTCGTCAGCTAGTGTCAAATTTCCAGCATTGTAGTGACACCCATGAACTGGCTTTGAGAAGGATTTCTGAACTGGAACTGGAATTAAGCAGAGCTCACAACTCAATAACCCATCTAGAAACTCTCAAAGCCGGTGAAGAGTCTGCGATCACCTGCAGTCTCTATGATGAGTTGGTTGGTAGCGGATCCGGGCCCACATGTGTTGAGCCAATTGTAACGATAGACTTAACTAATGATACAATTACTAAAAACAAATTGTTTACTAGTCACAATAAGTTAAAAAAATACATTAGAATTAATAGACTAATCAGAAAATATCAAAAATCATTGAAATGCCAAAAACTTACTAGATTAAACACAAAACTTAGTCAAATAAATCTAAATTTAAAACAAGAATTAAAGAATTGTTATAGTGATTTACAGTTATGTAATACTATGTATGATACGGACACTCAGCACCTTCGGGATGAATTGTTTGTTAGGGAATATGCTCTAAAGGACATCTTTAGTAAATATGAGGCTACTCAACAAGACCTGAGTAAGCGCATGCACGAAGCCAGTGAGTTGGCAGACTTGGTCAAGTACAATGCGGAGAGGTATGAGTCTCTGACAAATAACTTCTCTAGCTGTGCTTGCTCCCAGACACCCCAGCCTCAACTTGAAACACCCACACCCTCAGCAGCTCACCCAGTAGATAGCTGTTTTGTTGATAATAATAGCATGATAAACACTACTTATATTTTTTCTGACAAATTCGGTCAAGGTTATGGTAGCATATTTAATCAGTGTTCACAACAGTATGTAATTAATAATTGTTCACCCGGTGCCAGTATTAGCCAATTATTAAGTAAAATTAAACTGTCAAAAATAAACCCTGGTTCTACTGTAATATTATTATATGGGGATAGTTTAAATGTTAGAAAAAAAGAAATAATTCAATGTGTCCATTTGATGTTACATCTCAATGAGACCAATCACTGTAAATTTATTTTCTGTGCCTTGCCTTATTCGCAATACTTGTCTGAGGAGCAAAACAGGCACATTTATAATTTAAATATGTTAATTTATAATAGGACTAGTCGTCACAGTGACGCTATTTTATATTTTGATTGTAATCAATTTATTACTGATTACAAACTGACAAATTACACTTTGTATTTGCCACCTAGTTGTAGGAGACAAATTGCTAATCTTTTAGCATACAATTTACACCGTCACACTGGTACCTGTAGTGTACCATCGATTGCTGTTAGTAGTGGTACTAACACCACTTTTGATACACCTGGTAGTTTAAACTGTTAGGTGCGACAACGGGTAAGCTGCATGTGTTGAACGTTGTTCATCAAAATATGCAGGGTTTGTCTGGCAAAGAACTAGAGTTAAGTTTATTTATCGAAAACCATGATGTTCAGGTATTATGTTTGACTGAACACTGGTTGAAAGAACATGAAGTAGTGTTTATGAATGATGATTTTTTTACTGTGCAAAGTGCATTTGTGAGAAAAAGTGCTATGCGCGGTGGATCATTAGTTCTTGTTTCAAACAAGTTGAAATGTAAACAACGTTTAGATTTAGTTAATCTTTCCATCGAGCGCACTATTGAGTTGTCTTGTGTTGAACTAGAGCGTTACGTCATAATATGCGTTTATCGTCCTCCCTCTGGGGATTTTATTCGATTCGAGTCAGTCATGGAGGACTCACTCAATAAATTAAAATCAATTAATAAATGTATAATTTTATGTGGAGATTTTAATATTAATATTTTAGATGTTACTCCATTGAGTATTAGACTGCTCAGTCTGTTTAAGTCTTTTAATTTAATAAACTTGTTTTTCGAACCAACTAGGATCACAGCATCGTCTTCGACTTGTCTTGATAATATATTTAGTGATTGTGATGCCAATAATAAGTTAGTGTTAAGTGACTTAACGTCTGACCACTGTGGATTATTAGCCAGCTTCCCTTTGCCATTACTTAAAAAGCCGCATAAAATAGAATGCAGGCCTTATACAGTTAGTCGTTGCAACAAATTTAAAAATAATATTGCTCATAGGATTACACCATCTATAGTAGAACACGAGACCCCTAATGAAATCTATGGAGCCCTTTTTGATATTGTACAAAAAGAATACCAATCTACTTTCAAGACCAAAACTATTGACATTAATAGCACCTCTGTTAGCTTCAACCAATGGGCTACTCCAGGTATTTATAAAAGTAGAGCGAGACTATACGAGTTATATGGTTTAAAAAAATATATATTTGATACTCCTTTTCTAGAGTATGTCAGAAATTATTCAAAGTTATTTAAAAAAATCTGTGCTTTCGCTAAATCTAAATTTTTAAGCGATACCATAAAAAAATCCAGTAATAAAATAAAAACCACTTGGAAAATTATTAACAATGAAACGGGTAAATCGATTAAACAGGAAAAACAACTAGAGATTATGATTGACAACAAATTGGTTAATAAAGCTGCCGACGTAGCTGAGGCATTTAATGAGTTTTTTGCCAACATACCTATAACTACGACTTGCTCCTTAAATTCGTCCCCGTCTAAAGCTGAAAACCTTTTGCATAGTAGTGTGCCCAGATGTAGTCGCTTATTTAGTTTCGAACATGTGACGCCTCGTGACGTGGTTAATATTTTTAACACACTTAAGTCAAAAAACACTGGAGATTTCTGGGGCATCTCCGTTAAACTGTTAAGTAACATAATAGACATCGTAGCCCCCTATCTAGCTATAACTTTTAATAAATGTGTTGATTCAGGATCTTTTCCTGACCTCATGAAGAGTAGTAAAGTCATACCATTATTTAAAACAGGTAATAAAAATAACGTTGGCAATTTTAGGCCCATTTCTATCTTACCTGCATTTAGTAAAATATTTGAAAAATTAATACTCAAGCAGTTGCTAAGACATTTTAATTTAAATAGCCTCCTTCATAATGAGCAATATGGCTTTACAAAAGGTCGTTCGACAACAGATGCGGGTGTTGCTCTGCTGAAACACATTTTCAACGCATGGGAGAACTCGCAAAATGCTATCGGGGTTTTCTGTGATCTCTCCAAAGCTTTTGATTGCGTTCACCATGACACACTTTTGCGTAAACTACGTCATTACGGTGTTCAAAACGAAGCTCTCAATGTCATAAGTTCTTATTTGCAAAATAGGCACCAATGTGTAGATGTCAATGGTGTAAAATCTTCCGGGCTACTAGTTCAGTTAGGTGTACCTCAAGGCTCAATACTGGGCCCATTCTTATTCTTAGTGTATATTAACGACTTACCATTCTATTTAAAGAATGTCTGTGACATTGTACTATTTGCTGATGATACCTCACTTATCTTTAAAGTAGACAGGAATAGAAAAGATTTTGATGACGTGAATAGTGCGCTCTCAATGGTTACGGATTGGTTTACCACAAATAACCTAGTTCTTAATGCTAAGAAAACGAAATGTATAAAGTTCGCCTTACCGAATGTTAGGAATCTGGGACCCAATGTCGTTTTAGATAATGAGGTGCTTGAAACTGTACACTCGGCAGTTTTTCTCGGTATAACAGTAGACGCCAAACTTCAGTGGGGATCACATATATCAAGCCTAGCGGGAAGGCTCAGTTCGGCCGCCTACGCCGTAAGGAAAGTTAGACAGTACACGGACGTTGATACAGCTCGATTAGTCTATTTTAGTTATTTTCATAGCATAATGTCCTACGGCATTCTGCTGTGGGGCAAAGCCGCGGACATTCAAAATATTTTTGTTCTTCAAAAACGAGCTGTTCGAGCGATTTACCAACTAGGTGCGAGAGTTTCTCTGAGAGATTTCTTTAAAGATATTGGTATTCTTACGGTGGCATCACAATTCATCTTCGCCAACATCTTATATATTAGGCAAAATATACACCTGTACACTAAAAACAGTGATATTCATAATATTAATACTAGAAGTAGGGATAAACTACGTGCTCCCTTTCACCGGCTTCATAAGGTTCATAATTCTTTTGTTGGTCTTGGTATTACCTTTTATAACAAGCTTCCCTCTACTTTGCTAGATTTGCAGTTTAATGAGTTTAAAGCTAAAGTAAAATCCAACCTTTGTTCAAAGGCATACTATTCTATCAACGACTACTTAAACGATAAGAATAGTTGGTCGCTGTGATCAACTCAAGACAATGTTTATGTTCTTTCAATCCAGAATTAGTCTTCCTACTGAAAGTTTATATGGGTAGTTCATATAATTGTTTTTTTTATTTTTTTTATTTAACTGCTTTTGTTAGTTTATTTTTATTTTCTTTTCATTTCATTTATTGTGTATATGTATCATTTGCATCGTATATGTAAGCGGGCACGCCCTTTATGCCTGGAGGCTTTATTAAGGTTTTAAGTTCTGTTTTCGATTTTGTTTTATTATTTATTTCAGCTTGAGTTTAGTTTTCAATGTTTTGTTGGTATATTGGCGTGTGCTAGCTGACATATGGCGAATAATATATGTTTTGTTTTATAATATTAATAACTTACACAATACTGTATAGAATCAAGTTCTTCTAACTTAACAGACAGCTGTGCTGCTGGGGAGTTTGTTCCGCCACTTCTTCTTCCCAGCTAAAGCACTAGGAAGTGTCGAAGGGCGGGCGTTTTGGGGGGACTGTCTCATGTAACTTTGACGTTCAAAAAGTGCTGACTCTCAGCCTAGTTTGAATAAATGACTTTTGATTTTTGATTTTTTTTTTTTGAGTTAAAGTACTAAGCGACGGGTAACGTAACCTAGTTTGGATAAATACGGCGAATATAACTGCAGCATTCATATTTTAAAAGATATTTACAAAAAACAGTAGTATGAAACCTTAAGAGAGTAGGGTGACCATGATCACATTAGTACAAAGGCATGTTTTTAATGTTGTACTCTGTTTGAACGAATATGCGGTACGTTTTGCGGCCATATTGATGTCTATTGTTCTTAATTCTTTGAAGTATTTACTGATAAGATTTTCGTTTCATTGACTTTCCGCAGGTGTTTTATGATGGGAACGATTCCAGAAAAAGGATCTCTTTTGTTCCCAAACTATTGTTAAAAATATTTGTCGCACGGGGTTTAAAAAGCCATAATTTTTTGTTGTGAATATTGTCATTACTGTGCTGAATTTTGAAGTGTGTGCTCGTACGTATTTAATTCCCGTGATTTTCATACTACTAAGTTACTGAGACAATTAAAACTAAATTCAGAAGTGTCTAAAACTGCTTAGCTATGAGTTGTGCCCACTTATATATTGGATTTGTTAATGTAGAACTCACCACCAAAAAGTGTATTGCAGACTCAGAGGGATCGAAATCGACTGCGGTAAGTTTAATTTTTACAATTTTATGATGAGATCACGAAGAAGTCTTAAAAATATTCTTAGCTTAATAACTTACATTAATTTACCTGTATAATATAATTGTGGTAACCACACTCTTTTCGTTATTTAAAAAGTAATATTCGGCGCCAATTTCAAATCGGATAATATAGAACAGGATAAATCACGGCTTTTAAGTATTCTTTTTTTTAAACCAATGGCAGAGCTCTATTTAAAGGGCTCTTAAGTTCTGTCCAATCGCAAGCCTGCTTTTATATATGCGTTTCCCGCCAATTGTCTAGGTATAGTAAAAGAGTGACAATTCAGCCCACCCACGTTTCGTGTTTTCAAACAGTGAATACGTAAAATTTAAATTAACAAACTTATTAACTGCTATAGTGATTCCCTAGGGAAGAATTAACTGATAATTCACTTAACTGTGAACATTCTGTGTGAAAGTGCATCAACGTGCATCTTGAATCTTGAGACCTAGACCCAGGCAACCCCTAGTGACGAGCGTAATATCCAATGTAAGGATTTCTGTCTTAGGGACAGATTCTTAAGCGCTATAACTGGTCTCTACAATCCGGTGGCTGCTCCCAAATGAAAAAAATCTCCTTTTAAAAATTTTATTAATGTATTGTCGCTGTTAAATGACTATGGGGAATAAAAAAAAATGATATCGTTAATATTTACAAACATCAAAGAAATCTTTTTAAAATAACTCGCTGCATCAGTAACGTCGACTTTTCTTAATTATAGAAAGTTCTTGCCCTTAGTATGTACTTACATAGCAGTAATTGGTAGTACCTATGTATATTTTGTGTGTGATGCAGTCAACGGATGTTTGACCTTTGTATTCATATTATCAATTGTTTTATTGCAGCAAATATGGGTAAAGCTGGACGAAAACCTATTGTTGAGAAATCAAAACAGAGAGAAGTTTTTATGAAATATGCCGACAAACTACTGGATGTTAAATTGAGAGACCCTATATTTGATACAATTGCAAGTGATTTGGATAATCTTATGACACCGGCAGCCCTTTACATGTCACTGAAAAGGAATTTCAGGGAGTTTCTAAACACTGAATGTAAGCAGCAAACTGTATGTCTGTCCTCGTCATCTTTATCATCATCCTCAAGCAATAGCCCGAGAACCTCATCCAAAATATCACATTCTCATGTCGAGTCCAACCAGCATCATAGTGAAAACGACACAAAGAACTTCAAGTTTGAATTAGATATCTATGACTGGAAAAAACTGCAACCATTAAATGTCTTGTATAAAAGAAATGACTTGAGAACATGTACTCCATTTAAAAAATATAAAATACTGCCTAAGTACAAATGGGTGGATATTTTAAGAGAAAAGATTTGGCTTATTTCTAGATTACCATGCACATGGAATTTCAAAAGTTACAAAGTGGAGTCTGAGCATCATATTTTAGTAAAAGGTCAATGCAGTCAATGTAGCGCTTTTACAAAAATAGCGTGTCAAAAAATAACAGATAATATTATTGAAGGACAATGCCAAATCACAGTCGGAGAAAAAAATAAAAAACATGATCCGAGAAAAAAATATAGAATGAATGCATTGGTCAGACGAAAATTAGCTAAAAAGCTCAAACACGATTCAGCTTCTTTGGTTCATAAACAACTGGCAGCAAAAATGTCTAAACAAGTAATTACATATACAGCACCAGTAATCCCAACACTCAATGCATTGCGAAAAATTAAGTACGAAGAACGAAAAAGAATGTGGTTACACAATAACGTTATTCTGAGCATTCTTACGATGGCTGTGACCAAACCAATTTTTTTACGTGATATACACTTTTTTCCTCGAATTCACATTTATTACTGGACTGATGAACAACAACAATACTGCTGTGAATATCAATCTTGTTTTCAAAGATTAACTATCACATTGGATGCTACAGGTTCAATCTTTCAACCTCTTAAATTACCAAATGGTTATGAATTGAGTAAGAGACTTTTCTTATACGTAATAATATTAATAAATCAATTCGATGTGTGTGTACCTTTATGTCAGATGATAACCGATTCACATGACACTGCGTCTGTTTCTGCATGGTTATTACAGTGGTTGAAAAATGTTCGTTGTCATCCTGACGAAGTTATAACAGACGATTCTTCTGCGTTAGTAGCAGCAAATGTTAGAACATTCAGTGATTTTACATGTGTGAAAGACTATTTACTTCGTTGTTTTAGTATTTTGAATGGAAATAAAGAAGAACTACCAAAAACATTTATTAGATTAGATACCAGTCATTTTATAAAGACTCTGTATAATTTGAATTGCTTCGAAAATGTTGACACAAAAATTAAAATGTATTATATTCATTGTATCCGCTACATTAAAGAATGTCAAGACTTTGCACTTGTAAAGGAAATCATTACAAAAATGATAAAACTTTGCCTACATCAAAATGATTTTGAAAACGATGATTCAGGTTTGAAGGAGAGCAAGCAAAACCTTGACAATTTGTTAAACAGTCATAAGTATGCTGATTTTAAAAATGTGGATCAAAATGAAGAATTTGAATATGATCAAATTGTCATTGATGATGCCGGCGTTCGAGACATTGTCGCATGGTTCGATCTGTTGGTAGATAATGAAAAAAAAAGTAACCCTGCAAATTCCTATGTTGGTAAAAGTAGTTCATATTATTTACCACTTTTCATCCCTACTTTAAAAAGATTATTTATAAAACTTCCTTTGTGGAGCAACGTAATGTGCTCTTATTTCAAATCGGAAACCTTAAACGCATCGTCTTCATGTGTAGAAAGCTATTTTCGCACTTTAAAACAGTTAGTTTTTAAAACAAAAATAGCGAGACAACGAATTGACGAATATTTGCAGCATCATTACGATTATATCAAAGGAGAATTGCATTTAGCATTAAATCAATTAAAAAACTTAGGTTCCACTACTTTACTAAAATCTAAATCACGCCGAACTAGGCGTGCCATGACTAAAAATATTTATAAAAAAGAAAAGGTAAATCCTAAAAAACAAATCCAACAAAAACAAAAAGAATTATATTTTTCCAGTGATTCTATATTTAGTGATAGACCATCCTATTTGGAGAACTGGCGAGGAGAATCGAATACACATAATCGCCTGAAAAAAGATGATGAAATAGTAATTATAAGAAACGGGAATTTAGCTTTGAAGGAAAGCTCGGGTTATTTCAATACATGTGCCTTCGATTCGGCATTTTATTTAATAGGTCAAGCCTGTATTAGAAGTTCTGCTTTCAAAAGCTTTTTGAGTGAATTAAAAGGAGATTGTGTTATTAATTACATTTTTATGCTTTTGAACGGAGCATATGATATAGAGCAAATTTACAATTGTAGATCAGAAATAACAAAAACTTTTTTCCAAAATAAAGACTGCAGTTGCAATGTGGCTTACATATTTGAAAAAATATTTATAAAATATTTTACAAGTGCTCAATACTTGAAAACCTGTACAAATTGTAATTACATACAATTGAAAAGAGACCATGTATTTATTTTAATTAACCTTGATATTTTAAAGTTATTTGGAATATCAAGTTTAGAAGAAGCAATTTGTTTCGATGAAAAAATTAACACAATGTGTCAGAAATGTGACACACAGTTGAAAGGAGAACTTAAGTTAGGCGAGATCATAACATTTGATTTAAACGGAGCTGCAGACTCAGTCTTACTCACTGAGCTGCCGATTACTATTAACATTAAGGATAATTACTATTTCTTAGTTGGTACTATAGAATTTGTACCAGGCACAAAAATAGGCCATTATAAATGTCATTTTTTAAATAACAATACATATTTTTGTTACGACGACAATTCTTTTAAAATCGACATAAGTACCTCTAAGAAAATTTGTCTACATTCTGTGTCATATATTCGAGTCAGTTAATTTATAAATATTATGTTAGTTTATAAAGTTTTTATATTTATCTTGTTGACTTTAATTACTTGATTGTTTTGCCTTTGTGTTGATTTTGAATAAAGAAATTTTAATCGATAACTGACTTTTACTTTTATGAAGTATGCTACAGGATGCCTTAACTTAAAATGTATTTATATAAGCACTCGCCCTAAAAAAATAAGATATAAATATCGAACATTACAACAGTCACTATTCAGTCTCACTTCATTGTGAAAATGCATGGTCACCCTACTCTCTTAAGGTTTCATACTACTGTTTTTTGTAAATATCTTTTAAAATATGAATGCTGCAGTTATATTCGCCGTATTTATCCAAACTAGGTTACGTTACCCGTCGCTTAGTACTTTAACTAAGCTTAAACCTACTTTTAATAACGAGATAAACGCCATTGTATTTTAGGCATATTGCCGTCCGAGCGGCCAACTAAAATCGACTCTAACAAATTATTGAACCTACTTTCTAATATATTTTTTCTGTTTATTCGCTGTAACAAATTAGTAACTAATTGTCCATACACATTAGCCTCTATTAATTTGATATTTATGGTGACATAACTACCTACTCATAACCTGAAAACTAAATATTGCATAACTTTTTGTTTATTTACGTTTTGACGTTTTTTATTTTTGTAACAAATTGAACAAATGATGGCCTTTCTTTTGATCCATCATTCGTCTATCTGCATTATATAGTTTCTGTGTAATCACGGGCGATGATTACGGCAAGTGGCGGTTCTAGCGGCCAACTATTTTTTGTCATAGCGTCTTAGTTTTTTTTGTAACAAATTCACGAAAAGAAGTGTGTAAAGTAACAAATTAACACTAATTCCTGGCAAAGTTTCATCAAATACTATGAGGTGGCCGCGCGGTTGATACGGACATCAAATTTGGAATCAGTCACGTTGCATGCGCGCTGTGCACGTTTATGAATGAAGCAAACACGGATGAGGATGGAATTCCACGTTTGAAATCTGAAGAATCTGGAAAATTACCGCGTGATGTTTGCAAATGATTTCAAAACGTTTTATTTTTTTCGAACAATTTTTATATGAATGAGAGCGTGTATTTGTGATTGCTAAACATAGATATTATTAGTCACTTTTAGCATTTCACCAAGTAGTTTTTAGAACTATTGTCAGTATAAATCGTCATAATTCTAAGAAAGTTGGCATAGATTTGCATGACGTATTTCATTGAAGATTTTAAAAACGTACGAGACGACAAATATCTTACGCGAAACGCAAACGAAGTTACATTTCATTAAATCTTATTCTTATTAAATAGAATCTTAACAAACCAACAATTACAAAGTCTCAAAATACAGACAACATAAAAACAAAAAATAAAAACCCATCTCATACGAAATGCGGTAACGAGTTCTAAATTCAAAACGTTTACGTGCGATGGCGTAAGATGACATGCAACAACAACAGACTTTCAACGCCATTGCAACCCATTGGCACCATAGATACGTGCGATGGCATAGTGCCCACGCTAATTACTAAACGATAATCTGTCTATGAGCAGCTAATGTGACAGTATTTTGGGCGAGAATATTACATTTCTATTAAGAATTAAAGTTTTAATTTTACTTTGAGACTTGATTCTAATATTTCGTTCAATTTGTGAAGCTTTTGGTCCGAGATCTTTATAGGTCCACACATAAGGGTCTCCCGCCCACGCTATTATTTCGTATATTAACTTAGCGTTTTTTCCAACTTGTTTCATTTTGTTCGGCTCCTATGAGTCGTAGCGTGATGTTAAGGAGCTTATAACCTTCCTTAAGAACTAGGCTATCAAATTCAAAAACATTTTTTCAAATTTGACTGGTAGTTCCAGAGATTACTTCGTACAAACAAACTTACAAACTTTACCTCTTCAAAATTAGTTTAGATATAAGTCTGAAATCGCCAACCGGTCCTGAGCAAGCGTGGTTATCCTTGCTCGTGTCTTAGCATGATAAGACGCTTTTGCCCAGCAGTGGGACAATAAAAAGCGGGTATTACAGCATTCATTGACTTCGAAGCTATCCTACCTTGTCAAGAACAAATCCTCACAACAACAAACAATATTGCTCATATATTTGCCAGAAACACGCATAATGACGTATATTTTTAGTGACAAGGGAGCCATTTTTGTGTGGGCTGCGTATGCGCAATGTGCGGGTGTAACATTCCTACGGTCAACATTGCACGACATAAAATTTTAACTATTTTCCAATAACAACAGGACATTATGAACTTTCTATGACGTCAGAAGACTCTGGTTGCGTATACGATTTTAGCTTCATGCTTTTAGTGTCGGTTCAGACTTATTTTACCTGTAATTTTGCTTCACTGTCAAAATCACAGTGAGATTTATTGTCATAACTGTATGGTAACTATTGGCAATCCAATAGTAACCATACAGTAATGACGTAGTACGTTGTCACTGTTGTCAGAGATAAAATAATTGTGAACGGTCTTGGATTTTGGTCTTAGAAAGTTGCCAAAACTAAATCTTTAATTCATTATAAGTTTGAATAAATGACTTTTGGTTTTCATTTTGGAAAAAAAATTGGGACTTAGTTCATTTCTACAATTAAGTTCGGATCTAATGTGGAACCTCTCATACTAATAATAAGAATTACTTCGGCTTGTTCTTATACTTTGCACCGCCTTTTTTCAGATTTGGATCGGATGCAGTGCAGAACCGCGCTGAGGCTTTATGTAAATATCAATGACATTAATACAGAATTTATTTAAAATCAGTTACATGAACGTACATACGTAAACCCGTTTTTTTCGAAAGTAGAATATCACTCAAAAAATTTGAATTATAAGTTTAAAAAAATAAACATTCAAAAAAGGAATTGAAAAAATGAAAGCGGAGGCGACAGAATTGCACTGCGCGGTCTATGAGCCCTTGTAGGAAAGTGTAGGTACGTGCCCCGCTTCTGAATGGAAGTAAATTACATTTTGGGATATTTTACTGAATTTTGGAGAGTCATCCTGGTGGTTTTTATGTAGGTTGATATTCTTAATTTAAATCAGTTTATTGTGCATATTCACCCAGCATAGAAATGTTTCATAACATTTCACTCGGTCAAACAAGCAGACGTCGTGGCCCATCTGGTGTCAAGTAGAAACATCGTGACACCCCAGACACCACATTGACATGTCATAAATTGATATAAAGACCAGAACATTAAAACAGATACTACTATCTGTTTTAATGTTCTGGTCTTTATATAATTTTTTTTTAAAGTAAAATTATGCAAAATTTACAAAACCCTCTCAGGTTTATTTAAATATCTTTAAGTACCTACCGGCCCGCGCCTGTTTCGCACGGTTTTTACAACTTGACAAAACATCGAAATTTCTTTATTAAATATCTTTATTATACCTTCCAGAATACATTCTCCAAATGAAAGTAAAAAGCGCGTCATAATTTGTTTTTAGCTAATTTACAAGTATTTTATTTTTTTCAATTTCTTTTTCGTTTATTTCAAAATTTAAGCAATTTTAATTTAATTTTTAACTTTTTTGAATTTAATTTTAACCTATTTCAATTTGTCTCGATTTAATTTTAATTTATTTTCTATATGAGTATATTTAGTCTCCTCACGACTAACAAAGTTTTTAAGATAAGATAATGTGATACTTACAAAATATGGACATTAATAGTCTGAAATAAACGATTTTTTTATTTTATTTATTTTTTATAATTCGTTATGTGGTTAAGACAACAAACGCGGCCACACAAAGACACGAAAAGCGATTTTAAGTTAAAATACAGAAGAAAAGATATAAAATAATAACAAAACTGACCGTGGCACATTTATTTGAAATATATTTAATCCTGTCCACAGGCTTAAAGTTGCGCCGTATATTGATAACGTTAATAAAATACGCTACAATCCGTGAAGGAGACGCCATAAATCTTGAGTAGGTACCCGTAGAAACGCAAACCGCGGGAACTCGCCCAAGCTTTGCCAAATAATGCGATCGGATACACGATCCAGATATACTTAAATATATTTGTTTTGTGATGGTTTATTTTGAATGATTTTCTATAAATTACATCACTTACTCTATAAATTACTCACTCTATAAATTACGTCTTTCAAAAATAGGTACTGTACGGGTAGATAGTTATTTACTGGATAAAATAAGCCCATTTTTTGCCTTTTTTAAATTAAAGACAGAAAAAACAACTATTAATTTATCTTAACGAAACAATACTACATTTTAATTGGAATTGTACCTACCGTATTTACGCTTAAATAAAATATTCACGGGACGCGATAAAAGAAAATGACCATTTCCACATGAACTCACATGACGCACGTAATGATAAATAGGTACAGACCAAAACACTCACTTTTTTCCTAAATTCTCAAAACAAATTCACGAATAACACAAACATTACATTAACGAATGATTTAAAAAAAAAAACACGCGTTGAATTGAGAACCTCTTCCGTTTTTTTTCGTCGGTTAAAAAGTACTGGCCTTTTACTTTACTGCACATAGAATAGAAAAAAATACAGCTGCTTTGTGTACCCAAGAAATTCGAAAATCAAATCTAACATCGGCGCCATTTGTCTATGGACTAGGCAGGAAAACAAAAGAAAATCTTTCAGCTCAACGCGCACTTTGGTGAATGAAAGAATGAACGAGTAAACAGTTGAGTGAGTCACGTTCGTTATTGAATGGAACGGTTGAGTTCACTCAAGGGCGGCGGCTGTTGTCGAAATAAATCATGGCGGTTTCGGACTGACATGTGCCATGAATGAGTGAATCATACGCATTCTTAGCTGGGAATAGCCGGGATAATTTATAAAAATGGTCAGTCATCCGTCGGAGTGTGGAGAAAATAGTAACATTCCAAGAGAATGATAGGTCTGTAATATGAACGCTAAGGCACAATTTACATACTAAGACGACATAAAGTATACATTCGTTGGGCACGCCACAATTGCGGCGGAAAGTCCCCTCATTGAGGAGTGAATTGAGAGGCGCCACGGCGTCCTCACCTTCCGCCTGACGCAGGTTCTCACCGGGCATGGGTACTTCGGTTGGTTCCTGTTCAGGATAAAGCGGGAGGAAACGCCCGGGTGTTTCCATTGCGAGGATCGTCTGGAGGACACGGTGGAGCATACGGTGGAGGTGTGCCCTGCCTGGGCGGAGCCCCACCGTGTCTTCGTGGAGGCGATCGGCGGCGGCGACTTCTCGCGTCCGGCCCTGGTGCGAGCCATGGTACGGAGCGAGAGGGCATGGGAAGCCGTAATCTGCGAAGCAGTAATGCTCGCGAAGGAAGAGGCGGGGCGCGTGAGGGAGTGGCAGTCTCTGCGCCCTCACGTCCCTAGCCGCCGCAGAAGGAGACGCCCCGGGCGCCGGAAGTCGATAGCAGACTCCCTGCCACCATAGGCGCGAGCTTGCAGGCGGCGAGCAATGGGTAGCTCGCCGCCCGGTAAAGACCAGGCTCGGGTCGACGGCGCGTAGTGTAGTAGTGTAGTTGCTCAAAGAGATGTCAGCAGCACTGAAGGGGTCGCGAGATTGTTCGAAAGAGATACCGTGACCCTGGCACATGGGCAATTGAAGGAACACGGGTGGGTTTAATCAGTAAAAGTCTAACATGCCCTCCCGCTCCGCCCAGAGCGGGAGAAGTCATTTGATGATTTCCCACCCAAAAAAAAAAAGTATACATTCGTGGATCTCTGACAGATGTAACCGGTCGGCAAGCCCGAAAGTCTGTCAAGCGATATTACAAAGGGGTATCGTGTACTATGCAGTAACTCAGTTGTGGAGGTCAATTAGGCACATGAAATACTTGGTTTTCAGCTGCATTCGGTTACACAGGGAAGCATGACCATAACAGTCGTTCTAATATGAATTGTTGAAATGCTACTGACATGAGGTCAGGTACGAATACATTTGTTATAAAATCTCATCGTCCTCATTTCAGCCGTATTTGGGAGTCTTTACAATAATCGCCACGCTTGGCAGGCGGGTTGGCGATCGCAGTATGGTGGTAAGATGCATAGAAGAACGCTGCTGCCCATTTTCTAGTAAGCACCTTGTTCCTTTTTACGACACCTACAGGACGAAATGAGACGGTGCTATTCTTTACGCCAATCACACGGAACAATATACAATCTAGTCAAAACCTTATCATAAAACCACATTTTGTATCTACTATTCTAGAAAATGTAATCCCCGGAGAAAGCAATAAGATAAGAAAATTAACAGCAAATTAATTAATTAATTAAAACGAAAAAAGAAAGAGATTCCCTTTATCGGATCCACTATCTCCAGTCATAATGTATTACTAACCCACAACAATGAGCTTATCTATCTTATCCTAAAGGACGGTCTTTGTGAAACTTCTCTGCCATAATCCTAACAATAATGTATGGGTAGTGCTCCAATAGATCCGGGATACAAAGTGGAAGTCCCTTTTATTCAATTCCGTTCTATTGTATCAGAGGCTAGCTAGAGGATAATCTTGTATGACAGTAACACGAACGCCACGTCTCGTCTACGTAAATGTTCGCTGTAATGTGATGCAGTGTTGCTGACCCTACTGTTTTGATAGTAGATTGACTGTGTCTTCTATGGCATGTCATCCCTGTTTCTTGTTTCAGTCCATATTTTTACTGTTTTAGTACTTTTGGTGGTATTTGAAGCTTACAATCCAAAATGTTTATAACTGGCTTTTTGTGTGCAACCCATAACCAAAAAAGGGCTGATGGTATGCATTTTCGGATTTTCATACTTTTTTATTCTTTGTTCCACTAATTTTAAATCATGAATGAGGTAATAAATAATGTAAAATTTGAACATGGTGCGTACGTAAATTATGGTATAATAATAACGGGTAAATGATAGACAAAGTTGGAAGTTCCTGTAGTAGGTAACAAAAGGTGACTTAAAAGCTAACCGCGGCACGGCGCGGTATGACATGACAAGGAGGAAGTATAAAAAAAGGCTAACAGATTCCTGTAAGCTAAAAAAAATATCAGCGTTCTATATGCCAAGAACTGCATCGTTAATGAGTAAGACTATTAATAAAAATCTGAATCCATTGCTTCATTAAGTTCGAAAAGCTTGTCTGCTTAACAACGTAAAAACGCAATGAATGCGCAAAGTAAACACCATGCTGAATTTTATATCATTATGTGGACAAATTCTTCTCTCTTACATATTTCACGATACGCCTGATACTTACTAGGTAATACAAGTCTGCAAACGTACCGCATGGCTACAATTCCCTTACAAATATCTACGCAAAGTTATCTCCAAAGACCGAGATGCTGGTAAGCTTCACAATGCTAGTGTTTGTTTCTATAGATTTAGATAAAAACTTAAATTGTTACTTAGGATTTTAGAGTTTTATTCTATGACCAGCTTTTGTAAGCGATTTCGTTCATGTAGAGGTCGGCAACTTTACCAATGAAAGGAGGTACTATCGGAATTTAAAGCATGTGATGTGTTAATTCAGGTTTTAAGCTATTTGTGTGCCAAATTTCATACAAATCCGTTTAGCCGTTGCGTTATTGAGTAAAAATATCTAATCATATAATTTTTCACATTTGATATAATATATTAACCCTTAATCGGACAGAGGGAACTATTTTTCCACCGCATCAATCTAGCTAAATACACAAATATTTTTAAAATACCAGCTCCCTAGACTCTTTTTTACACGCTTTATATTAGCTTCACTTGTATATTTGTATGTTTGTTTGTAACCGACTCCTTATAGCGCGATTTTGACCCACTTTAATAATAATAATAATAATAATAATATATTTATTTGCGAAAAACACGGTATACAAAGTTGTTAAAATAAATATAAGGTCCAGCATGTTTTGCTTAGAATTAAAGCATGCAAACTTGTAAGTTCAAACGCTATAAAATTTTACAATACAATAAACTAAGGTCTATGTTCCAAAAATTGCTTAATACTATAGAAGTTACATTGAGTCAACAAATTATACAACTTAATCTTAAACAGTCTACAATTTAACGTTTTTAAAATATTTGGTAGTTTATTAAATACACAAACGACCAGATTTCATTCAAACTTTGCACACCTGTCAAGGACCGATGACAATGCAATCTATACATCTATACATCTATACATCTATACATCTATACATCTATACAATCTATACAAATAAATAAAATTGGAGTGTCTGTTTTTAATATTAAGATAACCACTTTTTACTAAGTGTATATGGATGTATACACGATACATATACCAAAACAACATTTTTTACAATTTTTGTCTGTCTGTCTGTCTGTCTGTCTGTCTGTTCGTTCCCGCTAATCTCTGAAATGGCTGGACCGATTTTGACGGGACTTTCACTGGCAGATAGCTGATGTAACAAGGAGTAACTTAGGCTATTTTTATTTTAGAAAGATTCTTTTATTTTAGAAAAAAAAATAACTATCTTCGAAAACTACGCTGACATACGTCTCAAAATTCGAAAAACCCTGGCTGAATCCTACGAAATAGATCAAAATAATGTACTACAGTATTGTACACCTTAAAAAGGCCTACAAAAATGTCCTCAATGGTATATGTCTATCTCTTAGGGATAACCCACAATAACCACTTTTTATCTTTTACTTTTTACGAGAAATAAGGGCTTATTTACGAAGCGATTTTAAGCAATACAGCATTAATCCTTATCCAATTAAGTACCCTAAATACATTGTGCATTTAATATAGATCAATATGGCCCTTTACAGCATGTAATTTAAATGAATATCTTAGAAGATATTAGACATTTAAAAAGTGGGCGCAGAGCGCGTTGGCAGGGGCCGGGTAGTACAGGGTAAGTAGGATTGTAATTCATATTACTTTGGCTTCATAGTAATTGCGAATATCATGTGTGTTCATTATACTCAAAATAAACCTAATAGTATTATTCCAAGTAAGAGACCGCGAAATGGCTTAGATGTTTAGATTTTTGGATGTTTGTTTCTCAATGATGCAAAGACGGCCAAACGGATTTACATCGAATTTGGCACAAAGATATAGGTATTATATCATGGATACGTAACAGATAGGATACCTACTTTATCCCGGTAGTAGGTTCCCGGGTGATATTTTCCGACAGCTATACGGGCCAAGCCACTGGCAAAAGTACTATTCCTATAATTATGTTCGATGTCTGGTAAATGATTGAGTGTCTGTATAGGTAAAATAGGAGCGTTAAGAAAAACCAGGAAGACTTATATTCAACTAAACCAAGCCCTATGTCACAGTCTTCTTACTCTGAATACTATTACTTTTATTTTAAAAACACCAACACACGTGATGTTCTCATAAACTATGAATCCTAAGTAATATGAGTTATAATCCTACTACTAATAATATTATAAATGTGAAAATATGTATGATTGGGTGTTTGTTTCTCAATCACGCAAAAATGGCTGAATGGATCTGGATCGAAAATAGAACACAGAGTCTATATTACCTATATAACCTGGAATAACACATTCTTATCGCGGTAGTACGTCCTCTTGCATTAATTTCCGACATCCACGCGGGCGAAGCCGCGGGCAAAAGCTAGTAATTTCATAAATTTGTGCCATTATCCTTGCTAGGGTTACCAGGACAGCAAAAAATTGTCTTCAAAAACTACGCTGACATACGTCACAAACTAATTTGTGCCATTATCCTTGCCAGGGTTACCAGGACAGCAAAAAAAACTGTCTTCGAAAACTACGCTGACATACGTCACAAACTACGCTAACTTACAATAATAAATAAAAAAATACCTTAAAAGCACCCCACGCTTTTTTTCCAATATTTTGTACTTTTTAGTTTGGTTTTCCATGGAAGCGTGTTTTTTTTGTTTTTTTAAACTATTATTTTTTTAATGATATCAGGCACCCCACGCTTTTTACCATTATTTTGTACTTTTTAGTTTGGTTTTCAATGGAAGCGTGTTTTTTTAGTTTTTTAAACTATTATTTATTTTCAATTTTTTAGGGTGTTTCGAATTTTGAGACGTATGTCAGCGTAGTGTGTGACAGTTTTTTTGCTGTCCTGGTAACCCTGGCAAGGATAATGGCACAAATTTATGAAATTATTGCATTGTCATCAGTCCTTGACAAAGTGCGCAAAGTTTGAATGAAATCTGGTCGTTTAAAGTGGGTCAAAATCGCACTATAAGGAGTCGGTTACAAACAAACATACAAATATACAAACATACAAATATACAAACATACAAACATACAAGTGAAGCTAATATAAAGCGTGTAGTGTTTTTTTAGTTTTTTTAAACTATTTTTTACCCAAACCTAAATCAGTAAATATCCAAGTTTAGATTTGAGCAATTGAAAAAATTGCGTCTGGCAAGTTGTCATTTAAAAAATATTTGTGTATTTAGCTAGATTGATGCGGTGGGAAAATAGTTCCCTCTGCCCGATTAAGGGTTAAAGTATCAGTAATATTAGTAGTATAGTAGTTATTATTGACATTATGAAGTAAAGCATACAAATATAGGCAGAGCTTGAATTGACTAAGGATAGCCAGGAACTCTCGTCCGTTTCAACAGGTAATTAAGCAATGATAGGTGCTTTCAACACAAACGAAACTTAAGAATCAGCAGTACTTCTTCCTGATACATTTGTTAGGGATTATTCGCCTCTCACCTCATATAATTATGTCAACGTAACGGTTTTAAAGGAGATTTAGTGACAAAATTTTAAAAGAGTATGTTTTGTTGAGAGGATGAATGGAAGGTGACTAACAAAAGTTTTTATAAGGCAGATGAGAGTGCAAACGCCGGGTATATGAACGAAAACGAAGCGAAAAAATATGTAAAAATCGATGAGGTGTTCTGTAGTTTCTGCCTTTCCACATGAATAGAAGACGTGGCATTATATACGTATGTCTCTCTTATGTTTTTTCTAAACTTGCAAGGATAAAAAAGAAACTCATCTCTTGCCAAAGCAACGTAACACTCAGTTAAGTCCCCCTGATATATCATCGTGAAATCCTTTTCAGATCATTATTCATAGTTCCTTGTCCTGCATCGAGCACAAAACATCATAGACTTGAACCAGCCTCTTCCGAATAATATGATTTGCTTCCTCTAAAGCCAGTAGCTACAATGAATTCGGCATTTCGACTTCGGCAGGTTTGAGGACGGTATAGTTTCAATATCAGATTTCGATACGGTAAAGCAACGCTGCCTAACCAGTTAGGAATAATTTTCATTCTGTGTCAGCCGATGGGCCATTTAGCAAATAAAACTTGCCTACAGTATGATATATCCCTACGTAACAAAACCTTAAGTTACTCACAGAATTAAGAATTAAGAAAAAAACCGTTATCTTTGAAGAGGTTTTTATGCGGTTTAAATAATTCATTTTGATATTTAATCATTATTATAGTAGTAATAATTATAGTAATAAGTTAAGCAGTTGGGTCAAGGGCTTGATTCAGAATGCGGTACTTCTGGACACGAATCGCATTGTCAGGAGGTTCCTCTCTCTGGAGCCCTGACCGCCGCGCGCTGGTAGCTTGGACCCTGTTCCCGATACCGGTGGGCTACTATTTTTTATATTTTTAAATGTTTTTATTTTATATTCTAATATTTAAAAATATAATTTATAAGTTTTAAAAATGAATAAAGGGAATAGTAATAAAGCTTTGGTTTACTATGAAACCAGTTTCGAGATATTATAATTCCAGCCGATCTGTGTTGTAATAGATAGGTCGGCTCGAATTGACTTAGAGAGAATGATTCTCTTTTTGTAGGAAAATGTGTAATTGATTGTCATTTTGGACTTAGAGTGCTCATTTTCGATAACTGATGGTCCTTTATTGACTGTCCAATAAAAAGTACGATATAACAACAAATCTCATAAAAATTCTAACCCTATTCCGAAAATTATGCTCAAGTATATGTAGATTTGAAACTAGATTGGAGGCTTTCGAATCAAATTTGAGCACCCATGAAATGTTTCAAGTAAAATAGCACACATAAGTGAAAACTCTCAAGTTTCGCCGAACTGTAGAAAGTCGTATAAACGCCCAATTGAATGTTCACAATGTGTAACGATTCTTATCGTCCTCGCTTTGGTACAATTACGCGCTGTAAGTAAAGGATAATCCTTACATTTATATATCGTTACCGCTGAAAACCGCCGTTAACTGGTTCGTACCGGAATAATCTGGAAAATTTATTGTTTGACTTGCTTGAGAAAGTTCAATTGTTTTTGTTGTCTAGCGAATAAAAGGGAATACAGGGAAGAGTGGTAAGCTATGTGAGATATCTATGACAAGCACTGGGATAAAATGGGTTGAAAAAAAAGTGAAATAAAATAGTTGGTCTTAAATATGGTGTGGGGAATTGAATTTTGTGTTTAAATGATAAATATTTTTTTTTAGTTTGGGCAAATCCTAAAGTTATTTAAAAAGTAATTGACGTGTAAATCTGCCCTTTTCTCATCGAGTAATAAATCTCTTATCTAAAATATTACTTTTTTATCGAACTATCTGTTAACGTCAGTGGGCATTCGATTAGACAGTGATTGAATGTTGTTTTTACTCCGTCCCTGTATTTTTACTGGCAACACCTAGGGTCATAGATTCTTCTAGAGTTAACTGAGGTAAGTCATGTTGTTTATTGAACGGGTTAAGTTTGACTACTATCTCAACCGACGGTAACGATCTTCTCCATACGACCTTTTGGAAGAGGCAAATAGAATCAATTCTATTTTCATGTAACTTTTGACGTTCAAAAGTGCCTTTTTTGGGCCTATTTAAAATACAGCGGAGCGTCGATTATCTGAAAGTCGATCAACCAAACGACCGCTTATCCGAACTACTACGCCCGCCCGAATCGTGCGTGCTATCCTCCTCCCGCGACTATACACGCTAAATTTTCACGAAATGTTAGTTGTATCTATACTAATATTATAAAGCTGAAGAGTTTGTTTGTTTGGTTAAACACGGTAATCACGGGTCCGAATTGAAAAATTAGTTTTGTGTTGAGTAACCTATTTATTGAGAAAGGCTATAGGTTATATAACATTACGATATGACCAAAAGGAGCGGAGCAACAACGAAAAATGGACGAAAACTAGCAGGCAATTCGATGCAAGAGGAAGGCTCAGGGGACCAAAATTTGACGCGGACGAAGTCGCGGGCAGAAGCTAGTGTACTCATAAATGTCAGTCCCTAGTAGCCATTGGTTGAGAAACTAAATTTTACCGAGTGAAAAAAACTATTTGTCATTAAAGATACGTCTAAACATAAGGTTTTCATTCACCTGTACATAAATATGTATGGCTTGATTCAGCCATACATATTTAGATACAGTTCGATTATCCGTAAAACTGGTTTTCCGAACACTCCGTCCCCTAATTAGTTCGGATAATCGACGCTCCACTGATGCTTTGAGTTTGATCATATAGGGGTCGTGGCTTAATAATAACAGCCATATGGGTCACTTCAACTTGCTGTGGTCGGTCTGTGGATGGGTGAGATAGTAGACCAATTGCATAACGTGCTGTTGTTTCACGTTAAGCAATTGATTGAGGCCGCAGAAATCTGCTGGATGCGGGAGGCACAAAACCGGTTGAAGTGGCGGAGCTTGGGGGAGGCCTATGTCCAGCAGTGGACGTCTTTCAGCTGAAATGATGATGATGATGATATTGAATTGATCCCGACTATCATTCATAGATATTCGACAGTCGTTACGAGTAATCTGAAGCCCGAAAGTCTGACAAACAGTTCTGCCAAGGAGTATCTTGTTACTCTGTGTGTATGTATGTGGGTTGTGGGGGTCAGATAAGCCAACCCCAATATAGTTGGGACAAAGCTTGGCAGATTGATTGGTGAGTAATCATGTGGAGCACACTTGCCTAGTAGTTTGAACAGAGTGTAAATTGCTATGGCTCACCTAATAAAAGTTTTTGATAAATATGTGAACAGATTCTCAGGTAGGTAGTTACCTACCTGAGAATCTGTTCACATATTTGATCCCCATCAGGGCGCAGTAGGTCAAACTTTTCTCAAACTAGAACATTGGATCAAAACAAATTCAGTCAAAACTTACTTCACTAAAACGGTAAAATCTGTTTAATGATTGGTGAGCTCTGCAATGAATAAATGAACAAAACAATTTTAATATAATTTTATGGGTACCAAAGACGATTTATTAATCCACTTTTCTTTTTTTGTGGGTGGGAAATCATCAAATGAGGTCTCCTGCTCTGGGCGGAACGGGATGGCGTGTCAGACTTTTACTGACTAAAATCCACCCGTGTTCCTTCAGTTACCTGTGCCAGGGCCACGGTAATTCTTTCCGAACTAATCCGCAATCTTGGCAGGCATCGGTCCTCGCGGACCCCTTCAATATAATTCTGTCATCTCTATTTACTGATCCATTGGAATCATAAAGTTCACTATCAACGAACCAATCAAATCTTACTCGAAGATGAAGACCACGACCAGCAAACGTCAAACAATCTCGTTTGCTTTACCACTCCGTCCAAAATTCACCAAGGAGTTACTATTTCGAGGCTTGTACCCAAAGATAATTAATAGACAAAACGGTAGCCGAGCACCTATACTTGAAATAATCAAGGAGACCCGACCACCGCCTTCGGGCCCGTGATTACCATCGAAATTGACTTTGAAACACAATTTCACGGAAATCACGACACCCACTAACGAACAATCTCTTTAGACTTTACCTCTAAGGCGTACTACATAGTTACATACTTATTCGAGTCGGCATTTTCGGCACAGAGCTGGGCAGTAAATATACATTCGATAATGATTCTTGATAATCGATAATTGATTCCCAGTTGTGACGAATCATTACGAACCAAACAAGCGTCTTCAAAAGGTATTTTGTGAAAGACTGAAAGACATAACATCAACTGTGATGTTATCTATTTCAGTCTTTCACATCTTGTATTCCCAGAAAGGTGGGTAAGGTAGGGTATGTACCATAATATATATACTCCTAGGTTTTGCCAGCAAAAGAGAGACGTTTACCCACTTCTTTAACATGGGTCAGTGTGAGGTATGTATGTTGATTAAAGTGTGATTCGCGAACGTAGCAAATATCGCTCTATAGAATCATAATCATTAAAATCAATACAACAATTCTTTCGAAAGACTATTTTGTTAATTCCGTTTAATGTATAATGTTGGGCTAACCCCACATAGTAACACAGTTCGGAATTTAGTTGCTGACCACATGTAAACAATACCATTCGATTCTTTCCGCAAAATCAGGAAACAAATTAACTACCGCCATCGCACTCCAGTATAAACAGGATTGCATAAATAAACCTAAACGTTAGGAGGGATTCCGCCATACTAGCGTTTTTCCGTTTTTCTCTCCCAAACTTACAAGTTAAGATAGTACCGCATTTCCCATGAGAACCACGTCTATATTAAGAAATAAAACCCACTTGTGGGACCCCACAGGATTGCTTTTCGTGATTGCTGGCGATTTCGGTGAAATAATGTAGGAACACTGTGACAGCGAACATGGGAAGTGAATATATTGCGTTTGTTAAATCGGTGCTGAGAATCAAAGACTAGAACTGGGGAGAGAAATGTGGAAATGGGAACAGAAGAGAGTACAGATGGATTTATGGCGTGATTAATTAGTGTGCTGGTAATTTATAATTGGGCCTTTTCTAGAGTAAAACAAAATACTTTTAATTTTTTTCATTTCATTCGCAGACTTCAAACAGTTCTTAATTACATTGCTTTTTGTTTTGTATCTCCGGCAGTTCGATATTTTGAGGTGGTTCCATTTCAATTTCAAGAAAAATTTACTACCACTAATGGTTGAAAACTTAGGGGATGACTTCCTGCCAGGGTCTCGAGATCTGTTCGAAAGAGTTACCGTGGCCCCGGCATATGGGCAACTGAAGGAACATAGGGGGGTTTTAGTCAGTAAAAGTCTGACTGCCCTTCCGCTCCACCCTAGAGCAGGTTGCGTCATTTAATGATTTCCCACCCACAAAAAAGGGTTGACTTAATTTGATCGATTTTTTTTAAATCTTCTGATCTGATTTGGATGGGGTTTTCAGGGAAGGTTTTTTAGTTGTGGTAGCTACGAAAACATGAAAAATAAAAACCGGCCAAGTGCGAGTCGGACTCGTGCACCGAGGGTTCCATACAAACCTGCAGGTATTCACGTTTTATGCATAAGGTTTATGTTTATGAAATTAAATGTTTTTTTTTAAATTTTTATATTTGAGTTGACTGAACGAAAGGTAAATTGTGGTTTACGATTTATGACGTATTAAAAAAAAAACTACTTACTAGATCTCGTACAAACCAATTTTCAGTGGAAGTATACATAGTAATGTACATCATATATTTTTTTGAGTTTTATCATTCCCTTATTTTAGAAGTTACGGGGGGGGGGGGGACGGACACACATTTTACCACTTTGGAATTGTCTCTCGCGCAAACTATTCGATTTAGAAGAAAATTATATTAGAAACCTAATGTCATTTTTGAAGACCTATCCATAGATACCCCACACGTATGGGTTTGACGAATTTTTTTTTTTTGAGTTTCAGTTCAAATGGGGACCCCCAAATTGGGAACCCCAAATATTTTTTTTTTCTATTTTTGTGTAAAAATCTTAATGCGGTTCACAGAATACATCTACTTACCAAGTTTCAATAGCATAGCTCTTATAGTTTCGGAAAAAGTGGCTGTGACATACTCGGAAAAACAGACAGACAGACAGACAGACAGACAGACAGACAGACCGACAGACCGACAGACAGACAGACAGACCGACAGACAGACAGACAGACATGACGAATCTATAAGGGTTCCGTTTTTTGCCATTTGGCAACGGAACCCTAAAAACAAGTATTTATGTTGAGCTCTGTTATGATAACCTTATCATGCAATATCTAGAGTGGAGATAAAATGTTAGTTTTAATTATAACATATATAAACTTACTATAAGTACTTTTTTCAAGTCTGTGTGGGTAGACACTTAGCACTAGGTGCTGCGTTTATGGCAATTTTAAACTTTGTTACATGATTAGTAATAATTTTCAGCCATAACACGTCTTTTTTTTTTTTCTGGATGGGAAGTCATCAAATGACTTCTCCCGCTCTGGGTGGAGCGGGAGGGCGTGTCAGACTTTTACTAACTAAAACCCACCCATGTTCCTTCAGTTGCCCATGTGCCAGGGTCACGGTATCTCTTTCGAACAATCTCGCGACCCTAGCAGGCATCCGTCCTAGCAGACCCCTTCAGTTTTGCTGACATCTCTTTGAGGCGCGCGTGGAACACTACGCGCCGTCGACCCGAGCCTGGTCCTTACCGGGCGGCGAGCTACCCATTGCTCGCCGCCCGCAAGCCCATAACACGTCTTAGAGATAATCTTTCCTCAAAATCTGACAAATCGGCCGGTTAATTTTTTGGGGCGGAGTTTGCCATAATCGCCACGGTTGGCAGGCGGGTTGTGCGATCAGTATGGTGATAAAATGCTTAGAGAACGCTGCTGCCCATTCTCCAGTATGTCCCATAGTCGTATTTACAACACCCATCCATGGGATGAAATGGGATGACGCTATTCGTTACGTCTGGCGCCACACGGTACATGATGATTTGTAATGTATAAAATAGTTTAAAAAAATAATAGTTTAAAAAAAAACTAAAAAACACGCTTCCATTGAAAACCAAACTAAAAAGTACAAAATAATGGAAAAAAAGCGTGGGGTGCTTTTTAAGGTATTTTTTTATTGATATCAGGCACCCCACGCTTTTTTTCCATTATTTTGTACTTTTTAGTTTGGTTTTCAATGGAAGCGTGTTTTTTAGTTTTTTTTAAAACTATTATTTATTTTCTATTTTTTAGGGTGTTTCGAATTTTGAGACGTATGTCAGCGTAGTTTGTGACGTATGTCAGCGTAGTTTTCGAAGACAGTTTTTTTTGCTGTCCTGGTAATCCTGGCAAGGATAATGGCACAAATTAGTTTGTGACGTATGTCAGCGTAGTTTTCGAAGACAGTTTTTTTGCTGTCCTGGTAACCCTGGCAAGGATAATGACACAAATTTATGAAATTATTGCATTGTCATCGGTCCTTGACAGGTGTGCAAAGTTTGAATGAAATCTGGTCGTTTAAAGTGGGTCAAAATCGGGCTATAAGGAGTCGGTTACAAACAAACATACAAACATACAAGTGAAGCTAATATAAAGCGTGTAAAAACCAATTTTTTAAACTATTATTTATTTTCTATTTTTT
The DNA here is from genome assembly GCA_947507805.1 of Aporophyla nigra. Lineage (NCBI taxonomy): Eukaryota > Metazoa > Arthropoda > Insecta > Lepidoptera > Noctuidae > Aporophyla > Aporophyla nigra. The sequence continues at coordinate 7,748,892 of OX382306.1, forward strand.
AGGGTGTTTCGAATTTTGAGACATATGTCAGCGTAGTTTGTGACGCATGTCAGCGTAGTTTTTGAAGACAGTTTTTTTTTGCTGTCCTGGTAACCCTGGCAAGGATAATGGCACAAATTAGTTTGTGACGTATGTCAGCGTAGTTTTCGAAGACAGTTTTTTTGCTGTCCTGGTAACCCTGGCAAGGATAATGTCACAAATTTATGACATTATTGCATTGTCATTGGTCCTTGACAGGTGTGCAAAGTTTGAATAAAATCTGGTCGTTTAAAGTGGGTCAAAATCGCGCTATAAGGAGTCGCTTACAAACAAACATATAAACATACAAGTGAAGCTAATATAAAGCGTGTAAAAAGTAGACACATCTATGAAAAGGCACATTAAAAAAAAAACTTGATGTTGCTTTTATATTCTGTAAACTAACCTGCACCCTAATTGCGAAACGCACTATCTCTCAGAATCTGAATCGAATCGAAGATTATTTCTAAACCATTGCGTCATTTGTTCGAATAAATTGTCGGCTCTGCAACGTAAATAACGCAATGAATGTTTTTTAACTATCAATATGAAACCAATTCCTACTGATAGCAAGTTACGCAATTACCCCTCTGGACCATAATGGGTTACAGCTCTTTTCTCTATGACCTGTAGTTTAAAACTTACATTTACTGGCTCAAAAGGAAATTCAACTTATTTACTAAACTTACGTCATTATTAAATTCAGTCAGTACAGTCACCAAAAGAGATAAGTAACCAGTGTCGTCGGATATAGCTGAAAGTTAGTAAGAACCCGATAGATGTTATCGAATAAAATTTAATTTAATGAATAGAAAACAAACAGTTAATTTATGAAATTAAATTTCATTCTAAAAGATCCATGTTTCTTACCAAAACTTCAACTGTACCCGACGACCCTGGCTACTTGTATCTTTAGGTGACAGTACCTACAGGATCTATGTCACAAGTGTGTGAGATACCGTCTCATGTACTTACGTATTTCATTTCGATGCTCTATCTTGACAAGGGTAATCAGAGTTAATGTAATAACTTCTCCAGTTCAGAAATATTAAGGTTTGAACCTTTGTAGCTGATAAACATAATGAAATTTAGCTGGCGTGTGATATTAGAATCATAAATTCTTTAAATTTTGCAAACAGTATATTGTTTATTTGTAGTGAATATTTGTGATTTTTGATTTTATATGTTACAATCCTCTTGACCCTATTGTGTGTATTTAGGGTTGGCGTAAAACTTTTTCAAATTATATTGTGAGTTTGTGCTTATGTGGCGGGTAATCTCTGGACCCACAGGACCTCCTATTTGATAAATTATTTCACCATTTTAAACATAAATTATCCAGATGGAAGTCATAAACACGACAATATCAAATACGTACAGCCTATGTTACTTGCCGATAATGTAGCTTTCTAGTTAAAGCATTTAAAAAATCTGTAAAGTATTATTGAGGTTATCTGATCAAATCTTTTCTTTTTATAATATTAGTTAAGATATAATGCAGTGTAGAGTTCATCAAAGTCTAGCACTTTTTGTTAGGTAGTGCTCAGAACTTATGAACAGACTCCACACATGTAAATTGCACCCTTTCGAAACCCAGGGCGGGTCGCTAAAATAAAAAAAAAAACCTCAATGTCTAATTCACCACCTATCCTCGCAAAATTTCACAAAACGCGTCAATCCTGCCTTTGGTCTTCGAGCTACAACCTTCACTCTCCAAACGTCAAACGAAATGCCTCTCATTTACGAATATAAGAAAACGAAGAGAGAATATAAAGCAGACAAAGGCACAGATGAATTCAGAAGCGAACAACAATCTTTTATTTTCAAATAAACAAACGAAACTTGAAATTAAGAGTCAACAAACAAAACCACAAGCCCTGGAACACCGCAAAGCATTCGGAAAATTCTAATTAAAATTAGTCGACTCTGTTTTGAGCGCGGACGCAAAGCGAATCAAAAATAAAATGTACCGCCCACTTTAAATCCCGGAGTCATAACCACAGAATTTCGGGCAAAATGCAATTTAATTAACTTTTGTTCACATTATTGTTTAGTCCATCAAGTGTTTCAGTTTTTAAGTGGTAAAGCTTCAATGGGATTTTCGCTACAATGTGGGCTTTTGTCATTTCTAACGTGACGAAAATATACGTTTAACGTATCCTATTATAGTCTTTGGGTCGGTGAAAGTGTAGTTGGGATATTCTCAGTCAGTACTCGAAGGAGCTTGAAGTATAGATACATAAGTGCTTAATAACTTAAAGCGAAAAAGACTAGACAATGAGGAAAATGTCGTAAGAAAAGTATTGAGTATGAATGTAGATGGTTACAAGAGTAGGGAAAGACTAAAGAAACATTGGATGGAGTATGTGAACGTTGATATGATTAGAACGGGAGTTAATATTGAGATGACGAATAGTACTTATAAAAGTACAGGAGAATAATGATGATTATTATAAGACAAGCTTTGACATAATTATGGGAGTAATGCGATAAATGACAAACCTATTGACTGCATGCATGATTCACTGAAAATCAGCGCTGCGCTGTGGGTCCCATAGTACAGGTTATGGGAGCCACAGCACAGCACTGCTTTAGTATGATGCTGTCATACCACGTGTCATACTGAGTGGAAGTCTTCTTGTCACAGTCACGGAGAACAGCTGCCGACTGTTTGTGTTCTATGTTCGTGGGTGTAATTCTGTTTTGTTTTGATTCCAGTGATCTTATATTTTTTTAAACACGTGTTTCTGTGACAAATAAATCTATTTTTCTTTCTTTCTTTCTGTCTGTAAGTTTTATAATTACTGTAACGCAACTTTTGTTATGAAACCACAATATAAAACAGCATCAATGCACAATAATTTATAAAACAATACCTAATGACAGTAATAATTAACCCCGCTAACCACCAACCACGATAACATATAATGAATTCAAACATATAATGAAGAATGAAAAAACGACTCAACAAATGGTGCTTGAATTATTTCATAAGAGCTACTGAATTTATATTCAAAATTCGTTCATTCCATTTCGGTATATTCATAATTTCATGAATTTTTAAAACCCACTCGTTTGTAGAGCTTGCCGCAAAGTGTGTAATGAATAAAATATATCTATTATTAATGTATTATTTTGGGGGCGGCTTAGCTGTGGTGTTTCTAGATTTATTATTTATGATATCAGAGGTCATTATGTGATTTGTAGGTGTAAGGATTATAAAAATTTCTTGATTTATTAGGTCAAAGATAAATGGCATTGAACAGTCAGCGTCAAAAAATTTAAACGAAAAGGCTGTTCAAAATGACCACGAGAACTAGGAAAATTAAACTTTATCTCAATTTGATAAAGTTCTTTCATAATGACATTTGTCGTGTACTGTCTTGATTCTGAAACGTTCCTTGTATAATTGAGTTAATATAATTTTTTTACAGTTATTTATATCATTTTAAACACTGTTCGTTCCGACATTATTGACGATAACTATACAAATATATGAGTTCCTAAATCAAAATCAAAATCAAAAGTCATTTATTCAAACTAGGCTGAGAGTCAGCACTTTTTGAACGTCAAAGTCACATAAGACAGTCCCCCCTAAACGCCCGCCCTTCGACACTTCCTAGTGCTTTGGCTGGGAAGAAGAAGTGGCTCTCGTCTCTATCTTGTCTTTATTTCTAGTATTAAAATTATGTCTATCGCTTATTTTATTAAAAAGATGTAGATTTTTTCTTACATACATAATATAGCTTTGCACTACTTCTACATACGACCAAGATAAAATCTAACGATCTTTAGTTAGATTTTTCTAAGATATATTATAATTTAGGAACCAACTAGCTTTAACGTTTTCGTCAAGCAAGCTTAGTAAAAAAAACTAAAATGAGCTCAAACTAAGATATGAGCTATATCTTAGTTTGAGCTAATTTTTTTTTTTTAAATCAACACTTCTAAAAGAGCACCGCTTCAGCTCATTTCCGTCTAAATCAATATTTCAAACAATTAAAAAACTTCCATAATTTCTTTTTCACCAAATATCTTGTAAGTCTATAAAAGCCGAATCTCAAAGCGCAGCGAGTAAAAAGATATTCAATTAGCTGTGAGGCGGTCACAAGAAGAGGTAGAAAAAATTCATGCTGTCCGAGCGTTAAGGAGGACAAGCTTTTTCTTTATTTTTTTGTGGATGGGAAATCATCAAATGATGTCGCTCCGGCCGGAGTGGGAGGGCGTGTTAGACTTTTACTGACTAAAACCCACCCGTGTTCCTTTAGTTGCCCATATGTCAGGGCCACGGTATCTCTTTCGAACACATCTAACGACCTGGCAGGAAGGAGGACAAGCTTAGGTACCCCACAAAATTCAAGTTTTCTTACTTTTTTTTTGCTTTTTACAGGTCAGTGTCAGGTTGTATGTTGGGCAAAATATGATTCGTAACCGTTACAAATATGGCTTTACAGACTTTTTTTTAAAGTTTTTTTATTGAAGGGCATCTCGTAGTTAATCCTGAAAAGATTCTTACTACTTAAACGGATGGTGGCCCGGCGATTCCTAAAAAGTTAACTTTTTAGGCCTCCAGCCGGGGCTTAGTATACTTAAAAACTAAAGCGAAAGTCCTAAGGGCAACCCCGAGGGGGGTTCGAACCTCGGCTTAGGCAATCACTGGTGGGGAGGGCAGCAAGGGACAGCCTGGATCTGGGTTAGAATTATTTAGGGGTTAATTTAAAGCTACAGGCGCAGCATCGCGGGCTGGCTCTTGCAAGGGTCGGGAGGAGACTCGGGTCGGGGGCGAGACGACGGACCTCGGCGGCGAGGTCGGTATGAGGATTTGTGCCTGTGTTGATCTCACTGTACTAGTTTTCTTTCGACTCTCCTGGAGGAGAGTAGTGGGGTCATCAGGATCGGAGAGTAGCAGACTTATAATCCTCTAAATTCATTTAATTCCATTGAATGACTTTATTCTTTCCGTTTTCGTGTGGTACCGACGTGGACGTGTTGCGTACGGTGCCGGATGTAAAGAATAGGACCATCCAATTTCTTCCCGTGGGTGTCGTTAGAGGTGACTAAGGGACTTATATTTTAACACTAAACTGCGATCGCCAACCCGCCTGCCAAGCGTGGCGATTGTGACAAACCCTCCCAAAATGGAGAAGGCCTAACTCCAGCATTGGAGGTTTTTCGGCTGAAATGATGATGATGATGAAATTTACCATTTCGTCGTTCAATGGGATTTACAGTTACAAATCACTAAAATTATCATCTGCAAGCTTCTGCCCGCGACTTCGTCCGCGTCAAATTTTTGCTCCCCTGACCCTTCCCGTCACATCGAATTGCCTGCCAGTTTTCGTATATTTTTCGTTGCTGCTCCACTCTTTTTGATTGTAGCATAATGTTATATAACCTATAGCCTTCCTCAATAAACAGGCTACCCAACACAAAAAGAATTTTTCGATTCGAACTAGCAGTTCCTGAGATTAGCGCGTTCAACCAAACAAACAAACTCTTCAGCTTTATAGATACGGGTTTTGTTGGTGATTTTAATGATTATATTTCTCCGAATCGCAAAAAAAGTAACTAAATTTGAATTTTGCGGGCTACGGTGGCGTGGAGAAGAAGTGCCGTAATCCACCACGCGTGACCAATGCGGGTTGGTTCTAGGACATGCCGCTTTCCTCACGATATTTTCCTTAACCGTTTTGAGTGCATTGGTGATGAAATAATTTACAAAGTAAAGCGTTTGTCGGGGTTAAAACCTATGACTTATACTTGTAAGTCACAGCTGTTACCTCTGGACCACTACTAGTCTGAATTGTTGCATGTAGCTACAGCGTAAGGATTAATCAGTACGGAAAAAACGCGATTGAATACCGCGCGCGGTTTTCTGCTGATCGTAGCAACATCACTGACGTGCTTTTTACCGCACTGTAATGGTACTCACGGAATATTTAGGTATGGGAGGAAAGCGAGGAATTAAGGCCGCTAAATTCAGCTGCGTTTTTCCGTTCAGGTTTGTTCTACTAGAACATGGAACAAAAACAAAAAAAACGAAAAAATTGCCTGAATTTCACCACGTTTTAAAGAAATATTTTAGTGCTAATGGTTCACTTAATTATGTAAATTGTGTAAATAATTTAGCTCAGAGTTACGTGGAAATGTTAACTTTGAAATAAAAGGGTAATTTATGGAAAGTTAGTTAAAAGTTTTGTTCTGAAAGTAGAGGTTAGTTTTGTTAATCTCGGTTGTTCCCTTCGCTTCAGAAAAACTGGAGGTTTATTTTATATGTTTATTTAAAGATAAAAATTAATATCTTACTAATAGTATCTAATGATACACGTGAGTTAAGTAGTAGTGAAATTACCATCCCCGCTACGGTCAGGCGTTAATTTCACGCCGTACAATAATAGGCAACTTAAGTCACACGTATCGTACACTATTTTATAGCTCGTGTGACATAAAACCACAATTAAGTCAGATAAATTATGTCAGAAAGCCAATTATACTGCTAAAGACTATGTTGAGGGTAAAACGGTATGGGACTGAGCTGCTCCAATAAATGTACACTGAATGTTGTTTTTTTTTAAATTATTATTTTGCTATTTTTCTCTCTTTTTTATTTTACCTGACATGAATATTAATTGTTTGAATATTACTTTGATTATTGAGAATTTGAAGACTATGTAGGTCATTGTTTCACTTTTGATTATGGTCTGGCAGTTTGAGTAGTTTGTGCGGCCTACCCAAATGTCCTTTCTTTGGTATTGTTCGTCGAATCGTTGAGCTCCTTTAGTTCCGAACTGAGCTGTACGATTAGTGACAAATGCTTGCACTGACTGGACAAGTTCACTCAATCTTTGTGGTTCATTCTTCAAATGACCATTTCAGTTACCAATCTACATGGTCTTCACATGATGTGACCAAGATTCTGTCTGGACTTTAAAAGAGACTGTAACCTTTGAGTTTGTTTCGGCCTTTCTTCTCAGAGTAGTCAGTTAGGAAACGCCGAACTCATCTAGTTTTCAAAAATATCATTGACATGTAAAAGTGTTTGTACAAACCTACTTACAGAAATAAAATCATTTATCATTTAAGTCACGCACTTTGGGACTTAAATAAAGCAAACATGGGCTACTTAAGTCACAAAAATGTGTGAGTTAAGTGCGGGTTTGAGTCAAACAGTGTCTTTCTTGATTCTATTTTAGAAACGTCGCCCCCGTCTGAATGATTATTTTCTCACATCAAACACACTTTTTACAAATTTAGCTTGGATTTGCTTCATTACATTCAGAACAAGATGTCCACACATCGAGTTATAATCCAGTTTCAAAGAGCTTACACATTTATTTCTCACTTTGCAGACTTAGGGTCAAGAATGCCATTAACCCTACATTTGCCACATAATTTTAAAGGGTACATTTTTACCCACGTCCCCGTGCGGTCGCTTGAGTTTTACTTTTAATATTAAAAGCCCTGAGATAATTGAAACCCTCGCCGATTCAGCCTTGCCGCTTGAGGGGATAATGAAGCCGTAACTTTGGCTCACTTACAAAAAGGCTTAGCAGGGTATTCTTCATATCTTGCTAATTTTAATTTGCATTTTTGAATTTTTGTTTTCAATATGAAAAGACACACGAGACATCCAATTTGGTTCAATAGAAATAAACAAGTATTAATAGATGACAGAGCGGAGTCTTCTAATACAGGCTTTCTAAGCTTAAAAGGCGGCTCTAGTCACCACTGAAGTAAGTTCAAAATTTGTTGATTCCAATAAACCTTAATGCATTTCATTTTCATCAATCATAAAGTCACATCTTTTTCCCATAAAGGTAGGCAGAAACTATAGAACGCTACCTGCAACGATCGTTACATACTCTTTTTAACCGACTTCAAAAAGGAGGAGGTTATCAATTCGGATGTTTATATGTTTTTTTTTTTTTTTTTTTATGTATGTTCGGCCATAACTCCGTCATATATAGACGGATTTGCAAAACTCTTTTTTTGTTCGAAAGGGGTTTATTCCGAAATGGTCCCATATAATTTTCATATAGATCTGATGATGAGTTCGGGAGACAGACACCGGAACTCTTTAAAAAATGACAGGAAATCAACCGCGATTTCTGCTATCGCATAAATATGCATTGTTTGTTTGGAATTAGTGCAGGGTGAATACCACAACTAAAAATTTAAAAATAAAAACTTTTTTGCAAAAAAAAACAACCGACTTCCTTAAAAACACTACAAAGTGAAAAATAACCTTAATTTCGGAAGTCGGTGGCAAAAAAACCATAAATGCAGATCCTAAGACACCGACTACCGAAATTAAGGTTATTTTTCACTTTGTAGTGTTTTTAAGGAAGTCGGTTGTTTTTTTTTGCAAAAAAGTTTTTATTGCTTCAATTATTAACCGACGAAAAAAAACGGAGGAGGTTATCAATTCGACGCGTATATTTTTTTTTTATGTATGACCACGCATAACTTTTTACATAGTAGTCCGATTGTGATAATTCTTTTTTTATTGGAAAGGACATACTCCGAAAGTGGTCCCATATAAATTTGGAAAACAAAATCAAACCCTAATGGTCAGAAAACAGGGGATGATTGATTGTTCACTCACTGATTGTAATGTTTAACCACGCATAACTTTATACAGAGTAGTCCGATTTTGACAATTCTTTATTCATTGGATAGACTTAACTTTACCAAGTATTATAAGCACATTAAAGCCACAAAAAATAATAAAATAAAAACTTTTTACCAAAAAATTTAACCGCCGAAAAAACTGAAAAGCAAAAAATAATAAACCTTAAAATTATGAGTCGGCGCTGAAAATCAATGAACAAAGATCATTCAAAGCGCCGACTCATAATTTTAAGGTTTATTATTTTGCTTTTCAGTTTTTTCGGCGGTTAAGTTTTTTGGTAAAAAGTTTTTTGTTCATACCCTGGTCATACACGCACGGTATTTCGCTATTTGGTAACTAACTGTTATAAACTTCATAAGCCTCAACGTTATAGAGTAAAAAAACATTACCCTCCTAACAGTAAAGCTTTGTTACGTGACTGCATCAGACAATGGGACCACAAGCTTTTATTTAAATCGTAAAACTATGTGAGTCGGAATAATTATCCACTATTTAAATGATAGTAAATTTTGATGGACCTTTGTAAGCGTATTTGACGTTATAAAACTGCTGAACCATATCTAACGTATCGATAAATTCACGAATAAAACGAATGTAATGCTGATACAATGTACAGACGCCAGCACACAATGCTACTACAATCTCTTAGAATAGAATAGAATAGAATAGCATTTATTTGCAAATATGGGTTATACATAAGTAGGTATTAGTAGGTTTTCATCAGAGTTCTGCCATATTTCACCATTCGGCATGCAAACATTTACTTACATTATATAAAATTGTTAAAATTTAAATTCTTATTGGAACATTAAATTATTTATGTCATGCTCATTAAATAAAATTATTAAAATTCTAATTTACATTAAAAATATCAACTTAATTATTACATTATACCATGTTAAATTAAAATACAAAAAAAAAAAATACAAAATCGTGGTCCGAAGATAAATAGACAAACAAACATTAAAATTCGAGGTCAATACAACATAATTATTCCATTAGAAAAATAATAATTAATTAATTAAAAATTCAAGGTTGTTTGATAGAAAATTTGTCCGTTAAAAACTCAGTTACACTGTAGTATGTTTTATCGATTAAGAATTTACGAAGTGTGTTTTTGAATTGTACCGTTTTCAAGTCTTTCCAAGCACTTGGCAATTTATTATAAACAATTGGGGCCATGCAATAAATACTTCTGCGCATCATAGTGGTTTGACACGGTACATTATTTAATTTTGAATTGTCACTACATGTCCACACACTCGATTTATTATTTTTCCTATGAAGATTATAAGCAAATCCGACATGTAGTAACGTTCTTCCACCTAGTTTATTTGAAATTATTTTGTAATTGGTTTGTGCTAAACCCCGTGAAGGACCTGGACTTGCCATTTTGAGTTAACATGACCGACTAAACTTTCTTATCAGTAACATATTGCAACTATGTGGGAAAGGGATAGAAATAGTGCCCATCGCTATGTTTGCTATTTTCACTGTCCGTCACCCTGGACTCTATTGTTTTCAACCCTATCTTTCCCTTTCTTTGACTACCTATCTCTTTCTTTTAGAATTCGATCTGGCTATTGTGTAAAACCAGTTTGGCCGGGCACGGGCGCCTCGTTTAGACAAAGTACAAAGTAATGCATCTAAAGTAAATAATTGTAATATAGTAATAAAGTGAATATCCTTGTAGCATGTTTATAGTATCCAATATTGTGTTAGTTAGAATACTTATTTAGTAAGTTTGTCTACGTATTTGGTTCCGAAACACTTTTTTCATCGTCTGTATCTAGTAAAAAATATTTTTATTTCGGCGAAATCAACTATAATAACTTAATTTAAAATCGGGGGCTTCCACCACGGGGGCAAAACACACCGGGGGCGTAACCCACGGACCCGTCTGTTTCTTGGGTATACATCGGCCAAACGTTCAAAACGATTTGGATTGTTCTTCACAAACATAGCTACTTCAAGAATATAAATACAAGGAAGTGACTCTCAAATTTCTTTAATAGGTTTTCAACTTTATCGCTAAAGTATTAGGTGCAATATTGATTGAAAAAATTTGACAGTTTCGGCTAGCTTGATATGCTGACTGTACCTATGTCTGTATTTATATTGTAACTTTTTATTTGCGCCATGTTATTACGTCGAACGTATTTTCCGAAGCGAAATTCTCACTAATTGAAACTAAAGCGAATTACCGATGACCTTGTGAACCAAATGACCTTCTGACGCCCGCAGGAATCCGCTGGGCGCGGGAAGCACAAAACCGGTCGAATTGGCGGAGCTTGGGGGATCCCTATGTCCAGCAATGTCCACTGCTTCGTCTTTCGGCTGAAATTAGGGATTTAAAGCGTAATTTAATAACGCACATATTCTGATCTATTTCAAATTGATTATTTTAGAACAATATATTTATATATATATGTAAAAAACTGTAATTTTTTCAAATATATTAAGCAATAGATTACAATTAAATTATAATCCATTGCTTAGTATGTTCGAAAAATTTGTCTGCTTAGCAACGTAAATAACGCAATGAATATTGTTGAACTATCGAAATGGAACCCATTCCTAGAAGTGATTTGTGTCGCAATCACCCCTTTGTACCTAACTCAATATTATAAAGGTATACTACCCGATTATTGGAAAGACGAAACAACATTTAAGACAACACTCATATTATGATGTGATTTATTAAACTCACGAGCGAGTCGCGTCTTCCAGCGTTGGTGCCTGTTTGGCGCCGTGCAACCGCGCGCGGCCTCGACTCAACTCCGTGGCATTCGCCTCGTAATCCGTAGGGTCGATCATATCCATCGAAATAAAAAAAAAAGACGCGCATATTCCACGGAATAGGTAGATCTGCAAGCAACCAACGATTATTGGTGATATGTACATAACATAATACAATATTAGCCCTTGTTTCCCTCAAGGGTTGGGCAAAGGTGCAGATATGGTATACCCACATTTTGTCAGTTATGTTTAAGTCACATCTTATAGGAGGCGAGCTTATTGCCATCAACCGGGCACAAATTTAGGCTGCTACTCAGAAATTCCGGACAGAAAACTCAATAAAGCTTTGCTCGACCTGAGAATTGAACCTTGGAGCTCTAGTTTAGTAGTAGCGCTCGCGACCACTAGATTAACGAGGCAGGCAGACGGAGGTATTTTTTTTATGTAATCTTTTAGATTGACGCTTCACTGCGCTTCGACTCTGCACTAGTATGAATCGACCTTTACGCGATAAAAATGCGGAGCGGTAAAAGTAAAACTCAGCAATGGAGGGTTAGAACAACCGAGATGTAATTTATTACCAAAACGTTTTCGTATACGTGGGACGTAATATGAAAACAACATTGTCTTATTGTTCTTAAAAATCTGGCGTATTCAATAGGTTTATTCAATAACTCTCGTATGGCTGTAGAATTTAAATGGGGTATACCGCGGGTTGTGTTTTGGTTTAGTAACTTTGATACGCCACTTAAGAAGAATACGAAAATTCTAGGTAAGGGTTTTTGCAACAGATACAAATCCCTTCATGTCAAAGTACCTACTGTCAAGTAATTAAAACAATTGCCTTTCTACCATGTATAACATAATTCACTTAAAATCTCATACACCCCAGTAAGAAGAATGCGTTAAAAACATAATATTATACAATGACCAAAGCAAACATTTGTTGTTTAGAAAATACCGTGAGTCCAGCATTACTTTATGCATTTAAAGTTGACTTTTATTACCTTAAGATAAGATTTAATTTTCTTTGGACCAAACTGCGGCCAGGACGGCGAAAAAATAGTTAAAAAAAAACCGGCCAAGTGCGAGTCGGACTCAAGCACCGAGGGTTCCGTACAAACCTGTAGGTATTCACGGTTTGTGCATAAGGGTTATGTTTATGAAATTTATTTTTATTTTTATGTTTGAGTTGATTGAATGAAAGGTAAATTGCGGTTTACGATTTATGTATGACATATAAAAAAAAAACTACTTACTAGATCTCATTCAAACCAATTTTCGGTGGAAGTTTACATGATAATGTATATCATGTATTTTTTTTTCTCTTATTTTAGAAGTTACAGGGGGGGGGGGACACATTTTACCACTTTGGAAGTGTCTCTCGCGCAAATCATTCAGTTTAGAAAAAAATGATCTTAGAAACCTAAATTTCATATTTGAAGATCTATGCATAGATACCACAGACGTATGGGGTTGATGAAAAAATTTTTTGAGTTTCAGTTCTAAGTAAGTATGGGGAACCCCAAAATTTATTGTTTTTTTTTGTGTGAAAGTCTTAATGCGGTTCACAGAATACATCTACTTACCAAGTTTCAACAACATAGCTATTATAGTTTCGGAAAAAAGTGGCTGTGACATACGGACGGACAGACAGACAGACAGACATGACGAATTCATAAGGGTTCCGTTTTTGCCATTTGGCAACGGAACCCTAAAAAACCTATATTGAAATTCACTTAAATCAATTCGGTAGCCGATTCATCATTTCATCATTTCAGCCGAAAGACGTCCACTGCTGGACATAGGCCTCCCCCAAGCTCCGCCACTTCGACCGGTTTTGTGCTTCCCGCATCCAGCGGGTTCCTGCGGCCTTCACAAGGTTATCGGTCCACCTTGTTGGAGGCCTTCCAACTCTACGTCTTCCGGTGCGCGGTCGCCACTCCAGAACCTTTCGGCCCCATCGGCCATCTGTTCTGCGAGCCTGCGTAGCCGATTATGAACCAATTACTTGCAGGACTTGCACTTATAGCTTGCCTAACAGACAAGGGGATTGCCTTGCTAGAGTCTTATTAAATAATAATAATAATAATACAAGCCTATTACGCAAAATCCACCACTCAGTTGATCCCAATTCTCAGGAAACGACTACGCGGCAGGCTCAGAAAGAGATGGCGGGATGAACTAGACTCCTTAAAGGACTGTTCTACGATCGCAGTAGACCGGGAAAAATAGAAAGCAGGAAGGGAGGCTTTTGCCCCGCAGTGGGACAACACAGGCTTATAATAATAAAAATATTTTAAGAAACGGTTAATGTTTTGTCAAACTCTATTCCATTCATAATGCGTTTAAAGTATGTTTCAGAACCCTACAACATTCTTAAATGAAACAGAAGCATTCTAAGGTACTACCTAATGGATACAAAGGATCAAAACCGTTTTAATAGCTGCTATACAGTAGGACAGCCAAGTGAATCTCCTCGGACACTGACGTTCGGTAAACTAATCAATGAACCAAGTGGAGTAGCTCGATACCAACACGATGTGAACGGTCGTGTCAGGTAAATGGCACACAGAGCTTGAGCCTGTAATTCTGGTCTGGACGTAATAACAGTAGGGACAAAGGATCAAGATTGTTGGCGGAGTTTGATGACAAGATTCAGGGTTGAAATTGTTTTTGGATGTCGTAGTGTTGAGATGCAAAGAGGTAGGTACCTATAGATGTAATGCATTTTTTAAACAGTAAGCTTCACTCGGATTTACTTATTATCATTATTGCACACCAAAATGAAAAAACATTAGATATTTATCATTTTCCTTTAATCAAAAGCCACTGGGTCCCCTGTCCTTATTGTTATTTATTTCTCGTATACTTATGTGCACAAAAATTTGGTAATTATTTTTAAAACGTTTTTTTATTTTTTGTGTTTCAGTAGTCTAAAAGATGTTTTCCACGCTAATAATTCGTTACATTAAAATTGATTTGTTATATTGCAGTGCAAAGGTGTTGATATAAATTATGTTTTTTTTTTATCAAAACGCATCCAAATAAATCTCTATTAATTTAACATACACGTACATAATAGCCAAAAATGTCTCGAAGCAATTAAATTGCGTAAATTAGGTCCGTTTAAAATGCTGTGACTTCGGACGAACCTGTCGTCAAGCGTAGTTCTTTAGCAACATCCGAATTCTCCTGTATGATCATTTTACATGGAGTGACTTCCTATTTGAACTGCAAGTGCTTACTTATCATATTGGATACCATTTAATAAGAATGACAGGCGGGACCAACCGCTCAACGTGCATTGCGAGGCACGGAGGGGTCTCGATATGTAACGGAGGACCACCCACCTACGGACCGACTGTGGCAGATGTAGATTAACTTCTGAAAGACCCCTGCGGCTATTATCATTTAGCTACGCGCCCCTCAGTTAAAATGCCTCCAAAATTATGAAAAACATATTGAAGTAAATAATTAAGTAAAAAAATAATTAATGAGATCGCCCCGTCCCCTATAGCTGCAGGACGTTAGGTAGGCAAAGGCAACTGAAGGAACACGGGTGAGTTTTAGTAAGTAAAAGTCTGACACGCCCTTCCGCTTCGCCCAGAGCGGGTGACGTCATTTGATGATTTCCCACACACAATAAAAAGAACGGTAGGTAGGTTATCTTTCCGAGCTGTCAAATACAATTTTGTTTTACAATCATTTGTATCAATTTCAAAAGATTTAATAATAACGAAGATATATTACTTTTCTCATAGTGTATTAAATATAAATTAGGTAGTAAAGGGAAGCTTTCTTTTGAGATAGATCTAGACTCTTTTGTTTCATCAGTGAAGCCTGCTTTTATATTTATTAATAGTTGAATAGGCTTGCTTGTGACCTGAATCACGCCTGATGGAAAGCGATGGATGAGAACTATGATTGAAGGAGCGTTTCCAGGAGATGCCTGATCAGTTACTCTCAGACCTGTCTTTAGAAATTAGGTTAGTACTCGTCTCTTTATTTCAGTCATTTAGAAATATTGTAACAGTATTGCGGCTGGTTTTATCACGCGTTGGGATTTTAATTGAACAGCTTTTTTTTTGCAAGGGAAATCATCAAATGACCTCCCGCTCTGGGCGAAGCGGGAGGGCGTGTCAGACTTTTACTGACTAAAACCCACCCGTGTTCCTTCAGTTGCCCATGTGCCAGGGTCACGGTATCTCTTTCGAACAATCCTGGCAGGCATCGGTCCTAGCAGACCCCTTCAGTGCTGCTGACATCTCTTTGAGGCGCGCGTGGAATACTACGTGCCGTCGACCCGAGCCTGGTCTTTACCGGGCGGCGAGCTACCCATTGCTCGCCGCCCGCAAGCTCGCGCCTACGGTGGCCGTGAGGGCGCAGAGACTGCCACTCCCTCACGCGCCCCGCCTCCTCCTTCGCGAGCATTACTGCTTCGCAGAAGGAGGTGACGGCTTGCCATGCCCTCTCGCTCCGTACCATGGCTCGCACCAGGGTCAGACGCGAGAGGTCACCGCCACCGATCGCCTCCACGAGGACACGGCGGTGCTCCGCCCAGGCAGGGCACACCTCCACCGTATGCTCCACCGTGTCCTCCAGACGATCCTCGCAATGGAAACACCCGGGCGTTTCCTCCCGCTTTATCCTGAACAGGAACCCATCGAAGCACCCATGCCCGGTGAGAACCTGCGTCAGGCGGAAGGTGAGGACGCCGTGGCGCCTCTCTATCCACTTCTCAAAGAGGGGACTTACGCGGCGGTATTGTGGCGTGCCCATAATTGAACAGCTTGGGGTGCAAAAGGCGACTAAGGGACTGACTAGAGAATGGGCAGCAGCGTTCTTTATGCATTTTGCAACCATACTGCGATCGCCAACCCGCCTGCCAAGCGTGGCGATTATGGCAAAGCTCCCCAAATTGGGGGAGGCCTAAGTCCAGCAGTGGACGTCTTACGACTGAAATGATGATGATGATGAGCTTGGGGCGCAGAGTGCATAGCGCGATGATAAATACCGGTTTGAGTTGATATTTGCAAGGGCAAACATCAAGTCAAACCGGTAGTGTTCCAGTAAGTGCCTGTAGGGATCTTGACCATTTTCCGGACTCTGGGATTGTTCGGATAGCCGTGGAACACCTCTCCTCTCTCACGCTTAGTACAGGCGTCCTTCGTTTTGTAATATCCTTCGCTGGTCTATAGTCTCATCTGGGTCTTAACCGTGCTACCGTTTCATAAAAATAATAACGCTCTTGACTTTCCTTTGACCAAAAATAATATAAGTTTTGCCTAAACCAGCTCTAGAAAATAATGGACAGCAAGCAAATCCCCCAACTCATTAATAACTAAGTTACCAATATCCTTAAATCCTTATTCAGAAATTATTACGTAAAGCTAAGAATGCGTAAATCCGGGGATTTTCCGCGGACGATAATGTATGGTGGGGTGTGGGTGGGCTGATCTCCAACTATTGACCAACCTTACTTCGCACATTCATTAAGGGCCCGTAAAGAATCTAATGGATATGTGGTTATAACTCTATTATTTTGTGAGTTTGTTAACCTACTATAACATCAGTAAATTTTATCGGTGAGCTCTCTTAAATAGGGATGGGCTAGATGGCTTGCTTTTACTTGACAGAAGTAGTGATGATCTCGCTACATTCACTAGATTGACTGTGTAGAAGGTGTAAAAAATAGTAAAAGTGAATTTAGTCTGATGAGGTACCTACCTTAAAATGGTGGCTGGGACAGACTGGATGCAGGAGGCGGAGGACAGGGTATTATGGCGTAGCCTGAGAGGCCTATGGCCAGCAGTGGACTGCGATTATATGACATTGATAGTACAATTGGATGGTCGTCCAAGTTCGATATATAAATTATTGTATTTGTCTTCTAGTGACAAGTTAAACTTGTCAGAATTTTTCAACGCCTTATTTTAGTTTGTGTATATATAGTTTTAGTTAAGTTAGTATATTATTTTGTTATTTTTATTAAGCTTGAATTAAACGAGAAGAAATGGGAATGGTGCAATAAAAACTTGTCATCAACCCCAACTAAGAAACTGCAAAAAAAAAGAACTTTCCACTATCAAAGTCCAGCGTAGAACTATCTTAACATAACTAGAGGAAGCCTTTTGATGGATTATAGCAGAAAACTTTCCGCTTCGCCTCCCACTGAAATTAGTTTTAGCCAACTTTTATATCGTCTATGTGTGCTACCATAGCACTTCTGTGTATTAAATCGTCTATAAGTAAGTAACAGTAGGAATGCGTTTTGCATGAGTGTGTAACAACTCATTCAATTGTGGTGTAGCATGGGATTCTAGATGATTCTGAATTTGAAGGAGGCTGGGGGCCTTGTGGCTAAGTGACAATAATCATAGTTTACGATCGATCAGGTTAAGATAATCTTGCCTAAGTTGGTCCAGGGATGGGTGTCAATCTTTACATACCAAGACCGTTTTTTGTGGGTGGGAAATCATCAAATGACGCGTGACGTCTTCCGATCTGGGTGGAGCGAGAGGGCGTGTCAGACTTTTACTGACTAAAACCCACCCGTGTTTCTTCAGTTGCCTATATGCCAGGGCCATGGTATTTCTTTCGAACAAATCGCGCGTTCCTAGCAGGCATCGGTCCTAGCGATATACCAAGACCCCTCTGTGCCTCGGAAAGTGTATTAAGCCATTGATGCCGGCTATAATTCGTGGAATTTCGACTATCATTATGGGTTGCTAGAAGCCCGATAGTCTAATAACCAGTCTTACCACCTAGTATCGTATCACCCAACAGATAACAGAGCATGGCCGAAGCAGCCGAGGCGTTTTGAACTGGAAGACCTAGCTTTGGAAAAATCTACTGTTTCCTACAACAGTGCAAGACCTACGCGGTCACAGTGTTTGAAATAGCTTTTTTTAAATCTGCCGATGAAATACTGTATTTACTCCATCGTCGATGAACCGGCCACCCGGGTTATTGCATAGTAATCTAGCTACTTATAAAAACTTACAACACGCCAATCAAGAAACTTGTGCTATAATTTAGTGCGCAATCATTTCTTCTACGCACAAGAAACCCTACAAACTAACTAAGAAACAAAACTGTTACATATCCAGTTATACCTAAGAAAACCTTATAAAAATTACGAAATCACAGCCACTTTAAAGAGAAAGATATAAAAGAGTTGCGAATCAGGGTTCAGTAACTACAATTTAACGTAAACATTTACGTAAAGGCAAGAGTTTAGTGTTGGACTCGGAAAAAGTCCGACGCAGTTCTTTGTGAACTTTTCGAGTCCAAATGACTATTTCCTTTTGAGTACGGAATTGGCGAGACTTGAAAATGGTGACTGAAGTACAAATAAATCCGGATAAGTGGACCGTAGAAGTTGTGTGTCGGAAGTCATTTTGGGGAAGAAGGGCATTTGAAACGTCGTATATACTTAATAGGACTAAGAAGATGCCAGAGCTGAACATTCAGTTAGTGTGCATTCTTTAAGTAGATTTTTCAGTAAGAAGATTGAGGGATTTATTGTGGACTAAGACCACCACAGTGTACCCTGAAAACGTTCAACGGCGTCACGGGAGACCCAGAAGTAGATGGTGAGACAAATTTGACGCTTTTGTATGAACAACCGGTCAGGATCGAGTTGAGTACAAAAAGGAGAGGGAGGCCTTTGCCCTGCTGTGGGACACAACAAGTTAGTTTAATAACATACTAGCAATAGTAGCCTAAATGAAGCCTCACGGCGGGTAGGCCTCGGCATGAACTTGGACAAGACAAAAGTTATGTACAATTCGCATGACTTGCCGAGTCCAACCGCGAAGGGTCGCTTCTCGAAGTTGTGAAGGAGTATGTCTACCTTGGGCAAGTCATACAGCTTGGTAGACACAACTTCGAGAAAGAAGCCACAGGAGGATCCAGTTGGGTTGGGCAGCGTTTGGGAACCTTCGTCAAGTCTTTTCGGCACCGATACCGCAATGTTTGAAGACCAAGGTCCTCAACCAGTGCGTCCTGCCCGTCATGACATACGCTGCCGAAACGTGGACACTGACGGTTGGGCTGGTCCACAAATTTAAGGTCGCTCAGCGCGCTATGGAGCGGGCTATGCTCGGAGTTTCTTTAATGGATAAGATCAGAAATGATGTTATCCGGAAAAGAACTGGAGTTACCGCCATAGCTTGCAGGGTAAGCAGGCTGAAGTGGCAGTGGGCTGGCCATGTTTGTCGAAAGACTGATGGCCGATGGAGCAGACGAGTCTTGGAGTGGAGACCGCGTATCGGCAAGCGTAGTGTGGGACGCCCCCCAGCTAGATGGACCGACGACCTCAAAAAGGTGGCTGGGATAGACTGGATGCGGAAGGCGGAGGATAGGGTGTTGTGGCGCAGCATGGGAGATGCCTATGTCCAGCAGTGGACTGCAATAGGCTGAGTTGATAATACTACCTTCTTCCAGAGGCTTTGCCCGCATATTATACATATAAACCTTTCTCTTGAATCACTTTATTATGAATATAATTATATGATGGACACTATATTAAAATCTGTTGCGTAGTTTCAAAGATCTAAGCGCATAGACGTGGGAAGCGACTTTGTTTATGCTATGTAGATAAGTAAAGACATCATAATTTAAACGCCTACAATAAGAAGTTCTATAAGCAATAAATATAATGAAAAAGTCAAAAAGTATGAGACCGATAAGCTTTGAAAGTCGTCGTCATAACACGAAACGATTAGAAAGCACTTAGAAATCAATTGCCACGTCTGATGATACCTAAATGTGGAAACCAGCTAAAACTGATAGTCACACTTGGCAACCTGGCATTTAATTTTATCAGTCAATACAAAACGGATCAAAGAATCATTTAAACATCAATCACCTCGCGTATTTCAACAACGCTGAAACAAAGCCAGTTAGAAAAGCCTTTATAACTCACAAAGCGTACCTAACGCGTATGTTCTGTGCCGTGTGTACGAACACCGTCACACCTTCCATTGTGACGTCAATCCAGTCCGCTTTGTGGAACAAACTCAGCGATACACAGAAAATACTAAAAACCTTTGCCGTAAAACGAGAATGAAGTTAGTGGAAAAAGCGTGTTTTAGTTGAAAAGGATTCACAGTCTTTGTGCTCGCAAATTGCGTTTGGAGGGGCGCTTCTAGTTGAGTTTTTGAGGTCTTGGGTCCGTGTTGTTATTTAATCATTTTTGTAGAGTCTTGGCTTTGAGAAGAGGGTTCGATTGGGTTAAGTGCAATTGACTTAGTTAGTAGGAGGTGAAGTATTTTGCGATTAAAGATGATGGACGATATCAATAATAACGTTTACACCCGAATATCAATATTCTTAAAGCCTCAGATAACCAAGTACATACATAACAACTGCTTGAAACGACATTTAAGGTCTTTTCAGATTGACACTAGTGTCTGTCTGGATTTGTGCCCAATTGATAGTAAATGGATTACCCCCTACTTTAAGTACACCTCAAAATTACGACCTCGAGCCTCCACCTACGAGAAGACTGTGACCTCTGAATTTGTTTCTGAAGTGTAGTCAGATAGGAAACGCCGACATTATCTAGTTTTAAAAATATAATAGAATTGTTTTTACAAACCTACTTCGAGAAATCAAAAATCAATCAATCATTAAGCATTTACCTTTGCCCAGGTTGCCCAACAAAGAGTTATGTTATGTTGAGGTCTTTAAAACATATATCGTAGTTATTTACACAGCAATATCCTCTTTGATCGTTCTTAAACTCCCAAGAATTCTTCGTATATGGCCGTGGAAAATCTCATTCAGTTTAATATTATTCTAGTCCCAACGTCTGAGTTCATATGCGATATTGCATTTGTCTACTTGTGAATTTGGCGCAACTAAATTTGGTATTGCTGGGATTGTGAAATGATGACTGACATAAATTGCTTTAGAGATAATTTTATAAACGTTTTCTAAAACACTTGTTTCTGCCCACGTTCGTGTGAAAGTCGTAAGATACACAATATACGAAAACTGGCTTCTACCCACGACTTCATCCGCGTTTCAATAGACCCAGAGGATAAAAAGTTTCACAGTTTTTCACAGAAATTCAACCCCCATTTCACCCTCTTTGAGATGGTTTAAAAAAAACCCTTTCTTAGTGAATACCTACTCTTTATAAAGAACACACCCTCCAAATTTCATGTCTCTAGGACCAGCGGTTTAGGCTGTGCGTTGATATATCAGTCAGTCAGTCAGTCAGGACTTTGAATTTTATAAATTTTAAAAATCTCCTTCGTCCGCCTGCTTTATTTCTTTGGTTTGGCTTAGTGTTCTTTCTGAATTAAAACAAAAATAATTTCAATTCCAAAGCATTGTAGCATGCTGTCATTCTTGAGAGGCTATCAAATGCAAAAAGATTTTTTTTAAATCCTGAGGATGGTACTTCCAAATAGAATAGTGTTCCAACAAATAAAAAAACTGTTATATTATATTATTAGTAAAGATTTCAAAAAATTTTGCAACGTTTTTATCTTCTGCAAAAAAAATATCTTCGCATGCTCGTATAATAAGTAATTTTTGACATGTGCAAGCAAGCAAAAATTTTCCAAAGCAGCATTTCATATCGCGCTATCACCATCTGACGTTTATGGGATATCTTCATCAAGTCCCAGAACTGCAGATTTTAATATATTTTTATCGTAAACTCCTAGTACCTACTTTTCTATATCATCCGCATTTTCAGTAAACGACATCCCATCTGCAATTCTGCAGTCTTCACGTAAAACTGCTGACTAAGCGCTGACATTGCACATTTGACATAACAGTAGCTGAAATAGGAAGAACATATAGTTTGGGATACCTTACTTATAGTAACTTTATTTTATTTTGTCCTATATTTACCTTAGTCATAGAACAGTAAAATACTGCAATTGAATAAATATTTGAATTGACAAACAATCTGGAAAATTGATTAAAAAAAATATCAAGAATTATGATGTCAAAAAAAGAATAAACATGAAAATATACAGGAACTGATGGTACCGAATGCGCCGAACACGTAGCCAAATTTAGGATCGACATAATACAGATTACCTACCATTGACACACTAAGAAAAAAAATTTAGATATACTATGGACATAAGGAAAAACTACCATAAAACTCAAATACACTGCAACAGACGGATATTCATTTCTCCGTACTCGACTATAAAAACCATATCTGATCATACAGATTCTGACGCAGCAATCGCACACAATCTGATAGTGCAGAGGCGAGGCGTGGCGATATACCAAGCAATCTCATATCGATCGCTCGCTGTTTGCTCTGACGCAAAAACAAAGAACTAGCTATCATACCTCGTAACGTAGACACGGATCGTAACGGAATGGAATGATGCACAGGATTGGAAGAGAAAATCTGTATTGACTATGGTGACTAGAAAAACTTTGAAAATTAACGTATTCATATTCCAGGAGGGTTATGCAAAGGTGAATCTACAGTATACTCATTTAATGCTACTGGTTCGATGTTATAGAGCAGCTTTTCCCAAAGTGGGCGATAACGCCCCCTTGTGGGCGCTGCAGGCCTAAAGGGGGGTGGTAAGAGACCCAGAAAAAAAAATGGGGGCTCTACACAATTTTCTGGTTCTCTTACCACCCCCCTTTAGGCCTGTAGCGCCCACAAGGGGGCGTTATCGCCCACTTTGGGAAAGGTTGTTATAGAGTGAGACCCTATTCAAATCGAGACACTGCTACTGACAAATTTCTTACGCAAAACCCAGTCCTACTTTTACGTTCAAAATTCTGTAGAAGAAATAATAGAACTTAGCCTAGCTTAAACTAGAAAGGTGATACTGACAATATTGAAGAACACAAAAATGGAAGTGTAAAAGGTTTGGGAATACATAATCACTGGACATGTTGCCGCTGGCTTCAAATAAATTCGTATTGTTGAACACATAAAACACTTTCGGTAAAGGCTTGTGGGCCTTACCAGAAAATGGGGGGGGGGTCTGCAAACATCACCACCTTTGGTTTGGCGATCGCAGTATGGTGGTAAAATCCATAGAGAACGCTGCTGCCTATTCTCTAGTAAGTCCTATTGTCGCTTTTTACGACATCCACGAGAAGACATGGGATGGTGCTATTATATACTTTCGACAACACACATAATTCTGGATTTTTTTTTGTAGAGAAACAAAACATCCAGAGTGTTGGAAGTAACTGGAAATCGAAAAAGATAAAGAACCGGCAATGATAAGGGATATACAATTAAGCTATAATTCTATTATAGTAGAGCCGACGATTGTGAAGACATAACCACAGATGGGGTGAAGTGAGACAACTCTATACGAAATGAGTTTCTGTATTTACTATTGAGATAGGTCCGTGATGTATCGAGACAGATCGTGACCAAACACACGTTTAGCCATGTATATCACGTGAATAGATTCACGTGATGGAGGGAACACAAAATATAGTGTTATATTTTGTCTTCGTAGTTTGTTTGGAAAGAAAAACCTACAAGTCTTTGTGGCGTTTGTTTGTTAATTTTTCTTCTCTCGTATTGAAACTATAATTATCAATACTTAGTTAACGAAACTGTATAAATATTAGTCTGTCAAGTAGCTATTTGGGGACTTACCCAGGGTAAGTCAGACCAACATTTATGTAGAAATCTGCATGTGATTAGTAGAGACTGATCTATAGCGCTCCACTTTTTGTTAAATAAAATAAAAAGTCCCTATGATACGTTTGTTAAATGATCCCTTAATGGTAGTTTTAACATAGTAAGCAATTTAAAACTATAAACATTGAGGGCCAATAAAATAAAAATGAATTTAAATATACTAGGTTCTCTAACAAAGCGATAGCCTCTAGCAAAGCGTACCTCTTCATGCCAACGCGATTGGCAACTAGCTCTCTAATGGCGTAAAACCTGATAGGGTTATACGCAGAATCTGAATAATTTTGAAGAATATTACTTGCTTCATATCTTCGAATAATCTGTCTACTTCAAAACGTAAACAAAGCAATTAATCCCTAATCTTTCCCATATCCCTAATCTTTCCCATAATTGACTATGGCGATGTGTGTTACTATGACCTGAATGCAGATCTCCTCAATAAACTTGACCGCCTTCTAAATAACTGCATTCGATTAGTTTTCAATCTTCGTAAGTATGATCATGTGTCCGCGCACCGGTTGCTTTTAAAATGGCTACCCATCCGTCAGCGTAGAGAGTTGAGGGCTCTGTCAGTGCTGTTTTCCATACTTGACAAACCCACTTCTCCTTCTTACCTGACTTCCCAGTTTCAATACTTGTGCTCTGCACATAGTAAAAATCTCCGTTCCTCTAACAATCGTCTTCTACGATGTCCTTCTCACCGCTCTGGTTTTATTAAATCTTCTTTCTTTGTCCAGGCGGTCTTTCTATGGAATGCGCTTCCTTTGAATATCAGGATGGCAACCAGTCGGTTATCGTTTAAAGTGAAAGTACGTGAGCATATTCGTAAGAAGTTGGCAGATTCATCACAGCGCTGATTTGCTGGATTCGTTTTCTCCTCCACGTATCGTTATTTCTCCAGACAATTTTTATTTTCGTTATATATATATATATATATGTATGTATGTATCTATGTATTTATATGTATTATTTTCCGAATTATCTATTCCTATGTTGCACCTACCATGTTTTGTCTCTGCATCACCCTAAGGTTGACTGGTAGAAAATGCCTCAGGCATTAAGTCCGCCTTTGTACAGTATTTTTTACTTGTGCATAAAGTTTTAATAAATAAATAAATTAATGTTGTTTTACTGTCAAAATGATAGCCATTCCTACTGTAAGTGTGTTTTTTGTGCGTGGGAAATCATCAAATGCCTTCTTCCACTCTGGGTGGAGCGGAAGGGCGTGTCAGACTTTTACAGACTAAAACTCACCCGTGTTTCTTCAGTTGCCCATGTGCCAGGGCCAAGGTATCACTTTCGAACAAATTTTGCAACCCTGGCAGACTCTAAGTGTGTTACGCAATCACATTGCGACTATAACCGCTTTATATTTGCCACCCGACGGTCTCTGCCTACTACCTGTGGCCTACAAAGCAATTCATACAGAAATGCTAAAACACAAAAGCATGAATATTGGAACAATGCTCTCCATTTTATTATAATAAAATATGTATAGAACCCTCCTTATGGATTGAATTCTTATTTTAAGTAACAGGTAGAATATGTTGCTCTATTTCTTCGTATTTTTCGTGATATTATTTAAATATGGAAGTTGGTCAATACAAAGTTGACGTAAACTAGCGACCAAATCCTGGTTCCCACAGTTTTCACATATTACCAAAACATCGGGATTTATTCATCAATGTTTAAAAATGTAAAATCTAATATTATTTTAAGAATTTTGAATGTGAGCACTATCATTGATTTTTTATTCTATCTCTTTCTTTCAGTGAATGATGGTCTAGCAGTTTGAGTTCTTTATGCAGCCTACCCAAATGTCCCTTCTTTGGTATTGTTCGATGAATCGTTGACCTCCTTAAGTACTAAGTTCTGCATGATGACTGATAAATACGCGCACTGACTGAACAGGTCCACTCAATCTGTGTGGTTTTTCCTCAAAATACCATTTCCAACACCAATCTAGGTACATATGTAAGTACATATACAGGGTTATTTGTAAAACACCGGCAACCTCTCAGGACTGTGTTACTAACATCATAATCAACAACTTTTGTTCTATGGCTTTTAAAAATTCGTCATATTTTAGTTCACCAGACATTAATAAAAAATTAAAATATTTAAATTGAATGGTCTAAATATTACGAAGTCTATGCGAAACAAAAAAAGCACATAGTACATTAGCGAGGCGAGCGGAGTTAGGGTGGCGGGAGCGCTTGAACTTGAACTATTTACGGGCGGCCGATTTTTGTATGAAAATCTGATGAACTAAAATATGATGAATTTTTAAAAGTCATAGCACATAAGTTGTTGATTATGATGTTAGTAACATAGTCCTGAGAAGTTACCGGTGTTTTACAAATAACCCTGTATAGTATCCACAAGATCTGACCAAGATTATGTCTGGACTTAAAACGAAACAGTGACCTCTGAGTTTGTTTCGGCCTTTCTCCTCAGAGCAGTCAGATAGATGCCGACCTCATCTAGTTTCTAAAATATGATTGACTTAAAAGTTTTTGTTCAAAACTACTTACAGAAAGAAACTGATTTATCACAATTTAAACCTTACGGAATACCTAAATTATCTAAATGCTAGTGAAACTGCATTAAAATTCGTTGTATGGTATAGAAGAATAATAATCATCATCATCATCATTTCAGCCGAAAGACGTCCACTGCTGGACATAGGCCTCCCCCAAGCACCGCCACTTCGACCGGTTTTGTGCTTCCCGCATCCAGCGGATTCCTGCGGTCTTCACAAGGTCATCGGTCCACCTTGTTGGAGCCCTTCCAACTCCACGTCTTCCGGTACGCGGTCGCCCCTCCAGAACCTTTCGGCCCCATCGGCCATCTGTTCTGCGAGCAATGTGCCCTGCCCACGGCCACTTCAGTTTAGCAATTCTTCGGGCTATGTCGGTTACCTTGGAAGAATAATGCAGACGCACAAACAAGCGATTTTGTATTTATCACATTTATACACAAAGATTGTGTCTATGTTTTAGACAAGTTAGTTAATTGTGTTTTTCAAAGACTTTATCAATATTATATAGCTTTGAAAGAAATTGAAGTTAGAAACCAATTCATGAAAATCGAATCAAACTTTCAAAGGCGAAATATTTATCGCAAATTCTGAGAGTCTTGATAAAATCTGATTTATTGTTTATTTTCAGAAAACAAGTGTAATATCTCATGCTGAATTGCTGATCATGAAAGCGAACTCAGCTGAAACTTCTCATTCGACTTTTCTTATTGTTAGTTTCACGATAACGAAGCATTATTTAAACACTAGAAATATCCATGTTAGGTATTTTTAAAGTTGAACATAGCGTATGAGTTCATTGCTATTTATATACTTTTTTGTTCGCAGAAGACGACAAAAAGATGAAATGATCTTAAATAAATGCTATTTTATTAAGACTAGCTCTGCCCGTGGCTTCGCTTGCTTGGATGTCGGAAAACAGACAGACAGTAAAAATAAAAGTATTTTATTGTAGTAGTAAGTATATACTTTCTTATGCATTTAGTAACAAGCAGTTATTTTGAAACTACATACAGACAGTCCTTAATTTTAATGTGTTTCTAAAACAAATTTTATAAATAAATTAACGAGCTACTTTCAACTCAATGCTAACCTTCAAAAGACCTCTCGTAAACCCTGAATAAATATTCAAAATGGCCGAATAATGGACGAATATTATCGAAGTTATTTTACACTGTTGCGGTTTGCGGTCCCTATTATATTCAATACAGCCGTCCGAAAATCGTCATGGCACCACCTGTTTTACTTGTCACCATTCTGGAGGAACATCGTCACTGGTACAGATAGCGTCAAAAATATCGAGACGAACAGACTGTTCAAAATTATCGCAACAACAAATAAAATTAAACTTTATCTCAATTGGATATAGTTCTTTTCAGAATGACAGTTTTTGTATCTTAATTCTGAAACATTCCGTCTGTGACTGAATAAATATTTAATTTCATAGTTGTATAGATCATTTTAATCAGTCTGTTCTTCCTGATATTATTGACTGACTGTACAGTCAACTATTTCAACGTTGAAAATTATTTTCCTTCAAAAATTCAAGTTCTATCTCGATAGTAATAGGTACATAGCTATTACGTTGACCAGTTTCAATTTTACAGAATAAACGACAAAATTAGAGACCTGCATTTGTCATCAATACCATTACAGTACTCATTAATGCATATCTATACATATAATAAATCTGTAGAAAAATAATTTTTGTACATTGAAGAAATTGAAACAAAAAATAGCCAGCATGTGAAAAGATAAGTAACAGAACCCATTTCCATCATTTTTGAAATTTTTGTCTGTTTGTCTGTTTGTCGGTTTGTCTGTTTGTCGGTTTGTCTGTTTGTTTGTGCGCACATCACGTAAAATCTACGAATTCAATGCTGATAATGTTTATATACAAACATTATACGCAACTTGAGGTTTAACTTAGTTTTTGTTTCATCGAAATCGGTTCACTCTATCAAAAGATATGATTAATTTAGTGAGTTCAAGAAGTAAAATATTACGTTACGCAATTCAGTATAGTACTAATGTTGATAGTTGAAATCCAAATCCGATAGATGGCGTTGTGCAAATGACGTCATTTTCTGAATCGCGGTGTATTTTCCGCGTGAGAATGACGTCCACCGTGTTTACTAGGCAAATTGGGTTTTGTTAGGTGTCTTAGAAGTTCTTGCGTGTGTCGTAAAAGTTCTTTGGTTGCTTGGTTTATCGATTTTCTAAATTGGTCGAAAAAAAAAGTATTGGCTTATCTTATTGGTTTCGTTTGGTCAACTTTGGTCATTGGTTTGAAGTACGAAGTAAAGATTGTATACGAAGTCGCGGGCACAGCTATCTATACTAATATTATAAAGCTGAAGAGTTTGTTTGTTTGATTGAACGGGGTAATCTCAGGAACTACTGGTCCGAATTAAAAAAATCTTTTTGTGTTGGGTAGCCTATTTATCTAGAAAGGCTATAAGCTATATAACATCACGCTATAACTAAGAGGAGCGGAGAAGTAATAAAAAATGTTGCAAAAACGGGGAAAATCGCACGGGTAGGCGATTCGACGCGACGGGAAGGGTCGAGGGAACAAGAAATTTAACGCGGACGAAGTCGCGGGCAGAAGCTATAATTAATAATTATGATTGGCCCGTTAGTGTAGTGGTTAGTGACCCTGACTGCTTTTTTTGTGGGTGGGAAATCATCAAATGACTTCTCTCACTCTAGGGTGGAGCCGAAGGGCGAGTCAGACTTTTACTGACTAAAACCCACCCGTGTTCCTTCAGTTGCCCATATGCCAGGGCCTGACTAAAACCACCCCGGTGTTCCGTCCCACACCTACGTCGGGGACCACGGGAACCAATATGTCTTCCGCGATCCCCGACTGGTGCCGGACGCCTGGCGCGCTAGGCCAACCGTGCATTGTGAAAGAATTTCAGTTGCTTGGGATCGAACTCGGGACACTTGGCGCGACTTTCAACTCAGTGTTGATACCGCTACACCAAATCGACTATGACCTTGACTGCTAAGACTGAGGTCCTGGGTTCGATTCCCACCCAGGACAAATCTTTGTGTGATGAGCACGATAAATTATTTGTTCTGTATCTGTGCGTAATTTATTTATAACATGTATTTAGAATTATCCACACTATCCACACTAATCCACACTAATATTATAAATGCAAAAGTAACTCTGTCTGTCTGTCTCGCTTTCCTGCTAAAACTACTGAACCGATTTAAATTAAATTTGATACACAGATAGTTTAGAGCCTGAGAAAGGACATAGGCTACTTTTTATTGCGGAAAAGGGGTTTTAAGGGGTTGAAAGGGAGGATGAAATGATGTTAGGAAGTATTGTCATTTTTAAAGCTAGAATGATGAAACTTTTTTATTTGGCTTTTATTACATCCACACTAATATCCACACATATAATATTATAAATGCAAAACTAACTCTGTCTGTCTGTCTCGCTTTCCTGCTAAAACTACTGAACCGATTTAAATGAAATTTGGTACACAGATAGTTAAGAGCCTGAAAAAGGACATAGGCTACTTTTTATTGCGGAAAAGGGGTTTTAAGGGGTTGAAAGGGAGGATGAAATGATGTTAGGAAGTATTGTCATTTTTAAAGCTAGAATGATGAAACTTTTTTATTTGGCTTTTATTTATATTTATGAATTATATTTAAAGTTTGTTAAATTTTTACCCTTAAGGGGATAAAATAACAATAGGGAATAGGGGATGAAAGTTTGTTACATATAAAATAATAAAGTCACTTTGCAGTCTGTCTGTCCCTATGTATGCTTATATCTTTAAAACTACTCAACAGATTTTGACGCGGGTTTTTTTAATAGATAAAGTGATTCCTGAGGAAGGTTTATATGCGTATAACATGCATAATGTAGTAAATAAACGCTGATAATTTTAGAGGTTTCTAATGTGATGTCACTAATAAACTCATTTTTTTGCGCTTACGTTGCGAACGCTGGCTGAACCCTACAAAATAGATCAAAATAATGTACTACAGTATTATACACCTTAAACAGGTCTACAAAAAAGTCCGCGATAGTATACGTCCATCTCTTAGGGATAACCCACAATAACCATTTTTTATCCTTTACTTTTACGAGAAATAATGGCATATTTACGAAGCGATTTTAAGCAATGTAGCATTAATCCATATCCAATTAAGTACCTTAAATATATTGTGCATTTTATATAAATCAATATGGCCCTTGACAGCATGTAATTTAAATGAATATCTTAGAAGATATCAGAGATTTAAAAAGCGGGGGCGGAGCGGCTTGCAGGCCGTAGGTACGTCCGTCCCGGTTGGTAGCGGTCGGGTAGTGCAGGATAAGTAGGATTGTAATTCATATTACATAGGCTTCAAAGTAAATGCGAATATTATGTGTGTTCGTTATACTCAAAATACACCTAATAGTATATATTATTCCAAGTAAGAGACCGCGAAGTATGGCTTAGATGTGTAGATTTTTGGATGGATTTGGATTTTCGGTTATCCTGGATACTTACCATATAGGATACTTTATCCCGGTAGTAGGTTCCCAGGTGATATTTTCCGACAGCTATACGGGCGAAGCCACTGGCAAAAGTACTGTTCCTATTATTCCTATGATCGATTTGGTGTCTGGTAAATGATTGAGTGTCTGTATAGGTAGAATACGAGCGTCAAGAAAAACCAGGAAAACTTATATTCAACTAAACCAATCCCTATGCCGCAGTCTTCTTACTCTGAATACTATTAGTTTTATTTACACACATGTATTCTCATAAACTATGAATCCGAAGTAATATGAATTATAATCCTACTTACTACTATTAATACTATAAATTATGTGAAAATATTTATGATTGGGTGATTGTTTCTCTATCACGCAAAAATGGCTGAATGGATCTGGATCGAAAATGGCACACAGAGTATATATTACCTATATAACCAGGATTAATACATTCTTACCGCAGTAGTACCTACGTCCTCCTGCGTTAATTTCCGACATCCACGCGGGCGAAGCCGCGGGCAAAAGCTAGTCGTAAAATAAACCAGTAAACAGAAATATATCATAGCTGTTAATATTATGTGTAGTGAACACGATATCTGACGACTATAAAAAACGACCAACGTTAGTGGTAAAACTTTTGTTTCCACTATTCTATGCTTAAATTAAATCGGTGCAACCAATCTCTAGAGAAATAAACGTTTAGTTTCTGTTTGTTTTTCTTTTCTACATCTGTTTTAAATTTATTTGAGATTTCGCATTAGAAAAACCAGTGTGGAATTCAGCAGAGTCATGTATTTTTTATTTAAAGCATCCGTATTAACATAAAGCATATGGGAACAAAAATAAGAATGGAATTTAGTAACCGATATTGTTGAAGCTTTTGTATGACAGCATTGTTTTATAAGAAAGCCATGTGTGTTGTATGTTCCAGAATTTTCTTTTATCTGAGCAAATATTATAATTATGCCAGCTCTTTTGCCAGCTCTTTCGCGCGGTGGTTAGATATTATCGGTTCGTACTACCGGGATAAAAAAATATGTATCTTATTGTGTTAATCCATGTTATACACTATCTGTGTACCGAATTTAATCCAAATTCAAGGGATTGAGTAACTAACATGTAAACATACAAACTTTTATTTTTACAATATATGTGGAATTACAAGGATAAGGCACAGTCTACCACCGACGATAAGTGCCGAACGAATAGAGCTAACAACTGGATACAAGCTGGAGAGCAACGAGTAGCGACCGTTTAGTTCGGATAGTTTTCTCGCTGGGCTATGAGTGAGTACGCAAGTGCGTCGGGCGATCAAAATCATAATCATTTATTTGCGTAATTAAAGTACAAAAACATAATAAAATTGATCTTTTAAAATTTGAGTAAAAATTTGCACGCCGACATAAATTATAATTATAGGCTTAACTATAATTATAATTTATGTCGGCGTGTAAATTTTTACTCCTACTCGCTCGGGACGTAATAAATACAAACCTGTGAATGTACCAAGTGAGAGTAACCCAGCGAGCGTTCTGCCGTCTCAGAGAGCTTCACGGAAAAACTTTTTTCTTTGGTACTTAGTTCTTTTTTCTGCGACAAACTAGTGGAGAGAGGGGGTTGTTGCCGGCAATGTAAACAGTCAGCGATCAAATATCTTTTGCTTTCACGAGGACTTAAATATTATGTAATGGGTATTAGGTATAATTCTGTATGTTTCTTGTTCTTCTTGGTTTATGAGAGCAGTGATGGGTCAGTTGTAACGGACTTACGAGTTGTTGGTCGTAGGTTTGAACCCAGTCAGGCGCTTAACTTAGAAAATTATTTTCATCCCCACTGCTCTCAAAATTGTGAAGAAAACCGGCATGTCATAGAACCAAATATTTGAGGACATGTGACATCTACCAACCCGCACTGGGCCCGCGTGGTGGATTACGGCCCACTCCCTCTCACTGAGAGGAGGCCTGTGTCTCAGCAGTGGGAACATTATAGGCTGACACTGCTAAATGCTAATGTATGTTTCTTGAGCGATAAAATCGTTAATAGCTAGTCGCTTTCTTATCAGAGGTGGGATAGGTACCTCAGCCAGAAAATAGGCAGTTCTCATTAATCATTATTCCAAGCTTAGACCTTATTGGTTCTCGATAATCGAATTTCATCCATCTATACCCTCGCTGATGGGTAATAAATTATGTGCGAGCTTCGTATTGGATTGTCGACAAGGATTTAAATCGCTAGATTAACCCACACCGTACTAAGTCAAGCGAAAAAGTGTCCACACTAAGAAAAGTGAGTTGACACATTCATCATCATCATCTTCATCATCATTTCAGCGGAAAAACGTCCACTGTTGGACATAGGCCCCCAATTTGGGAAGGTTAGCCATAATCGCCACGCTTGGCAGGCGGGTTGGCAATCGCAGTATGGTGGTAAAATACATAGAGAACGCTGCTGCCCATTCTTTAGTAAGTTCCTTAGTCAGTTAGCTCGCACTTTTTTAGTCATATTTCCATGACAATCAATCAATCAATCTTTCGGGACGTCAGAAGCCCGAAAGTTTGACTAGCTGTCTCACCAAAGGGTATCGTATTACCCAGAAACTGTGTTATAAAGGTCAGATAGATGGAAGTGACCCCAGCATAGTTGACAAAAGGCTAGGCAGATAATGATGATAATTTCCATGAAAATCAAGTCAAAATCACTGTGCCATTTCTATTATCTAAGTCCTTCAATGAAAATACGGGCCCGTCTAAACGTAGTTCATTCGTTAAAACTAGTGTCAAATTTAATTTTTCGATCAGGCAAAAACGCTTGAGAAGTAGGAACACCCTATTATACTGTCAAAGACTATATTGAGAATAAAACGATTATTGACAAATGCGTGCACTAACAGGACAGGTCCAATCAAATCTGTGTGGTTCTTTCCTCAAAAGACCATTTCAGACACCGACTAACATGGTCATCAAACGATCAGACCAAGATCCTTTCCGGATTTTTCATATCGTCAACATATATTTTTTTACATATTTTTCTGACATGAAGATCGAAATAAACAGATTATTTTATATTTTCTTCTTTTTCACAAAAATACTAAACTTTGTTTAGTTCAAAATCATTTACCCTTTGGATTTGGTGATATTCATTCAATTAATCCAGTTATGTAATCGAGATGTGATAATTTACTTTATGTCGCGTTACAAAGTTTCGAAGAGTGACGTCATGAAGCGATAATACATGGAAATTCACAAATTGTCGGATCAGGGACAGCTACGACTGTTTAATTGACGAACTTCGCTCCAGGGCTCGTGAAACGCTTCCAATCAAAATACATTATCTCCCGAAAATTACTTTAGACGCGCTGATAACTATTGAATAATTAATTTTGTATCTAATATATGCAATGGGTTTTAGTTTTAAGCTAAATTGAATGGGGCTTTAAGCAGTTTTGATTTAAAATTAATAACACAGTTACGGAGATTGTAATTATTTGAATAGACTTTGGGAGACTCATCTGTAGAAGGCAACCTGTGCCTTAATTTCTTAATAATTGTTAAATCACCATTCGAGGATCATCATCATTATCAATTCAGCCGAAAGACGTCCACTGCTAAACATAGGCTTCCCCTAAGCACCGCTATTTCGACCGACAATATTAAAGCAAAATTCCTCATCCATTGCTTCACAGGTTTGATATATTCATCTGCTCAGTAACCTAAATAACCCAATGAACATCTCTGAATTGACGAAATGAAAGAATTTGCGATCAATTATTACTTTTGCGATCAATTATACACTATCACACCGCTAGTCTATTTATTAAGACATTTCGAGCAAAATAGACTTCAACAACTCACAGACAATTGACCTCTTTTATCGTCCTCGCCCTCAGACGTGTCCTAGAATTGTCTAGCCCACGACAAAGGTAATTTATTTGTTCTAACTTGTAGACAAAATTTGACTTTGATAGTTTGGGCACAAAGCCTATATATACATCTTTCCAACAAATACGATTGCGCTTGTTTGGTTAGTAGTCGTGAACGCTACTACTGCGTCTTTACGAACTACTATGCATGTCTTTACTGTTACACTATTTCCTGGTCTAACCAAGTGTTATTCGATTTTTCGGTCTAGAATTTCTCAGTAAGAGCCCTGAGTCTGGATTTGTACTCGACTGATGGCAATAGATTTGCCCTCTATTACATAGGACTTAAACGTACCTTGTTGCCATCGTGTGCATAGCCTAGATGAGCCTGACACAGGGGCGTGGGAGTTGGCACAAGAAAAGAGAGGCCTATGCTATGAGTATTAATATTTATTTTACTGATAGTTTGCTGCACTGGTCGACATCACACATCAGCGCCGGCTGTCGCTAAAAACCAGCGCTGAGGCTCTGTTTCGCATAGAGTCACAGTATTATGCTAAGCGATGGCCGTTTTGCGTGGTTGTGACACATATTTTCGCCCATCTTGTCTTTTTTTTTGTAGATTTCTGGCTTTCTATGCATCATGTGTGCCGAAAAGAAACGGTTTTTCTTTCTCTTCTTTCTATGCCCAGTAGAGGGTGAAGTTGGGCTGTGGATAACGATATGATACAACATAACCGGTGAAATATCGATGTACTGTAGATACATCTCCGTCTAACGATTGGCAAGTAACCCGTTATAAATGCATTACAGAACATGTCACAAGAATGAGCGTTGTTTTCAAGTAATTACGTTATCGTCTCTTTAGCATGGGGTTTATATTTCGCTGTTGCTATGGAGAGGTAACTTTATTATGTTGATGCGAGAGTATGAAGGGCTCTAGGCTAAATAATAACAACTGCATTACTACATTGAAGGTTAAACTACGCTTGCCGTGGTCAGTTTGTGGATGGGTGACCATCTATTAGGTCAATATCATGACCCCTGCGTGGCTCACAAACCACATTTAGGCCTTGGTCCCGGCTGTTATTCATAAATCTTTGATAGTTGTTACGGGTAGTTGGAAGCTCAAAAGTCTGACAAGCAGATTTATCAAAAATTATCGTGTTACCTAAGCTTATAGGCTACATAACACACGCTACAACACTAAGAAGTCGAGTAAAAAGCGAGCAGATAGAAAGCTAAGAGAAAATGAAGTTATATTGCGGGCGGGCGATGTAACGCTATTCAATACAGGCTGACAGGAACATCGAAGCGCAAACTGTAATCCTGTTTATTTTATTAAAAAAAAAAGAACTATCGATCAGTGCTGGCTCAGTTGTATCGGCCCCGGTTCACGAGTTAGGTCATGAGTTCTAACAGAGACTGGCGCTTTACTTTGTGTAAATAAAATCATCACTACTGCTCTCAAAACGGTGAGAAAAAACATCGTGAAGAACCGCCATGTTCCGAAACCAAAAATTCAAAGTCATTTGACATCTGTCAACCCGCACTGGGCCCAGGTAGTAAATTTCGGCCCACTCACTCTCATTGAGTGGAGGCCTGTGTCCCAGCAGTGGGAACGGCTGTTAATGCTATGCTACGCTGATGAAGTCGGCGCGGTAACTATAAATTGTAAAAATAGAATTTGTGAGTTTGTATGAAGAGGGTAATTACCGGGATAACGGTATCCTTGGAACTACTGACCCGATTCCGAAAATTCTATCACTAACAGATAGCTACACTATTTCTAAGTGCATACGACATGTTTTATCTTAATTCTTAAAACAAGAAAACGCAGACGATGTCACGCGCGGAAGCCATCAGAAATAAACAAAACACATCCCCATTTGCGTCAGATCAAATAACAAAAAACTTAACAAGCCGGTATCGATGTCAAGGACAATAAATTTTTCCCAAACATGTATTATTTGGAAATCTTTCAACGTATTACCCATCTTATTTTTCGTAACTTTTCCTTGTGAAACAAGAGCTTTTAAATAACGCTCACGTGTAATGCTTTACAACTAGTGATGTACCGGATATCCGTATCCGTGGATATCCGAGAAGGAAAAAGATCCGTATCCGTATTCATTAATTTATTTGCGGACCTTTTACCTTATTAATTTTCAATACATACATTTAATATAATAATATAGGACAACCAACACACCCTTATCTGATCCCAAACAAGGCAGAGCCTGTATGTACTATGGCAACCAAACAACTAATAAATATACTTATATATTTCTAAATACATACATATTATAGATAAATTACACCCAGAAACAGAACAAATTATTGTGCTCATCACACTAAGATTTGTCTTGTGTGTGAATCGAACCCACGACCTCAATCTTAGCAGTCAGGGTCACTAACCACTAGACTAACAGGCCAGATGAAAACCTATATAATTATAGGTTTTATTTAGGATTAGGTAGCAATGAAAAACTATTAAATTCCATTCAGATTATTTTTTATTTCTTAAAATCAAACATTTGGCCTTTTTATTTCGATACGATTTGGCCATTTGGCCACCGTTATATTGCAAACATTTATCATAGTGAGTTATCATAACCATAGTACATAACTCTAAGGTACTAAATCAACTACCAAAGCTTCAAGTTGTGTCAACTATCGTATCAAAGTCACACGCATCGACACCGATTGAGTAAGAGAGTCAAGATTCGTATCCGTATTCGCGAATCTTGACACCAAATATCCATTTTCGGATCCGTATCCGCGGATATACATTTTTGACGATTCGGCACGTCACTACTTACAACCAAACTACAGAGTGTTTTCGTGTAATTATATTACTGCTAGACTACAATGAGGTAATTAATTAAATTA
Source organism: Aporophyla nigra (assembly GCA_947507805.1). Taxonomy (NCBI): domain Eukaryota; kingdom Metazoa; phylum Arthropoda; class Insecta; order Lepidoptera; family Noctuidae; genus Aporophyla; species Aporophyla nigra. The sequence goes on from OX382306.1 coordinate 7,786,739, forward strand.
ATTATGATTTCTCATTAAATGTCAGTAAAGAATTCATCTCATTCAGAAGGTTCATTGAGAGTTCCGAGTAATTTATTTCAATTAGTTTGTAGCAGATGGAGAAATTAGTTGAGGATAATTCATCGATCAAATAATTCCGAATTATTTGATCGATGAATTATCCCTAACTAATTTGTATATACAGTTGTAAGCAGAAAAATAATTTCCTTTTCTTAGAATTTTTTCTCTTGTAAAAATACAAGTAAAATTTCAAAAATTATTATTTTTATTCACGTTAAGTGTCTATGACACATCTCGATATCTTGGAGTCTTACGCGAGGAGCCGAAGCCAACTCGCAGATTTCAATGAAACATTTTTTAGGGTTCCGTTGCCAAATGGCAAAAAACGGAACCCTTATAGATTCGTCATGTCAATATGTATGTATTTAGAAATATATAAGTATGTTTATCAGTTGTCTAGTACCCATAACACAAGCTCTGCTTAGCTTGGGACTAGATGGCGTTGTGTGATAGTTGTGGAATATTATTATTATTATGTCTGTCTGTTTGTCCGAGTATGTCACAGCCATTTTTTTCCGAAACCATAAGAGCTATGCTGTTGAAACTTGGTAAATAGATGTATTCTGTGAATCGCATTAAGATTTTCACACAAAAATAGAAAAAAAACAATAATTATTGGGGTTCCCCATACATAGAACTGAAGTACAAAAAAAAAAAAATTCATCAAACCCATACGTGTGGGGTATTTATGGATAGGTCTTTAAAAATGATATTGAGGTTTCTAATATCATTTTTTTCTAAACTGAATATTTTGCGCGAGAGACACTTCCAAAGTGGTAAAATGTGTGTCACCCCCCCCCCCCCCCCGTAACTTCTAACATAAGGGAATGATAAAACTAAAAATATATGATGTACATTACCATGTAAACTTCCACCGAAAATTGGTTTGAACGAGATCTAGTAAGTAGTTTTTTTTTAATTCGTCATAAATTGTAAACCACAATTTACCTTTCATTCAGTCAACTCAAATATAAAAATTAAAAAAAAAAAACATTTAATTTCATAAACATAAACCTTTTTTTTTTTTTTTTTTGGATGGGAAATCATCAAATGACTTCTCCCGCTCTGGGCGGAGCGGGAGGGCGTGTCAGACTTTTACTGACTAAAACCCACCCGTGTTCCTTCAGTTGCCCATGTGCCAGGGTCACGGTATCTCTTTCGAACAATCACGTGACCCCGGCAGGCATCGGTCCTAGCAGACCCCTTCAGTACTGCTGACATCTCTTTGAGGCGCGCGTGGAACACTACGCGCCGTCGACCCGAGCTTGGTCCTTACCGGGCGGCGAGCTACCCATTGCTCGCCACCCGCAAGCTCGCGCCTACGGTGGCCGGGAGTCCGCAATCGACTCCCGGCGCCCGGGGCGTCTCCTCCTGCGGCGGCTAGGGATGTGAGGGCGCAGAGACTGCCACTCCCTCACGCGCCCCGCCTCCTCCTTCGCGAGCATTACTGCTTCGCAGAAGGAGGTGACGGCTTCCCATGCCCTCTCGCTCCGTACCATGGCTCGCACCAGGGCCGGACGCGAGAGGTCGCCGCCGCCGATCGCCTCCACGAGGACACGGCGGTGCTCCGACCAGGCAGGACACACTTCCACCGTATGCTCCACCGTGTCCTCTAGACGATCCTCACAATGGAAACACCCGGGCGTTTCCTCCCGCTTTATCCTGAACAGGAACCCACCGAAGCACCCATGCCCGGTGAGAACCTGTGTCAGGCGGAAGGTGAGGACGCCGTGGCGCCTCTCTATCCACTCCTCAAAGAGGGGACTTACCGCCGCAATTGTGGCGTGCCCTGCGCTGGGTTGCGACAATCGTACCCGCCATGTCGCCATGAGATCCTGCCGGAGCTCTGTCCGCCGTGCCGCGATTTGTCGCGGCAGCGGAGTTTCGCCCCGGCGTTTCGCATCCTCGCGCCACTCCCACATGTGGGCGAGGACCTTTGCCTCCAGATCCCATGGCGGCACTCCGGCAAGGAGGCTCGCCGCCTCGCAGGAGACCGTGCGGTATCCCCGGATTAACCGAATGGCCATGACCCTCTGGGCCGCACTCAAGCGGCGCGCTGGGCGCAGCCTCAATGAGGGCGCCCACACCGGTGCCCCGTAGAGGGCCATGGACCGCACGACCCCCGTGTAGAGCCTCCGGCAGGAGGCGTTTGGACCCCCCAGATTAGGCAGGAGCCGCTTTAAGGCAGCCCCAGCCCGCTCCAGTCTGGGAGCCAAACGTCGGAAGTGCTCGACGAAGTTCCACCGGCTGTCGAGGACAAGTCCCAGGTACTTCATCGTCGACTCGACGCCGATGTGAACCCCTCAACATAAACCTTATGCATAAACCGTGAATACCTGAAGGTTTGTACGGAACCCTCGGTGCGCGAGTCCGACTCCTACTTGGCCGGTTTTTTTTATTGTGATTTCAACGAAACTAGTGAAAATTGAAGTTCTAATAGATACACCTCCGTCGAGCCCTTTGGAAATAACAGCCGTGATACATGTTATTGGGCAGACCATTATGTCCAACACATGAAGAAATGAATTAGAAACCATTACTCAGATTTGATTGACAGTGTGATGCGCGAAGAAATTTTTATTTAATAAGAACAAATTTCAGAGCTTCAAATCTGTTCCGTAAGCAGAATTAAAGTTCTGTAATCTCTTCTCCTTAGACTACCGTCAGCTTTTAGTGGACAAATTGAAATACGTTGGCGGTTCACTTACTGGCTCGAGGTCCTAAGGTAGAGCAGCCTTGTTCTACACAATTTATGAGGGACGCTCGTTAAGACTGTGCCAGATTGAGTTATAAATAAGGCTCAGACAAAAACACCTGGGTTATTGCCCTTCCCGATTGATTGATGTCCCACTCTGGATAAAGTGCCCAGAAATAAATTGTATAAGGTTATTCTGATTAATGAGTTGAGCCTATTTACACGTTAAATGTTGGTCGGCGCCATCTTTGAATATTTTTTTTTGGTGAAAATATGAGTTTTTCTTATTTGAAAATTCAATATAAGGTTGGCAATGAGTAAAATACGTTGAAGAAGAAATATGTGAGTTGTTTTGCATTATTAACACGAATTTGTTGGTGCCCGATTTTTCCTATATTGTAACAGAATATCTATATTTTTTTAAACGAAATCAAGTGACTGACTTCTACAAGGCTGCAGAGATTATCGAATAAAAATGTATTGTCAAATAATTTTGCTTCCAAGAATTCACATTTATTAGGGTATCAAATGATAATTAAATAATTATAGAAAGAGGTACCGAAAATTAAATGAGTACTTGGACAGTAACAACAACAGTAACAACCGAAAACATAAAATCCAGAAACAGTTTGAAATGCAGCTATTTTTTTTTGCAATGCGTTCCAAGTTTTTTCTGTTCAAGTAGACCTTAATTGAAATTCTGTAGGTATTCATATTTTCAGAGGTGAATTCTCAAAACCAGATGTTACATCATGTTAAATTACAATCTCGAATATTGAAATGTGAGTTAAATGAAATTGGAAAATGTATCACGAATATAAACGGTTGAGTTTTTATTAAAATACTTTACATTAAAATATAAAAAATACTTCGCAATAATTATTTACTTTTGTTGGAAACAAGTACCTACAGCTTTTTATTCTTAAAGGCCGCAGACAGGCGCGACGCGACGGTAAAATGGGATTGTTGTAGAGAATCATGAAGTTAATTTTATTGTTAAATATTATTTTTGTTATTTTGAGTAGACAAATAAATCATGTACTAAGGTAAAATAACTGTTTAGTATATTGACTTATATTAAGTGGCCGTTTTGTAGGCATTTCCTGCGACTAATTTTAAAAACCGTCTTTTCATCTGTGACAAACAATAAATAAATAAATATGAATATATGTGGGTGAAAAGGAACAGTTGTTATTTGCATTTATAAATCATCTAAGTTTTCAGTAAATTTTCTAAGCTACCATTTCCCTAGTTTCCACAACCTGAGAGCAAAAAGAGCGGCTTGATCTCATTTTTTATTTAATTCTTAACCCTTGAAAAATAAAGCTTTTATTGAGGATCCTCAAGACTAAATGAAGCAAGAAATAGGGTAAATAGCTACCTACTTATTTAATTTCCCGTCAAAGGCATAACGAGCGGCAAAAAACAACAGAAACTGATAAAATTCTAGAACTTTCCTTTCATAAAACGTAACAAAAAGTTTTCAGAGGCTGAAAATTAATTAAAATGAAACAGTAACACTTTTTGAAAAAAGACTGAAGAAAATAACTTTTAAGAGCTGTTAGAAAAATAGCGTCAAAACATTATTGAGGCAAACACTTGAACGTGTGAAAAAAATTCACACGTGGTAGAAGTGAAACCTTAAAAAATGTTAGCTTCAAGATAATGAGACGAATGTAAAAAAGTCAAATGTCTATTTGTCCAAAAAGCCTGCTCGAAAAACGTAAACAGAAAAGTAAACTTTCTCAAGTGTTAGAGCGAGACACAAAACATAATGACGTTGTTATGTGTCTGTCTCTTTTTACTGTCGCTTTTTCGTTTCATAGACTTTCAAATCACAGCGGTGCTAAAGAAGTTTTCACTTCAAAAAATTACTTTAAGCTTTATGCTTTGTGGAATGAAATTCATGTGTAAAAAAACAAAAAAAAGTAGTTGAAGGACAAAGAAAAATAATAGTTAAAAAAAACTAAAAATCACGCTTCCATTGAATACCAAACTAATAAGTACAAAATAATGGAAAAAAAGCGTGGGGTGCCTTTTAAGGTATTTTTTTATTGATGAACCCCAAATATTATTGTTTTTTTTCTATTTTTGTGTGAAAATCTTAATGCGGTTCACAGAATACATCTACTTACCAAGTTTCAACAGCATAGCTCTTATAGTTTCGGAAAAAAGTGGCTGTGACATACTCGGACAGACAGACAGACCGACAGACAGACAGACATGACGAATCTATAAGGGTTCCGTTTTTTTGCCATTTGGCAACGGAACCCTAAAAAGGTCTTATAGTAAAAAAATAGAGCAGACATGTTTTGCCAAGATTAAACATAGCATGCAAATATTCAGAATTATAATTGTAGTAATAATTTCCTAAGCATAATTATTATTCTATTATTACAACAACACTATTTTCGCTCTAGGAATTGCTTTATATTGTAGAAGTTGTTATCATTTAACCATATATACAATTTATTCTTAAAAGCATATCTCGAGTTTAACATTTTCAAATCAGTAGGTAATTTGTTAGGGGGCGTCCATTAATTACGTGAGGCATTTTTGAGAATTTTTCGACCCCCCCTTCCCCCTTGGTGAGATATTGTAAGATTTTCTTCAACTCCCTCCCCCCTCCCCTAATCTCACGCGAGATTCTTCAAAACTTCTATTTGGGCTGTAAACGTGTTGGATTATTGAGAAAAAAAAAAAAACAAAAACAACCTGTTCTATTACTTTTATTGAAGACTAGCAAAGACTAGTATTTGTGAATATTACCGTAATTTAAAATCACAGTCATAAAATTTAATCATTAATATCAAACAAAAATTAAGAAAAGATTTATTCTAATTCAGTCCATTAATTTATTTCAAGAATTTATTCTCTTGACTCAAGAAAACCATTTTCTTCAAAATGGTATTCTTGGTTCAAGATTTTGGCTCTTGAGTCAAGTAATTTTTTTTTTAATCAGTGTACTATTGTCTCAGATTTGGCCATATTTCATTGTAGAAATATTTTGTCACGCAATATTACACCGTTTTCTGCGAGAAAAATAATTACGTGATATTTGCCAAGACCCCCCCTCCCCCCTAAGTGAGATTTGGAAAGATTTAGCTTGATCCCCTCCCCCCCCTAGAACACCTCACGTAATTAATGGACGCCCCCTTATAGATTCGTATACACATAGTTAAGGTGGATGGATGATTATCTCAGATGCCATTTTGTCGCTAGATGGCGCTAGATCCACAATTTGGAACATTTTCAATTTTTACGCCTAACTTAGAAATCTTTAATAGATAACTTTATTATATGCGAAACCTAGGGCATTAACTTGATTTTTTTAGATAGTCACTGTGCTTGTTAACTGGTCTCATACAAAGATTTGTACATTCTAAAGATTTAGCCGCTTGACTTTACTCTTTACACACACATGCAAAGTAAATAGTAGTAACTTTCGACACCACTAGATGTCGTTTTATTCAAACAGTTTATAATGAAATTAATATAGGTACACTGTCCCTATAAGTTGTAGTAATGTGACTGAACCTAAATTGTAATGTGTAAATAGTCATCATCTCAGCCGCAAGACGTCCACTGCTGGATATAGGCCTCCCCCTATTTGGGGGGCTTTGCCATAATCACTACGCTTGGCAAGCGGGTCGGCGATCGCAGTATGATGGTAAAATGCATAGAGAACGCTGCTGCCCATTCTCTAGTAAATCCCTTAGTCGCCTTTTACGACACCCACGGGAAGAAATGTAAGGAAGAAGAAGGAATGGAAGTGTAAATAGTGACGTGTACTAAATAAATAAATAAAAGACTATTTATTACATTGTAAAGCTTTTTATTGTACCTTACTAATAAATTAATAATATTTATTTAGTAAAAAGGGGTTAATATTTTCATAAAAATAATCGTTTTATTTACTCTCACTACATTTACTTAGATAGTTTCCGTTTGGATTCAAACCATCGAGTCATACCACCATACAAAGATAACATACTTTTTTAAATATTTTGATATTTACAATTATGATTTTGAATTTAGTATTAGAAAGAATTATGTATGTAGATTACAATATAAATAACATCATACGTAAGTATATATAACGGCACATGTATCTTACACAACAACACAAAGTGGTTGCTAGCTAACCATAACATTTATTTATGTTTCAAGAATACCTACTTATGATACAATTTTGAACTGCAATAAATATTCTTTTACAATTGAATTGTTAGGCTGGTACCTAAATACATGAGTGAAACTTATCTACACAGAAAAATCTTATGAACTAACAAAATAACACAAACTATACATCGCTATGTGCAAAAATAGCTTATTAATTATTCTATAATGTTCCCACTGCTGAGACTCAGGCCTCCTCTGAACTGTGGTGATGAAATAATTTACACAAAGCAAAGTGCCGGCTTGGATTCGAACCATCGACTCGTACCACCATACAAAGATACTTATAAATATTATAATAAAATATCTTCTTTTCTACGCGCTACTTTTTGCAGTCGCCGCCGCCGCCGCGCCGTATCAGTCTTCTGCTTGTCACTTTTTACTTCCATTTATATAATTTCCGTGCGATCTGAATCAAATGCTGGAAGACGCAGTTTTCGCTGCAACAAATGAATTTACAGTTTTGTTAGACTATTCTTACTGAACCCACACCTCAGAGACCTGCGGAATAAGTTAGGAAATGAGTAAGACTTATATTTTTATACCTTTTAATTCCTTGATGTCTAGACATTTAGCATTTTTCTCAACTCTTCTCAAAATAATTTCCGGCAGTACACATGTTTTAAAAAATGTTACCAACTTCGGCATCATAGCGTTGATAACTTCCTCATCCCGGTTAACTTTTATGACAGTCAATGGTTGGGTGACAGATATAAAGCAAATGAAGTAACATTTATTCATTTTGGTAATTCGCAATTGACCCTGGACCTAGAATCAAAATAATAATAGCTGTTAAAAAGAAACAATCAAAGAAATACATTATTTTTATACATACATACCAAGAAATAATGATATTTGTTACACTGAACATTGTGTAAAATATGTTGTACTTTGGTATTGTCAAACAAAAACTTCATCACTACAAACAAGCAAAAGCGTACTAATGTAATGAACACAAAAATATGGTATCAAGTTGGGACTTACCATTCCAGATGAAGAATCAAAGTTGTGACCATATGACCTTCTTCAAGTCAACAATACGGTACCCTACCAAACCTGAGAAGTTGTCACTTGATGTTCTTTCCACAGTTAGTTGATAAGCTTCAGTCTCTGAATCGGGTTGTGGCCAATCAAAATCAACAGTCTCTACTTGCTCTGTAACAGATTCAACTTATTGAAGCTAGAGCTGCAGGCTATGGCTTCGTATCGAATTTCTGGTATACCACGCGAATAGGTTTAGGGCGTATCTTCAGCTGTCGAATGGTTGGACAGCTGATGATGATCTTGAGTTGAATGTGGACTGAAATAAAAGATAAATAAATGAAATAGGTACAGTTAAAAGTACACAGATAAGACACAACACGAACCAACGAGTATCAAATAACCTCCACTCACGTAAATCTGATTCGAAATCTTATGGGAATCTAATTTACTCACTATAGATCACTAAAAGAACTTCCATGATGTCTTTTGAATACTGCTTGCACTTTTTTCCGTGATTTTCGCGGTCCTGAATACACATGTCGTATACATTTATGCAAGTTTATTAGTCGGGTTTATCTTAGGCAGTTCAGTTGCAATTCAATCTGTAATCAAAAAGAATAATTACAAACAACAGCAAATGTATCTTATTTATGAAATGTTTCAAGAAACAGAAATAACACCACCACCAAGCTGTTGTTTTCAGAGAGAATATTTGAAATTTGTAGTATGTCATGTGACGACAATCAACGAGTGTTGCTAACGTTTGATTTTGTATTTCATCTTCTAAATCTTACACTTTTGTAAAGTTTTAAGGGTAATTAATTACCATTATAATAATACTCTATATCACCTTGAAAATCATTCATTGCACATAAAAATAACACTTACCGTCAATAAAACACAAAAACACTTCACTTTTCAATAAAAACCAGGGCTTTGAATAACGTTAAAAATTTGGTATCGTTACTTTCATCGGACGAAGATAACGTTATTAGTAGAGGTCACGTAATGCTTGGTAACGATACTTGGCATACGTTTTACCGGTAACTGAGTACCGTTATTTTTTTATTTATTTTCTTTCATCTCTTTCTTTCGTCTACATTATTGAAGTTGCATTTGCACCGTTTGATTGGCGATGTTGCCGTAGAGCGCCGCCGCCCATGGCGTTCCGCTTAGGTTGCGCAGGTTGACAACAACGCATTAAGTAACGATGTGATAAGAGAACGGTGTGGTGTAAAAGAAGATGTAGTGACAAAAATTGAAAAAAGTATGCTTAGATGGTTTGGTCATGTTGAGAGGATGAATGAAGGTCGGCTCACAAAAGGTATTTACAAGGCAGATGTGAGTGGAAACACCGGGAGGGGACGCCCTAGGAGGACATATAGGGACCTTATTGGTGATGTTCTTCAGAAAGGTCAGGTGCGTAGTACTCGCAACCGGCGTGTGTGTATGACCAATTTTATGAACCTAAACGAGGCAAAAGAAGTGTGTAGAGATCGTAGCAGGTGGCGTTCCGTGGTTTCTGCCTACCCCCATGGGAAAAAGGCGTGATTCTATGTATGTATGTATGTAAAAGTATCGATACTAGTAACGTTAATTGGTAACGTTATTTTATAGATTCGATACCAAAGCATCGTTACCCGTTTTACCGTTAAAATATTAACTTTATGAAAATAACGTTACTTAACGATACTTATAGTGTGAATTTGGTAACGTTAACAAGCCCTGATAAAAACTGTTTCACGGATGGCACTCATTTGAATGGTTCTCAGTAGTAGGTAGCACAGTTTTGTTAAGTAATAATAAACATGGTAAATATCCCGTTTTAAGTTCTAATGATACTGGTGTTTATTGTTTCGTGTGGATTTCATGACAAAGTCTCTTCCGAGCCCCTTTTCTTTAATAAAAAAAACCTCGTCGTAAAGTTTAGTTGCTAAATTGGTGTCCAGATTCTTAAATATTATACCAAAATGTTAAATTTTGCGTTGAAGTTTTAGTAACACCCACCACATTTGTTTACCATTTATTTTATTGAAATTTCAATGCGTACTATTTTTATTTTTGAATTCTTAGCAAAGTACGATCTTTTAAAATGTATGGTACGATCTTCTAAAAAATAAAGTTGGCAACCCTGCTTGACGCATTTTGTGTGTGCTAATAATACTAGTAAAATAAGGAATTATGAAAAATCAAAGTGGTTTGTCTGTGTATTCACTAATCTTGCTGGTTTCACATGAATGAAATATGATTCAATCAATAGATGTACGTAGTACCTACGTTTCACCATTGTGTAGGTAGCTTCGCTGATCGCCTGATTTAGTCATAACTTACTTATACATCAATTTCTATTCTCTGATTTTATTCAACCCAAACCAATGGATTAGTACCTAAGCGTATCAGAATGTTATCAGTACCTACTTACATACATTAAAAAGATTTTTAAATCTGGAAAGTCGTGTACTAGTAACTACTTACTACATATTTAAACTAGATAATACAATAATTACATTAGTATTGTATCTGTGTGAACCAAGGGCAGATCGCATAGATATTTTTTTCACTTTATGTAAAGCATTCTTTCTCATTCCATAATAAAAAACATTTTATCAATCATAAAATGTTAACTGCGCGGGCAAACCCGCGCGCCCGGCGCTAACTTGCTAGAAACACAATATTCTGGAAACGATTCGCAAGTTTTCAAGACTCAAGCAATCACGCTTTGACGGTATGGCAACAACGCGGGGTGCGAGCGCTGCTAAGCTTGAATGGCAACGTCGCATTATCGAATTTAAAAGATAAATTCTTTTAAAACGTTCGAATATCGAACAGCGCCATCTATTATGAATGTTTACTAATCGTAAACTCGTAACACAACAGCAACCAACTTTCTCGGTGGTTCTATAAATTTCCGTCAGATGGCGCGATTCAGGTCACTCACACATGTAAAGATTTTTCGTTTTTTATTCGGTCTAATTCTCCTAGAAATACTGTTTTTTTTATAAAATTTGGGCCATACGCGAACATAATACATTATAAAGTCTCATTATACTTGCTTTTATTCTGCAGAAACTGTTTATTTACCGAGATTTCCACACCTGAAAAATGTATGGCGAGGGCTATCTAGGCATTCACCTTAAGCAGCTTTTATTGTACTTAGCAAGCCTATTGAAAGTAGGTAAGTTAATAATAGTGGTATTTTCATCGTAACATCAATTGCTTTTTAACTGACTTCAAAAAAAGGAGGAGGTTCTCAATTCGACTGTATTTTTTTTTAAATATTGTTACCTCATAACTTTTGACTGGGTGAACCGATTTTGATGATTCTCTTTTTATTTGAAAGCTGGTGCTTCCCGTGTGGTCACAATTTTTTCCAATTCTGACAATGGGTCCATGAGAAAACCAAACTATTCCGATTTTGCCGATTTAGTGCGGGGTAGATACCATAACTAAAAAGTTACAATAAAAAAAATTTTCAGAATAATAATAATCGTCTTCCATAAAAACACTACAAAGTGAAAAATAACTTTAATTTCAGACGTCGGTGGCAAAAAATTAAATACAGATCCTAAGACTCTAACCTCCGAAATTAAAAATATTTTTCACTTTGTAGTGTTTTTATGGAAGTCGGGTGCTAGTTTTTTGAAAAAAAAAAAAAATATGTCTTATTTTTTAAGAAAGTGTGTAGGAGTCTTTTAGATGAACAATGCGACAAAATGAATAGAATTATAGGCTGTTAATATAAAAACATCACCAAGCCTAAATGTACAAAATATTATATTCCAGTTACTTAGTCACAATTTTATGAAACCGATTTTTTGTTATAACTAAAACTTTAGCTTAAATTTCCTCCGAAACGAAACACGTGACCCATTCGACCATCACTTTTACATTTTATTTCGTACAATTTGTAACCATTAAAACTAAAACAAATGGAAGGATTTACAGAAATAAGGTATCTATTCGATGTATATTTTTGTTCCAAATTGCTGAGTGCTAGAACAAAGAAACTCCACCAACTGAGATAACTTGTTCATTAATTTAATTCGAGTTTTGTTAAAAAATGCTTTTTTTATTTAAATATGGTGCTTGTATATTTACGTTACAGCTATTTTTAAGCTTTTTAAAAACACAGTACTACTGCTAGTAATATTATATGTTTTTGATTAATTATTGATACATAATCTGGCTGTATAAAATTAACCACTTACTCTCTCGAAAGACGTTCACTACTGGGCATAGTGAACGTCTCTCAACCTGTGCCACTTTCGTCAGGTTCGCGAGATTTGTTCGAAAGAGACACCGTGGCCCTGGCACATGAAGGAACACGGGTGGGTTTTAGTCAGTAAAAGTCTGACACGCCCTCCCGCTCCGCCCAAGAGCGGGAGATGTCATTTGATGAATTGCCACAAAAAAAAAAGCTGTGCCTCTTTGACTGGTTCTGTGCTTCCTGAATGTAGCAGATTCCTCCGAAGAATACCCCTTTTTTTTTTGGATGGGAAATCATCAAATGACTTCTCCCGCTCTGGGCGGAGCGGGAGGGCATGTCAGACTTTTACTGACTAAAACCCACCCGTGTTCCTTCAGTTGCTCATGTGCCAGGGTCACGGTATCTCTTTCGAACAATCTCGCGACCCTGGCAGAAGAATACCCCTTACGCATGAACTCATAGAATTTACGTCATAATAATATTAGTATATGTAAAAAGATTCTGCTGTCTAACCTGTTTCTGAACCTCTTTGATCAAAATAAGAACATAATATTAACAGTCCAACATTATATAGATTAAAAAAAATATCTCGTAAAACTTTACTACGCATCATGTTCTTCAGAACATAGCCTTTGTCAGTGCAAACTGCCATGAATTGTTTCAGAAAAACATGTCTGTAGCTCTTAGACGAGTAGTCGAGTAATTAATTAAATTTTCTTCCGCACAGAAGACGAGAAGTACATCTAATTCAGTAATGTCTTCAACTCACAACGTTCAGTCAATATTTTTACTCACTCCCACATAATTTATGTTGACGTCTGTATTCTTTAAGACATCTTGGTACTTTTTATTTGATGGCATATTTTTTATTCAATGCTACTTATCTACCGGGTGACATTTTTTAACGTCTTGAAAAAAAATGGGGGTAATAGGTGAACGTAGTGGAAGCCTTTGGCATAGAAATTTTTGATATTTTTATTTTTGAATAACATGTAATGAAATTGATCTAGCAATAAATATTACACATTTAAAGTAACATTTTCATACTAGAACAACAAAAACAGAAATTTGGAAAAAAAAACAATTAAAAACCTATCGAAACTCAAATCACACGCACTCTACTCAATGCGCGGCATGTATCAATGATTTCGTAGCACGGTCCTACCATTTGAAGCCGGCCGATAGGCGGCCTCATTGATCTTTCGCAGGCGCACGAGCCGCACACACACCCCTTTCCGCCCGCGTCCCGCGCTCCTTTAGTCACCTACGATGAATCTGAAGGCCTTCCTGCCTTCTATTCTAGTTACACAACACACCATATGAAGTTCGGGACGGTAAAAAATGTCATCCGGTATAATTTGTTTGTTGGAAAATATTTTGGTTTTAGACTCACGAGCTGGCGGCTTACGAGTCATATTATTGAATCCCGTAATTTGCATGGCATGGCGGTCAGGTGATCGCTTCGATTCCAGCGCCAAGCATGGATTTTTGCTCTTATAAATCCAACTTTAAGTCGTCTATATATCTTATATAAGTCGTTTTTTTAACTGTCTGTGTGACTGGGTTGTTCCGTAAGCTTTGTGTATGTGTAACTATAACACATTAAGAATTAATTTAGAAGTAGCACAGAAATATTGATGCTTTAACATGTCACCACTGCACCCTTGCAAAGCCGGGTTGAGTCGCTTGGGTAAAACAAATGATTTTGTATTTTTACGCATGGCATGACCCAAACAAAACCCAATCTTTAACTTAAACGTAAACTTATACGTTTTAGACAACTAACCCAGTTGCTAGTTACAGTCCATTCTGTCTGTCTACTAACACTGAACACATGTTTGTTCCACCGCAAATGGTTGGGCTCGGCTGTAATATAATGCCCGAGACATGTACTAGCAATGCATGGACATTAACCGCTAGAGTACTGTCTCACGGCGAACCTCGCGACGTTTCTCTGTCATGTCAGTGTCAGTATAACAGACTTCGTATTGAATGTCGCTTGAAAGCGCTTTTTACTTTTAAAAGCATGGAAAATAGGCATGCAATTTCCGGTTTTTAGAAAGATATTCAGGTTGTTGTATTTTCAGTTCATTTTATTAGTAGCGAGGAGCTATTTTGAGTCAAATCTTGTGATCAATATTTTTAGCGACGTCTTGTCGCCAAATCCGGCCTAATGATGACACCAGCTTTTGTAAGCGGCTTCGTTTGCGTGTAGGTCGGAATTTTCCCGTGGGAACGTATTACCAGGATAAAAAGTACCCTATGTGTTAATCCAGGTTATAAACTATCTGTGTGTCAAATTTCATCCAAATCCATTCAGTAGTTTTTGCGTGAAAGACGAACAAACATCCATACATACAAACTTTCGCGTTTATAATATTAGTAGGAAGTAGCATTTACAGAGTACAGTCGGTTAACATGTTGACGTAAACCTTTGAATGATAAAACAAACCCAAATAAAAATGATAAAAGTTAACCTTAAAATATAGAGACCAATGTTGCTGATGATAAATTAAAATTGTGTATTAATTAAACTGTAGTTTTTTAAAACTACAAATTACTCCTACTATCCTACTTACACTGTAAATTAAAAGTTTGGATGTTTAATGTTTATTACTCAATCATGCAAAAACGGCGATACGGATTTGGAAGAAATTTGGCACATGTCTAGTTTATAACCTGAATTAGCACATAAGATACTTTTTATCCCAGCAAAACACTCGTGTGGTATAATTTTCGACCTTGACGTCGGCAAAAACGCTGACAAAAGCAAGTAGTTTTATAAAACTACAAATAAATTATTTATAACTCAGTGTGAATTATTTCAACATAAATATTATATCAGAAACAACATCAAATAAATAAAGTTTCAGAAAATAACGCAGCACAACATTATTTATTTATAAACTATTCAAAACTCAAAGCAAAAGTTTTCTCCGAGTCAGCGTTCTAGTTAAAATTCAGTAACTTTTCACAATAATTACGTTAACTAACTAGAATCTAAATAAATTGATCGTAATTGTTGAATATTAATATTGTTTATTACATTTAAACTCTTTGTTGTAGCTACATATTTAATTAAGGCAAGGGACGAGTGTTTTCAGACGATATTTATTCAATTATCTCGCTTAGAAAGGATTTTTGGGAAAAATATTTTGTTTTTAATTACTCGAGTATTGTTTTTAGGGTTCCGTTGCCAAATGGCAAAAAACGGAACCCTTATAGATTCGTCATGTCTGTCTGTCTGTCTGTCCGAGTATGTCACAGCCATTTTTTTCCGAAACTATAAGAGCTATGCTGTTGAAACTTAGTAAGTAGATGTATTCTGTGAACCGCATTAAGATTTTTACACAAAAATAGAAAAAAAACAATAATATTTGGGGTTCCCCATACATAGAACTGAAACTCAAAAATTTTTTTTTCATCAAACCCATACGTGTGGGGGTACCGTGGTTACCCAGGCGGTACCGTGTGGTGCCGGACGTAAAGAATAACACCACCCCATTTCTACCTGTGGGTGTCGTAAAAGGCGACTAAGGGACTTACTAGAGAATGGGCAGCAGCGTTCTCTATGCATTTTACCACCATACTGCGATCGCCAATCCGCCTGCCAAGCGTGGCGATTACGGCAAAGCCCTCCAAATTGGGGGAGGCCAAAGTCCAGCAGTGGACTTCTTACGGCTGAAATGATGATACGTGTGGGGTATCTATGGATAGGTCTTCAAAAATGATATTGAGGTTTCTAATATCATTTTTTTTAAACAATAATATTTGGGGTTCCCCATACATAGAACTGAAACACAACAATTTTTTTTCATCAAACCCATACGTGTGGGGTATCTATGGATAGGTCTTCAAAAATGATATTGAGATTTCTAATATCATTTTTTTCTAAACTGAATAGTTTTCGCGAGAGACACTTCCAAAGTGGTAAAATGTGTTCCCCCCCCCGTAACTTCTAAAATAATAAATGAAATAAATAAATAAATAATGTAAACTTCCACCGAAAATTAGTTTGAACGAGATCTAGTAAGTAGTTTTTTTTTAATACGTCATAAATCGTAAACCACAATTTACATTTCATTCAGTCAACTCAAATATAAAAATAAAATTAAAAAAACATTTAATTTCATAAACATAACCTTATGCATAAACCGTGAATTCCTGCAAGTTTGTACGGAACCCTCGGTGCGCGAGTCCGACTCGCACTTGGCCAGTTTTTTGCATGGTTGATCAGACGCGTAATTGCGTAACTTTTTATCGGTAGGAATTGGTTTCATATTGATAGTTAAACAACATTCATTGCGTTATTTACGTTGCTTTGCCGACAGTTTATTCGAACAAATGACGCAATGGTTTCGAAATACTCTTCAATCCCATTCCGATTCTGATAAATAGTGCGTTTCACAATTAGGGTGCAGGTTGATCTACGTTTGCCGCGGTTGGTCCAAGCCTTGGAAACTACGTTAAGCCGTAGCTCCCGGTTGTCATCCGTAGATTTTTGACATCCGTTACGCGTGTGAAGACGTAAGTCTGACAAACCAGTATTACCAATAGGCTTCCTGTTACCCAGTATCTGGGTCGTGGAGTTCAGATACGCAATCACTCCATGTAAAATACTGGTATTTAGCTGCATCCAGTTAGACAGGAATCCAACCCCAATATAGTTGAGAAAATCATGATTGTTTTTTGCACGGGCTCGGCTCTTGAGTTCGTTTCCCCGGTCGAGCAAAGTGTTATTGCGTTTTTTTCCATTTGAAATTGCTTAGTAGCGGGCTTGTCGATGTATTAACAAGTTAGCACCCAATTCATTACGTTCCTAGCGTTTTCCCAACAATGTTGGGGTCAGCTTCCAGTCTAACCGGTTGCAGCTGAATACCAGTATTCCACATGGAGCGTCTACCGATCTGACCTCCACAACCCAATTATAAGGTCATATGATACCAGCTAGACGCCTCATGCTTGATCGAATGCACCAAAACTATTCTGTCAACTAGTTGAGGTATGAGGAAGCGGGGTACTGCATTCTGATTGGCCCTACCAAGGTCATTACGTATCACTAGAGATGGGACAGGTTTAAATAAAACACGAAGGTATCGATGCTTGTGTTAAAATTGTATTGTAAATAGTAAAACGTTTATTAATACCTATATTGAATTGGCTTTCTAACTTCCTATTTCTTAATATTATTTTTTTATATTTCTTAACATATTACACTATGTGTTGATGGGAACCAGTTCTCTCGCTTGGTTGCAATAACCCATTTATTTTTTACATCAGGATCTTGTGGGTACCTAAAATCAATCATAGTTTCAAAATTAATTTAATGTCTATTGTAATTAGTGATTCAAAAGATCTTCGTATAAATAGTATGTATAGGATTTTGCTTTATCGAACAATTTTATTTGTGTCATAAGATTTGGTGCATCACTAGTTATGTCTACCAAATAATAGAGGAAAAGAGATAGCTAAAAAATTACATTCAGAAGAAAGAGACGCAACCATAAAAGACATAAACGAGAGTCCTTGCACCTTTTTTCACCTACAAGTTTGACCAGTATAAGATGAACTCCGATAAATAATAGGAAAAAAATTATTGTAATTATGATTATGTAACTATTGACTTACAGATGAAATGTTATGCCATCCTTACGGAAACTCGAAGTTTGGCTATTGTTGCCACACCAACGTATTGTGCAAGGGGCCATTATAATATTTATTTTCACCAGTTTTAATTTACTAACGCGGAAGTGTTTACGGCTCACAGAAGTGGTCAATACTGAAACGAAATTGTTGAGTGGTATCCTGTATCAGATCTATAAGACTGATGTGTTGACAGACATCGGTCGCCTGTTATTAGGCGTCTATGGGTTATATGGTCGCTGTATGATACCCTTAGATAGCACAACATTGTCTGACGAAATACAAGATATAGGTGTTTTTTTTAAATATATTTATGTGATTTCTTTGGAGTAAGATGCTATATTTTTATCACATCTTTAA
This sequence comes from Aporophyla nigra, assembly GCA_947507805.1. NCBI lineage: Eukaryota > Metazoa > Arthropoda > Insecta > Lepidoptera > Noctuidae > Aporophyla > Aporophyla nigra. The sequence continues at coordinate 7,804,867 of OX382306.1, forward strand.
CATTGATTAATTAAGGCATCTATGCCAGTATTTTAAAGAGGAAACATACGATTGTTTGTTAAATAACATTTGCTTGTTTGCAAAGTAGTTTGAAATGGATAAACTCAAAAACGACTTAGCCTATTTAAAAAAAAAAATGACACCTATATAAAGCTACATTATTCCGGAATAAGCCATAAATACTCGGACGAAACTGCGAGCGAAGTGCTAGGCAAAAATATAGTAACGTACCATATGGTACCGTAAATGCCTATTGCCAATATTGATTTTCTATGGGTAGGTTCACCTCTGCCGAACTCTCCGGGAGAAAACGGCATTGTTACGCATCAAAAATGGCATTATAAACAATGAAAAACTACCAACTTAAAACCTACTTATCCAACACTTAGGTTAGTTTGTAAGTTTTATTAGCATGCATAGATTACCTGACTGCGGAGGGTAATGTGGTTATTATCAGTCTATGTAATGTATGTTTGTCCCTTTGTGACACTATAGAGACATAACGCGTAGGCCGATTTTTATGATTCTTACATCAGTCGATTTTGGTGACAACCAGACGACATATTGTGAAAATGAGAAAAATTAAAGTCGACGAACTATGTCAAGTAGAGTATTATTGAATAGTTCTTAAAAAAAAAACCGGCCAAGTGCGAGTCGGACGCGCACCGAGGGTTCCGTACAAACCTGTCGGTATATAAGTAAAAGTTCACCCATCACGACAATCGAGTCGTAGTTCTGTTCTGTTTCGTGGCTTGGTTTTATTTCTGTCTGTGTTTTGTTCTGTTTATAATATGATGTAACTAAAAATTTACGGTTTTCGCAATTTTTCCTTTATCTGTGCTATAAGACGTTGCTTCGTACCAAATTTCAAAATTCTAGATCGACTGGAAGTACCCTTTCGGTTTTGATTCCCTTGCGAGTTTCGAAAATTTGAGGAAATTTGCGGCATGAACGGCTATATCTTCTGATTGCGTTTACTTAGAAGTTTGATTTTTTCACAGCTCCAAGGGACAGTAGACTTGAGTATTTGGTATAAATTTCAGCTTGTTACCTCCACGCGTTCCTGAGGAAAAGGGTCTTGACAGACGGCCGGACGGACGGACGGACAACAAAGTGATCCTATAAGGGTTCCGCTTTTTCCTTTTGAGGTGCGGAACCCTAAAAACATATTTATGTTTCTATCATCTTTTTCATTTTGAATGGTCATTTCGGATTTAAAGCGGATTTAAAGTTGGTTAGCAACAATTTTCACAAAAAAAAAAGATCAATAGATTCTTATAAGATATTAAGGCGATGATAAAGTTCTTATATGATCTTATAATTAACTTGAAAATAAATCGGTCTTATCGACGTCAAAAGTAATTATATTAACAAAAAAAAAAAAATGAATAATAAATTTATAAAATCAAAAAACGCGACTGCGTAAAAAGTGAACTTTTTAGTTCATTGTAAAAGTAAACACCATGAATATAGTATTCGTTACTTTTTGAATTGTGTTTATTTTCACGTGTGACCCCGCACTAAACGAAATATATAACCCAAATACAAAAACAATTTCATAAACCAAGAAGAATATTGAAAGCTTCTACTCGGAAGCTGTAGAAACTCCGCCAAGTCGCCAAGACTCGCCAAGAGTCGCCAAGTTTCGTAAAAGGCTTAAGAAATACGCTGACAACTGGCGACTACAGACTGTTAGTTGGCTTCGCCTGAAGGCACCTTTTCGTCACTTTACTATTACTTGGATTGTTTTGTTGTTATCGTATCGTAAGGTATTTTCTTAAAAATACATACTTCGGTTTACAAGAAGACATAGTGAAAATTTAAAAGAGTATGCTTAGTTAGTTTACCTACGGTTTTGGAAGTGAATGTTGGGTGTGGCAAAAGAAGCATGAAAGTAGGAAAAAAAGAAACTGTGGAAATAAGGCCCTTGCGAAGCATGTGTAGTGTGACTGTGAATGATAGGCTGAGGAATGAGACAAATGTGCGGTTTAAAAGAAGATGTAGTAACAAAAATTGAAAAGAGGATGCTTGAATGGTTTGGTCACGCTGAAAGGACGTATGAAGGACGGCTTACGGTATTTACAAGGCAGATGTGAGTGGTAGCAGTACGCCCTAGGAGGACATAATAGTAACCTTATTGTTGATGTTCTTCAGAAAGGTCAGGTGCGTAGTTTTCGCAACCAGCGTGTATGTATGACCAATTGTAAGAACCTAAACGTGGCAAAAGGAGTGTGTAAGCGGCATTTCATAGTTTCTGCCAACCCCATGGGAAAAGTTTTGTAGGTCTTAAGTTTTGGTTGCATCACAATAAGTAGGTACTTTTGGAGGACAATCGCAGCCATGGTGTGAGTAGGTAAAGAACGCTCTATCCTTAGTTCTACTTTTGAGAAATATTTAAATATTTTAAATCTTTACTTTGGTTTCAAACTTTATGATTGATCCATGAATCACCAAAAAGCATTCTTTTGCTCCTGCATTATTTATTCTACTTACAAATATTTTAATGGAAATGGCGGAATTGTAGGTAGTATAGGCATAATCCGCCTCTAATGGTCCCACTGCTGGGACACGGGCCACTCCTATGGTAATGGGCCGTAATTCACCTTGCGGGTTTATAATTCTAGGACGAGTTCCCTCTATCTGGCAGAAACTTGATGCTCCGAATTTTATTTGGCATAACACACTTGGCATAATCTTCTTTAAACGAATATTTGTAAGGCATAAAAAATGTTTAGCGTAATCATTGTTTGGCCGAATATTTATAAGTCCGACTTTACGCTGGCATACTTTTAAGATGGCAGAATTTTGTTAAGCAAAATTACCTTTGGCAGACAACAAAATTACATTCCGCAGAATGTCGTTTAGCATAACATTTATTTAGAACGACGATTATTTGGTACAATTTCACTTGGCATACTCTGAAGATGGCAGAATTTCATTTAGAATAATTTTGTTAGGCATATTGTCATTTCTATAAAATTGCATTTTAACCTTAAATTAAAATTAAAATCGTGTCTCAAAAACTCAATATATGTTGGGCTACAAAAGTTATTGACAGAAACGAATCGCTGCAGAACCGACTCTACGTAGTCTTGTCTGCCCTACCCCTAGAGTGTAATTTAAGCCCGCGTAGGCGCGAGCAGGTGATTTTGACGCTCGCCACTGTGGCTGAGGCTGGCCAGCGGAGCCGGCCAGCAAGCCGAAGCTGCGGCGGTGAGCGTAAAACCATCTGCGACGATGAGCTCGCGTGGGACCGCCGGAGCCACGCAGCGCCGGAGCCGTGACAGAAAGCATGCATGCTGCATGTTGCATGCTCGCCTGCATGCTGTGAGCTTGCTTGCATGCTGCATGCTTGCTTGCATGCTGCATGCTTACTTGCATGCTGCATGCTTGCTTGCATGCTGCATGCATGGTGTATGCTTGTTTGCATGTCTGCATGCAGCGTGCTAAATATGATTTTTCTGTAATGTAATAGATGAGCGTTTCAATTATTATGGATATGAAATGTATGCCAAAAGATGATTCTAACTGTAAAGTTTCTGAGATATGATAGTTCTGCCTTTTAAGGACTATCGATATGAAATAATGCCAAGAGACGATTCTGACTGCGAAATTTCTGCGATATGATGGTTCTCCTTTTTCATTATTATGGATATAAAATTTATGCCTAAAGATGATTCTGACTTATAAAATTATGCGTTGTGAATGTATGATAAATGAGTGTATGCCAAACGATTTTCTGCGAAATGAAGTTTATGCTATCCGCTGTTATGCAAAATAATATTATGACGAAAAAAATTCTGCCATAAAGGGTGGACCCTTCTGGGACATGTTGGTTTTCTCATACAGTGTAGGTAATTTCGAATTTTGTAATAATTACAATTTAAACCTAAACATTTTACATAAACGTGGAACGCTCGTCAAATACGCAACCATTTTATGACGTTGGTTAAAAATGGAATCGAAATATACACCGAACGGATATCCATTAAAAGAGGTACTACTTTACTTAGTACACTTTTGTAACGTACATTACTGTGACTGTGATGGATAGTACGCTCTCCCATTTGTCGGCATCGGTTGAAGGGTTCGTGATGAATATCCACTTACATCTACTCTATCCACAAAATATCTATGTACTGCGATAAGTGGATATTTTTCTAATTCAATATCCTAAACTGCTATCTACACATTCCCCAAGTAAGTACTGAAACTACGATCTATTATTTTTTAATTCTTAATTAACTTCCGCCCGTGGCTTTGCTCGCGTGATATGTCAATAAAAAAATCTGGAGCTATGTCCATTCTCAGGGTTCAAAATATCCTTATATCAAATAAGGATATTTTGATGAAAAGTGTTCAAAATATCCTTATATCAAATAAGGATATTTTGAACCCTTTTCATCAAAATGCGTCGTTTCGGAGATTAGCCGTAACAAATCGACAGACAACAAATTACTAGTAAAAAGCTGCTATTTTGACATTACAAACAAACATTTCAATTTAGTTTATTTATGTGAATAGGTTTAATTAGGGCTGTATATAATTGCAATGCGTACAACAGTTTCGACATTATAGACCCCAAATACACACTGCTGCTGCTTTGAACCTTCATTTCTCTTAGCAATCATGTATTTAAACACTATCTTTACTACAGCCTATTATTTGTCTCTAGTCTACAATTCAGATTGTTGCCTTCATTAACGTTGCTCCGTAGCGCTAATGAGGAGTAAACAGTTCACGCCTTGCGAGGCGACATGCCTAACATAATGTTGGGCGTAGCGATCGTAGCAAATGCCTCTCGTAGCGACTCCCGTAGCAATGTCCGTGTAGCACATGCCTGGCGTAGCAGGTCGCGTAGCAAGACGCGCCTGTTATTGCAAACTCCGATGAGGCCTTTCTAAGAATTCAATATGTGCAGAATAAAATTATTTTTCTAAGAATTCAACCTTTGAAGCTTGTATTCTCAGAAACAGAATATTCTTCTTTATTGAAATTCAGTATAAATAATATTTTTTTCAGTATTTGTAACAAAATAATGTACTGTAATGTCGTCTGATTAAATCTCCAACTCTGCGAAGTCATAGTATTCCAGAAAATTTAAAAACAAATATTAGTTTTATTGGCTATTGGCCTTTCGAGGAATTAAGGTATTCATTGTCATTATTCCTCGGAACGGAATAAGGGCTGGAGAATGTTGAACTAGTAAAAAAAAAAAAAAAAAAAATATAAATCTGTTTTCTTCCAATTGTGATCAAACAATTTGCTGTCTGTTAAAATAAATTATTTCGTTACCAAGCATGTTTTAAAACATATACTTTCCGCGGTTTTATGTAATTATTACTCATTTTTTACACTAACTAAAGACTTTTTCTGACGAAAAACTTTTTTTTTTAAATATAGGTACAAAATACATCCCATCTATTACTGAGTACTGCTAACACTCACGTTAATACTGTTCAATTTTATTCCATTGAAATGGTATTGCACAATTTCAAACAAAAAACAAACATTTTTCTTGCTCATTTTCTCATTTCTAAGCAACACAGTTACAACAACCACACACACATCCCCAAATCTAATTATAACTCATTCTTCCACCTATCACTATTTAGTTACCACGGGAGCACGCCACACTAACCCGCATATAACAGGGTAAGCGGGGTTAGCGGGGTAAACAGTAAGTTTTACCGCGGTTTGTCCCAATTACCCAATCGTTTGTTCCGACCGGCTGGCTGGAAAGGAATTAGTCTGCGTTCACCGGAGTGAGTTGAACAATCACTTTGTAGGTGGGAAGTCTGAAGTTTTGTAGTGTTGGAGCGAAGGCATTCGATATGTGAATTTTATTATTTAACCACTTTTTAATTCTTAAGTGTTTAGTTTATTACTGGTACTAATTATATTGAAATAATAATATGTACAAGTATATAAAAAAGAAAGTATCATAGGGTGCTCAAACGGCTGGCAGCAATGCCATAAAACGTGGCATTTTTAATGAAACTTTAAGTAATGACACAAAATAATAGATTTTTTGGTATCACGGTGTTACCGTATCCGTGTCTTGTATCTATGTATCCTAGTCTTAAGCAATGTTAAAGGTTTTTGTATCAATAAAGATTTACTTTTTTTCTTTTAATAACATATTATGAAGATTTAACTTTTGATAACATTTCAATATTTTTTACTTGATTATTTTTTATTTGATAAAGTTTTCATTGAAATTTTTATTTTTATGTTTTTAATTATATTGAAAAACTACTTTAGGTACTTCAATGATAGATGTAAAATGGATACCAAAAATAAATAAAAAAATACCTACATATCTTCGAAACTGTTACATTCAGGTCAAAAATTCATTTCAGAATATAGTTTTTTAAACACGAACCTATTCAAACCAGCTTCTACACAACAAACACAAGATCAAAATCGATCCTTGATTATCCGTGCGATTAAATTTTCACGCCACAGGTCCTGGCTTTTTTCCTGGCTTCGAAACTGACAAGTCATTTCTAAAAAACAAAAAAATAAATAAAAGTTTTGTACTGGCCGTGGTGGCATGTAATAGATTTCGTCGGGAAGTTGCTTTTTTTCGATTTCTCTCAACGCAGTTATTGACAACAAAGAATCCTCACTTCGCTGTAAATGGGAACGGTGGCGTCCACATACACCCGAGTGTAGGGTTGGCACCAAAAATCGAGTTTAATTTATTTTGTTCATGTTTAGATGGCTCTTTGCTTAAGGTTTCTCTTCTCATGGACATGTGGGTCCAGATTATCAACCTACAGCAGTCCACTGCTGGACATAGGCCTGTGAATTGCACGCCATTCAGCTCGATTCCCGGCAACTTTCATCCAGCTGCTAACAGCCACCCTGCAAAAGATCATCGCTCCATCTAGTATGAGGGCGTCCTATCTTACGTTTACCGATTCGCGGTCTCAAATTCATTTATTAATTTTGTGAACATAGGATTGTCTACGCGCATCGGAATGCAACCTACGAATCAAAGAAGTCTCTCGCACCGCCCGCCCCCCGTCGTCGCCTGCCAGCCGCACGCGCCTGGCCACGGCTCAGGTCCCGCGGCCCTCGTCCACTTGCCCTCGCGCGCCCGAGCGACACACACGTGCCATATTTATATCACCGTCGTCGTCGGGAAAACTATTGTAAATTGTATTGTGTAGTAAACCAGTTATTTTATACAGTCCACTCCAGTTTAATTCCGCAAGGATCCATCCCAAACAGGATACAATGATGTTATTTAAAAAAAATGTTTGGTCCATCCTGTGTTCCGCCTCAAGGCATACAAAATATTTTCACTAACACTATCAAAATTAAATAAATTATAAAAGTACAAAATCTCATAAAATTAAATGTCAGCACATGAAATTAAATAAATAGTAGAAAAAATAGTAGGAAAAGAAATAAAAATAAATACAATGTCAGCAATATTAAAACAGTCTAAATTAAGTTTGTTAAAATAGTATAAAATGTCATGAGAAAAAAAAAAACAACAAGAACCCATCTACCGGCCGGCTACATTAGCCGTAGAATTGATAACCGGCCCATTGCCACTTCAGCTAGCTTCCTCTGTGAGCTACGAAAAAAGTACGATTGTTTTTTGTAGTTAATCCCTTTTTATACCTTAAGAGACACCTTGCAAGAGATGAATAGAGGTGGCACTGGAAAAGGATGCCTGGATGGGTTTGGTGGAGGCTTTTGCTCAGCAGTGGCACAATGTAGACTAATTTAAAAAAAAAGATATCTAAATTCCAACTGCTTTTTTATTTATTTTTTCGAAAATTTATGCACAAGTAAACCTTAAGTATTTTCTTCCAGTCTACCTTAGGGTGATTCAGAGAAAAAAAAATGAATTTACAATGACTCACCCGTTCATCCCTATTCGCAAGCTGTCACCTAGACGGCTCTTGCCATCGCGGGCAAGTGACATCGCATTTTATGAGCGGCCATCGATTTTACATAAAACTAAGCACCTTGGCACACCCCTAGCAAGGTAATAGAGTACCTACCTAACATGATGGAGAATGTTTAAAACTTCGGCTACCGGGTGTCATTATAAAATAAGGTGGAGTTATTTTTGAAAGTTTAAAGAAGAGCTAGAGACGATGTTTATGCTAAACAATACTTCATGAATACGTACTACCGTGTATGATACTGTTATCACAAACAGCTGGTTATGGTAAGCAGACACTCTTTTTATCAATCCATTTTTCTCTGTATTTGAAACTTCAGTATTATGTATTTCATTCATAAATAAATAAAAGTAAAAAAATTGTCACTCTGACAATCTGACAATTTATAATTAAAAAAAAAAAACTTTCAAAATGTAAACCGAAAATTGAACCTTTACGGTTTTAAAGCTTTTTCTTTAGATACGGTTTAAACCATTGAGAGTTTTTGAAATAAGGGCCTAAAATTCATCTTTATAGTAGTTTTTTTTGTAAGTTTTGTGTTAAGAACTTTACCTAAATCGAAATAAAGTTGATAATGCTAAAACTGGCTCAGAGTTTGAGGCTAGACTTAAAGTTATATCGCGCTTCGTAGTAAGACGGTTGTGTTTAAATATAAATATTCCTTAGTCTGTAGTCCGTTTGCATGTTTTACACTTATCCTATTAATACAGGGCTATAAGCTATACAATACTCTAATATACATACTTTGTAACATACTGTATGTATCGCTGTTGGTTCCCATATAAAGAAAATAAACGAAATTCTATCATGTAGGTATATTTACTTATACTACTATTACTCACGCTAGTTTTCCACGACTGTGGTTGGTCGAAACCACATCGTTTTGAATACACCAAATTCAACTGCTGAGGTTGCTTACCCTGGAAAGAAAAGAAATATCTCATTAATATTATTAAAATCCTGTTTTAAAATATTGGATCGTATAAAATCAAAAGGCACATGAAAAATTCTTGATGACTGGCTCAGAGATTTTTCTAAACAGAGACGAATGTCATTCGTACGTCAGTAATGTAACAAATTGACACATCCGTTGTCAAATGTTAATAAATTATTATGTTGTTCTTAATTTGTTAGATATTAACTTTAAAATTACAATTACCTACATCTTGGAAAAATAAAGCGTATGTACTCTTACTGGAATAAAAAATATCAAGCTTCAGTGTGAATAATTTTTAAATTACTGTTAACAGATTCATATGAAAGTACGATATATATAGCACTTAAAACAAAAGCAGTCATTTAAATTTTGGTCTGTCTCTCTATATGTCTGTATGTTAAACCAAATCTCCAAAACGGCTAGAACGATTTTAGCTGACACCTGGTATTATACTTTTTGTAAAGTTTAGTAGAAGGCGGGACCCAATTGCAAATTATATATATTATATATAGAAAGAAAATTGATGGGTTTCGCACGTCACTAAACTAAATGTTGCTTAAGTTAAATAAACTTAGGCTTTCAGTTCACAATTAATAATAATAATAATATCTTAGGACAACCAACACAACGTTATCTGATCCCAAACTAGGCAGAGCCTGTACTATGGCAACCAGAAAACTGATAAACATACTTATATATTTCTAAATAAATAAAATTATAGTCTCTTAAACCGAAGTAGACGTTACTTTGTTTAAAGTTTATTTTAATTTTGTTTTCTATTCTTAATCTTATTTCGGTATTTTCGTGCATTACTTTTAAATTGTATTTTTTGCTTTTAAGTTTTTGATTTTATAAATTATTTATTTTATTCCGACATCAAAGCGGCCGAAATCGCGGGCCCAGCGACTTCGAATAATAAAATCCATTAGAACCCATTTCATCATTATTGCTTGACGGCAAAAGAGGGTAATAGAAATCGGTTATCGGGCCAAACTGAAGAGGCGAGGCGTCCGTCAATGATTCCAGTTCAATGAACCCGTTATTGCCCCAGAGCGAGGCTACACTGGAGCACGCCGCGTCCTCTTGTTTATGTACAAACTAGTATATTGCTTATCCTATCTGTTTGTATACGGAGATTAATTGTTGCTGTGAAAAGCTCGGGATTATACAGGGAACATTCAGGTCACAACACACCATCATCCTATAATGTTCCCACTTATGGGACTCAGTAATTCTTTATGTGAGAGAGTGTGGACTGATATCCACCACTCGGGGAGTGTGAGTTAGTGGAAACATGCTCGAGGTTTACGGGGTAGGAGAGTTTTGGTTCTAGGACATCTTTAGGTTTCTCACAATGTTTTCCTTCACCGTTTCGAGAGCAGCGGTAATGATATTAAATACATAAAGTGCCTGTCTGAGTACGAACTCACGACCTACAACTAATAAGCCGGGACCGATACCTTTGGGCCACCACTGCTCTCACAATCAGATCAATATAATTATGACTTATAATATGTATTGTATGTTGCAATATTCATATCGTCGAGGCTATATTTCCAGATAAGGTAGACAGATGTATCATCATCATCATCATCATTTCAGCCGTAAGACGTCCACTGCTGGGCTTAGGCCTCCCCCAATTTGGGGGGATTTGCCATAATCACCACGCTTGGCAGGCGGGTTGGTGATCGCAGTATGGTGGTAAAATGCATAGAGAACGCTGCTGCCCATTCTCTAGTAAGTCCCTTAGTCGCCTTTTACGACACCCACGGGAAGAAATGGGGTGGTGTTATTCTTTACATCCGGCACCACACGGTACACGGACTGATGTATACTAACTAAGATTTGATTTCAGAGTACACCAATATTTCGCCCATATTAATGTGTTTATTTATTATTGTTTTAGGTGTTCCACCAGAGAGATTATACTAAAAGACAAATTCAGACCCTCGCAATAAGGCATTTCATTTGATACGCCGTGCGGTAGTTTGGGAAACTTTGTTTTTTTTTATTTTCTAGTTTGCCGCTAAAAGGTGTCTCCCTTAATCAACATTAATTCATTTACATTGCGAGTTCAAATTTAGGTCACATAAAATCATACTTTATACCAAATTTCAACCTTATGAATCCAATAGATTCGGAGCAACGTGGCTGTGACAGACGTACAAACACAGGAGGGATCCCTGAACAGTCAGTTCCGGAATCAAAATTCGTGACCCATTTTTAGGGTTCCGTTGCCAAATGGCAAAAAACGGAACCCTTATAGATTCGTCATGTCTGTCTGTCTGTCCGTGTATGTCACAGCCACTTTTTTCCGAAACTATAAGAGCTATGCTGTTGAAACTTGGTAAGTAGATGCATTCTGTAAACCGCATTTAGATTTTTACACAAAAATAGAAAAAAAAAACAATAATATTTGGGGTTCCCCATACATAGAACTGAAACTAAAAAAAATTTTTTCATCAAACCCATACTCAATACTCAATTCTTTATCGCATTCCATATGTTACAAAGATGGTAAAAAATAAAAATGGTACAAGATCAAAATATGGACCCTGTCGGGCACGCAAAAAAATTAGGAGAGAGGAAGAGGGCTGAGTTACAATTTAATTAAATCAATATTCTCATTTACTGTCTTTCATTTGGTATATAATTATATTGTATTATAACTATTATTATTATTATGTTTGAGAAAATACGTGTGGGGTATCTATGAATAGGTCTTCAAAAATGATATTAAGGTTTCTAATATCATTTTTTTCTAAACTGAATAGTTTGCGCGAGAGACACTTCCAAAGTGGTAAAATGTGTCCCCCCCGTAACTTCTAAAATAAAGGAATGATAAAACTAAAAAAAATATTTGATGTACATTGCCGTGTAAACTTCCACCGAAAATTGGTTTGAACGAGATCTAGTAAGTAGTTTTTTTTTTTAATACGTCATAAATCATAAACCACAATTTAGCTTTCATTCAGTCAACTCAAATATAAAAATTTAAAAAAATAATAATTTCATAAACATAAACCTTATGCATAATCCGTGAATACCTGAAGGTTTGCACGGAACCCTCGGTGCGCGAGTCCGACTCGCACTTGGCCGGTTTTTATTTTTCACAGCATAAGTTATTCATGTACAAATGGTACCGAAACAAAACGAAAAGAAATTCAAATGTCTCTATTTCATTACCTATTCAGTACATTCTGAACCCTAGAACTGTGGAAAAGTTGTCAAACCTTAAGGGCAAAATGATGCATGTCATTTGGACATCAATTATCAATGATGTTCTTATGGTTGATGGAGTTCTGAGCCTATATTATAATATCAAAACTTAACTGTTATTAACAAAATAAAACATGGCATCAAAAATTCCTCCGCGCTGCTGGCGACTGGTATCTAATGTACCCAAGAGACTGGCGAGATTGTCACGTTGTATGGCTTAGCCTCTGGCCAAGGTAAAAGCCAGCCCTCAGGTCACAGGAAATGTCAGCTTACCGAATCATTAGTTTAATCGGAGAAACATAATTCTCTTCTTGTCCACATCAAATTTAAAACAAGTTCGTAACTCAAATAAAACCAATGAATCGAATTGCATAGCATTGCCAATTAGCAAAAGAGCTTCGCTATCGGAAAATACAACAAGATATAAAACAATGTGGAAAATAAAAAGGCAAATAAGTACGTAGTTGTAGCGAAGTGGTATCGCGTTACCTTTTTTACTGTCAGGATTGATTTCCAACTTTCCAAGTAAAGAAGAGTTGCTACTGAAAATACGGTTTGTTTTATTTTGTTCTGAGCTTTGTTTAATTCTATCCGTGTTCTTGGAATGATGGATTTGGTTTCAATAGAGTAATTATACTTAAGGTTAATATCTGACCTGCCAGGGTCGCGAGATTGTTCGAAAGAGATACCGTGACCCTGGCACATCGGCAACAGAAGGAACACGGGTGGGTTTTAGTCAGTAAAAGTCTGACACGCCCTCCCGCTCCGCCCAGAGCGGCAGAAGTCATTTGATGATTTCCCATCCAGAAAAAAAAAGGTTAACATCTGAGTTAAGAGGATGAACAGTATTTCAAACAAGGCTTTGGAATGGTCAACAAGCTTAATTATTCTGACTCACCCTTGACGATTCAAAATTGGCTGTAATTGGTTTATGTGAACAAAAACAAAAAAACTTTAAAACCAAGGTATTTTCCGTAGATTCCACTACACTTTAACTATTGTTAAAAACTCAAATCACATTAGGATAGACGACAAAACGATGTTTGCAGATAAAAGTGTGCTAGCAAAAATCCGGGCACAAAATAAATTTTAGTAGGATTAAACACAAACAAGCCGTGTTGGTCCATCCAATACGTAGGCATAAAAATATTGCACGGAAAGTTTGAACAAATAAAAGTTCAGTCCATTACTTGATGGAAAAGCTGGATAAATACGCGTAGTGAAACATATACTGGTAGTTATAAAAAGATATATAAAAAGTAATATACATTTTGTATCTATATTACATAGGTACAGAATGTAAAATATTTTTTGGTGAGTACAGAACGGTTTCATGACATTTTCTTCGGTTAAATTAAGCACAAATAAATCGCAAATTGATAAGTATTTTTATTTCTGTAAGTAGATTTGTACAAAAACTTTTACACGTCAATCAAATTAATAATAATAAAAACTACAAGAGGAGTTCCCTATCCGACTACTATGAAGACAAAGGCTGTAACAAACACAGAGATCACAGGCTCATTTAAAGTCCAGACATAATCTTGGTCAGGCTATGTGAAGACGATGTTGATTGATGTCTGAAATGCTCTTTTGAGGAAAGAATTACACAGATTGAGGGCACGCATTTGTCATTAGTCGGGTAGCTCAGAAATGACGGAGCTCAACGACTCAACGAACAATACTAAAGAAAGGACATTTGGGTAGGCCGCCGTAATTGACTATGCCTGGTGATAAATGTTCGTCTTTTTGTTTGAGAAAAGGCGTTTGTCCTGTATTGGGATATTTCCAGACCATTTCTATGCAGTTCATTATATTATTTTGGTAGTACCTACGTGAGTGTTCACATTTTGTAAAATAAAAACACTGTAAGTACAGTCAGCGCCAATAATACCGGGACGAACATACTTTTCAAAATGATCAAAACAACTATCAAAATTAAATATTAACTCAATGACACAAGGAATGTTTCAGAATTAAGACAGTACACGACAACTATCTTTCTGACAAGAACTTTATTTGATTTAGATAACGTTTCATTTCCTTAGTTGTTGAGATCATTTTAAACTGACTGTTCGTACCGACATTGTTAACTGACTGTACAATAAATATGCAACGTTATCATTTGAATGTACCCATTGTCACTTTCGAAAATTAAATTAATATCCACACAAGCAAAAATATCAAAAAAAAAATCTTTCACAAAACGAGCTTCTGGTAACAGTAATTAAATCAGCACAGTTAAACAAGTTTCATGTTTTGCAAGCGAAAGCCTCTGCGGCCGCCCGTCACACAGCGACGTAATAGCGAACAACCTTGAGCTCATGAACAATTCAAGCCAAGTTACATCTCATTACTCTGAGCAGCGAGCTTGAACATTTATTATTTCTCAGAGATTTCAAGGGACTTAATAAATCAAGATTATTTTACTTTACTCTCTCTATACATGAAGATAAGAAATGTAGGTGTAAATAAAAGTGGGCAGATTTTATTTTTTTGTAAAAGGTTACTTTGGTGAATTATGTTCTGTTTATTCATGCTTGAGAAATAAGTACGAATTAAGCTTAATTCAGCTTAAAGTCTGAATGTAAAAAAAGAAATAAGTGCTCTTTTTAACACGCTCTTATTAGCTTGGTATTTATGTGTGCGACGGAATCTTAGAAAGTGATTTTCACCCACTAAAAACATCAGATTAATTTGAAATTTCGCACACTTACTAGGGACCGATGACAATAAAATAATTTCATAAACTGGTGCCATTAACCTGGCAAAAAAAATAATCAAAAACATGATTTGGTGGTAAGCTAAACAGATAAATAAAAATAAATAATAGTTTAAGAACTAAAAATCACACTTTAATAGAAAACCAAACTAAAAAGTACAAAATAATGTAAAACAAAAACAAAATATTTCCATTTACACTGTAGATAAATGAAATTATTTCAGTGAAAAAGCTTGGGGTGCTTAAAAACAGTTGAAAGTAGAGTCATTATAAAAATACCTCAAAAAGAAATAATATTTAGTTGCTTTAAACACGTTTTATATCACTAGCAAGGATTTCAGAGAATTTCATCCGAAACAGGACATAATTATTTTATCTGTCACCGAAATTACCGATAACTCGATATCTCTCGTTCACCTTGACCTTTCACCAAGTAACTCAGACACGGCGACAAAAGCCGAGCAACACAAATACTAACTGCAAACATTACGAACACAAACACGAAAGCCGAACACAATCAACTCTGTTTATTTATTTACCGTTATTCGGCGCTCCGTGATCGGTAAATAGACGGACGTTGTGATAGGCGGCCTCTGTCAATATCGGTTGTCATGCAAATATACTCCTTCATTGGGATTCCTTTTGGTTGAAACTCATGGAGAATCGGCTGGTCTGTCAATACGTTCATTAATTTGGAATTTTAAACGTAGGGTCGATAGGTACCTATTGGCATATTTACAACACCTATGTTTGCGATGTAAAGTCCGCCCAATTAGTACGTCGTAATTGAAATGAAATCTATAATTGATCCTGCTTTATTATTAGAAAGAAAAAGAAGAAAGAATGAAGAGAAAATACGTTTATTTACCGCAAATAAACGTATTTTCTTTCTTTTCTTTCTATTATAACACTAGCTTCTGACCGCGACTTCGTCCGAGTTAAATTTCTTGCTCCCCGACCCTCGCGGGCGCCGAATTGCCTGCCCGTGCGTGGTCTTCGTATTCGTAACTTTTTTCTTTTTGCTCGGCTCCTAAGGGTAGCAAAATGATATATAGTCAATAGCTTCTCTTCCGCTTTATTATATGAGTATAGATTCACAAAATAATAATAACGCTGTGAATGTGTGCGTGAAAATGAGTAGCAGCAGCACATAACTCACATGAACACAGACACTTCCAACTTCGCTCGTGTCCCTGACGGTACCGAGATGTGTTTGTCCACTTGGTTACCTCAAGAAAAGCGCGCGTACATTCGTGAGATAAAAATATTGAATACATGATTCTATTATCTCGTTTCTTTGACAACAACTCCCAGTAATTTGAACTTACACGACAGAAAAATAGTTTGAACCATAGTACCTTACCATAGACATATATAGGGGGCAGGGACCTCGACGCTCTGCCAGGGTCATGAGATTTGTTTGAAAGAGTTAACGTGGCCCTGGCATATAGGCAACTGAAGTAACACAGATGGGTTTTAGTCAGTAAAAGTCTGACCCGCAATCCGCTCCGCCCAGAGCGGTAATTCCATACATGGTCCTGAATGGTGAAATTTTTGCGCGCTTATTTAAAATTAAATTCTGTTCCATAGATTTTAACGTAGGTATCGCACTTTTATATAGTAATAGTAATATATTTATTGATTTGTAAACGTTTTACAGTATTTAGATGTGACACTGGATCCCGCACTAGGATACCCTGTGTAGCAGGACCCAGATATGAAACAGCAGTTTTGTTTTCTTTGATAGTCTACCAAAAATTACTATGCTAGGGGTTCTAGAACCTGCCAGGGTCGCGAGATTGTTTAAACGAGATACCGTGGCCCTGGCATATGGGTAACTGAAGGAACACGAGTGGGTTTTAGTCAGTAAAAGTCTGACACGCCTTCCCGCTCCGCCCAGAGCGGGAGAAGTCATTTGATGATTTCCCATCCAAAAAAAAAAAAGAGGTTCTAGAATCAAGTGCTGATTCCATGGTTACAGTTTATAGATCGTGTCCCTGGCACTCTGTGTACCTAGTCACTTTATGACGTGTAAGTGACACTCAACCTTAAGATAATAAATAATAGTTTAAAAAAACTAAAAAACACGCTTCCATTGAAAACCAAACTAAAAAGTACAAAATAATGGAAAAAAAGCGTGGGGTGCTTTTTAAGGTATTTTTTATTGATATCAGGCACCCCACGATTTTTTTCCATTATTTTGTACTTTTTAGTTTGGCTTTCAATGGAAGCGTGTTTTTTAGTTTTTTTAAACTATTATTTATTTTCTATTTTTTAGGGTGTTTCGAATTTTGAGACGTATGTCAGCGTAGTTTATGACGTATGTCAGCGTAGTTTTCGAAGACAGTTTTTTTTGCTGTCCTGGTAACCCTGGCAAAGATAATGGCACAAATTAGTTTTTGACGTATGTCAGCGTAGTTTTCGAAGACAGTTTTTTTGCTGTCCTGGTAACCCTGGCAAAGATAATGACACAAATTTATGAAATTATTGCATTGTCATCGGTCCTTGACAGGTGTGCAAAGTTTGAATGAAATCTGGTCGTTTAAAGTGGGTCAAAATCGCGCTATAAGGAGTCGGTTACAAACAAACATACTAACATACAAACATACTAACATACAAACATACAAGTGAAGCTAATATAAAGCGTGTAAAAACGTAATTACGAGGTCAACTATACAGGTAACTAGGCTGCGCTTTTATGAGGAAAATTATGTTGAAAACCTTTTATCTGGATCGATATATGACAAAATAATCCCCTGTTACGATTATCGGGGCAGTAAACCACTACGTAGGTGTTATATCGATAAACAGTTTAGCTGCAGCATCGGTAGGTACCTTCGTATATCGTCAGATTAGAATTTGCATTAGGTACAGTCAGGGAAATTAATTGTTTTTGCACCCTACTTCAATTTGCCATGTTGTGACCGTGAATAGTTGAAAAAAAAATTAGGCGAACAGCGTAACAGTACTTCAGATAGTAATGCTTATTCTAGTCACGCGACTGTATTTATAATTAACTAGCTTCTGCCCGCGACTTCGTCCGCGTTAAATTTCTTGTTCCCCCGACCCTTCCCGTCGCGTCGAATCGCCTACCCGTACGATTTTCCCCGTTTTTACAACATTTTTCATTACTGCTCCGCTCCTCTTGGTTGTGGCGTGATGTTATATAGCCTATAACCTTCCTCGATAAATAGGCTACCCAACACAAAAAGATTTTTTCAATTCGGACCAGCAGTTCCTAAAATTAGCGCGTTCAATCAAACAAACAAACAAACTCTTCAGCTTTATAATATTAGTATAGTTTATTACTAACAATAAGTTTACAATATTGTTATGGATTTGCTGACAAAGCAAATAGACCCTAAGGTCGTCACACTTAACTCACGCAATTGTCAAAG
Source organism: Aporophyla nigra (assembly GCA_947507805.1). Lineage (NCBI taxonomy): Eukaryota > Metazoa > Arthropoda > Insecta > Lepidoptera > Noctuidae > Aporophyla > Aporophyla nigra. The sequence continues at coordinate 7,823,071 of OX382306.1, forward strand.
AATGAAAATTGTGATTATATGAAATAATTAAATATACGGCCAATTTAAGTTGGTGGTTGGTAAACAACTAGTTTTGCTTGTGGTTTTGCCTGCGTGGCGGTTGGAAATTATACCACAGGAACGTAAACACGGCTATATGTATGTATGTATCAAGCTATACATGTTCGTTTTAGCTGTCCTCACTTTGTATAGGCTTTTTGTAAAATGAGAAGTCTACTTATACTGGAAATATATAACTTGATTTGTAACCGTGCTTACTACAAGGATAAAAGTATCCTATGTGCAAACCCAAGTGCCAAAATTTCATCCAAATCCGTTTAGCCGTTTGATCGTGAAAGCGTTACAAACAAACACTTTAGGATTAATGTCCCTGACTGTACACGCATATGCGGGTACCGTTAGTATTAGCATTTACAGTACCCGCTAAACGGTACAAATGCTAATTCTATCGGTTGCCCATTAATTTGTTACTCCAAGCTAACTGCTAAGCTGAAATATATTGCAGTGGATGCAACTAAGGTACCATAAGTACCGGTGATCTGTTATTCTGGTCCTCTTCGTAGATTTTTAGTGGATGAATAAATAACCATTTTAAGGGAAGTAAAACTGTTCGAGTTAGAAGGCGTCTGGGATTTAAAATGCATTTAAAAAGAAAATATATTCAAACTACAGAAATCAGATAAATAAACCGAAAAATAAGAAAAATACCGATTATTAGTAGATACATAGGCATAATTCTTCAAGAAAGAGAAAATTAATACTATACTTATATTTTATTTTGATTTTATTGGTTTATCTTCTCTTTTTTTTGGATGGGAAATCATCAAATGACTTCTCCCGCTCTGGGCGGAGCGGGAGGGCGTGTCAGACTTTTACTGACTAAAACCCGCCCGTGTTCCTTCAGTTGTCCTTGTGCCAGGGTCACGGTATCTCTTTCGAACAGTCTCGCGACCCCGGCAGGCATCGGTCCTAGCAGACCCCTTCAGTGCTGCTGACATCTCTTTGAGGCGCGCGTGGATTACTACGCGCCGTCGACCCGAGCCTGGTCCTTACCGTGCGGCGAGCTACCCATTGCTCGCCGCCCTATTGTTGTATCTACGACTGCTTGTATCTGCATCACCCAAACGTTGACTGGTAGAAAATGCCTATGGCATTCAGTCCACCTCGTTACATATATGTATACGTGTTCTTAAATGATCCATCATCATAATTTCGGCCTTAACCCCAAAATCCCGGCTTTGCCATAAATACCACGCTTGGCAGGTGGGTGGGCGATCACAGTATGGTGGTAAAATGCATAGAGAACGCTGCTGCTTCTCTAGTAAGTCCCTTAGTCGCCTCTTACGACACCCACGGGAAGAAATAGGATGGTGCTCTTTTTTACGTCCGGCACCACAAGGAGCCGATGATGAAGTAATTTAATAAAAATATATGAGTAACTAGTATTCGTGTAATTACCAGAGGGGTAATTGCGTAACTTTTTATCGGTAGGAATTGGTTTCATATTGATAGTTAAACAACATTCATTGCGTTACTTCCGTTGCTGAGCCGACAATGTATTCGAACAAATGACGCAAAGGTTTAGAAATAATCTTCAATCCCATTCAGATCCTGATAAATAGTGCGTTTCGCAATTAGATAGGTCGGGTATTATTAAAAATAACTGAAAACCATCTTAAAATAGATAAAAATACTTAAAAATTAGAGTGAATAAAAAAACACCTAACGCCAAAAACAGGCTCTAATTAAGCTTAGTTAACTCATAAAATTTCACGTTACAAAGTGAAGTTTCCCGCTGAAAGGAAATTAAAGGGTGAACACGGAACATTTATCATTGTCCCCCCATTAAAGTCGGCGAGGAATCCTGTTCCATCATTCATCTTGTGCTAAATTCTTCAAAGTCTTTCGACCCTTCATATTTCTATTAGGGTTGGTGATAAAAACTTTTCAACGGCCGTTGATAAGCGGGTGGTTTTACTGGGCATGAACACTTTTATTGATTTTTGAACGAATAAAATACTTTATAAGGTAAAAACAGTTTTGCAAACGTATGAAAAAAAGGAGTGACTCATCATTAAATTTGTCCACATCAATGGGATGGCCGAGGCTGGCATCGCTGCCACTTTGAATGGCAATGCTGATTTCTCGGCCAAAAATGAAAACAACCGACTTTCAAAACAAACACCACAACGTAAAAAAAACAACTTTAATTACTATTTGTTTTTTGAGGACTCGGTTTTTTTTTTAAATAGAGTCTTTATTTTTTTATAGTAGGTACCTGTCCCACAAAAATTTGTGTATTCACTTGCTAACAGAGACAGCAAATTATTATAAGATCATCAAAATAAACTAAGTGGAAAAAAAAACGAAAACCCAAAAACCCAGCTAACCCAATAATCATTAAATGGGACCAGTCGGTACGAATTTAGTTTGCTTAAGAAGAAATTTTCAAACCTGTTTAAAAATGATGAAAATCTGCGATAATAAACAAAACAAAAATAACAAAATCGAGAACATCCTCATTATTTTGAAGTCTGTTAGACTCAGACACAGGCCTCATCTTCGAGAGAGAGTAGGCATAAACTTCCACGCGAACACATTGCGGGTTGGCAAATGTCTTGGAATGATTGGTTCTCAGAAATGGCGTCTTCTCATGTTTTTCATCGTTTTGAGAGCAGCAGTGATGAAATTTATTTGAGCAAAGTAATGCGCCTGCGTGGGTTTGAACCTACGACTTCACAACTCGTAAGTCAAGAGCCTGAAAATCTGACAACCCTGAGCTACCTAAGAATTTAGACATGCCATTGCCCCGTATCTACGAGTAAATTGCAATAAAGATATTGCTTCGTAGTTAGAGAGAGATTAGACTAGCCAGGCAGAATAAAAGAAAAGAAAATCAACACTGTCTAGACACGATAACTTCAGATATAGAAGTAACCTGTGAGGCTAGCATGAACGTGCAGACTAAACGTAACGTTATTTTTCCTAAATTCGAAAACACAAGTATTCTATAGTATTTTAGTTTCAAATGCGAGAAGGATAATAAGAAATGGTTAGCTGTCTATAGCTATATATACGCATCATAATACACACACACACACACACGAACACACCCCCACATACAACACACAATACAAACGGTTCTCTCCTTAATTCGTTTGGTTTTATTTTCGGTACAAAATCTTTATTTAAAACTCAGATACCTGAGGCGTTTTACCACCATACTGCGATTGCGAACCCGCCTGGCGATTATTGCAACCCGCGGGGGGGGGGGGCACATTTGGGCAGACCTAGGCCAATGTCACTGGTCGTCTTTTGCTGAAATGATGTTGATGATGATCAAATCACAGATTAGGTGGAATGACAGGTCACCTTGACGTCATTTCACCTAAGTTATCACGGTGAGATTTTTATTTAAACAACGGAAAATACAGAAGTAACCTGTAGGTATATTATCACTACTGATAAATCATTCTCATCTCTTAAAGTACAAGCAAAAATGTAAAGACCATGTCATTGAAAAATAATGTTTTGTGGTAATGCTTTGACGCGAAATCTAATTAAGCATTTTCTTTGGCTCCTGGCTTATCAAAGCATGTTTTTACTCAGCTACGTGGCTGCAACGGCTTGCCTGATTAATTCCTTTTCGCTTTCAACTAGTTGGAATATCTGTGACGGATTTTTGTGGGCGAATTTTTCTTTTCGGTTGGCAGGATTAATCTGGACAGAGATGAGGGGCAAGAGGTATTTATTTTTAGGTTATCGTTTACCACTAGAGCTTGAAATTCCGGTATTTTTCGGCACCATTGGCTTTGGTATGATACCTGTAACAGAGCAGTCCGTAATCCGCCTCTGAAGAAGTATATCTACCTACCTACTAACCTATTACCTACTATAAATTTATTTTATTTTAATTTAGTTTATTATTGAGTTTATTTTATTTTCAAGAACCGCTAAATAAAGTCTCGTATCCACTAGGCAACAATTGACACGCAACACGTGACGCTCAACATGTTGGGCAACGTTGCACAACAGCGCGCCTCGTTGCCAGCTGGCTCGCAACATGACGCGCGGCTTGTTGTTTGTTTAGAGAGATTCGTTAGTTGAGCATCAATTGTTGTCAACTGGAGACGTGACGCGCAACAATGTCCGTAGTGTGGTGTAACGAACGAGTGCTCAAATTAATCGAATTGTACCAAAACTATGAATGTTTATGGGATACTGCTCACCGAGAATACAAAAATAATAACTTTTTTATGCATTTTTCGATAAAATTATAACCACTGCCGCTGAAATCAACATTAGTTCCTCTGGCGACATGTTGTCGACGGCTGACGTAGTAGTAGATGCGTAGACAGACAACGTTGTTAAACAAAAGTTCTGCGCTGACTTTCAACATATTGGGCAACATGTTGTGCAACATGTCGCGCGCCAATTGTTGCCTAGTGGAAACGCGGCTTAAAGGTACATTACATGTACTTTTGGTACCGGATCTAAGATAAGGCTGCTCAAGCTTAAAAAGGTGGCTGAAACTGACTGCATGCAGAAGGAGGACAAAGTGTTGTTGACAGCCGAAGAGAGGCCTATGTCCAACTGTGGACTGCAATTGCGACTACTTATAAAAAATAATGGTTTAAAAAACTAATCACCCTATTCATATTTTTATTTTTGAAATTATTTTGTATTTTTTAGATTCGTTTTCTATTAGATTTTTTACATTTTTCATTGTTTTTAATTTGGCTACCTACCACAGAGAGTCGATACTTTCGCAACCTATAATATCAGACTTTATTTATTTGCTATCCTGGTGATCCTGACCAGGATAATGGTACAAATTTATGAAATTTTTGTATTGGCATCGGTCTGTGATAAGTGCGCAAAATGTCAAATTATCTGATGTCTTGAAGTGGGTGAAATTCGAGTTCCAAGATTCCGTTACATAGATAGACTAGCTTTTGCCCGCGGCTTCACCCGCGTGGATGTCGGAAATTAACGCAGGAGGACGTACTACCGCGGTAAGATGTGTTAATTCAGGTTATATTATAGGTAATAGCTGTTACCCGCGACTTCTTCCGCGTGGTATTTAACAAAAAGTTTTTCATAAAAACTGTCTTTGAAAACTACGCTGACATACGTCTCAAAATTCAGCGTTTTTAGTTTTTTTAAACTATTTTTTTTTTCTAAAATAAAAATAGGCTAAGTTACTCCTTGTTACATCAGCTATCTGCCAGTGAAAGTTCCGTCAAAATCGGTCCAGCCATTTCAGAGATTAGCCGGAACAAACAGACAGACAGACAGACAAAAATTGTAAAAAATGTTGTTTTGGTATATGTACCGTATATACATCCATATACACTAGTAAAAATTGGTTATCTTAATATTAAAAACAGACACTCCAATTTTATTTATTTGTATGTATGTATGTATAGATAGATACAGGCAAAGCTAACAAAAACGTGTTCAAAAGAGGTTGGTGTGGGCTAGAATTTTGATTTCCTGAAGCCAACTAATGCCATCGCGATGAAACCAATTCGAATCCAAGTCCTTTTTCGAAACTGAATATTTCACAGTTGTTTTCACCATGTATAATTAATAATGGCAGCTTATGTATCATCATTCCAGCCGTAAGACGTCCACTGCTGGACTTAGGCCTCCCCCAATTTGGGGGGCTTTGCCATAATCGCCACGCTTGGCAGGCGGGTTGGCGATCGCAGTATGGTGGTAAATTGCATAGAGAACGCTGCTGCCCATTCTCTAGTAAGTCCCTTAGTCGCCTTTTACGACACCCACAGGAAGAAATGGGGTGGTGTTATTCTTTACGTCCGGCACCACACGGTACACGGCGGTACGGCTTATGTATAGCGCCCACTTAACACTCCGTAATAGTGTCATAAAGACTGATCAGGCAATAATTGACTAATTAATTGCCCGTCTGTTACATGGCTAAGTTAATCTATTTACTCAAACTATAATATTATCATGTCAGTTGCAGCGAACTCCATGCTATTGGCTAACTGTCAAACCATGGACACTCGATCCTAAGTAATTATATCACACGAATTAACTCGGGGTGTGAATTAAACACGTTAGTTAAATGTTAAATTTGAATATTGAATTTTGTTTATCACCAGTTAGTTGTCCGTTAATCAACTGAATTTTAGATCATCAGTGAAAATTTCAACATACGAGTTATGTGTGAACCCAGACAGGCGCTTACATTGTGTAAATTATTTCATCACCTCTGCTCTCAAAACTGTTAAGGAACACATCGTGAGGAAACCGGCATGTCCTAGAACCAAAAGTTTGAAGACATATGACATCCGCCTACCAACACTGGGCCCAAATGATGGATAGCGACCCACTCCCTCTCGAGAGGGACCCTGTGTACCAGCAGTGGTATATAGGTTGATTATGTACTGAGAACTCAGGGGCAACTGTAAATTTTTTATCATGCCTGTTATCCTCAAGGCATTAGGAAGAGAGGTGTACTTGTAGGACACCCACATTTTAAATAAATAAATAAATATCTTAGGACAACCAACACACCGTTATCTAATCCCAAACTAGGCAGAGCCTCTACTATGGCAACCAGACAACTGATAAACATACTTATATATTTCTAAATACATACATATTATAGATAAATTACACCCAGATACAGAACAAATGATCGTGCTCATCACACAAAGATTTGTCCTGGGTGGGAATCGAACCCACGACCTCTGTCTTAGCAGTCAGGGTCACTAACCACTAGACTAACAGGCCCGTCAAGGTCAGTCAGTATTTTGTCAGTTACGTTGAAATCATAGAATAGAGGCGAGCCTATTTGCCAGGCATAAATTTCATGGTTTGGTAACCTTTGGCAAAATAATACTTACTGACGTTTTTTACACTAGACTTTAATTCTGAGTAAGTTATGTTAACACGTAACTAGTAGTCAGGAAGAGCATATTTTTTTAAAGTACAACATTCTACATTGGCTTTTATACTGTACTAGCTGACCGTACAGACGTTGTCCTGTTTCCTAGAACTCGATATCAGCGTCATCTGTCGGGCTGATTTGTGAATCTAAATCATCCAGGGTGCTCAAACGCATACAAAAAAAATCACTCAAATCGGTCCAGCCGTTTAGGAGGAGTTCAGTGACATACACACGTACAATAGAATAATATATATAAAAAGATATACAAATTTTTTATCGGCAAGACCATCATTATGTCTACTTAGAATCTTTCATCATCATTTCAACCTCAAGACAGCCACTACTGGACATAGGCCTCCCCCAATTTGGGGGCTTTGCCATAATCGCCATGCTTGGCAAGCGGGTTGGTTGGTGGTAAAATGCATAGAGAGCGCTGTTGTCCATTTTCTAGTCAGTCCCTTAGTCGCCTTTTACCACACCCACGGGAAGAAATGGAGTGATCTTTACGTGCAGCACCACACGGAGGACCTTCCACTTTATAATTATTAAAGTATTTTAAAATTCCTACTAGATGGGAACTTATAGAATATTATGTCGGATCTCAAGCTTACTTTGCTCCACTTCAGCTGCGAAACCGTGTTCGGTAAACCGTGGCTAAGTGAATGCATAATTTTGAATATTTTTACTCGAATCCTGTAAGCCAGAATGCAGCGGAAAACGTTATAACATTGAACAATTAACTACAGACAATATCGCAGGAAACAATATTTTGGCTGACGTCACTGAATGTTGAACTTGCAAATAGTCTATGTTCGAGACTGAAATGATGCGGAAAATCCCGAAACAACTTGAATAAACCGAATGACAATGACACAAATAAAACTACGTCTACGCACATTCACGGCTTACGTCTGATACAAGTACATAAGGTTTCTGTCGAACTCAGTACACACACACACACACACTCTTACTCTCTACATTTACCTATTTCTAACCGACTTTAAAAAGCAGCAAGATATTGAGGAGGTTCTTAATTTATCGGTATGTTTTTTTTTTTCGTGCGTATTTTCGGAGAAATTTTCGGCAATTGTGGATCGATATCGAAATGTTTTAATAAGTGGCGTATGCCTCAGAGGTGACTGTATAAATCTTACTAAGTTTACTTGGATAGGTTGTGCAGTGGCTTCGATAATAAGTTCATAATTCACTTTGTGTATCTTAATGATGCTCTAATACTTCCTGTTACGGTAAACGATTTTGTATGAAAGAAAGAAAGAAAAGAAAGAAAGAAAATACATTTATTCAGCACACACTAAAAGGCACACAATATATAGGCTAGAAAGAGGATATAAAAAAAAATAAAAAAACAATTACAAAACAAAACATAAAAGTGTAAGGTGTGATGACAAACTAGTAGGGGGGGGGGGGGTACTATTATTAAACAGTAAAAACGAAAACACAACAACTGAATAACTTCAAAATCGGAAAACGTTGCAAAAAAACTAAAATACAGATCCAAAGACATTCAGAAATTTAAGTTATTTTTCATATTGTAGTGTCTTTTTGGTAGCCAGTTGTTTTTTGGTTTCTCCTCTCTTGAGTATAATAAGTCAAAAAATAAAACCAATAGCTGCGTCTTACCTCCACTTCACTATAATCTACTCAATATCTCCACAATACCCCCCACATACACATCAACAGATCCTTTATAACTCAATCATAATTATGATTAATCAAATTACTCGTCAGAACGGGCTCACGGTCGACACAAATTGAATTATAGCCACATGTTTAATTAGCTATTGTGTTCACTAAATATTGGATAGGCTTCGAAGGGACTTAATCTTTAAGCTAATATGGACTTAGGTACGAATAGTTAACCTATACATAGTTTTAAGACCCTTACGTCTAAGATATACATGTTGATCTAAATAATATGAATTTTTTTTTTTTTTTTAATGTCATCTCGCAGGTCAACCTATGAGGTTGTCGGCTGCTTAACCGGACTTGCTTGTGGATACCTTAATAAATAAAGGCCTCCAGCCAGGGCTTAAAAAAACTTAAAACTAGAGCGACTACTCGTTAAGGGCACCCCCTGTGGGGTACAGACCTCGGCTTAGGGCATCGCTGGTAGAGGGCAGCAAGGGAGGAGCTGGACCGTTATGATTATTATTTAGGGGCGAATTCAAAGCTACAGGCTCAGCGGCGCTGGCTGGCTCGAGCAAGGGTCGGGGCGGACAGGGATTGGGGCGTCGCGGCGTGCCTCGGCGGCGAGGACGGAAGGACGGCGGTCTGTGTTTGTGTGTCTAGTGTACTAGTTAGTTTACTACTCTCCTGGAGAAGGGTTGTAGCGTCATCGGAAATGGTTAGAGTATGTCGCGGTCGGCGAATCGTACTAATACGGGAGGGAGTGTAGCAGCCGGCTGCCGCGATCAGGGGATTAGGGTGCTGCACAGCAGAGTCAAAGATACGCTTTGAAAGGCGTTTCATGAACTGCTGAATGGTGGGCATTCTGAGATGTAGATGAATTTTCTTGAACGTAACAGGCTTTTATTCATCATAAGTATCGCCATTTCAGCCGAAAGGCGCCCACTGCTGGACATATGCCTCCCATAATTTTTTCCTCCCTTATTTATTAGGATGTCGCTTAGTCCACCCAGAAAAACTTAAAAAGTGTGAGTATAGCAGAATAGAAATAACACTAATTACTACGAAAAGGTGCTAAGGTGTAATAGCTCCTGTCAGGGTCGCGAGATTGTTCGAAAGAGATACCGTGACCCTGGCACATGGGCAACTGAAGGAACACGGGTGGGTTTTAGTCAGTAAAAGTCTGACACGCCCTCCCGCTCCGCCCAGAGCGGGAGAAGTCATTTGAAGATTTCCCATCCAAAAAAAAAAAAAAAAAAGTTGTAATAGCTCTGCCAGGGCCGTAAGATCAGTTCGAAAGAGGTTCCATATTACTTGCTCCGTACATGCTGACGCAATGACACTTCACATTTCCAATTTAACCTACCTGACGGGTTAGGTACATCTAAATGATCGTCAATTTAGACCAGCTTGACGAGTACTGGCTTCCCACGAGGCGATTGACCCCCAAAACAGTATTTAGGGGACACCCGGACACCCGGACGTACCTTGGCCCTGGCATATGGGCAACTGAAGGAACACGGGTGGGTTTTAGTCAGTGAAAGTCTGACACGCCCTTCCGCTCCACCAAGAGCGGGAGAAGTCGTTTGATGATTTTCCACCGACAAAAAAATTAGTGTAATAGCTTAGAAAATATCGTAAAGCAAATAGAAAAAAATAATAACTTGAAGAAAGAGAGGTAGGATAATGTGATATATACTTATATTATTCTATAAACATCATGTCAATCATGTCATCATCACATTCACAGTCTGATCTCAGTCTCAATTTGTCACAATATCTCGAGTTTCCGCATAATTTTAGCAAGATTTTGACATTTGATTGTCGCCGAGATAAGACTGTGACCAGAATTTGAACCTTTTTTTAATTACGACAATAGGCGTTCTGTTCTTGCACAGATGCGACACTCGGCATAGTTGTTTTTAGGGTTCCGTTGCCAAATGGCAAAAAACGGAACCCTTATAGATTCGTCATGTCTGTCTGTTTGTCTGTCCGAGTATGTCACAGCCACTTTGTCCCGAAACTATAAGAGCTATGATGTTGAAACTTGGTAAGTAGATGTATTCTGTGAACCGCATTAAGATTTTCACACAAAAATAGAAAAAAAAACAATAATATTTGGGTTTCCCCATACATAGAACTGAAACTCAAAAAAAAAATTATCATCAAACCCATACGTGTGAGGTATGTATGGATAGGTCTTCAAAAATGACATTGAGTTTTCTAATATCATTTTTTTCTAAACCACATAGTTTGCGCGAGAGACACTTCCAAAGTGGTAAAATGTCCCCCCCCCCCCGTAACTTCTAAAATAAGGGAATGAAAAAACTAAAAAAAATATATGATGTATAAAAATATATGATACCATGTAAACTTCCACCGAAAATTGGTTTGAACGAGATCTAGTAAGGAGTTTTTTTTTTACATTTAATTTCATAAACATAAACCTTACGCATAAACCGTGAATACCTGCAGGTTTGTACGGAACCCTCGGTGCGCGAGTCCGACTCGCACTTGGCCGGTTTTTGTTACTATTACAATACTAGTTATTTTTCCATTCTGCAATCGGCATCTTGTTTTCGTTTTGATTGAAACGTAATGTTTATTGTTTTTGGTCTCTCATTCAATGGATAAAGTGAAAAACTTTGATTTGTTGAATACGACGCTTTTTGCTGTGTGTGTTTTGTCTTTTTTTAATGTGTGTTTTGTTTGTGCTTAATAAACTCTCTCACTACCTCAATCTCTTTCATCTTACTTTCAGATACATATGGCCAAATATGAAGTGAAGCCAAGACCCACAAAAAGTTGTAGTCTCGAAAAAGGCAATAAAAAATTGTACAGACGCCAGCACGTCAAGCTACCCGAAACTGACAAATTCTGCCAATCGCTCATGAACCTAATGCTTTAGCGATAAAGTTGAAATCTATTAAAGAAACTTGGCAGATTGTAGTAGCTTGATGTGCTGGCGTACTTAAGACAGTCAGTTAGTTCAAAATATACATTAAAGAAAACTGATCAAACCCACTGTTCTTCAGCTCGAAAACATGCAACACAGACTAGGGCTGGGTTCACCATTTTAATTTTAAATTCACAGACACTTTCCGTGGACCAAGCGCGACCTAGTTTCGGTTTGTATAATTATTTTTTGTGAATACAATTCAAGATGGTTTAAATTTCATATTGCTTGGTTACATAAATGAGTTTGGTTTAGTTAAAATAGCTCTGTAAGAATTATAAAATTCATTTTCAAGATTGTTTATTTAGGTCTCGGGCGGCAGGGAGGCTCCGTCCGCTGATCATTGACTGGTCGCATGGTTACTAGTATTTACATACATACATCGTGCGATCAGCAAATCTCTTAAAAAAATTTTTTGTTATACCTACCTTGACCTACAATGAGTAAATTATAACTTACTAAATAATTTGCAAATTATCATCATGTACCCATGATTATTGTTGTGTTAAGTTTATGTTGTCATCAGTTGAATCTTAAATCTGTGTTAAGCTTTGAAAGGTGTATTACTAGCCTCATAAAGTGCCCTTTTTATATTGAGTCAATGTAACTTAGGTTAAGTGCATTAATTGATTGTTTTTATGGTTAAATAAAGATATTTGAAAATGAAAATGAAATTTAGATCTCGTCTAAGTTAATATTTTATTAAATCATTCTGGTACGGCCCATTCCTTGCTGCTCTTTACCAGCGATGACCTTAAACCGAAGCCCATACTCCACGGTACGGTCTTCAGTAGGGCAGAGGGTGCCCTTAGCGAATATTGGCTTCAGTTTTAAGTCTCAAGCCTTAATTTATTAAGGTAGCCACAGGCAAGTCCGGTTAAGCAGCCGACAACCTCAAAGGTGACCTGCGAGATGTCATTCCTATAAAATATAAACAACCGTCGGGCAGTAGCTCATCAGGCACTAGACCCATTTGGTCGGAGGATCCTCCCTTTTGTACGGAGGGTGAGGGAACTTTACACCCTGTTCCTCCAAAATACTAAAAACGTAATCATGTACGTTTACCTTATTTGGATAAAATAATACAGTGCCTTTTAAACAGACCCTTTTGAACTACTCATATGTAGAGCTACCCTTCTATTTTATCAAAGTTTATAATCCACATACAAAGAAGAAAAAAAAAAGCTACTTTCAAAGGACGTGAGCCCGACAAATTGCGAATAACACTTGTGCGACAAAACTGTACTGCGACTCACCATAGTTCGAATGCACGCTTGTGCGACACACTCGAGCTCACGTAGTATACTCGGTTAGGTTAGGTTGAAACTGTGTCCTCCTACGCACGAGCCGAGCGAGCGTAGCGAGCGGTGCCGCGGCAGCAGCACGCGAGTGCCAGAAATGACTAGATTCAGTGTGTCGCACTAGCGTGCATTCGAACAATTGTGAGTTGCAGTACAGTTTTATCGCACAAATGTTATTCGCACATCCATTTGTCAAGCTCACGTAGTACACTCAGTTTCAAATAGTGAACAAATGGGCAAGAATATTAAAAATTAAAAATAAATTCTGTTCTATGGTAAGCATCTCCTCGTAAATAGACCTTACAAGGTTTTTAAGGAAAATGGAAATTCTTGAAACACTGACAGGACAACGTCTGTCGAATTAGCATGTAGCATAACTATCCTATACTGTTCCCACTGCTGGGACACAGGCCTCCTATCTGTGAGTTGTATTCCACCTAGCGGGCCTTGTGTGTCTTCGAATTTTTGGTCCTAGGACATGCCGATCTCCCGTGATGTTTTCCTTCACATTTTGAGAGCAGTGGTGATTAAATAATTTACACATAGCGATGTGATTGCCTGAATTTGAACCAATGACTTGCAACTCGTAACTCGCGGCTGTCACCACTGCTCTAGTCACTGTCTGTCCATTCACTGAATCAGCTAGTATTAATCAAATATTGCCTATCAATTTCATAAAACGGAAACAATGAATATCCAACCTGTAACAGAGCAGGTACGCTGCATTCCTGGAAAGGTTTTCAACTCAAACATCAAAATCAATTTAGTCTTTCTTGAAGTTTCGCCCAATTCCTCCCAAACCCACGCACTTCGAAGTACAACGAATATTGACGTCACGCCGCAGCTAAATGATGGCGAGGAGCGACATCGTGGCTTCGTTCACTCGTTGTTGCTACTATTTTAGTACAAAATCAATATTATGACGTCAAAACATCTCTGCGAAGGAATTATATCGAACATAGATAGCGTACACCCGGTTCATATATTTTACCGGTCGAAATCTGCAAAATATTAAAAACTCGTTTACCTGAAATAATGATAAAATGTACTGACGACCCGTCACGCTATGCACGGGTGCAATTTATATATAAAGATGGTAAATATTTGGTTCATGTTTTGCACAAGTTCGGAGTAGCAACCTAACAAGACGCTAGACTAGGCTTGCATTAGTTCTAGATAATATTTAATTAGGGTTTATTAAGTACTTCTTTTTGTGTATATTTACATAATATAAAGCATATATCTATCTGGAATAATGTACCTTTCAAATAGTGAAACTTTTTTTTCAATTACGAGCTGTGGTACCGGAGATTACCTTCCACATTAAAACAAAATCACAAAATTTTCTTTCTCTCTTTATGATATGAAGTATAGATAATAAAATACTGGATCAGTCTTTATCCAGTGCGCAAACAGTAACCATGAATTCAGCATATCATTCTTGAACCCCCCAGTGTAGACAATTTTCGTCGGTTATACAAAAAAAAAAAAGCTGCTGTTCCATACATTTTGACTTCGTAGGTATTGCATTTTTCTATGAAACAGATGATTATTTTTTGTAAAACCGACGAAAAATTTCTGCGCAAGGGGGTCTAGAAAAACTCCGTTGCCGCGACAAATCGCGGCACGGCGGACAGAGCTCCGGCAGGATCTCATGGCGACATGGCGGGTACGATTGTCGCAACCCAGCGCAGGGCACGCCACAATTGCGGCGGTAAGTCCCCTGTTTGAGGAGTGGATAGAGAGGCGCCACGGCGTCCTCACCTTCCGCCTGACGCAGGTTCTCACCGGGCATGGGTGCTTCGGTGGGTTCCTGTTCAGGATAAAGCGGGAGGAAACGCCCGGGTGTTTCCATTGTGAGGATCGTCTAGAGGACACGGTGGAGCATACGGTGGAAGTGTGCCCTGCCTGGGCGGAGCACCACCGTGTCCTCGTGGAGGCGATCGGCGGCGGCGACCTCTCGCGTCCGGCCCTGGTGCGAGCCATGGTACGGAGCGAGAGGGCATGGGAAGCCGTCACCTCCTTCTGCGAAGCAGTAATGCTCGCGAAGAAGGAGGCGGGGCGCGTGAGTAAGCGGCAGTCTCTGCGCCCTCACGTCCCTAGCCGCTGCAGGAGGAGACGCCCCGGGCACCGGGAGTCGATTGCGGACTCCCGGCCACCGTAGGCGCGAGCTTGCGGGTGGCGAGCAATGGGTAGCTCGCCGCCCGGTAAGGACCAAGCTCGGATCGACGGCGCGTAGTGTTCCACGCGCGCCTCAAAGAGATGTCAGCAGCAATGTAGGGGTCTGCTAGGACCGATGCCTGCCGGGGTCGCGTGATTGTTCGAAAGAGATACCGTGACCCTGGCACATGAGCAACTGAAGGAACACGGGTGGGTTTTAGTCAGTAAAAGTCTGACACGCCCTCCCGCTCCGCCCAGAGCGGGAGAAGTCATTTGATGATTTCCCATCAAAAAAAAAAAGGGGTCTAGAATGATATGCTGAATTCATGGTTACAATTTAAGCACTGGATAAAACTTATCCTGTATGCCGATATAATATGTTATTTATAGATAGTATAATATACATTGAGAATAATCCGTTTGGTGCTATTCTACCAACCCCATTTCTTCCGTTTGGTGCTATGCTAATAATCCCATTTCTTCCCGTGGGGGTCATAAAAAGAGTCTAAGGGACTTTCCAGAGAATTACCAGCAGCGTTCTCAATGCATTTTATCATCACACTACGATCGCCGACCTGCCTGCCAAGCGTGGCGATTAAATTAAATATAGTAGTAAGAGTACACTATGTGAAAATTTCAACTGCCTCAGTCTGTTTCAACTGTCTTCTACAAACTTAGCACGAATAGTAAAACTATTCGTTTTCCAATATATGAACAGATACATTGTTTACATTAGCGAACGAGTTGAACACCGTGAGCAGAGTAACACAGTTTTGAAAACTAATTGTCTTTCCATTAAGCTGGAATAACAAGCCCTGAGAGGTTCCAAAAGTGATCAAGAGTACGCCATGAAATAATTGGAATTATGCAGAATTTTAGATGGGAAATATAATTGGTTATAAGCGACATACAGACTGGCGAGGATATCAACGCGTAAACTGACATTATGATATCAACACATGATTCTAGACCCATTGATGTAGAAAGTTTTCGTTGATTAGTCGACTTTACACGTAGATAATAATATTGTTATGGGCTGGGTTCGGGATAAATAAATCGATATTACCAAAAGCACTAACAGTTTCATCAAGTTATCATAAATACTGCAATAATCAGACACGGTAATCAGAATCACTTGTCTCGCTTGTACTTCACTGTTTCACTGTATCGCATTCGTAACCGAACTGTACATTTTAAGGCCTCCAGCCGAGGCTTATACAGGATAAGTTCTTATCCAGTGCGAAAATTGTAACCATGAATTCATCATATCATTCTAGACCCTCTTGCGCAGAAATTTTTCGTCGTCTTATAAAAAAAAAATCTGCTGTTTCATAGAAAAATGCAATACGTACGAAGTTAAAAATGTATGGAACAGCAGATTTTTTTTTTTGTATAACCGACGAAAATGTTCTACACTGGGGGGGTCTAGAATGATATATGCTGAATTCATGGTTACAGTTTGCGCGCTGGATAAAAACTGATCGTGTATACTTAAAAACTAAAGCGACTATAACCTCAGGGCAACCCCAGGTGGGGTACGAACCTTGGCTTAGGCAGTCACTGGTAGAGCGCAGCAAGGGACAGGCTGGATCTGGGAGTCCCACAGTCTAACAATTCGCTATTTATATGCCGAGCTCAATCGCCGAAAATATTCTTGAATAGTCTTGAATCTTTGCCACAGTTAACAGCGACGTGTCTAGAAAGTACCGAACAGATAACTCTCCTATACGATAATAGATGGCGTTGCGATTACATATAATTGTTCGTGTAGTGCCTGCTACTTGATATTAGATGGCGGTAGCGTGACTTTTCATGTCTTTATGATTTACGTAACTTTATCAAGGCGGGATATTTTTGCACACTGTATCTTCATCGCTCTGTTTAGCGCTGAGGGTTGAAAATCGATCGGTATCTTTTTTCGACGCGCTAAGATACGCGCGATTCTCAATAGTCGATTCAACATCGAGGGATGAGAATACAGGGCGCGGTAAAATACCGTTAAGATAATTTTACGCCCGTGTGAGTGTCGAGTTATCCAAAACAGATTCAGATTCCATAGAAAAGTGCAAAACAAAAACCAGGCAAACATACAAAAAGCAGGTGTAAGAATTATATACTGCATCTTTGGTCCCTATCAAAGTGTAGGAGCCAGTAGTTGTAGGCACCTTAACAGCTTGTTGATATTGGTTTAGTTACGGAGTGCATAGAAAGAACCACAAGTTGAGTTTCAAGTTATGCTAAAATGTTAACAAGTAAAAATTGTACCTTTTCTTTCTCTTGACCAGTGGTTCATTACACAGTTATTTTCTGACTCGATGTGCATCGCTTCAAACTTTATAACTTTAGCATAATATTTGTAACCACGACATCCAAGTAGGTTGCTGCGTACACAAACTGCATAACTATGACTTGAGTAACTTGATTTAAGCTATGAAATAGTGTTACGAGTAAGCTACACGATGAAGTTAGAATATTAATTTGAAACTATGCGTTGTTTGAAGCTAGACACAGTTCCAATTAATGTTCATGTAAGATTTTAACTCTGTCTAACTTACAGATCATGAGTGAAATTGGATATATTCAAAGACTTGCTGTACGTGTGCTGGCTCCGCCTGCGTGCATGTCGCAAAACATGGGAGCTTGAACGATCTACCGGGACAAATAGAGAAAAAGAAAAAAAAAAAAAAATGATCCATTAGTTTCCGATATGGATACTCAAAACGTGAATAAAGATTTGCCAGTTAATTTAAATTGACCCTGTATATACTGTGATAATACCGCACTAGGGAGGAACCAATGAACGCTGACAAAAGCGCCATCCGTGTGTACCACCAGGCTTATAAGATTAGAAAACTTACCATCAATAAAATAAAATAAAAATAAAAAAGTACTGAAATTCTAAGGTCAGACGAGTTACTAGGCCTTCTAACTTTTGAATATTATATACAACTTATATATTTCGTGACAACCGTACCTAATCGTGTGCTCCGAGGCACGAAGAGGTCTCGAAATCATAAAGAATGCTCACCAATGGCCTGACACAGAGGCTCAACTGTTATTTATTTACGCGTCTCTCTAATCCTTTTGATAAAACAACCTCTTAGCCATGTTTTACGACACTAGAGCGTGTTCTATTCATTGCCAAGAATCCAAACCAGCGAAGTTTATTAAACACCTATTATTTCTCCACTCTATTACTTTCTAAATCAAGTCTTTGCTCCCTAAAGACGCGTAAACTTCTTATTATTATATTACTCTTATATTTTCCCTCCAATTTCGATTTAATATTGCCGTCACGACCACAATGTTGCTGTCTCATTTGCTCTCAAGGGCATGGAAAGCGAACAAAAGAGGACAAAAGAAATCTAAAGAATCGCTGAAGAACAGAACTTGTGTATTAGCTTTGTGTTTCTTAATTAAAGTGGTGATAATAAGAATTGTGTTGTGCGGTAAATGTGAACCTTGGATTGCAGTGCCGTTAATGCTCTTAAAGATTAAGTCTTGGATTTACTCATACTAGAAATTGCTGTTATAGTAATGGTATTAATTCAATTACTACAATACGTATTTTAAAAAAACCGGCCAAGTGCGAGTCAAACTCGCGCACCGAGGGTTCCGTACAAACCTGCAGGTATTCACGGTTTATGCATAAGGTTTATGTTTTTTTTTTTATATTTGAGTTGACTGAATGAAAGGTAAATTGTGGTTTACGATTTATGACGTATTAAAAAAAAAACTACTCACTAGATCTCGTTCAAACCAATTTTCGGTGGAAGTTTACATAGTAATGTACATCATATTTTTTTTAGTTTTATCATTCCCTTATTTTAGAAGTTACGGGGGGGGGGGGGACACATTTTACCACTTTGGAAGTGTCTCTCGCGCTAACTATTCAGTTTAGAAAAAAATTACATTAGAAACCTAAATATCATTTTTGAAGACCTATCCATAGATACCCGACACGTATGGGTTTGATGAAAATTTTTTTTTTGAGTTTCAGTTTTATGTAGAGGAACCCCAAATATTATTGTTTAAAAAAAAATGATATTAGAAACCTCAATATCATTTTTGAAGACCTATCCATAGATACCCCACACGCATGGGTCTGATGAAAAAAAAAAATTTTGAGTTTTAGTTCTATTCTATTCTATTCTAAATAAGTATTATTGTTTTCTTTTTCTATTTTTGTGTGAAAATCTTAATGCGGTTCACAGAATACATCTACTTACCAAGTTTCAACAGCATAGCTCTTATAGTTTCGGAATAAAGTGACTGTGACATATTCGGACAGACAGACAGACAGACGGACAGACAGACAGACAGACATGACGAATCTATAAGGGTTCCGTTTTTTGCCATTTGGCTACGGAACCCTAAAAACGACTAAATAAACTTTTTATTTAGTCATATAATCAAAATTGCCCTGTCTTTACCAATTAATTCGTGGTCGGCCGGCGTAATATGTCTCTAAATTTCAAACTCTCCCTTTCTAGCCATTTCATTGTTCATACATTCTGT
Organism: Aporophyla nigra; assembly: GCA_947507805.1. NCBI lineage: Eukaryota > Metazoa > Arthropoda > Insecta > Lepidoptera > Noctuidae > Aporophyla > Aporophyla nigra. The sequence goes on from OX382306.1 coordinate 7,842,575, forward strand.
CTACAAATTCTTTCGTCATAAAGATAAATACTGTTTTAATTTAAGAAAACATTTGAACATCATTTTTGTTGTCCTCTTCGATACGTTTACACTGCCACTGGTACTACCGGGGACAAAAATTATGTATCTTGCTTTTTACTAGTGTAACTATTATATTTACATCTGTAATCGCACCCGCGAGAGGTGCCCTAAAGTTTGATATGAGAAATATAATCAAAGAACAAAAAAGCGTTACCAAACGAAAAAGTTAACACAAAAAAAAAATACTATTTGGTTTCGAAACATTTATTCTATTTATTGCGCCAAATTAGCTCAGTATAATATAAAATATCTCAGGACTACCAACACAACGTTATCTGATCCCTAACTAGGCAGAGCCTGTACTATGGTAATCAGACAACTGATAAATATACTTATATATTTCTAAATACATACATATTATAGATAAATTATACCCAGACACAGAACAAATGATTATGCTCATCACACAAAGATTTGTCCTGGGTGGGAATCGAACCCACGATCTCAGTCTTAGCAGTCAGGGTCACTAGCCACTAGACTAACTGGCCAGTATATTGAAAGCTTTCCTATAGTTTTACTGCGTGTAAGAAATTCATATTTCTAAGCGATGAGAAAGGAACCCGTCAATGGTTATAATACCTTTAAATTTTGTATCCCTTATAACTTATCGGCGTACGTGACTTTACCCAAAGCGCTTTTGTAGTTTGTTTTTTATTCTTTGAATATCACACAAGAGAGAGAAAACGATGAATATTTGAAATTGGGTCACTGTTTTACTTGACGCTGGAAATGGTATCATAGTTTATACAGTGTGGCAGGGTGGCAGGGTTGAATTCTGCACTTGATTCTAGACCTAGCGTAGAAATTTTTGGACTGTTTAAAAAAAATAACATCTAAGGTTCTATAGAACAATGTAGTATCTATCTGTGTGGTGGAATGTACTGAACAGCAATGTTTTAACCCCCGACAAAAAATGACGGATTTTCTAACTTCTACTGCTATATGTGTCTGTCTGTGGCACCGTAGCTCTTAAACGGGTGCACTGATACGGGTGCGGGTTTTTTAGGAGAAAGTAGGCTATCCAGCGGTGGTTCTTAGTTATATATAACACAACGATGCTTCGATCAAAATATTACCTAAAGGGCTAATACGTATATATTTTTTTGCTTTTTAGAGGGTGTTGTTTCGGTCGGGGTTTTTATATTTAACTTTTTTTTAACAACCCTAATGGTTAAAAGAAAAAATTCAGCACCAGGTGTAGATTCCAAGTGACTTCGATAGTGTATTAACACAATCCCCCTGCTGCCCCTATTAAGGGGCAGAGGTGCAGTCTAAAAATACAATATTGTACATTTAGGAACGTTAAAAACTCTGTCCGTTACTACATTTGAAATGTCCACCATTAACATCATCAACCAATAAAAACCCTGCCAATTACTACAACAACATGTCCCAACCCTTCAGAACTATATACACCAATAAATAACCAAAGAGGTTTTACACTTTGAGAACGTCTCTTCAAAGTAGGAAGGTAAGCAGGTAAAGGATGCGTAGGCTCCAGATTAAGGGATGAATAATGTGAGGCATTCACCAAGGAGGCGTGGACCAAAGAGACTGTTTATCTTAGAAGCGTGAAACGGTAGGTACTTAAGCCTTTGTTGACTGTCACTGAGCGGAAGGGTTTGTATTGAGAACTAGTGAACTGTGTGGGTACAATTGGATATGTCTTTTTGGTTGGGAGCGTAGAGGGATTATTGTATTTGTCGGGAAAACCTTCGTTTATCATTAGTGTTAATTGCTGCGATATAATGTCTAGTTAGTCTAGTGGTCGCAAGCAGTACGGGTGTGCATGAAGTCCTGGTTTCGATTACCAGGTCGGGCAAAGGTTTTTCTAACTGGAATTTCTTAGTAGCAGCTCGCATTTTGGATCTGTGCCCGGTTAGTGGCAATCTGTTCGCCCCTTAAAATATGGGAGTTTAACATAACTGGCTAAATGTAGGTGTACTATAAGGCCGCTATCCCACTCGTGTTTTACGAGCGTCGGCGTCTCTCGAACGTCTGCGCAGCGTCATCGTTGCGCAGACGTGACGTTGACGTCGCGTCGTCGCGTGACAAGCATTAATGTCCGCTGAACGCGACGTCAACGTCGCGTCTGCGCAACGTTAACATCGCGTTTGTTGGCAATAGTATCATATGCGCGACGTTAATGTCGCGTTCAGCGGACGTTAATGCTTGCCACGCGACAACGCGACGTCAACGTCGCGTCTGCGCGGCGTCGACGCAGCGTAGACGCGACGTTGACGTCAACGCTCGTAAAACGCCAGTAGGATAGCGGCCTAAGTACACCTCTGCCCAACTCTTTGGGGAATCGAGACTTGATGTTATGCAGTCGAAATCAGTAAGTGAAACCTGGATTAACACATAATATGTATATTTATTTAAACTTCTCGCACACAATAAAGGTACAAACGCGACTTAATGCCTTAGGCATTCTCTACCAGTCAACCAAGGGTGGTGAAGAAATTAAATGGCAGGTGCTTTGGTTGAGAGTAACAATTACTAAAATACTATTAAAACTACAATTATCATAATATTGAATTATAAATAGTAATATATGATACTTTTTATCCCAGTAATATGATCCCGGGGGATAGTTTTCGACTTCCGGGCTGACAGACGCTAAAAGAGCTAATGATTAATAAAATATGCATCTAAAATTGTCTAAAGTACTGCCTAGGCCTTACTATATATTATGATCCCCTTAAAAATGAAGAGGACTAAACTTTTAAAAGTAGCGTAGCAGTAAACAAAAATGCCAGGTACAAAACTTCAAACGGATTTTCCACACCTCGTCACTTTGAAAAAAAGAGGAAATTTTCGCTCAAGTAACCTCGTTTGGAAACTCGGTCAGAATGTGGTTGAGGAGGTAATGACAAAACTCGGTAGCCCGTTTGCACATTTAAAGATGGAAGCGCCACAGAATAGTATAAAAGAAGTATAGAATGTTTGAATAACGAAACTAAATTATTCTAAAATAGCACTGAGCTTAATCTAAGTAAATGTTTTAATTAACATAATATTAGTTTTCCGTATCTGTCGTGCTCTACAGATATGGATTCCATAAATTTTAAAGCTAAGGCTTTAAAATAAAAAGGTTTTAAAAAGGGTTTTAAATAAATGAGGGTTTGAAATATATAATTCAAAATATTAAAAAAATATTCTATAAATATTATTAACTAGCTTTTGCTTTGGAAATTATCCCGCGGGATCGTACTACCGGGATAAAAAAGTACTTTATGTCTAAATCCGTTCTGTAGTTTGTGCGTGAAAGAGTAATAAACATTCATACATCCACACAAACTTTGGTATGTATAAATAGGATTATTGTTACTATTCGTGACTGTCTGTGTGACCGCATTGTTTTTCTAATCATTTAGAGAATTCATTCCGGATTTTTTTTTTGTGTAGATATTTTAAGTTACAATTAAAATTACATTGTTATAACCTAGACGGTTTTGTCAAGTCGTAAAGATCGTGCAACGTAGAGGCGACCGTATGAATAATACGAAGGTCGACTATGAAGTCGATAATGTCTATGTGTGCGTACATTATTCGCGTAGAGTGTACGTAAGTTCAAGCGCACTTGTGACAGTCATTTGTTTGAGATCGCCGTGTAAGTGCCTATGTGTGTGTGCTTTTTATTTCACTCGTAGTATGATGTCAGCCTTCTGTACCTATTTATTTTGTGGCGTTATCAAGGAGAGTTTCAGCCATATTGTGCAGAATTCATGAGCTGTCGGGAGTTTTTGAATATTATCTAACACTTAACGGAAAGTTTTAAAGTGCGGTAGCTTTAAAGTGAGCTTTTTTATGTAGTGATACTTTTTTTTTTAAACTGAAGTGGTCATTGACCTGCCAGGGTCGCGAGATTTGTTCGAAAGAGATACCGTGACCCTGGCATATGGGCAATTGAAGGAACACGGGTGGGTTTTAGTCAGTAAAAGTCTGACACGTTCTTCCGCTCCACCCAAGAGCGGCAGACGTCATTTGATGATCTCACACTCACAAAAAGAAAAAAATACTGGTCATTGAAATTATATAGGAAATTCACAATGACAACATTAAATTTTATGTCGTCATTACATTTTACGGTTTAAAACTTCAACTTCTGCTTTTTATTAAAAAAAACTTGTAAAAACATCACAAAGCATAAGTTGACGTAAGAATATTGAGGCAGGATTTTATCACGCACTCGATTTTAAACTCTTAGTGTTGAACTTTGCATTGAAAATCCAGCAGAGTGCATCTCAGCGCGTCGAAAAACACTCTGTTCGTCGCTAAGCAGTGCATTGAAGACCCAGTGCGCGAAATTACCTGCCACGGCAGTATGTCGTCGAGGCTAGAACAGTTTTTTCATGTTTTTGTTTCATGGCCTCCCCCAAGTTTGCCATAATCGCCACGCTTAGCAGGCGGGTTGGTGATCGCAGTATGGTGGTAAAATGTATAGAGAACGTTGCTGCCCATTCTCTAGTAAGTCCCTTGGTCGCCTTTTATGAGACCCACGGGAAGAAATGAGATGGTGCTATTCTTTACGTTCAACATCACATGGAACGGAGTTTAGGTGTGTTAATCATTGTTAAATAAACAACAAAAGGAACTCGCAACCTTCTACCTACACACACTCATAATATTATAGGAACACGTTACGGCTAACATACAATCAATGTAACAGCGTTGTAAAACCCCATGCTTCTCGTAATTCCCACCATTCTCGTTTGCATAATATTTCTCCGTTTCTCGCAGATATTTTTATTACACCTACCCACGCTTGCAGGGATTTCGCTCCCGGTTTAGCGAAAGGGATTTGGTTCAAGGTAACGTACTTTGACAGATTTCATCGTCGGCCGTATAGCAAATTTGTTGGTATTGTGAGTGTTCTCATTATGAATTCAAAATTCAAAAAAAGAAGGACATTCTTAATTCGGATGTTTTTTTCTTTAATGTTCCGACCTCAGAACGTCATTTATAAATCGATTTGATGCGTTCTTCTTTTATTTGAAAGTGTATAGGTATTAGAGAACTCCCGTATTTTGATCGACTTCTAATATGTAGTTTTTAGTTACAATAATATGTATTTTTTCCACTTAGTGTATGTTGATGATGTTACAATAGTTTTCTGTCACTGTTATTTACATAGCAAATCAATGTATGGCACTACTTAAAACTGAAAATAAAAAGTCTATTAAAAAAATCCCATGTAGGTTGGTTTTTTTTTAATAGACTTATTCATTTTCAGTTAGAGATAAAGTGAAAAATAAATAATATAATTTTGGAAGTTGGTAACAATAAAACAAAAATATAAAACGAAAGACGAAGTCAGCAGTACTTCTGAAATTAAAATTCTTTTTACTTCGTAGTTTTTTATTTGAAGTCGTTTTTTGTGTCTCCTTTTATGTGTATTATTAGAGAGTGTAACAACAAAAACTCTCTTTTTAAAGGACTTTGATTCAAATTGAAAGATATTTGACTATCTTTGTCCTTATTCAGACCTTTATTAAAGAGAAAGAGAAGAAAAAGAGAAAGAAAGAGATAATAATTAACAAAGGTCTTCGAATATAGTTCAAGTTTAGAAAGAAACTGATAGATGTTTTGAATGGAATTTAAATTGGTTAATACACTAATTAAATTTACATTAATTGAATTAAACTTTATTAGAAAATTTTAATCGGTTTTTCTAATCTTAAGACTAAACGAAAGAGATAACCCAGTACTTATCTTTTTTGGTAACTGTGCAATCATTTACAATATACAACACAAATATTAAACAAAAACTAAAATTCAGATTCCAGTTTTCAGTAGGTAGCTATTTCTAATGAATTATCTAAGTATTTTTTTTCCAACGTCTCTGTAAATTCAGTGAATTATTTCCGACAATAGACAGGTGTAATAATTTCATGAATACTGTACCTTCCACAGTTTCTACTTCAATGCATGCAGCTTAAGTTGCACCTGACTTGCTTAACTCTAGTTATGCAACAAGTAACCGCAATTTAGAAACTGTTGCACTTAAGTTGTTCTGTGTCTGGGTGTAATTTATCTATAATATGTATGTATTTAGAAATATATAAGTATGTTTATCAGTTGTCTAGTACCCATAACACAAGCTCTGCTTAGCTTGGGACTAGATGGCGTTGTGTGATAGTTGTGGAATATTATTATTATTATAATAATTAGAATTAAAGAGTTTAACTTAACTATTTAGAGGTCTTAAGTGAAGTTAATAACGTCTTAACATCGTTAAGTTAGTTAACAACAGTTTTAATATTTTCATAAACAATTTATTGTTGGTACCTGAAATTGCATGTTTAATTAGCTAGTCGCTCATACAAACTACAATCCCGCGCAATATTAATAAATAAGAAATCTAATACGATCTTTAAACGAGCAATTCTTGTTTATATATATATAATCTGAATCTCGGAAACGGCTCCAACGATTTTCATGAAATTTAGTACACAGGAGGTTTCGGGTGCGATAAATCGATCTAGCTAGGATTCATTTGTAAAAAATGTCGTTTTATTCGTGTTTTCAATACTCGACTTTATCGATAACCAACTTAAACATAAGCGTATGTTTTTTTTATTGGAAGAAAAATAACGAAATGTAACTTTTATTTAAATATAATTTCTTAAAAACAAAACTTACCAAAAAAAAAAAATCGTCGGTCATCCAGGTACTATTTATTTATTTATTACGAACAAACAGGACCAAACAGTAACACATTAAATCTTATAAACTATCTTATTGAATAAGTACAAGTTACAAATGTGCAACTCACACCGTTATCCAAAGCATACAAAAAACATTTTTTGTTAACGAGCAGAACGAGTTAAAAGAAAAAAAACAAACGACAACTGTTTTAATTCATGAAAATTCTTAATTTTTTTCATTAAATAAAACAGCTAATAATGAATTTTAGCTGATAATTAATATCGCAACTTAATCATTAACTTCCATGCTTATAATTAGAAGCATTTTTCAGCCCTTCACAACTAGCCTGCTCGATTTACACCAATTTTCCCTGCTCATTATCCGGACTGTACGTTACCTAATTTATCTCCTATTAATTCTTAATCATCCAAACAAAATCTTCGTAAAACTTCAACGAAAAATCAAGAATCACAGACAAAAACGTAATTCACAACACAACGCAACATAGAATCATCCGGAAAAAGATTAAGCATTTTCATTTTCTCATTCCTCCCGACGCCCGTGATAAAACGACTTGAAAGGGCACAGAAGATTAATTTATATACAAGTGACGTCATGATAAAGTCATCAGCGATAACAGATTCCCCCCTTCCCAAACCCTCGGGGTTATTAACATCCCGACACGTCCCATACGAGGTCGACATGGCATTATTAAGATATGTAATAAGGACAGAGCAAAAGAATCTCGGGGACGTTTATAAAGTCCTACGAGTTTTATTGAGATACGTTTCTATGAGTTGATAAGAACGAATAATGTTTTTTTTAATATGGTGAAGAAAATTGCTGGAAATACTTGTGAGACTATAACTTTGAGCTTAGCTTGTCTGCATCCCTAGCCAAGTTGATAATCTGCAATCGTTAACGCTAGTCGAAACTAAACAAATGTATGGAAATTAAATCATCTCAACGTTAAGTCACGTTGTTAAAACAAACGAATAGGAAATTCGTAGCCAATTTCACAGCGTTCAAAATGATAGAATGAATTGTTATCGTTTCTACAATGTTCAACGCTACATCCTTTGTTATAATGCCGTTTTTCTAAAGACATTGTAGAACGAGCAGCCGACTCAGGCGCGTCAACATGGCTACCAACTTATCGTTTTCTACAATTGCTGACACCGAGGCGTTACCGATTGGAGAACGGAATTCGACACGAAACGGTTGTAACTTGGCTAGGGGGGGGGGGGGGCTGATCTTTAGATACACATATACATAAAATTGCGCCTTCTTGCCATGGAGGTAGGCAGAAACTACAAAACGTCATACATTTGCGCGGTAATGCGTAATACAACAGTAACAGGAATGGTTTTTATTTGACAAAATCATCATCATCATCATCATCATCATCTGCCTAGCCTTTTCCCAACTATGATGGGGTCAGCTTCTAGTCTAACCAGATGCAGCTGAATGCAGACTTTTGGGACTCTGGACGTATGGACTAACAAAGATTTACGAACGATAGCTGGGACCAACGACATATCGGGCTTTTCGAGGCACGGACAGGTTTTGATATGTAGTGGATGGTCACACATGCGCGATCCGACCGCGGCATGCGCAGCTTAACGTTCTTTAACCCTAGCGATGGTTATTATTTAGCCAATATTCTGTATGTGAACTATAGAAATCATCATCATTTCAGCTGGAAGATGTCCACAGCTGGACATAGGCCAAGCACCACCACCTCGACCGATTTCATGCCTCTCGCATCCAGCAAATTCCTGCGGCCTTCACCAGATCATCGGTCCATCTTGTGGGAGGCCTTCCAACGCTACGTCTTCTTATACGCGGTCGCCACTTCAGAACCTACCGGCCACATCGGCCATCTGTTCTGCGAGCAATGTGCCCTGCCCACTGCCAAATTGCGAAACCTCTGAATTGCCAAACTTAAGCTACAGAAATAATCAGAGGGTTAATTGCGTAACTTGCTATCAGTAGGAATTGGTTTCATATTCATAGTTAAACAACATTCATTGCGTTATTTACGTTGCTGAGCCGACAATTTATTCGAACAAATGACGCAATGGTTTAGAAATAATCTACAATCCCATTCGATTTTGATAAATAGTGCGTTTCGCAATCAGGGTGCAGTTCTTATTAGAGTCATTAAACCTAGAATGTAAAAAAATATCTTCAATTACTTCCAACACAATGCATACCAGTTTCTTTCAAGTTACAAACTTTAAGCAAAGCTGCCTTAGCTTACTTCTAACATGAATCTTATATTTTGCGACCAAAGTTAAACGAAATATGCTGCTTCTTAAATATTCTTATTTCTTTCATTCGGTTTTATAGAGGGGACCGTTTCTTGTCCGTTTTGTTTCTTTCGGATTTCGAATGGACTTTAAATTCGGATGCTTATAAACTTTATTTTCATACTTATGTCTATTACCATAAAGAAGTAATGTTTTTTGAGAACTGTGGTAGCTTACGAGTTGTAGGTTCGAACCCAAACACGCGCTGTACTTTGTGTAAATTATTTCATCACCACTACTCTAAAAGCAGTGAAGGAAAACATCGTGAGGAAATTGGCATGTCCCAGAACCAAAATTTGCTGTCAGACTTTCGGGCATCTGACGACCCATAATGACTGTCAAAGATCTACGAATGATATAGATATATACATGATGAGATATGATGAGATATGTAGATGGGAACAACTGCTTCACGTGCATGCCAAGGGTCGGAGGGGTCATGGTATATCAAGGTGGTATAATATAAATACTAAAATAATTTTGTCTGTAGATATTTGACACACTAGAAGACCATAACCTGGGATAAGTCCAAGTATACTTTCCATCGCAGTAGTACGTTCCCGTGATAAATATCTGACCTCCACGCGGGCGAAGCCGCCCGCAAAATGCAGTGAAAAAAACTTATTATTAAAAAATTAAACCGCCGAAAAAACTGAAAAGGAAAAAATAAGAAGCCTAAGTCATTTTGAGTCGGCGCCATACAAGTAAATTAATTAACTATTTTTGGTTTGGTGATTTCTATAAATGTAAGGTAATATAGTGTTCCTTGGTCATTTTTTCGGCGATTTAATTTTTTGTTAATGTTTTTTATTTTTTGTGGCTATAAACTACTAATTATGCCTTCAAAATCGGATTATTCCGTAAGAAGTTATGCATTACAATCAATGAGTGAACAATTAGTCATCCCCTGTTTTCCTACCCTTAGGGTTGGAATTTTCTTTCCAAATTTATATGAAACTACTATCGAGATATACTCTTTCGAATAAAAAAAGAATGATTAAAATCGGTTCACTCTGTAAAAAGTTATGTATACGTGGTCATAATAAAAACAAATATACCCCCGACTTGAGAACATCCTTAGTTTCTTTTCGTCGGCTAAAAATAAAATTCATGGATATCGTATCTTAAAAGAGCTTCAAATAGTTGCCAACAGTACTATAACAAAATTACTGGACTACCAAATAATTAAATTACAACCAGACGACCAGACGAGCAAAACTCTAGCTCTAAGATAAAGCTGACGAAGTAGAGGTCGGCCATTTTGTCTTGTACCATCTGTTTGTCACAGACTATACTGTGGCTTGATTAATGGTGTTGACTGTCGTCGCCTTATCCTTCCGGACTCTGTGAGGGATCTACTGCCTTTATTATGTACTTGTGGGTATACATTGTACAATATCGGTATTGTTAGAAGGATTTTCTGTTGTGTAATGAAGTATGAAAATACAACTGTTTTGTTTTTATCGATTTGCAAATGTCCACTACTGAGAAAAAACAAGCATGTAGATTGAACTATTTTCATCATTTCAGACGAAAGATGTCCACTGCTGGACATAGGCGTCCCTTAAGAAATGAGGGGGTTTGCCATAATCACCACGCGTGGCAAGCGGGTTGGCGATCGCAATATGGTGTTAAAACGCATAGAGAATGCTGCTGCCCATTGTCTAGTAAGTCGCTTAGTTGTCTTTTACGTCACCCTCGGGAAGATATAGGATGATGTTTTTCTTTACGTCACGTACTGCACCACGAGGTAGATTGATTTTTATATCTATTTAAGCCCAGTTTAACACATACACATGCAAAAATTGCCTGCTGCGATTCTTAAGTACTCCTTTTCATACAATAATGTGGTCATACGGAAGTGGTGTGTATACTAAAACTATATAGTTTAAACACGCTACAAAGGCTAGGTAGAGAATGAATTTAGCTAAGCATCAGAAAAGCTTAGCGTCGCTAGAAATTCTTAGTACCTATTTGTGATAGATACATTTTTCTTGAACAAACACGGAATGTTAACGTATTTGCCTGCTAATGCCTCAGCTAATGAATATACTACCTGAATTGTAATACTTTTACAAACATAGATACCTAATCTCACGATATAAATCATAATCAGCCTATATTGTTCCCACTGCTGGGACACAGACCTCCTCTCGGTGAGAGGGAGTGGGCTGTCATCTACCACGCGGGCCCAATGCGGGTTGGTCGATGTCACATGTTTTCGAATTTTTAGTTCTAGGGAATGCCAGTTTCCTCACGATGTTTTCCTTCACCGTTTAGAGAGCTGTGATGATGTAACAATTTACACAAAGTAAAGCCTGGGTTCGAACTAACGACATACAAATCGTAAGTCGGGACCGATACCATTGGGCCACCACTGCTTTCACGATATAAATATGGCACTACAATCACAGGTAACCTAAAAGTCTGGGTTTAAATAAAAGTTAAAAAAAAAAACTAAAATAACACATAAATAACCACCTAATAACTAGCGAAATATGGGTGTTCTATAGTTACAACTCTTAACCGTTGATTTGAAGATTACATTGACGCACTGTCTTAGCTGCGAGAAATAATCTTAACAAACTAATTTAATATATTCTATAATTTAATGTGCCTAGGTCATATCAACAAAGTAAACCTGTAAATTTTATTGTGATTTTAATATATATGACTACTGACTTATGACTTGTAATTTCATGATATTATTATGTATGTAGGTACTACAAATATTTGCACGACTGATAATTCGAGTATAGTGAAATTACAATTATTTTACCACGTTATTATGTAAATACCTATATTCTGGCAAATAAATTCATTTCATTTCATAAGATTACAGTGTCTTGTCATTTAATGAATGAACCAAAACAAAACCAAAAATGTCGTCTATAAATTTATTGTTCACCAAATCACTCCAATTTGTGGCAAGGAGAACAGTATCTACAGCATTAATTCAAAGAAGTAAGGTCTCTCGAATAGATCCAATGAAACTTAGCATTCATACAAATGTAGGTAAGTACTAAAGGATCATTTGAATAGACCTTTGAGGAGATATTTGATACATATATTGAACCACATAAGTAGAGGTACTCTGAGGTTTGAAGATCTCGCAGAATATAAAAGCAGTACTCCTATACATTAATATAATTTACAAGAGTATATATAGAATGTATGTAGCCTGTTACATGGTGCGAATTAATGACTGCGGTATACTATAATTTGAAGTAACAATAATGATAATGATTAATTTTTAAAAGAGTAACTGCTATTTGGAACCGTGCACCTAGCTTCTGACGTTTCATAAGTACCCATGTTGGTTTATGTGAAATAAAAATATTTTGATTTGATTTGATTGATTGGTCAAAAACAGTGCATTACGTTTCCTTAATGTCTAAATGAATAAATAAATCATTTCTTTCAGGTAACATGACTCATAATAGGACAAAAACAAACAGACACATTAATTTAAATTAGATACAATTACTAATAATAGTAAGCAACAGCTAGATAATAGCAAGTAAAGCCTTAGTTTACGAGTTGTAAAACTTCTCAATTAGGTAGGTAACTGTGTCTATTCCCAAATTCTTGATTAAAACATCCACTTGCCGCAATCATGTAGAAAATTACAGTACCTATTTAGTATGTGACATTAGTTTGAAAAACCCGTAGTTCTCTTTTGATTTTGGTTACATACGCAGAAATTTCCCTTGCGAGTGTCGAAAATTTGCGGAAGTTTGCGGCATTAACGGCTGTATCTTTAGATTGCAATAGCTTAGAAGTTTGATTTTTTCACAGCTCTAAGGAACAGTAAACTTGAGTATTTGATATAAATTCCAGCTTGATACCTCTACGCGTACCTGAGAAAAAGGGTCTTGACAGACAGACGGACGGCGGACGTCAAAGTGATCCTATAAGGGTTCCGTTTTTTCCTTTCGAGGTACGGAACCCTAAAAATAAGCCCTGGAAGCTAGGAGATGACCAGTTTTTATCACGAACTGGACGCGTGGATTAGCACCATTCAGCTCAACCATTGTATAGGGAACCGATCGACAAACCATGCTTAAACCAGGTACAAAAAAAAAATAGACAGCTCATGCGTAAATCTAGAGAAATGCAGGCAATTCACATCGTTTGCACTGCATGACACAAATACTCGAACGTACTCACATATACCTGATATTATCATATCAAAAGCATACTCTCGAAGTTCCAGAGCTATGAAAAATTGCTCTGCCATAAATACATTTGACATTTGTTTCGACAGAGCGCCATACTTGAAAAGCGACGGTCACGAATGTCGAAAATATTTCAGCAATGATTTACGACAGTACCTTGTTCAGTGTTTTTGGTATATATGACTGGGCAGGAATAATTTACGTAATGTTTTTATGTGATGGCTTTCGTGAGTGACTTTCATGTGTTTTACCCGACTGCCAAGAAAGGGTTATGTTTTTAGAAGTTGATTTGTGATCTTGCGATGTGAATAAGAAATTAAACTAGAATAAGTACTTAGTACGTAATACGCTAGTATTCTACTGCATCCAGTTTGAGAGGAAGTCGAGTTAAACATAGATGGGTAAAAGTTAGGCGCATGATGAAGTACCTATGATGATGACGAAGGGGACTCCCTTTTCCGCACTTAGACTCTCATTCGGTCCGCTGTGCGTGGCAGTTTTGGCTAACAAAACCAGCCTAGCTCCGCCCAAAAGCACAGAATCTTCCTGGGAGCTTTACAGACTTCACGGAATGACCTTATTGTACCGAGGATTCCAGATGTTGAGAAGTCAAGGCCTCGCATTCCAGGATGACATGGGTGGCTGATTCCTCGGCGTTAAGGGAGCTTCAGCAAAGCGGGCTGTCTGTGGCGCCTATATTATAAAGAAGTTTGCTAGAGGGGTAATGGCCCTGTTTATTCTAAGGTTATTTCTGCTCAGGCTAAGAAGTTTTTGATGAAGTACCAACTACGTATACAAGTAAGAATGGGTGTTTCATACGCCTGAAGACACACCAATACCGGGATTAAATGCATCAGCGCAATAGTTTCACTTCTAGGTTTACTTAAGTTTTATACTTATCTGTACCTACCGTGATATATCAAAGTTCTCAAAAAAATTGTCAGGGTAAGAATCCCCGAAATGCCAAGCGGATTAGCTTAGCAGCTAAGTCGTCTGGCTGCCGAAAAAGAAGCCGTGTAAGTAACCCCAAACGTTGTAATATTCTCGTGAAAGAAAATAGATTTATTTAGCACACACTAAAGGGCTTACAATGTACAGCAAAAAAAAGTAAAATATAAATAAATCAAATAAAAATTGTAGAGTGCAATGTCTGAAACGTTCGAAAATTACCAAATTAGCCAAAGGATTCTCTTTTGTAAGAGGCTTGAGACACGCATGTTATCTTGGTTTTTAACCGACGAAAAAAACGGGGGAGGTTCTCAATTCAACGCGTATTTTTTTTTTTAATGTATTGCCACGCATAACTTTTTCCATAGTAGTCCGATTGTGATAATCCTTTTTTTATTGGATAGGGTATACCTTGCCAAGTATTATTAGTAGGTACATTAAAGCCATAAAAAATTATAAAATAAAAACTGTTTAACAAAAAATTAAACAAAAAACTGAAAAGCAAAAAATAATAAACCTTAAAATTATGAGTCGGCGCTTTGAGTGATCTTTGTTCATTGATTTTTCAGCGCCGACTCGAAATTTTAAGGTTTATTATTTTTCCTTTTTTAATCCCAAACTTTGATAAAAATGTGTGAATCAATCCTATCACAGTAGGCCGTGCTCACACCGCTAGGGAAGATCATAGGCTACTTTTTGTCTCGGTAGCAAGTTGTCGTGGGATAATTTCCGATATCCACGCTGGCTAAGTTAAAGAAAACGAGTGCTGCAAAACATTGATATTCATCATAAAAACTATATAAATGAAGTTTCATTTTCCTCAGACCACATACCAATACATCATAATTCCCTACCGACATAAGCCTCTTAAACATCGCCATTCAGAACTGCGGCGCGACGGCGCTTGTATTTGTGACTGCAGTGATAATATCGGCACTTTTAGGTACCTACTGATAGTATCGAAACTAGGTACCTACTCAGTTGAGTGTGAATTATTGTTTAATCCCATAATATTTTAGTATAGTGAAGTAGGTACCAGAAATCAAATAAAATAAACGAATCTAGAACGTTCAAGCGCAGTGCTGACGTAAAAAACCCCAGTCTCGTGCAATATCGGCGGCGCACTGGCTCAGGTAATACTCGGTAGAGATCTCGCACCGGTGCGAGACCGGCCCTCCGCGCTACACCCCATTCCTCGCGCCCGCGCGAGACCGGCAGTCAAGCTGGTAACATTTTTAAGCAACAGCCCGGAGTTTGAAAGTTGGTGGTGTGTTACCTCTGCGCCTCAGAGAGCACGGTAAGCCGTCTTTGGTCCTGCGCCTAATCTCGCTCCGGTCGTGACGGAGTGCGTGCCGTCTCATCGGACTATCAGAGTGAAGGAAGAGAGAGTGCATCTGTTAGTTTCGTTAGTTAGGCTAAGTGAAGATATGATTTTGAGGTCATGGTGTAATTTAATTGATTGATATATAGCTTTAAGTTAACATGACATTAAGGTATATTAATTTTATTGCATGTTAGCTTTATGAAATATTTTAAAGCAAATTCATGTTTATAAATTGAGTCATCCATGACCGATTCACACCTTTCAAATGACGAAGAGATGTTTAGATAAAAACAATTGAAGAGAAAACCGGGGGTCCTAGCATGAACGTTTAATCAGCCTACAATGTTCCCTCTGCCGGGACACAAGCCTCTCTGTGAGGGAGTTGGACTTGACTAGCCTGTGGGGCACTAGCTGATAGCGAAAGATACGCTTTGTATTTGGGTGGCTTAGGTCTCTATACGAACAGTAACCTTAAGGGTTTGTTCGTTGAATAGTATTGTTACTATACCTTTCTATCTTGTAACCATTTTATTGTTTCTTTTTATTTAGCGTGATTAATAGTGTTATTAATATTCCTGTAATTGTTTATTCGTATTGTTTATCCCAATAAAATGGGATCTCCAAATCCTGACGATATACCGCTCGGCACTCCCGATCCGTTGGTTGCACAACGCAGGCCCAGTGCGGGTTGATTGACGTCACATGTTTTGAAATTTTTGGTTCTAAGACAGGCCGGTTTCCTCACGATATTTTGTTTCACTGTTTTGCGAGCAGTGGTGAAGAAATAATGTCCACATAAGCGTCTGTCTGGGGTCGAACCAACAACCCACAACTACAAAATTAATACTCCTTTCGCAAGGCACATTTACTATAAAATTTTTAACACTTGATTCATGTTTCTATGTTACATAAAAAAAGTATCCAACATGCTATAGGACAGTAAAATTAACTATTCAAAATTCGAATGAATTTTGAATAGTTAATTCAAATTCATTCAAACCATTCAAAATTCATTCGAATTTTGAATAGTTAATTCTAGTGCTAGTGCCTCATTAAGTCAGTCAGTTTTAGTTTAGTTTTGTTTTATAGAATACATATGTAATTAGTTTATAGTTATTGTTTTTAGGGTTCCGCACCTCAAAAGGAAAAAGCGGAACCCTTATAGGATCACTTTGTTGTCCGTCCGTCCGTCCGTCCGTCCGTCCGTCCGTCTGTCAAGACCCTTTTTCTCAGGAATGCGTGGAGGTATCAAGCTGAAATTCATATCAAATACTCAAATCTACTGTCTCTTGAAGCTGTGAAAAAATCAAACTTCTAAACTAACGCAATCAAAAGATATAGCCGTTTATGCCGCAAATTTCCGCAAATTTTCGAAACTCACAAGGGAATCAAAACCTAAAGGGTACTTCCAGTCGATCTAGAATTTTGAAATTTGGTACGAAGCAACGTCTTATAGCACAGATAAAGGAAAAATTGCGAAAACCGTAAATTTTTAGTTACATGATATAATAAAAAATAAAATAAAATTTTAAACTTTATACCTACAGGTTTGTACGGAACCCTCGGTGCGCGAGTCCGACTCGCACTTGGCCGGTTTTTTATATTATTTATGTATTGTTTTTATGGGCCTTAGTAGCCTGAAATAAAGGTTTGTATTGTATTAAGTATATACGTTCCACAAAGAAGTACTGACACTTTGGACTGAAGTTTGAACATACATATAACTTGCCACTACAACTACACTCGCTGCTACACTAACATAAACGTAAATCAGTCATAAAATCAATACTAAACCAATCACTAAAAACCGAAATAGAAACTAATTAAACCCTTGATATATTATTATTTAACCCTGCAATACCCGGAGGATTTAACTGAAATGCAATTAGTAAAGTGTCAGCCCTGACAAAGCAGGGTTGGTAAACATGGGTGGTCGGGCGACCGGGGCCCGGGTAAACAAATGATAGTCGCATGTACGAGTATTTAGATATTCGGTGCCTACTGCAAACTATTGGGTTAAATTACCTCTCTGTTAGATGCGTGTCTGCTAAATTGTTAAGGACAGGTTAGGTAAACCTACCATGGAGTAGACAGATCTATAGAGCCGTATAAGCTCGCGCTTGTGGGCTCTTGGTTAATCATCCCAGCGCTGATTTGCTGGATTCGTTTTCTCCTCTACCGATTGTTATGTCTCCAGACAAAGTCCATTTTCGTTATATGAATGGTATGTATGTATTTATTATTCATTATTTTTCGAGTTATCTATCCCTTATGTTACACCTGCCATGTTTTTCTCTGCATCACTCTAAGGTTGACTGGTAGAAAATGCCTCAGGCATAAGTCGGCCTTTGTACAGTAGTTTTACTTGTGCATAAAGTTTTAATAAATAAATAAATAATAATAATAGCTACATGGGTCAGTCGAATAGGTTAAGCAACGCTTGCCGCGGTCAGTCCGTGGATGGGTGGTCATTTTTACATAAAAAAACACCTCCGTGCATCGGAAAACAGGTTAAGCTAGTCTCGGCTGTCATTTGTGAATCTTTGACAGTCGTTACGGGTAGTCAGAAGCCCGAAAGTCTGACAACCAGTCTTACCAAAAAGTAAAACCCACCCGTGTTCCTTCAGTTGCCCATATGCCAGGGCCACGGTATCTCATTCCGATGCAGTCCGTCCCTTGATGTCAGGGGCCGCCTATAGCGAGTAGTCGCTATAGTTTTAAGTTTTTAATGGCCTAGTTCCTGGCTGGAGGCTTTAATTTATAAGGTAGCCACAGGCACCTTCGGTTAAGCAGCCGACAACCGGTTGTAACCTGCAAACGGACGTTCAAAAAAAAAAAATACCTCGGACACAAAAAAAATGGTTATTTTGAGAAAATAGCCATTTGCAATTTACTATATACTAATCGAGTTTCAACCCAGTAAGTAATTAATCAACATTCTCATGCTTAATTACTTATTCTGAAATAAATTACTACCCACTCTTGAACAGGTAAAATATCAATGATCCCTGCCAATTCAGATAAGTTTGTCCCGCAGAGGTCGGAGGAGGAAGTTGTGCTAATTGAGCCCCCTACACCTTCGCATTCAGCCCCTAATCAATATGTTAAATTATTCAACGGTTTCATTAGCAACTTCCGAGTTATTTCATCGTATCTTTTCGCATGTTTGCTGTCTCATGTTACAAAATAAATTTTTATAATCGAAATTGATAAGAAGAAGATTATATTAATAACTAGCTTTTGCCAGCGGCTTCGCCCGCGTGGAGGTCGGAAAATATCCCGCGGGAACGTACTACCGGGATAAAAAGTAGCCTATGTCCTTTCTCAGGCTCTAAACTATCTGTGTACCAAATTTCATTTAAATCGGTTCAGTAGTTTTAGCAGGAAAGCGAGACAGACAGACAGACAGAGTTACTTTTGCATTTATAATATTAGTGTGGATCTTTCTTCTTAACAATTTCGAACAAGTATTAACTTGTTTAAAAAACCGGCCAAGTGCGAGTCGGACTCGCGCACCAAGGGTTCCGTACAAACCTGTAGGTATATAAGTAAAAGTTCATCCATCACGACAATCGAGTCGTAGTTCTGTTGTGTTTCTTGGCTTGGTTTTATTTTTGTCTGTGTTTTGTTCTGTTTATTATATGATGTAACAAAAAATTTACGGTTTTTGCAATTTTTCCTTTATCTGTGCTATAAGACGTTGCTTCGTACCAAATTTCAAAATTCTAGATCGACTGGCAGTACCCTTTAGGTTTTGATTCCCTTGCGAGTTTCGAAAATTTGTGGAAATTTGCGGTATAAACGGCTATATCTTTTGATTGCGTTAACTCAGAAGTTTAATTTTTTCACAGCTCCAAGGGACAGTAGACTTGAGTATTTGATGTTCAAAAAGTGCTGACTCTCAGCCTAGTTTGAATAAATGACTTTTTGATTTTTTTTTTGATTTTGATTTTGATATAAATTTCAGCTTGATACCTCCACGTGTTCCTGAGAAAAAGGGTCTTGACAGACGGACGGACGGACGGACGGACGGACAACAAAGTGATCCTATAAGGGTTCCGCTTTTTCCTTTTGAGGTGCGGAACCCTAAAAATAATACAAAGACATTATCATCTGCCTAGCATTTCCTCAACTTTGGTGGAATCGGTTTCTCGTCTAACCGGATGCATCAGGATACCAATACTTTAGATAAAGCGCCTATCTGACCTCCACAACCCAGTTATTGTGTAATACAGTCTCTTGGTAAGACTGGTTGTCACATTTTCGGGCTTCTGACGACCAGAAACGACTGTCAAAGATCCAGGATATATACCCAGGACCATCGGCTTAACGTTTCCGAGACACGGAGGAGTCTCGTTATGTAAAGATGTAATTTCTGAGTTTATCTTGGACATTGCTGACATCAAAGAATACGTCGTGATAAAATCTGCACTCTTATTACGTAACATAGGTACTATTAATCAGAATCTGAATCATTTTGAAGTTTATTGGAAATCCATTCTTTCAAATGTTCGTAAAAATGTCTGCTTAGTAACGTAAACAACGCCATGAATGTTGCGGATCTATCAAAATAAAAGCGATTCCTATTGATAGTGTATTACGCAATTATCCCTCTGGATTTATTTATATACTTCTAAATTATGAAGCTGAACTGTTTGTTTAGCTGAACGCGCTAATAAGGAAGATCTGGAGCTACTGGTCCAAATTGAAAAATAGAATGTGTTTTATAGCCCATTTATCGAGGAAGGACATATAACATTACTATATGTGGCACTATTGCTCTCAAGCGAAGCAGCACCCGGTCTCAAGTTCCATAAGAAAAGAACACCCAAATCCTCTTCCATCGACTTCATAAACGAATAAAATAATCTTGTCTCGAGCAATCTCTTTTATCGAAAAACCCTGTGTATGCCTTTTGGCGTATCTGTCAAATGTTTTTGATTAGGGTTGATCTTTTAACGAGGGTTTTTTAATAACAGATATGAAAGTTCCTGTGTTATCGCAAGTGTTTAGTGATATAGATAGCTGCTTACGTCATTATCAATGCTTAGTAACCGTTGTAATCAATATTCGTTCATGTTAAACTCTTTAGATCATACATACCTACCTAGATAAACTCAAGCTCATTGTTCTCACGGACCCATGGGAATATTGAGGCCGACAAACACCAATTGTTACGATCCTTACATACTCCTTTTGTTCCGTTTACGTTCATTCAGTCATACACGCACGCCGTTTGCGAGTATTAGGCACCAGACAACTCTGAAAAATATCACCAATACAGTCAGTATATAGTCCTCCAGACCGAATTTCGGCCACGGCGGCCAATCTCAACGGAGACTAGCCATCGGCGCGGGAGATATTATAGTGCTCAAGTGTATGCGCAGACACAGGAGCACTCACTCTTCCCTCACTCTCATAGTCCGATGGGACGGCAATCCGACACGACCGGAGAGAGATCAGGCAGTCAGTACACTATCACCATCATGTACTTAGCCTTATCCAAGCTATGTTGGGGTCTGCTTCCAGTCTTACCGAATGCATTTGAATACCAGTATTTATTATAACACGAAGCGACTGCTTAACTTACCTCCACTAGCCAGTAATTGGGTAATACGATACCCTTGTACTAGTTGTCAGACTTTTCGGTTTCTTACGACCCGTAACGACTTTCAAAGACACACGAATGACACCTGCACCCCTAGCCAAGTTATGCAATCGTTAACGCTAGTCGAAAACTAATCAAATGTATGGGAATGAAATCGATACCTCCCACGTACTCGTAAGTTGTTGTAACCCACAATATGCATGTTTTACGTTTATTAAACCAAACCGCCTATTTTTACATACTTTATATGTTAAGAGTAAAAAAAAAAAAAAAAATTTTTAAGTATATTTACCAGACGTATGAAGTTGTATCATTATTACAACGGCGGCGTATTTGTATCCAACTCCGCAACGGTTTTTAGATTGCAAGTTACAATTTTGAAGATACAACAACTTACATGGGAGGTATCGAAATCATCTCAACGTTAAGTCACGTGGTTAGAACAAACGAATAGAAAATTAGTAGCCAAGTTCACATCGTTCAAAATGATAGAATGAATTGTTATCGTCTCTACAATGTTCAACGCTACAATCCTTTCTTTTAATGTGTCGTTTTTCTAAAGACATTGTAGAACCAGCGGCCGACTCCGGCGTCAACATGGCTACCAACTTATCATTTTCTACAATTGCTGAATCCGAGGCGTTACCGATTGGAGAACGGAATTCGACACGAAACGGTTGTAACTTGGCTACCCCGGGCTGGGACCAACGCACGGTGAGTCGAAACTGCTATATGAAGAACATAGTCATTATTCGCACATAACATAACAGTATGCCAGGATCTCTCGAAGGTTTAGGCAGAGTCGTATCTATAGTGCCCCCATATTTTTTAAATTATATTTAAGTTTCTTATAAAAGAGGGCAAGCCTATTAACATCAACCGGGCACGCATGCATTTTTCCACCCACAAAAATACAAAAGTCCTACCTCCCTTGTTAAACAGCAATTAACCAGAAAAGCAATTATTATTTAAACCATAATTATTTTTAACCATAAGCATACTCGTTACGGTGATATATTAAAATGACGAGTACATTACGCGCGTTTAACGACCAGCCCATATAAATTGTAGGGTTAAATCTGTGACGGTATAATGTATCATGTTATAATACATATACGGGTTTATAAAGGCTATAAAACAAGCATAAAGTGACGCCTTGTTCCCATGGGGGTGGGCAGAACAGCCACGTGCTAGGAGCTTAGCTTTTACCGACTTGTGATTGTTCCCGGTGCAGGGCAAAAGCGTCTTCTTCTTTAGAGAAGTAATGAGCTTTGATAACTATGCTTCTCTTTGTGCTGGTTGTTGATTTTTGGACATTATGAGCGTCTATTATATCGATGCTCATAATTGCCGTGGCTCCAAGGCTTGTCCACTTAGTAAGTCAATAAAAGTATGTCGTTCTTCAGGGACCAAAGTATTCCTATGATAACATACATAACGAAATTCATAAAATTAAACCATTTTCCCATGGCGGTAGGTAGGCAGAAACTACAGAACGCCACCTGCTATGAGCCCCATATACAGTACGATTCGTCTATCTATACGATCGATCTGATGAAAATCGTGACGATTAATCGCATCAAAAATGTCGCTCATACACGAAACGACTGGTCGTAACGATCGATCATTTACTTGTTTGAAGCTGAAGGATAAAGACGTGTTCAAATAATTAAATACGTGCCCCATAAAATGGAAAATGAACTTCTTTTCCTTACCTATGTGGCGGTAGCGTTGATTCGGATTCAAAAGAAAAAAAGAAAGCCTAGAAGAATGTGAGAAGAGCCATACACTGTCGATTCATCGTTACGATATTCATGATTGCATGGGTTTTTGTTGCGATTCCCGACATCGTCTTCGATTAAGTAAATCGATAACGATTTTGACATACACCATCGATTCGTCGTTTCGATCGGTATGACGCGACGGATCGTACAGATAATTCTTACCGTGTATGGGGCCCTTTACGTACTCGTTTTGCTTCGTTTATATTCATACATTCGATCATACCTACACACACGCTGGTTACCAGTACTACGCACCTGACCTTTCTGAAGAACATCACCAATAAGATCACTATTATGTTCTCCTATGGCTTCCTCTTCCGGCGTGTCCAGTCATATCTGCCTTATTTTATTATTAGCTGCCCTTCATTCATCCTCTCAACTTGACCAAACCATGTAATCATACTCTATGATAAATATCAAAATCGGTCCAGCCGTATTGGATATAAGTTGAATCATACAGACAAACAAACATTTAGTGAAAAATATTTTTTAGCTTTTGTTTTCCTGGTTTTTTGTTAAGGGTTTTTTTGACGTATTGTCAAAAATTATAATGTTGTGCGTGCCAACATTTTTGTCATGCAGAAAACATCTGCTTAAAGAAAATTTGGGCTGCAAGCAGCCGTAATACGTATAAAGTGGTATTACACCTACGAGGCGGCATTTTGTGGATACCGCGCCCTAATACCGCTTGTTTGCGCAGCCCGGGGCAATCGGATGCTGCAAGTTGGCTTATTAAACGGGCAGCGCACTATTTCAATATAGTCGGATGAGTTATTGTACAGTATACCAGCAATTATGTATGTTTCGAGTGGTGCCGGACCGTAAGAGACGACTAAATGACTTACTAGAGAATGGGCAGCAGCGTTCTCTATGCATTTTACCACCATAATGCAATCGCCAACACGCCTGCCAAGCGTGGCGATTTTGGCAAACCCCCTAGATTTGAGGAGGCCCATGTCCAGCAGTGGACATCCTTCGGCTGAAATGAATCGCATCGTCTTGAAATAAAATTAATCGTCACGTCGGGCAGTTGCCCACCAGACGGTGGTTGAAGATCCTCCCCTTTCTCTCAACCTCTATAGGTTGAGTGAACATTACCCACCGTGCTACATACCTTGTTCCTCATACTTTTTAGTAAATTGCTTTCATCTATTCCAGGAAACGGTAACTTAATTCTGTGATTGAAATATCAAACCGACCGGTTACTACATTATATAAACAGGAAAATACCTAGTTATAATCAATTTTGATTAAAATTAAGATCGTGTCGTTAGTTCATTTCATAGACTTCAGATATATCAGTAGACCAATCCGCACTGGGACCGCGGGCTGAATTATGGCCCACTCCATCTCACTGAGTAGAGACTTTCCCAGCACTGCCAACTTTATTAACTGACTATGTTGTACTGAGATTATCGATTAGCACAAACTCAAACTCAAAGCATATTTCAATAAAACCAATTACAGGCATTTTTGAACCATCAAGGGTACGGTCAGAACGATTAAATTAGTTGCCTTTTTCAAAGTGTAGTAGGTGCCTATGCTGAAGAACGGGCAAGAAACTTAAATAAAATAAAAAATAAAAAGGTTTATTTCAGAAACTTGTACAACTTTTACAGTAAATCTTACATAGGGGCCTCCTTTTAAGTAAAAAATATACCTGTGCTAGGAGAAACTTGAATATTGAAACCCTGTATCTTAACCCATAAACAATAAGGTACCATGTTGGATGGCTGTTGCTGAAACCAAGCGCTGAGGCTCTATTTCGTATATGGTCGTATGCTGATCATTATGCATTATCATTATGCTGAGCGTTGGCCGTTTAGAGTCAATGTGACGCATATTTTCCTCTAACTTGTTCTATTAGCGTTTGTATTCTTTCTGTGTGTCACGTTTACCGGAAATAATTGTATTTTCTTCTTATTTTAGGTACTATTTACGTACCACTAATGGACCGCAACCCACCACCTTTGGTCATCGCTATTATGAATATAAACTATGCAAAGGCAGTATGGTAATCGGCTGATTGACGAAGCATTAATAACTGTTAAACATTTATTGAACCCGCAAAATATTTCAATATATCGATAAATTATTTATGAATTTCCTGATACCACATCACTAATAATATAATCCATTAATTTCGTTAGGCTTGCAAAGTGTACATTTTAATATTGATATCTGCCTCATTTGTCAGTACTTAATTAGGTTTTGCCCGCGGCTTTGCCCATGTGGAGGTCGGAAAATGTTCTTAAGGGACGTACTACCAGGATAAAACGTATCCGAAGTGTAAGCCAGCCCTCTGGTCAACTCTGGCAACTGAAGGAACACACGGGTGGGTTTTAGTCAGTAAAAGTCTGACACGCCCTCCCGCTCCGCCCAGAGCGGGAGAAGTCATTTGATGATTTCCCATCCAAAAAAAAAAAAAAAAGCCCTCTGGTCACGTGAAGACTCAACAGACCGCTTCGCGATGTCTTGAAAAAAAACAAGAGGGCAATCGGACCAAAAAAACAAAAAGTCGTGTAAGAGGCCAAAAGTCTCCTATCTCAGCATAAGAATAAAGTAAGTACCAATAAAAGCAAGTTTGCTTCCATTATTTTTTGTAATGTTGTCCTACGAGAAAACACCAACTAACTCATAATAAAATCAGAAAATTCGACATCATAATATCTTTTACTCACGAAGCTCAACTTCGATATTCACATTACATCTCGGAAGCCCGGCTTCGTTAGCCGTATCAAAAACTGTTTCATCTTGAAAGTTCGCAATACTGCAGGCTTGTGATTTACCCTGTTTCGAAGTATCGTGAACTTTATTTATTTTATTTATTTATTTTATCCTTTATTTCAGGCAACTAAAGGCCCATAAAACACAATACACATATAAATATAAAACAATAATAAACTAATACATATTTTAAACAATATACTTAAAAACTACTGCACACGAAGTGACGGCGTCGTGTTACGCTGCGAGGTGTCGCGTAGCCGGCCTCGGAATCGCCGATACAGCACACCTTTCGGCCAAAACTCTTCCTTGAGAAAGGTCACCAAATGTTGGGTTGGAACGCGCACCACAAACGAATTAAAGTTGGTATTATGGCGCGCCTCCAACTTCTCCACCCTCAAGGTCCAGCTGGTCTTCACCCGTATGTACTCGACGATGTCCTCAGTCTTCGTAGAGTGGTGTAAACGGGACACGTACAGCTGCGTCGACGGTACTGCAGGACGTAGCAGCATGTTGGGTCCTGCCAGCGCTGTCCCGCACTGGTTGCGATAAGTAGGCTTCTTTTTCTTTCTCTCCACCTTGATGAAGCCGTCCTCATCGCACGTGTGCTTCGATGGTCCCTGCTGTTTTTGGTCCACCATAGCGCCTTTCGTCGCTCTCAATACCGAGCGACTCTGCTTACCCTTCTTGGATCTTTCTGCTTGTCGTTTTGTTTCCGACGTAGCAGGTTTCGTCTTGGCGACTATTGTAGAATAGGCACATTTGGGAGTCGATGTACCTATTACACGCGTTGCTTCCCCGGCAGGTGCGACGCGATCAACCGAACACGATGCAACGTCTGCATTCTTGATAGCCGGCGACGTCGATTCACTCGCCGACTGAAAACTGCAGACAGAAGCATTTTGTGCTCCGCGACGTGTGTTCACGTTGGAGCCTTCCGGTGACCCACTTTTCGGAATAGCGTTGCGCAACAACGCTACTTCGGCTCGTAAATCACCAATGATGACATCCGATGACTCCAACTTGGATTTCATTTCGGCCTGGCTCACCTTCAGAGACGTGATGTCCTTCAGCAGCCTGGTGACGTCAACGTGATCGAAATTGACTGGAGGCAGCTTGTGCAAGTCCTTCACTACAAAATCTGGCACGTCATCCGGATCGGTCCTCTTCAGCAGGTCGATGATGTCCTGCAGACTCTTCTCGCCACCATCCCTCCGTCGAGATGGCATCTGTCCGACTTGGTCGAGTGTTTGAAACAGCAGCAACTTGGCACTGCGTACCTCTTCCTCTTTAAATGAAGACTTGCAGATCTGCAAGATGCTGACCTCGTCCATGTAGTCGATGGCATGTTTGACGAATGCCAAAAGCTCGTTGACAATGACTTGATTTGTAGCCATTGCGAACAAATCGGGCAGCTATTACCGCTGCACAAAACGCGAATAAAATATTCTTGCTGAAGTGCGCAAACGCGTCCGTTTCCGACCGCGCACCGTACATGTACACAGTCTTGTACTTCTGTGCTGTGTCTTAAGAGATTGAAGTACGTGGAATTTGTGTTTAAACACACATAACACCACGCCTTTACTTCTCAAAGCGTATGTCAGAGATCTACGTATTGTCAACTACATTTTATGTTTAACCTGATATATTGACTACGGCATATGGGTAACTGAAGGAACACGGGTGGGTTTTAGTCAGTAATAGTCTGACACGCCCACCCGCTCCGTGCGAGAGAAGTCATTTGATGATTTATCATCCAAAAGAAAAGCCTCATGTATTAGGCGACCCTATTATTATTTAAAACTAGCTTCTGCCCGCGACTTCGTCCGCGTTAAATTTCTTGTTCCCCCGACCCTTCCCGTCGTCGTGTCGAATCACCTACCCGTGCAATTTTCCCCGTTTTTGCAACATTTTTGTATTTCGTTGGTTGGTCCATGGATGGGTGATCAACTGACCACCTTTAGATACTAAGTCACTTTGTGCCTCGGAAAGTACGTTAAGCCATTGGTCCCAGCTGTCATTCGTGGACAGACAGGCAGTCGTTCAATGTGAAATATAGGAATTTAGTTGCATCCGGTAAGACTAGAAGCCAACCATCCATATTGATGAACCTACTTCATTTTTGTAATGTGTCGATTGACAAAATTTGTTTACAAACGCTAAGCGAAAACAGGCGATGCGATACGACGTGGTGGGTTGGAACCCGCGAGAGTTATATTAAAAAAACCGGCCAAGTGCGAGTCGGACTCGCGCACCGAGGGTTCCGTACAAGCCTGTAGGTATATAAGTAAAAGTTCACCCATCACGACAATGAGTCGTAGTTCTGTTCTGTTTCTTGGCTTGGTTTTATTTCTGTCTGTGTTTTGTTCTGTTTATTATATGATGTAACTAAACATTTACGGTTTTCGCAATTTTTCCTTTATCTGTGCTATATGACGTTGCTTAGTACCAAATTTCAAAATTCTAGATCGACTGGAAGTACCCTTTAGGTTTTGATTCCCTTGCGAGTTTCGAAAATTTGTGGAAATTTGCGGTATAAACGGCTATATCTTTTGATTGCGTTAGCTTAGAAGTTTGATTTTTTCACAGCTCCAAAGGACAGTATACTTGAGTATTTGATATTAATTTCAGCTTGATACCTCCACGCGTTCCTGAGAAAAAGGGTCTTGACAGACGGACGGACGGATGGACGGACGGACGGACAACAAAGTGATCCTATAAGGGTTCCGCTTTTTCCTTTTGAGGTGCGGAACCCTAAAAAATGGCTGTTATGTAGTGCACTGTGCATCTACCCACTTGTCGCGGGCAGAAGCTAGTAGGTATGAGATAAAAAGATAATTATAATAAATGCCACCCTACGCAACTAACATATATAATAATTCTCATTCAAAGAGCTCACACAAAAACTTCTCATTACTACATATGTATATGTGTAAAGTGTTAACAACTCGGAAAACGGAATCTAACATAAAGTTTATCAAAGCAAAAACTACGTTGTTGCAAAGTTTATAATCACAAAGAACTGCTCCTAGATTCTGTATTGCTCAGCTCACACACAACGAATTAACTGAAATTGAACGTAATTTGCTCATAGGTACTATAAAACCTTATGTTAAAAAGAATTTATAAAATCACGGAGACACTTCAATCTTCGGCTTATCCTTTCTATAGAATTAATTTATTACATATTCGTCTCATAAAGTTTTCCCTACAATTTTATATTCCTGTTTCGCCCCACATTTTATTCCTTATTCGCCCAGCATTTCTTTTTCCATGTACGTTTTTTAAACAAACTGCCATAAAAAAATAAAATCCGTCTATAATGTTATGTGTTTATGTGTTGTGTTACTCCTGGAACACTAGCCTCCTCTCTCCGAAACGGAGTAGGCCAACCAGTGCCAGTTAGTAGATGTCACATGTGTTCCAGTTTTTTTTTCCTAGAATTAGCTGGATTCCTCACGATGTTTTTCATCACCGCTTTGAGGAGTGGTGATGAAATTATTTACACAAACTAAACCGCCTGATGACCTGGTGAAGGCTGCAGAAAACCGTTGGATGCGAGAAGCGCAGAACCGGTCGAAGTGGTGGTGCTTGGGGGAGGCTTATGTCCACCAGTGGACGTCTTTTGGCTGAAATGATGATGATGGTGATGAAAGCGTCTGATTGGGTTCGAATCCACGACCATTCGTAAGTCGGGGCCGTAATCACTCCCATTTAACCGGGCTCAAAACCAAGCTCCGTAGCTGCAGGCTACTACAGAGAAATGAACAATGGATCTATCCCATTGAGCTCATTAAAACTACTTACTCGATATTTACACTTACAAACACAGACTTTAAAAGTCAAGGCTAGAAAATAGTCTGTGTTACCTATTGCTAATTTTATAGTTAAAAAGGTAAGCAGGCTTCCTACGAAACGCCAGAGTACCTATACTTGGCCTTAGGCATTAAAACCTCTCTGATCGCCACCTACGCTGTGCCTCATCATTTCTAGACGATTCTGACTTGAACTAGACACTTTAGCCCCGTCTTTAAATCTACTACTCTTTGTTATTTTAGTTATTAGATTTTACCTGCAGCGGTTTCGCCCACGTAAAGATAGGAAATTATCCGACGAGAACGTACAGCCGGAATAAAAGTATCCTTTGTGTTAATCCAGGCTATAAACTCCCAAATTTCATTCAGATCCGTACAGCCGTTTTTGCGTGATTAGTAACAAACCTGCAAAAATATCTGATTTACTGTATTTAAATGGTAGCAAACGAAATGAAAATCCATAGAAATTCGTAATATTGTCAATTCTGGGAATATACACCAAACTCTAACCTTCGACAGACACTCTAGACAACAAAAATACTTACAGGTACCCACGAAGAAAAAAGCAACATGTATAAGTAAACTCTACGTCCCTCCCGGGTCCCTGATAAAGATCTAATTCAACCCTGACGTTTCGCTAAAACATGAGCAATTCGAGCAAAAAATGGCGTATCTCGGAAACGTGGTCGTATTTTTTAAAACTTCCAAAAGTAAGGGGACGTGATTTGTGTCCATGAGTGGAACGTGCAATTTCATTAGCATATCTATCAAATAAAAGGCATATTGTGTTATATCTAAAGGATGAATAAGTAATTTAATCGTAACAGCAATAAAGATTTCATTGCTGAATACAAAAAAGTGTACCTGCCCGCTATTCTGTTGACTTTTTTTTTACACGCTTTATATTAGCTTCACTTGTATGTTTGTTTGTAACCGACTCCTTATAGCGCGATTTTGACCCACTTTAAACGACCAGATTTCATTTAAACTCTGTATACTTATCGAGGACCGATGATAATACTATAATTTCATAAATTTGTGCCATTATCCGTGCCAGGGTTACCAGGACAGCAAAAAAACTGTCTTCGAAAACTACGCTGACATACGTCATAAACTACGCTGACATACGTCTCAAAATTCGAAACACCCTAAAAAAATAGAAAATAAGTAACAGTTTTGATTTCTTCCTATTTTTTCAAATTTTGTGCTACTTACATACATATGTACGTTCCGTGTGGTAACTTTGGGCCTTAGAGAATGGGCAGCAGCGTTCTCTATACATTTTACCACCTTACTGCGATCCCCAACTCGCCTGCAAAGCGTGGCGATTATGGCAAACCCCCCCATATTGGGGGAGGCTTATGTGCAGCAGTGGATGTCTTTTGGCTGATAAGAAGTGATAACTACCGCGGCAAACAGAGCAACGGAGGGGCAATGGAAACGATCACGATTAACAAGTTGTAGGGTGTCAGTTCAAACCTGGGCAGGTGCTTTATATTGTGTAAGTTATTTCATCAGCACTGCTCTCAAAACAGTAAAGGAAAACATTGTGAAGAAACCGGTAAGTAGATTCTTTTATATTTTCCGAATGTGAGAATATTGCAGGCCTTGTTGACTGTAGATAATTTTCTATTTTATTAAGTACCTGGTTGGTCGGTGGTTTTAGTAGTACTTGTTGACAGTCCTACACTGTTCTCGCATACCTATTAACACTGTAATTTGAAACCATTGTAAAAGCCAATTATTTTTAAAAGAGTGACCGTAGAGTTTCTTGCTTGCTCTTCTCTATAGGAATCAACAATTTGGAACCGTGCACCTAGCTTCTGACGTTTCATAAGTGCCCTTGTAGGTTTATGTGAAATAAAAATATTTTGATTTGATTTGATTTAGTACATCCTAGAACCAAAAATTCGAAAACATGCGACATCTTCCAACCCGCATTGAGACCGCGTGGTGGATTACGGTCCGCTTTCTCTCACCAAAAGAAAGCATCTGTCCCAGCAGTGGGAACAATGTAGGCAGATTATGAAGAACTGTCAAACATTGTAATAGACATGAAGGAAATTCAGTCTCGAATGAATCGTGACTTATTTTTCCACCGCAAATAAGATCGTTAATTTATTTAACTCTTCATCAAGGTTAAATTATAATTAAAAATGGCCAGAGTATATTTTTATCTGCCAAGACCTGTCATCGAATTCCGTTTAAACTTCATCAGTGTTTAATTTTATATTTTCTTTAACTCCTAAAGATCATACGATAGGCGTTAGAAAAAATCTACGAACTGTTTACTCGCGAATCTAATATTAGATATTAGTTTTTGTGTCAATGTCAGAATGTGCAAATGTCATTGTCGCTTGGTTGCTAGGCCGTCATTGCCAGCCAGGTCGCAATCAGCCGACCAGACGAACAAGATACCACTGTGACGATCTCATATATTTTATCGTTTACATTGTGAACACGACACTCCTTGAATTCTTACTGAACTTTGCAAGAAGTAAGAGAAAATGAGAGAAGAGATAAGAGAAAATGAGGAGTCAATATAAATTTTTGGGCTTGTGACTCAGTAATAACAGTCACACGGGTCTATCGAACAGGTTAAGCTACGCTTGCCGCGGTTAGTCGGTAGATGGGCGAAAATATTAACACACAAGACCCTTCCGTGCCTCAGAAAACGCGTTAAGCCGGTCCCGCTTGTTATACGTGGATCTGTTAGCCATTACGGGTCCTCAGTCCCGAAAGTCTGACAACCAGTCTTACCAATGGGTATCGTAAGACCCAGTAAATGAGGAGTGGGGGTCAGAGAGGCAATCGCTCCATGTAAAATACTGGTATTCACCTGCATACGGTCACACTGGATGGCCGATCCTAACATAATCGGGAAAAAACAGGAAAATGCTCTCATTTTTCAATCCTCTGATTAGAAGGGCTGATGTCCGCTGAGTAACTTTCAAATGGGTATTTTGATACCTACCAATTTTTTTTTTTTTTTTTGACTGACGAAAATACCATTAGTTTCACCCTATCCCCACACCTCTCCAAATTAACAATTTCAGTGGGAAAAATCGCGCTTTGTATCTACAAAATATTGGCATGATATTCGGTGATCGCAGTTTCTTGTTTTTAGTATGACTAAAACTATTTTTCCATGTAACATATTTACATGTTCACTCTATTGATACAAGAGAATATAAACATAGTTACGACAACGAGTCAGTTTTTCGTGGAAACAAATATTTGGAAACTAACTGTTTACGACTATATTCCGATAGAATCCAATCCGATATAACTGGTATTTTTTTTTATTTTCTGAATTCAAATATAGCTGTATTTATTGGTATTGTATGAATATGTTATGCAAAGAATAATTTTGTATGGAACAATGGAAACATATTTTTTTCCATCCTGAATTCCTCATTGGTGCGTCTTACTTGCTAGTAATAACACATTTGACTGGTTGGGGTCTAGCATTGATAACCTGAAACAAATTGTATTTTCCATTTATACATTGTACAATGAAAATTTTGTTTACGTTCGTCGACCAGAACCGAAATAAAAAACCTTAAAATCATAAATTCTTACTTTTTACCATCAGTCATCTTTCTGTTATGCAAATGTCATTATCTTCTTTACATATTGTTACGTAGATCATAAAGTCTAGAAACATCGTGCTAACTCCATCTCAGAAAGGGACAACATTACGTAGATCGAAAAGTCTAAAAACGTCACGCTAATTCCATCTAAGGATGGGGCAGGGTTCGAACCTACTAGAAACGACACGCTAACGCCATCTGTTATCAAGTAGCAAGTACTACGAACAATTGTACGTAGACGCCACCGCCATCTATCGTCGAATAGCGGGATTAAACAGTAAATAGATGTCTTTGGAAGTGACTGGAAGCTTCTACGCTACTTATAAACTATGGAAAAGTGTTGGATGTTCGCGAATGTTCTGCTCGGGATATAAATAGCGGATTGTCGGGCCGACGGGCAGTTCGATTTCGGAAGCGAGCGAATACGAATCAAGCGATACAGTACAAGCGAAAGAAGTGATTCTGTTTGACGTTTTAATTATTGCGATATTTGTGTTTAGTTAATTTAACTGTTTTGTGTGTTTTGATAATATTGGTTTAAATTAATTTATCCCGAACCCGAGCTCGTAACAATATTATAAAATAATGTCGCATTTCGTGTCTGTACGCTTAGATCTTTTAAACTACGCAACGGATTTTAAGGCGGTGTCATCAATAGGCAGAGTGATTCAAGAGGAAGGTTTATATGTATAATACACGGGCAAAGCCGCTGGTAGAAGCTAGTTTATTTTTATAAAAAGTTATTTTGTTAGCTACTACAGTTGTATGAACCTAAACGAGGCAAAAGGAGTACCTATATAAGCATCGTAGCAGATGGCTTTCCGTCGTTTCTGCCTACCCTCATGGGAAAAAAAAAACCGTGAGTTTATGTAGTTTCTTAGCTTCCTCTCTAACTTCTTTTATAATAAGGAAAAGAGAAAAGATTAACTTTTTCGTAATAACAAGGAAACAACAACAAAAAAATGCATCCCGCAACCATCTCTGAAATGAATATTTTCATAATGAACGTACCATAACTTCAAGAAGGTTCTGTTACTTGTTTTAAAAGTAAAAAGAGAACTATTACATTGCTGTATAAATAAACTATGTTTTACTTAGCTCTATTTAGCCGTTTGTATTCAGAAATTGTTGCTAGCGTTCGTACTACAGAATTCTCTCAAAAGAATAGAGTCAAGAGCAGGAAAAAGTTTACTATAACAGTATGTAGCGAAAGTATATTATTAATTAAATCAATGGACTTTATTTATTTAATTATACAGACCTATTACTTTGCCTGCAATTTCGTCGGTATGAAATGTTGGCCCCCGAACCGCCGCGTTGCATCCGTAGTGAGTTTGTATGTAGTTGTAAAGTACTCATATGTTGGAAATTACGATAAATAAAAACGAAGTAACAGCGCGGCGGGCGATGCGATGCAACGCGTCGGATCAGACGTAACTATTTTATGAAAAAGTCATTCAATTGCATTATATTAACTTGAGGTTTGTATTGATGACTATAATTATGTATAGCCGTTCCTGTTACGGTTGTGAACCATATTTTGTTCAACATACAGCCTGACACTGAGCTGTAAATTGCAAAAAACGTTTAAGTAAATTTGAATTTCGCGAAATACCCTTCAGTTATCAGCTGAAACCAAGTTTTTAACCGATTCATCATCGGTTCCGAAGACACACCGGAATTCTTTAAAAAATGATATCAAATCAACCGCGATTTCTGTTACGCATAAATATGCATTGTTTGTTTGGAATTAGTGCGGGGTAGATACCATAACTAAAAATTTAAAAATAGTATAAAAGTTTTTCTTGACAAACTTTTCTTCTCATCGCGAATCGACACGAAAATTGCTTAGAACGAAGTAAATATATGTGCCAGTCAGCGAGGAGGCCCTTGATGCAGTCTGTGCCTTCATGGTATTAATAAAAAAACAAAACAAAATGCGTTTTTGGCATAAAACAAAAATCACCTGAAAACTATGAAAACATCTCTCTGTTTTATGTTATCTTAGTGTTCAGTTTTACTATAACATTTTAAATTCGACTGCCCAACAAAATCGACACTCCAATTTTTGGTATGCATACTGTCTTTGTTATAAGTAGAGCCCGATATATTTTTGAAGCACCCATGTCACGAATATTGGGGAAGAAAACGTTTGAAAGTGTATTTTCCTGACATGAATTTCGTGGAACATACGACGAGGCAAGACTCTCATAATGGAGAAAAATAAGAAAAACATGTGAAACCCAAGGACAAAAGGAACTCCAAAAATACGGTAACGAAACAAAATGTATAAATACATAATGTTTATGAGATTATACCGCGTATAAGTGATAATATTCGTAAGAATATACTCGGCAATAAAAACAAGCGGGTCTTACGGCGGGGTACGGGAATATCGCACACATATGCCATGAATGTGCGGAATTACAGAGGTGAAAACTGTGCGAGTAGTATAAATACTACTGAATTTCATACTGGTAATTATTATGACGAGTTGTGGAAATTATTTCAGTGCAAATTAATGAGGATTTCGCAGTTTCGTTAAAGGTAAACATTTACGATATGAAATTGTATTTTATTTCGTAGAAATGATAACCCGTTTTGCTATCAATTAGCTTTTCCATTAGCCAGTGCAGTAACTGCAAATATTAGAGTTTCTGGATGCCGAATAAAGTGTAATTCATATTTCAGTTCAGCCAACACTGTGTGTAAATTGGGCTTTTTAGACACAAACGAAATAATAAATATTTATTTGGATACATCTAAAAATGGAGAACGTTGATCATAATTATACCATAACATCATTGGTGTGTAATTGTTTATTTCCCTGTAATATAATTTGTAAGTACTACCGAAATCCCAGTCACTATGCTTGGGCAATATTTTTGTGATCCGATGAGATTCATAAATATCAGCTGCTGGGGAGTTTCTTGTGCCTCCTTGTCTTCCGAACTAAAACACTAGAAAGTGGCGAAGGACGGCCTTTTTGGAGGACTGTCTTATGTAATTTAAACGATTAAATAGTGCTGATTTACAGCCCAGTTTGAATAGAATGACCTTTGATCTTGAATTTACTAATAATAATAAAAATAGTAGCCTCCAAAAACACCCAGATAGAGATTGCCTGTATTGCGAAATACACTTTTATCAGAGTTCTAAACAAAAAACTGTGACATCAGAAAATATACTGATAAAATATACGTACTATTAACATATCTATTAGAAGATACGTACTGCGCATGTGAAGCCAAATAAACGAAGCCATACAGCGCCTTAATATCCACCATTATTACATTCCAACATGGCAGCCATTCCAGTGACAATTCAGAGGTGAATCCAATGATATTCAGTCGAATACTTTCAGTATCTTTTTTTTTTGTTCTGGTGTATCAACAGTAGGAGCTAGTGATGGTATGGTATGTGCAGTACCTGCCACGGTTGCGGTTATGTTCGAAAAAGTTACCGTGGCCCTGGCATAGGCAACTGAAGAAACACGGGTGGGTTTTAGTCTAACACGCCCTTCCGCTCCACCCAGAGTGGGAGATGTAATTTGATGATTTCCCACAAAAAAAAAAAATGGAGGAGACGCCTCGGGCGTCGGGAGTCTATAGCGGACTCCCGGCCACCGTAGGCGCGAGCTTGCGGGCGGCGAGCAATGGGTAGCTCGCCGCCCGGTAAGGACCAGGCTCGGGTCGACGGCGCGTAGTGTTCCACGCGCGCCTCAAAGAGATGTCAGCAGCACTGAAGGGGTCTGCTAGGACCGACGCCTGCCAGGGTCGCGAGATTGTTCGAAAGAGATACCGTGACCCTGGCACATGGGCAACTGAAGGAACACGGGTGGGTTTTAGTCAGTAAAAGTCTGACACGCCCTCCCGCTCCGCCCAGAGCGGGAGAAGTAATTTGATGATTTCCCATCCAAAAAAAAAAAACAAAAAAATCTGCGGTACCAGAAGATTCGCAGATACGTTGAGATTTATTGGGTTTTTCCATCAGGAATCTCAGTCCGGATTTGTACCCGGTAAGTAACAATACACTCACCCCTTATTACATAGGCTGTAATATAAAACCAACAGTCGCGAATTACGAGTTGTAGGCCGTAGGTTCGAACACACGCTGGCGCTTTGCTTTGTGTAAGTAATCATCATCACTACTCTCAAAACGGTGACGAAAAACATCGTGAGGAAACCGGCATGTCCTAGAGCCCGAAATACGAAGACATTTAATACCTACGAACGCATACTGGTAGATCAAATATAGCCCACACCCCCTCCAAGACACTCCAAGCAGTGGGCACATCAAAAACTGATTTTGATGAAACAGAATAAGCGCAATATTTACTATAGAAGCTACCCGTGACTATTCCTAAGAGAACAATAATAAACATAGACGTGATCCTAGTCTACTTGTGTATACTATAGACAATTCTAGTTAGTGATCCGGGAATGCAGCCGATTGGTTTTGTCCAGGCTGTTAGTTTTTTTGCTCTCTCGCTAAACTCCGAAAGTCGTCGAACTAGGAAAAAGCAAATTAATCGTAGTGTCGTTTGGTTCGTCGGTTTGTTTTTACATAGACGTGTTCTTTTTATTTGATTCAGGCTATGTTAGAAGTTTGTGTTCAATGGAATTTGCAGTTTTTGAGTTGCAGCTTAGTTGGAGAATTATATGTGTACATATACATATAGGTATGCTAGTGAAGGGAGTGATGTCACAGAAATTGTGCTTTACCTCGAATTTGAGCTAAAGCATATTACAGTTACGTTACTAAGGGGTTCGAGTTTACCAATAGCACAAGGATATGAGATTTACCGACACATAAGCGCAGTGCAATACGGCGCTAGGTATATCCTATGTAACGATGTATCTGTATTTCCCAAATAATATTTAGGACACCAAAATTATGAATTAAAAATTGCTCTATTTAAAAAAATATACATCCCTCCCGTAATAACATACGGTGCTGAAAAATCAGAAATGAAATTAACAGGGAAAGAACCAAAGTTGATGACATAGCTTGCAGAATAAGCTGAAGTAGTAGTGAGCTGGCTATGTTTGTCCAAGGATTGATGCCCAATGAAGCAGACGTGTTCTGTAGTGGAGACCGCGTATCGACTAGCGTACTGTGGGACGCCCCCCTGCTAGATGGACTGACAACCTTATAACTTTAAAATGGTAGCTGTGACAGATTGCATGCGGAAGGTGGGGGTGACAGGGTGTTTTGGTGCCGCCTGGCAGATGTTTATGAGCAGCGGTAGACTGGGATAGTAGCAGGCACAGTTGATTGGTTTATACCAGGGTTACTCAAAGTGGGGTTCGCGAACCCCTAGGGGTTCGCCATGCGACGGTAAGGGGTTCGCGACAAAATTTACGTAATGGCGGGTAGGTGACTGGCAGGCGCGTACGGAAAGCATGAAGGCGCGTGACTGTCGCTCGCTCGTGGCGTGACACGGTGCGCGTCACCTTTTATTCAATTAATAAACTTTATTTTATTCTGTATGCAATGTTATTCTTTTCTTGTTAGGGGGGGGGGGGGATTTGGGGGTTCGCTGTCATCTGGAAACTTGACTGGGGGTACGTGGAGCCAGAAGTTTGAGAAACCCTGGCTTATACCATGATTAGCTGATTACTTCACCATATGTGAAGAGAAATAACAACTTTTATG